>OW284515.1:19780218-21030097 GCA_935413205.1 Polydrusus cervinus
TTCTGTCTTAATATGACTTACCTCAATTATTAATAATTTTATATTAAAATTCTTCTTCCTCACACTATGTAATAACATGTTAGTGCCTAATTATCGTTTGATCTCGGTAATTTTTTCAATTTTTCAGATTTTTACATTTTATCCTTCTACTTTAAACCTACCTATGTATACTACAACATTTCCATTGTGTTGGGCTAGAGAAGTTTTTCAAAATATTAACCCGTAACATGATCCAAACTTTAGTACTTAAATTACTCTTCACATTTATAACATTTTTCTTCATTTAACCCTTTCACTGGAACAATTTTCTCAAAGCTTTATTAAGATGTTAATCAAATTCTCCTGATGATAAATGTTTATACATTAGAAACATGTAAAGAACTATCCTAAAATTTCTTAAATATACCAATGGGGGAAGACTGAAAAAGTGCCTCATTTCCTTCATTAATTATTAGTATGAATTTAAAAAATGTCTTCACAGTCTTTGGCATTTTACTCGACATATATTTTGTTCCTTGATTAAATCTTGAGGATGCAAAGTGAACAAAGTTCTTGTATTTTAAGATCATGCAGCACTAATATTTAGTGTCTGTTTGAAGGTTGGAGACAATGATGTTTCTTGAATGATAGAAAAATTGATAGATAATGATAGAGAGATATGAATAATCGCCAACATTTACATGGAATGGTTTGAATCCGAAGCAATAAAACAAGCAAAAAAGAAACCAAAAACGTGGCTAAGATATGTGGACGACAGTTTCATTATTTGGAATGGAAACGATGACGAACTCAAGGAATTCCTACACCACATTAACAGCCTGGCGCCGACAATCAAATTTACCATGGAGAGAGAAGAAAACAGTGAATTACCTTTCCTGGATGTGAACGTAAAGAAAAATAACAACACCATCCATACTTCAGTGTACAGAAAACCCACGCATACAGGTCAATATCTGAATTACACACAAAACATGGCATAGTAAGAACGCTTGTGGATAGAGCAATTACCATCTGTAATTCAAATGAAGCCCTCAAACAGGAAACTAACTACATCAAGACCGACCTCAACAAAAATGGCTACCCCGGGCATCTAGTTGATAAACTATTGGAAAATCGCAAGAATCGGCCAAATACACAAAAGAAGCCAGTAGAGTCACAATCAACACTCAACATTCCGTATGTCAAAGGAGTATCTGAGAGAATTAGAAGACTAGGACAACGATACAACATTAATACGGTATTCAGCTCAAAAGACACTTTAAGAAGCCACCTGACGAAGACGAAACCAACAAGTCAAAAAAGATAGGAAAAACTTTGTCTATCAGATTCCCTGCAAATGTGGCAGATCCTATATTGGTGAGACTCTAAGGCGAGGAACTCTAGGGTCAAGGAACACAGAAATAACACGCTTAAAGGAAAAACCGAAAAATCAGGGGCAGCTGACCATGCCTGGACACACGGTCATCACATTAAGTGGACAGACGCTCGAATCCTGCACAAAGAACACCATTGGAGGAAGATGAAGTTCAAGGAAGCTGCTACCATATACCAGAACCCAGATTGTTTTAGTAAGCCCTCACTAGATATAAGAAATATCTGGAAACCTTTGTTAAGTAGATGTAAACTTAAAATACCGCTCAAGAATTAAACGCATGACTGCACCCATCTCAGTCATGCTCCAGTACATCTAGCTAGTATAAATAGAGCTGTAGTTACTTTACTTATTTAGTATTCACCTGAAGACGACTGGAGATACTTACCAGTTGAAACGTTGTGATGTAAAACAAATTAAAGACAATGCAAGTCCAAAATTTTTTCTATCATTCACTAATATTTAGTATCTCTTGTATCTGTGAGTAAATTTCCCCTATTGCCCATTTTGGTGTATTCGTTTTTCTACTTTGCTAATATTTGCTGGAGTTACCATATGAAAAAGAATACGATCCGATCTGTGGTGCTTATTCAAAACGTTCGATTTATAGATCTGCTTGCTCGGAGTAGAGGCTCTGTGCCTGCGTAATAACGTAAAACATATACTTGCATGCAGTTGTATTATTTTGTGATTTAGTTTTTTGGTTGTTTGTATATTTTACATATAAAGTAATATTTTAGTTCATCATCAGTTGAATAAATAAACATTAATATGGCGGTTCATTTTTATGGTCACGTGTACCAATTACAAGTTAATATTTTTGACACATCGTTGGATTGCCTAATTTAACTAATTATTCAATTTTAAGGTTAAAATTATTATGCCAACTGTCATTTGCCAATTTTCAGAAGCACACACACCTTACACTGTCCGAGGGTAACCGCATTCGGAGCAACAGTAATTAATCTCGGGCAGATCTATAAGAGCACAGAGCATTCTCAGAGTGGTAAACTAAAAACACTATAAAATTTCCAATTTCAAACTCTTTGTAGTAAAAGTTAATTTTTTTTAGGGGTTGGTTTGATTCTTAAAGAAGTAGAAAACGCCGGCCACCTAGATGATACCTTGGTAGTTTACAGTTCGGACAATGGAATACCTTTTCCAAATGGCAGAACGAATTTTTACGATTCGGGAATAGCGGAACCGATGTTAATTTCATCGCCACTACATAAAGAAAGAAGAAATCAGGTGACCAATTCGTTGGTCAGTTTGCTAGGTACGAAATTCATAAACTTTTATTGTTATTATTATCTTATAAAATAAACTAATTTTTCTGGACACCCTATATTTTATACCATTTTTAAATTCTTTTTAATTAATAGTGTTTGTAGAAGAAATATGCATTTAAAGTGCTGTTATTTTGTATAAAGGAATACACTTATTTTCTTCTCACAAAATGAAATGGCACGTGAAACAGTTACATCATAAGTTACCCTAACGTTTATTTTTAGATATAGTCCCCACATTACTGGACTGGTATGATATAGATCAGAATGACACGGAAATTTGGGAAACAAATGAGTTGACCAAGAAAATAACCTTAACTGGAAAAAGTTTGTTGCCTCTGTTAATTAAAGGCAGGTATACTTAATTATATATTGTAGGTCTTATTATATGTAAGCCTTCTTTGACATTTTATGGCCACCTTAAACCGGAAAATATGAGTACCTACAGGGTGACCCGCTCTCAATCCAGGATTCCATAGCAACAACTACTCAACCTTTTAATATTTTAAAAAAACGCAATTATAAGGAGGCATTACATCTACAATTTAAAATTATACAGGGTATTCCAAATAGTCAGGGAATATCCAACTTACTTTTTTTAAATAGTATATTATATTATTTTCTAATTCCTTATAAAATTCCACGTATATTTTGTATAAAATGTTATATGTCTAAATTCTATTATTTTTAAGATAGTGACGTTTAAAATATGGCATTTTTAGATTTTAACAGGCTGTAGCATTGAAACGGCGCATCTTATAGAAAAATCTAACGAAAGAAAGCGCACGCAACTATATTAAATAGTTCAAGGCGTAAAGCGAGAGAATGTAACCTTTGACGACATCTAGTGTCGAAATTGGACACTTATAATAATGGCCTATTACTTAGGTGATATGGAAGAATTGTAACATAATATATCAATCTGAAATAAGAAAAATAATCAGACATTTGTCGTCTTCAGATATAACAGTTATATACTTTTAAAAATTGTACCCAAGTTACTTTTAAATAATGTCACCGAATGTTATTTATATAACATGTTTGTCGGGGTAATTTCAATGGTTTCTGGTGATTTCATTAGTGGATAAAAAAGTAATTATTTAATGATTTCTAATTAGTAATTCTAGCTACAATTAAATTATAGTATCATCATGTATAAGGTTGTTATTCAATTAGATGAATTTATATGCGTGAATAACAGCCACCATTATATGCTCGTTGACTAAACTACCATTAAATATATTATCATTGGCATTGTGCAATTTTTTATTTTATAATTAACAGTTTGGATAGTAGATATCATTAATAGTAGGTATATTTTTCTAGTAGTAGATGGTTTTTTAAATGTTCAACTTAAAATATTATAATTTTATTATAAAACTTCATTTCCGTTCTTTTGTGGACGCCTATCGTTTGACCAGTATATATGAAATATAACTCATTTTATGCCAAAAATCCCCCTTTTGTCTCACGCATTTTCTCGCTCGTTGTACAATACCTTCACATCATATGTTACGGAATTCGTGGAAATGATTACAAGTGGATTGAATCATATCTCAGATCGCCAACAAAATATTTTAGTGTATTAATGTCAATATTTTAACTAATGTAATAGAAAATGTCGTAGATACATTACAATTCTAGCTCTAAGCTTCGCGGATGATATGAACACGAGACATTCGAGAACTAGAATGATCTATATTTAAAAGCAACGCAGGGCTTTGACATAAATAAACTATTCTCAATTAACTTTGTAGATAAAGAGAAAACCTGCTGTTTATATTTCTATAAATATTTTGTTCCAAAATGGTTTAATATAATTTTTAATACATAACACTTAAAATTATTTAATTTGTTAAAAGATCGATGTTTTTAGAACCCAACGACAAATCCAATGAAGCTGTATTTGCCAGCCACAACCTACATGAGGTGACGATGTATTATCCAATGAGAATGATCAGAACGCAAAGATACAAATTGATTCACAATTTGAATTACGCCAGTCCGTTTCCCATCGATGAAGATTTTTATTTATCGCCTACTTTCCAGGTATGTATTAAGAAATCGATCTAGAATTTTAACTTTTAATAAAGTCAACTTTGCCTAATGTCTTAGGTGATCTTGGATTGATGTAACACTGGACAAAAAAAATACTGGTTAGTAGGCTACAGACACTTTCTGTAATGTTCCAACCTCTTTATTATTTTCATGGCGCCATTAAATAAAAATCTTTTTTAAAATAAAAACTATATTTTAACCTCAACTTAGATTTCACTTTCACTAAAAGTAACATTATTAATCGATCAGTGTTTAATTTTACTATCATACTGGTTTATTTTCGCTACTTTAGTGAAAATAATAATTTAACGAGAATAGTGAAGTCCCCCCTTAAATCTTTTACTATGGTTTATTGTCTGTCTTGTCTTCACTAGTTCTGGAGATGGATTACATCGACTTGGAAGATTGTTGGCCATTGCGGTTTGTACATGTACGACCTTGTATAAGAACAATTCCGCAAATATTACATATACAGGGTGTCTCTAAAAGGTGCGGAAAAAAAGCTCAAGTTCGTGAGGCGTAAATATGACGATCTAACCCAACTTACCTTAGTCCAAAAGTGGATGATTTCGAAGATACAGAGTGTCAAAAGTTCAATTTAATTTTCATTTTTTATAAATAATTTTTTTAATAATTGGCGTATTATCACAATATTCGGCTGAAAGGGGTTTTGCGGGGTGGGAAATTAGAATATGCTCTCATTTTTATTGTAAAGTTTTGAGGGCGCCACCTGCGATACCTTGCACACATTTAAAACGAAATAACTTTTTTGAGCCACCCTATATTTAACTTTTAAATAAAAACTCGAGTTCTCCAACGTCTCTTACCTAAAAAAGGTATACGTGGTAAAAGTTGATTTGAGCAGCTGTTTTTGAGATATCTGGATTTAAAAAAATCACTTTGTGTATGGCCAGGTCTAAATTATTGTAATAATTGAACACATTTGATTTATATTTTTCATATTTTTTTATTTATTGAATTTATGTACATACCTAATTGTTTTTTTTTTAGTTTTTAGTGACGTTATTTTAATTTACCGCATACGCTTCAAATGTGTTCAATTATTACAATAATTTAGAACTGGCCATACACGAAGTGAATTTTTTAAATCCAGATATCTCAAAAACAGCTGCTCAAATCAACTCTTACCACGTATACCTTTTTTAGGTAAAAGACGTTGGAGAATCCCAATTTTTATTTAAAAGTTAAATATAGGGTGGCTGAAAAAAGTTATTTTGTTTTAAATGTCTGCAAGGTACCGCAGGTGGCGCCCTCTAAACTTTACAATAAAAATGAGAGTAAATTCTAATTTCTCACCCCGCAAAACCCCCCCAAGCCGAATATTGTGACGATACACCAATTATTAAAAAAATTATTCATAAAAAATGAAAACCAAATTGAACTTTTGACACTCTGTATCTCCGAAATCATCCACTTTTGGACTAAGGTAAGTTGGGTTAGATCGTCATATTTACGCCGCAGGAACTTGTGGTAGCTTTTTTTCCGCACCTATTAGAGACACCCTGTATAGATGTTCAAAAATAGCTTTTTACTACCAGTTCTTTAAATTCATAATTTTAGCCTTCTCTGTCTCCCCTTGCTTGTAACACATTTTTTGTTCATTTAATTGGGACACAAACAGCATCAATTGAAGTCAAGCCTTTTTATCATTTAATCATTTGCCTCGCGGACCGTGCAAATGAAAAAGTTGTATATTTCTCCGCTGGAGATTCAACCTGTTGCCTTTCAGGCATCATGAATCATGTTGATCACTGAATTTATTCCTGCCATCTTCTATTGTATAACTTTTAATTCAATTTTTATTTTAGTTGTCTAGATTAGCAAAAGTACCATGCGTGAATCGTTTTTAAATTTTTAGGACCTACTAAATCGCACTAAGTCTCGTCAACCAACCTACTGGTTCAAAACTCTGAAACAATACTACAACAGACCCGAATGGGAACTGTACGACCTCAAGTTAGATCCTGAAGAAGTACAGAACTTAGCCTCGAAGAACGCCATGCAGGACGTCTTTCGACAACTCCAGAAAAGGTTGTTCGATTGGCAAAATATTACCGCTGATCCTTGGATTTGCGCGCCGCATGCTGTTTTGGAAGACAAAGGGGACTTTAAGGATAATCCTCAGTGTTTGGGGTTAGATAATTTGTGGTAAATTGTTATGTATGTGTAGAGTTTTTATAAATAATATTTAATTCAAATTTTTACTCCCAACAAGATATGAAACAATTTTTCTATTGGTCGTATTGCTTAAAAATTAGGGGTAGTTATCTTTTGAACCTTTTTTACATTCTTGTACCTTATATAACCTTGTATAATATAATATTTTTTTCTTCGTAAATCTTAGTTTCTTGTCAAGCAGAGCTTTTTAGATATAAATATGTGTGTTTGGTCTCTGCGTTGATCACTTGAAACATCATTAAAATTTGCGGTTTTTATTAAAAATTTCAAATCAAAGTTAATATCTGTATCCTAGTTAAAGATTATTAATACTGCAATCTTATAACTGTCGCTTCCTATAATTTTGTTTTCCGAAAGCGGTACGATTAATTGTTTCAAATATACAGCTTGCGTTCCATTTTGTATTTGTATACTCGGTATATAATAAAAACTAACTGGGCAAGTTTATGTAGGTAAGCCCCTTTCTGGTGTCTTTACTCCGGCTTTGATCGCCTTGTCTAAGATGGCGCCGATGAGGGCGTATTTAAAACACCAGTTTGCTGTTACTTATACATTTTTATTTACACAAACTATTTACAAAGGTCTGACTACCGTTTTTATCTAGGACTACCGCAAAATCAACCCCTAAGGCCCGTATTATTAATCTCCTGGTAACTTTAACAGCCGGATAATTTCTATGGAGACAATTGTCTTAACAATGGGTTCTTTGGAAATTATCTGGCTGGTAAAGTTACCAGGAGAATAATAATACGGGCCTTAATCCACCTAAAAATACTCTAGCTGTCTGCTACAGCGTCTAGCACCTCGGCTACTGTCTCTCACTCTCTCTTTTTTTTCGTCCTTTCCTATTTCTGTTTCCGGCAATTTCGCGCGGGAAGTTTCGAAATAAAATGATTACAGCATTTCTTTGTCATAACAAATACACTAGAAAGTGTGTTCTAATACATAGTAGTTCTGTCGTGTAGGCGATAATAACATTTTTATAGCTATATTAAAAAAATGATCACACAATTTTTTCAGTAGCGGCCATCGGGATCCAATTTTGGTTAGGCCAGGCCAGCAAATAGAAAACAAACGTAAATCCAATAAGTATATAAAAATAGTATAAAAGTGTCAACTATTCTTTGTAAGTTTCAATTGTACAAAATTGTGAAATCTGCATTTAAATTTTCATTCACCCGACATTCTAACAATGTCACAGAAAAATTAGTTTAGTGAATTTTTATAATAAAATATACATACTTTATTTTATAGAATTTGTACTTTATATAATAAAAAAAAGTAAACATTACATTACAGCATTTTAAAAACAATCTGCTAATTTCCTGAACCTGAAACGCTTAGATGACATGTCGTCGCCGTCAAGGGCGTGCGGTCCATGGAAGCATTGCTTCCCCTAAAACCAAATCGTCATCTTTATTTCCAATAAATTAATTTCATCCTAAATAAATGAAATAAATAATTTACTTTGGGAGCAAGCCTTCAAGAAAGTTGGCCTTAGCCTTAGTAAATCTCCCGTCTCTCTCACTCCCTCTCATCGGTGTTCTTCGCACCTACGCGGCGCCGTGTGCCGAGCGACTGATGCACCCCGCTGCAGTGCTTCCTGGGTTTCCATATGAAAATTTCGAGGTCAAAATGCAAACGCTGAGAGTTTCGGGCGCTTCCTACCGAACAAGCAGTTTCTCGGATCCATTATTATAGTTTTATTCGGTGTTTTAAGCAAGGTTGCCAGGTCTAGAAAAATTTCACTAGATCTAGTGATTTTAAACCCAATCTAGAGATTTAGTGAAAACTTTCGCTAAATACCCTCTTTCTAGTGATATTTTGAAACTCTTATAGTAAAAAATACAATATACAAATAAAAACAAATTATTTCCCCTAATGCCCACCCAAAATTGAGGGTTATAGACGAGTTTGCAAAAAATGATAGGAGAATCCAATTACACTATAAATAGGTAGGTTTTTAAAAATTGCTTTCCTTCTCCCAGATTTTACCGCACGCCACTGGTCGCCGTACTGCAAAATCTACTTAATAATTAGTGGTCTTCTGCGATCTGAAGAGTGAAAGAGATACATAAAAAAAATAAGTGAGAATTTGACGTTTTCCACGGGGCTTTCTTGCTTAAGCTTAAGGTGAAAATACACGGTTTAATTTGGTTGACCAATGCAATTGTAAGATCCCAACTTCTTTCTACGGTCAATTTGGTTGAAAAGTTTCATTGAGTCGTAAAATACACGGTTTAATTGGTCGAGTCAACCGAATTGTTCAACCAAATTGAACCGTGTATTTTTGCCTTTAGACCCATTGAAACTTATGGCCTTCAAATGCAGTGGCGGCTCGTGGTTATTGAGTATGGGAGGGCGCAAATCTAGGTGCCTACGCAAAATTGGGTGCCGGCCGATATTTTACTATTTTTTGAGGAAATGTCTAACAAACTTACAAATTCATATCGAATACACTAGCTAGGAAAACTGGTCACGATGTGATTCACATTTCTTGCAATGCAAAATTAAATATATATATATATATATATAATATTAAAAACATATCGGGTTCTCTTGACCCGAATCCGGGCCAATGTTTATCAATGGATTTTTGTAAACTTTTTCAATTTGGACTCACTAATATTGAGGGGTGCGAGAAAGTTATTTGCCATTAAAAAATAATTTTAAATACTTTTAACAATACAATGAAATTAAATTATAATTTTAATAGTTTTTATTGACATATTTTTTTTGCAAAAAAAATAACTTTCTCCCACCCACATAGAGACCCCACCTCTCTATTGGTAAAAACAGAAATTCAATATCCTGCTTAGTTTTTTGTAATTTGGGTAAAAAAGCCGCTATTTTACATGGCAAATTTTAACGCAGTTTGATACTCCCACTTTACGCTGGTGCTTTGCCGAAAGCCGCGAAACCTTCGAGGACTAATTTAACAAAATTTTAGCCTATTTTTAGTTACACAGTGGGTGGAATAGGGCCGTCTGGAGGTCACTGATTTTACGTGTTCGCATGACAGGAGCTGCCGCGGAGAATTCGGTACCGCGCCACAACCAAGCGCATTACATAATGGCGTTTGGACCTCAGGTAACGAGGGTTAAGAGAGTTACAGACAGTATTGCCAATGATTCTGAATTATCGGTAGATCTACCAAATTAATTTATTGTTTCCTGATGAATTAAACAATAAACATGATGAAATAAAAATATCGCATTTGTGACAGGCGGGTCGCGCGGAATCAAGGAGGAGCCGCTACTGTTCAAAGGTCAATCAACACAAGTATGCGTACCTGCCATACGCACTGAATTGCGAACATGTAAATAGGAAGTAAGGTACAGTAGTTAGAATTTGTCTATTGAAAAGAGTAATTTATTTACTTTTAATGATTGTTGATGGATGTCACTATATAAATTATGAGCCTTGTCGTTTCTGCGCAACAAATACCAAGTTCTTCAATTAAAATGTGTGCAGATTCACGATTTCCTATTAAACTGGTCGTCGATCTTCATCTAATCTTGTGTGGTATGCAGGGTCATCTGCTGCAGGATTCACAAATAGTATTTTAAAGGGGATTTTGACACGTCAAATATAGCAATATTTCTCACTAGCTAGCATTAGAATGAGATAACCCCATTCAATTCGGACGTACGCGAGAAGAATGGTTTAATAACCCACAGTACCTATCAAGTGAGAAAGCGGCCTCGCTTATTTCCTAGCCCTCAAAAACGTAGGCCCACTAGCCTTTAATCGTCGCATGTTGTATCATGGTAGATATCACAGAACTCGAACAAAGTAGATATGTTGATGGAATGCACGCGATTGTGTTGAATTTTTTCCTGAAATAACCCAAATTGGCATTTCAATATTATTATAACATAAAAAAACATTATTACTACATAAAAATAAGAGTTTATTGTCACATAAATACATTTCTAAAACTTAAAAAACAATAAAATATATTAATCTTTAACAAAGTTTCATAATATCTACGAGAATGAGATACTTACAACATAAGTACAAAGGAATAAACTATTTTAAATCTGGCCTATTTGTGAAACTCATCATTTATTAAATGTTTTAAATCACGAGATAGTTGTATGTAATAATTCAATTTAATAATCAATGAGCCTCAAATTCGCCAAAATAACAAAACGAAAATACAAGCAATCTTAGTTTAATTTGTGCAACTGTGCTAAAATTTACTTATTTAATATTAGTTTCAACGTTTTAAAGCTTTTGGCTCACAATTATATACTTCTTACAGAATATCACATCAATGTATACAGATATTCAGAAACGTACAGTCCAGGGCAAACATAGGAAACAGTCAAATTTGTGGAGAATCAACGTTAATGTATTTAAGAATCTGGATACAATTCTGTATCTCGCACACCGTATTTTCGTCTGAAAGAGCTTTTAGTGGCAAACGGAGTAATATAGGGATAGCACAGCACCATAGACAAAAATATTGTAAAAATGTAAACTACAAAATTTACAGTTCGGTTGAAAAACTAAGGAATGGGATTTTTTACTAAATTTTGACTTTATCGTAGAGAGCAAGAAAAAATAAAATTTTTTAAGGTTTCACTTTTAAAATTCTTCAATTTATTTAGTGAGAAAATAATTAAACAAAATACGCTCTCTAATACAAACCCGAGTTAATACTTCCAACGTCACAATTCCACGCATGGAGCACCGATCACTCTGTAAACAACTCACTCATAGAGTCTATATCGCGATAGAAAACGGCATTTCGACAGTTGAAAACCACAGATGACATTCACAGCTGATTCTAGTTCCGCCGAAAAGTTACTAGATTTAGTGTGGACCGTAACAAGTTCACATGTCAGTTCGCGTCCTATTATTTTCGTTGTTTTTTAGTATTTTTGTGGCTGTTTTTTATATAGTGGTGTGTTTAAAAACATTTGAGATAATTTATTTCTTTACTTTTATTTTTTGTTATCAGGAAGGGTTGGCGGAAAAGTCAGTATACTTAGCTTAGGCCTAAGAGACCCATTGTATCCCCTATTGTTTGGGTAATGTCAACCAGACGGAACCTACAACTTAGCACGGGATCTGAACCACGTGTATGCACTACTCTAATCTTATTACGTCCCCAGAGGTCCGCTAGGTTCCTCTCGGTCTCGATAGAAGGAATGACAAGTAGCATACTGGATTTTGTTATCTACTAAAGTTCCGAACATAATTTTTTTTAGCTATAATAAAACATTTTACTTATTTTATTAATACTGAAAATGTTTGAACGGCGTGCAAACGATTTTAAAAAGTTGTATGCCTTTGCTGAGAAATGAACCCAGAACCTCTCAATTACATGTTGGTCACTCTACCAATTGCGCTACGGAGACTCCGAGATTCTCTGAACCAACTTCACCAAGTTTTATCCCGTTCTGGCAGACGTTTTTTGCGTGGTTAGAAGTAAATAAGAGTCCGGTCACGAAGTGAGGACAACATCTGACAATAACAAATTTTAGTCTGTTGGTCATCGACTAGGAAATGATTATTTACTTATTTGCATGTAAGTGCACATGCAAATGATTGCTTTTTATATTGACCGTAGGCTGTACTTTTCTGTCTAATATACAGGGTCAAGTAAACAACGTGCATAGTGATTTTTCGAATATATTTTTTTTCCGTACCAGTTAATGGAATGAAGTTATTCAGATGCCCCTTTATAGTAAAGTAGAGATGAAGCTAAAGAAAAAATTTTCCTAGTTAAAATATGATTTAATATCAGAAAGAAATATCTTTATCGAGCCGAGAAATTTTGACTTAATTAAATATAATATAGTAAAAATGTAAATAATTATGACCGATTATTATGATCAAGATATTAATTCACGGTATAAGGGTTTTCCGATAATAAATATTTAACCGTTTTTTAAAACAATTTATAAACCAAACATACAGGGTGTCCCGAAATTAGGTGACAATATTTTAAGGGGTTAAAGTACATCTAAAAATAGGACTAAAATCCTCTATTAATATACCTTGAAAAACGCTTCGTTATGGGGCTAGAGCCCCCCGAATGGAAGCTATGATAAGCGTTTTTTCACAATATCTCAGAAACTGATTGAGGTATCAAAACAAAATTTGATACATATTTTACCCATAACAAGACGCAATAAACGGTTTGTTTAGCTTAGGTGTATTTCTTCCAGTGGCGTCCCACTGGGTAGGTAGTGAGGAGAATATTGCCCCAACTTTTTTATTTATAGGATTTTTTAACGCCAGGTGCAATTTTTAAAAGCACTGAAGTCTTCTATTGAAAAAAGGTACTCCTGCTTCATTTCGGTAGGATTCACCATTTTTCAGTAAAATCAATTTTAAAATTTTCGGTTTTTTACAAGCCGTTGAAAAGGCTAAGGTGTTTTTTTGCATATCTCAGCTAACACTTAATATTAAAACATAAAATTTATTAGAAATTCTACTAGCGACAAGGCATATTTATTTAAGGATGTGACATTAAAATATTTTTCTAGTGGCGTCGCACGGGGTGGAGCCTAAAGTAAATATTACAATTTTTTTTTAATTTGAGGGGCTTTCATACTTTTAATGTAATTTTTTAAAATTTTTAATTTTTTTGTTAGTTAAACCTTCCATTATTGTAATTTGACAGAATATAAGGTTTTCAACAGATTTTTAGACCTTGTTTTTTAAATATTTATTTTTATAAGAGCCTTAAAATAAAACAAAAACGAATAACAAATTGCAAATCAAATTTAATTGTAAAACCACACGGGAAACTAATTATTAAGCAAATGTTTCAAATGATTTCCATTTTGTTAGAAGCAAAATCTAGAGCTGCGTGTTATGTTTTGTGAGGCACAGAGAATTTGAAAAAATTATGAAAGGAAAGCCCCTCAAATTAAAAAAAAATTGTAATATTTACTTTATGCTCCACCCCGTGCGACGCCACTGGAAAAATATTTTAATGTTACATCCTTTAATAAATATGCCTTGCTGCTAGTGGAACTTTTAATAAATTTCATGTTTTAATATCAAGTGTTGAGTGCTGAGATATGCAAAAAACACCTTAGCCCTTTCAATGGCTTGTAAAAAACCGAAAATTTTAAAATCGATTTTACTGAAAAATGGTGAATCCTACCGAAATGAAGCAGGAGTACCTTTTTTCACTAGAAGACTTCAGTGCTTTTAAAAATTGTACCCGGCGTTAAAAAATCCTACAAATAATTAGGGCAATATTCTCCTCACTACCTACCCAGTGGGACGCCACTGGAAGAAATACACCTAAGCTAAACAAACCGTTTATTGCGTCTTGTCATGGGTAAAATATGTATCAAATTTTGTTTTGATACTTCAATCAGTTTCTGAGATATTGTGAAAAAACCGCTTATCATAGCTTCCATTCGGGAGGCTCTAGCCCCATAACGAAGCGTTTTTCAAGGTATATTAATAGAGGATTTTAGTCCTAATTTTGGATGTACTTTATCCCCTTAAAATATTGTCACCTAATTTCGGGACACCCTGTATATTAAAATTTTGTCTGATATAAGTAGGTAAATTATAATTATTTATGTTTTTTTATGTATTAAAGAAACCGTTACTATAAAAGCTAGTGTTCAAAATTTTTATGAAATAAAGATTTACAAGAATCCCTAGATTTTTCTTTACAAATAGTTGCATGGGCTCAGCTGGCATAAAATAATATCACCGACTATTATAATTAAACAAATATAAACTTTTTGTGGAAGTAGTCCATCTCTCAGTGGAGTGATATTATGAGTAGGGGAATAATACACACAGTCTGCTCGACTAGTTTATTAAAAGGATTTCTGATTTAAAAAACCTTAGTGTCTTATCGTACATGTTTCGAAGGTAAAAACCTTCATCGTCAGCGAAATAAAATTAAAGTGTTACAAGAAGAGAGACCCCCAACATTGCATGTTAACTGAGGAACAGAAAAAGAAGAAAAAGTTTTGAGTTAAACATTATGTAAAATTTAACTCAAAACTTTTTCTTCTTTTCCTGTTCCTCAGTTTAACATGCAATGTTGGGGGTCTCTCTTCTTGTAACACTTTAATTTTATTTCGCTGATGATGAAGGTTTTTACCTTCGAAACATGTACGATAAGACACTAAGGTTTTCTAAATAAGAAATCCTTATAATAAACTAGTGGAGCAGACTGTGTGTATTATTCCCCTACTCAAATATAAACTTGTTATCAACAGTTTATAAGTTTTGTGTTTACATATTTATGAATTAAAATTTTGGTACGGGACTACGACAACGAAGCGCACTTGACCCCATTTCCGTTGTTAAAACTGACATAAAATTGCCTATCCTCTCCTGTATCAGAATACATTCTGTGTCATAATTTAATTCTATATTTTCTTAATATAAAAGCTATATTAGAGTCACATACTACTACTCTAGAACAATATTGAAAAAAAAACATCAAAATTGGTCCTAATATAAACATACTTTGTGCTAGATTATTCATTGTAATTTTTAAAGCTAAATCTAGTGGACCGTTTAACAGATTTGGTAACATATGACAGGTTCGGGGAAAAAAGGCGGGATATAGTAAAATTTTTGAAAAATTCGGTAAATACATTTGGCCGGCACTTTCTTATCTAATTTATTTTCTTTCGCGTATTTTTCAGTCACCTTGTATGATGCAGACTAATTTCAAATACCAGATTTTCCTTCCCCAGATAACGTTTACACTTAAAATTTTTTCGTATCTCCTATACTTTATGATTATTGAAGGTAAACATACCTACTTTTTTTCAACCCGTGTAGGGCTCTAAGCAGCGACTCCTTAGAGCGATAACAAATCTTATTATATAGTTATATAAACACCAGTATGCTAATGCGCATAAATTCTCTCGCATTGTGGCGTCACGTACGAGGAAGCTTTTGAGGCTGGTTTATATTAGGTGCAAGTGCAAGTAAATGATCGTTTTAGTTTTGATTAAGGCAAGAATCTTATTTAATACGGTATACTGCCTTAATTTATCTCAGTTTCTTATTTTAGAAGATAATTAGAAACATAGTTTTTACTTCTTTAAATTGATTTGGTCATCCCCTTTCGCAAGCAATAATCCATTGTTTTGTCTGATCCTTATTTTTTGAAAATCCAAAATATTTTATATCTTTGTGTTTTGGTTACAATTGTTACCAATCGGCACAACACAGTTTGGCATTGTTGAAATGCAAAATCCTATACAATTTTACAATCAGTATAAAACTGCAGAGAAAGAACAAAGCGGCACTGCTACGTGATTTTCTAGTTTTGTTCTGCCAAAAGGCCAAATACGTAACCGAGCACTACCCTCTTTGATAAATATCCCTTAGTTAATAATAATTATTGGTACGCTATATCAACAGCCACAGAATAGAAACAAATGTTTACGTGTGGGAATAAACGTGTGCCGCTAATGAAAATTTGCCCTCTTTTAACGATGACAGGCAAGGTGAGGTTCGAACTGTCACTCGCGTCAAACGGTTACTAAGCAACGTCCTCATATATGACGTATGACGCTTGTCCACCTAAACTTTAGACGATAAAATCATTCACCGTGTGCTATTATGAACCTTACATTGGTTCTCGTAACAAGTTTCAAAATTGCGGATATTCCATCTTCTTTCCCCACACTCTTCATATAATACAGATCTGGCAGACAATCCTTTGGGTAAGCATTTGCGTATGTACTTAAAAAAACAATCATAAATATGTGCTTGTTTGAAGGTTGGAGCCAATGATGTTTCTTGAATGACAGAAGTAGTCAGTTGAAACGTTGTGATTCAAAACAAAGAAAGACAATGCAAGTTCAAAACTCTTCTGTTATTCAATCATAAATATGTTTTCAATAGACAGGTGGCCGCTTAGAACGGCACATTGTAGTCTATTCCACTTCGACGTGGAAATAAAATACATTACTTATTTTCTTCCATAAAAATGTGCACCTAAAGGATTACTTGCCTGATCTATGTGAAATTTAGGTAAGTACCTACATCTAACTACTAATTAGTATTAAGAAAAAATATATACAATATTAAAGGGTGATCAAAAAAGTTTGCTACAAACATGGAAATATTTTTACTGTAAAGTTTTGTGACCACCCTCAACTACATTAACAAATTAAAAAATATCTTAACGAATATTTGGTTAATCTAATTGTACTACATGTTACTGGCCGTTATGTTTTTATTTTAGGCTAAACTTCAATAAATAAAGGAAACATCAAAATGGAGATAGATTTGTGTTATACATACTGGATGTCCCAATAGTGCGACAAAGTAATGGTGTAGAGAGGCAGAAAAATATTATAAAGAAAAATTGTACAGAATCACAAGTTTAAATAAAGAATGTGTCCAAAAACTAGGATCCATGATAGACTAAATTACATTTTTTTTAAATTTGAGCACTCTAACTGAGATAAGAATGTGTCAGCCGGTTTTTTTCATGCTACACTACCTGCTGTCTATCAAATAAAATTACATTTTCAAATGTCTAAATCACGTATTTATTTATGCTAATACTAAAATTGACTCAAAAAATTACTAATACACCATTAAAACTAACTTTTATCAAATATTAAAAAGTTATAAACTTCGCCAATGGAGTAAAATGCCTGGAGATATTTTTTTTAAGCTTGGGCCGATACTGATACTCACACATTTCAGATAAATGCCGATACTATAAATTTAAGATAAAAAGTATCTGAAATTCAAATGCTTTCTTGCTGCTATGCGCCAATCGTCTTTGAATGGTTAAGTGGTGGAGATTCGCAACCCCTTAATGGTTTGTGTGCTATATGGAAACATTTAAACAAAAGTTTAGAGAAAGATAATTTTCTCGGCAGCGGGTAAAATAGTGCGGCCTAACCGAACATTGCTTACCTCGCAGCACGTACAACAACTCATTATTCTTTAAAAAAAAATTGTTTTGTTGGAATCTAATCTGTACCCTATAATTTCAAAATAATAAAAAATATTCTTTTAGAACTCTCTTTTTATTTGAAGTTCAGATACTTTTAGATAAAGTGTCGGGTCTGACTTGATGGTATCTAAAGTTTAAGTATCAGTATCTCAAAAGTGGTATCGGCCCAAGCCTAATTTTTTCATAACAATAGTTTTTGATACTGTATTTAAGTGTTGATGGATGCATTATCCTGACTTTTAGGCTAAATTAACCCGCAGCTATGTATGAGCAGCTAACAGATTTTACTTTATTTGGTCTTTACCTTTATTTAATGCTAGTTTTCAGTTTAACTATGTCTTTGGTAATTGTGCACTTTAGGGTTCTATGCAAATATTTCATACATGTATACCGGGTGTTGCATCGTCGAGCGGGACATAGGAAATCCCATGTAATTTTAAATGGGGTCAATTATTGGCTTCCCTAATTATTTTAGAGAAAAATTCTATTTAGGTTTATTAAAGAGCACTAAAACCCACATTCAAAAGAATAACTTTAGATATTTTTGATGAGCCCGTTTACGGGTTATCGCCGATTTCTTTTTAACTATTTCTCCTTTTTATGGCCCCGTATTTGCGGGCACCAGTCAAGGTAAAAGATGACTGTCAAATAAAGTTGTCATTTTGAAATGTGTGCTTTATTGTTATAAAAACTCGTACATCGAAAATATTAGCCATGAATTACACTTCTGAAGAAAAAAATATTGATAATTAAATGGTATTATCAAGGAAATAGTTATCAAAATGTGTCATGTTTGCTGCTCTGTATCCGAATAGACCGATACCTACAGTCTACAGTCGAAAGGACTATCAAGAAATTTAAGACAAAAGGCACTGTAATAAATAACTGCAGATGTGAAGAAAGGCAGGAACAAAGAAGAGATGCAAGAAATGATAGGGAGTTTTATTGTGCGTGGAAGAAAATGATGGGAAGATCAGCACAAGGAAACTTGAGGATGACATAGGATTAGATCACACCACAGCGTTACAAGCTTTGAAACGACATAAATATTATTCATACAAATATGAAAAGCACCAAGAGCTAAGAGATAGGGACGAAATACGACGACAGGAGTTTTGTGTTGGTATGATTGAAAGAGCAAACATGGATAGGGAATTTTTAAAAAACATTTGATTCACTGACGAATGCACATTTACCTTAAACAATGAACCCAATGTTCAAAATTATCGATATTGGAGCAAAGAAAACCAACACAGGTTTGTCGAAACAAGGACGCAATATCCACAAAAAGCTAATGTTTGGGCTGGGATTTTCGGAGAAAATATTATCGGGCCATTATTTCTTACACGAAATTTAAATGCAGAATATTTTTTGGAACTACTTGAAGATCATATTTTACCTACTTTACATGATGCCGCCAGGGAAAATCAGGAAGTTTGGTACCAAATGGATGGCTGCCCGGCACATAGTACCCTGGCTGTCCGGGAATATTTAAACCGTGCTTTTAATGGAAATGTTATTGGCTTAAATCATACAGTAAATTGGCCAGCCAGGTCTCCTGATTTATCGCCAAATGATTTATTTCTCTGGGGCCATTTAAAAAACAGGATATACAAAGATAAAAAATACCCAAATCTAGACGAGTTAAAAAATGCTATTTCTGCCGAATGCAATAGAATTTCAGTTTACTAACTAGCGAATGTAAGAAGAGAATTTTATGATCGCCTCGGTTATTGTCTAGCAGTCAATGAAGGAATATTTGAACATCTTCTTAAATCCTAAAGTTCTAACAATTTAATAGTACCTACCTATTAATTAGTAAAATATTAAAACATGTAAAATGTCATAATTAACCTTGTAATTGGATACTTTATTTTAGTTTTATTCAGATTAATTTGTAAAATTAATACACCTTTAATATTTTCGATGTACGAGTTTTTATAACAATAAAGCACACATTTCAAAATGACAACTTTATTTGACAGTAGACTGTAGGTATCGGTCTATTCGGATACAGAGCAGCAAACATGACACATTTTGATAACTATTTCCTTGATAATACGATTTAATCATCAATATTTTTTCTTCAGAAGTGTAATTCATGGCTAATATTTTCGATGTACGAGTTTTTATAACAATAAAGCACACATTTCAAAATGACAACTTTATTTGACAGTCATCTTTTACCTTGTCTGGTGCCTGCAAATACGGGGCCATAAAAAGGAGAAATAGTTAAAAAGAAATCGGCGATAACCCGTAAACGGGCTCATCAAAAATATCTAAAGTTATTCTTTTGAATGTGGGTTTTAGTGCTCTTTAATAAACCTAAATAGAATTTTTCTCTAAAATAATTAGGGAAGCCAATAATTGACCCCATTTAAAATTACATGGGATTTCCTATGTCCCGCTCGACGATGCAACACCCGGTATGTATCCTCTAAACACAAAAGAGTTATTTTACCTTATCATGCTATTGGGATACTCAGTATAACTTGAATATAAGTAAACATGTAATTTCACAAATTTCAACAAATCTAAAATCTACTTTAGTTCATTACTATTTTGTTCAATTTAAAAATATGTTACCTCAGATGTTACTTATTATTATTAGTAGCTGTTAAAAGATTTATTGCTTCTAGTCTAGTCTAACATTTAAACTGACAAATTGCAGAAACTAAGACAAACATACTTGCGTTTAATAATTAAACATTCATATTATGTCCTAGAACTTTCTTGTTTTTTAACATCAATAAAATAATGTAAAATTTGGTTTCTAGTTTTTAAAAGAATATCTTATGATCATATCCTTAATAGACAGGTTTATAAAGAAAGTCTAAATTTAAAATTAGTCTTACTTTAATAAATCAAAGGTTTAACAAGATAAGAATGAAAAAAGAGAATACAGTAGTAATGTAGTTTGAATTTTTGAGGTGTAAATTTAGGGAAAAGGAAATTTTTTCTAATACTTTCTCTCTAATAATTAAAAATGTAACAAAAAAAAGTAAAAAAAACATTAAAATTAACTAAAATTTCATGATGAGAGAGCATACAGTAGACTCTGTGGATTTTACTCTTACGTCATCACTTATACCTCATTAAAATCGTATGACTTAAATCAAAGAAAAATTATCAAAACAAATAGTAAGTAACAATAACAACTTACATGCAGCACTAAAAAGCGATGACAATAGCCCTAAAAATAACTGTTTTCAGGCACAAAAATGTATAAAAAAGAAAAAAGTATAACTCAAAATGACAATCAAAAAAAGATTATGTTGAAGTTAATGGAGAAACTTTCAAAGACTTTAAGATTATATAATCAGTTTACAACTCTTCCTTGCAATTCTTTCACTGTCTAGCACGTTTCATATCATTGGCAACGACATATTGCCATAATTCCCGACGACGAAGACGTTAGGTTATGATTTTATTCACGTTTATGATTATAACAAATAAAGATGGGGGGTAAATCACGTTGTCGGTTTATCATTGAACGATGACGTACCTGTAAAGATCCATCGAGACTACTGTAGAATTAGAACTAAAAATAGTACCTATTACCAATAACTTAACTAACTTAGGTCAAGTTCAGTTCTTAAAATGTTACCAATTTAGCAACTAGATAAAATGTTATAAAGAGTTACGAAACTCGAAAGATCACTTAAGTTACTTTGGTTTGTAATCCAGTTTTTATGGAAATGGTTTTATGGGCTTTGGATCTTAAGGTGAAAATGAAATCAAATTTTAATTTGCTATTTGGGAAAACATATTTCCTATTTCGGGGCTGTGAAACGATAGGACATATTTTTTTCTTAACTTAAATTTTAAAAATAAATGGTAAAAATTTCTAAGCATGTTTCATTATTCATTTTACAAATAAAAATGAAATTAAGAAGATAATACTGGGTATTTAAAAATAGTATGCAAAATTGATTATAGTTATAGGATAACTAGGCTACGTAGATTGTCTTATAAATAGTATCTCAATGTACTGCTAGACAATTAGCGCTATTTTATTTATTTATTTATTTTATTTATTTTTGTAAGAAATAAATCATGAAAATGAATTATAAAAAAACAAAATGTAAGTACAGCCCCCCCCCCCCCTTACTTTTAATATTTAATTTGAGAAAAAAAATATATATCTTATTGTTTCATAGCCCTGATGAAGGATTATATTTTCTGAAACATTTGCAAATTAAAATTTGCACCTTAAGATCCTCAACCCATACAACCATTTTCTCAGATTTTCATCTCATTTGTAGTTTTACAATAAGTAGAGAAACCTTTCCATATTACAATATCAAAATCTGACAGAGTAATTTTTTTTATACAATGTTTTTTGTTATTAGCAACTTATTTAATTCTACAGGAGAAATGGCTTTTTATAGTGCAAAGCATGGAAAAGGTGCAGTATCTAGCAGTTTAAAAAAAATTTAGTAGTAGGCTCTGCAGTGGGCATATTTTATTTTACAAAAAAGACACCTGATAATTATATTTTTTTGGAGGAAGAAGGAAATATTTCACTACTTTTATATAAAAAGGCAATAAAATTAATGACAGAAAATATCATAATGGCGTTTCACCTTCTTAATTTTTCCTTTAACTTAAGTATTTAAAATAATTTTGGCATTATTTTTCTAATTAACGGGTTAGGTTTTAAAATGGCACAAACAGCAGGACGAAAAATCCTTTATATGAATTTTTATTTCAAAAATAATGACTACTTAGGTGTTTACCGATTTTCGTGACAGATCTTTAGATTTAAAATTCCCAATAAAATATTGAAATCTTTGCAGTGTGCCATTTTTGTACCACTTAATTCTATAAAAAATAAACAACTGTCAACTTATCTTCATTTTCCTTTGAAGTCTTGAAGCTCTCACTGAAGCTTGTAACTTCTTCATCATGTGGGACGTTAAATTTCCTATTCTTTCAACAGAGTTCATGTTTTCAGATAGGTCATTTACCTAAAAATTAATTATTACAAACTTCCTGCTAAACAATCACTAAATACATGAAGTATTTACTATCGCTTTGAATTTATAACACAATATAAAACAACTATCCTATGTACCTACAGCTTAAACTAAGCCAGCCACCAAGGGGCTCACCCTACCTACCCTAACTTTATAGTCTGCCAGTCGTAAATTTCTCTGGTGGTTATGGTACAAAACTTTAATATGAATTAAGAATCCTGCCGCCAACAATAAGCTAAATATAAAATACAAATTGTTTAGCTGAAACCTTCGGTGAAACAAGAACATTCCTAAAAATATTCATTTTCTTCTTGAAAAAATGTTTCAAGTCTGCCTGGCTTCTATGGTTGTAGACCACTGCAACACAGCATTGTTGTACTAAGATCACGAACCTAAGATACTGGGTGAGTTTACTTATTTAATGAATCATTTCAAAAGAATGTTAAGAAGAAAGACGCTACTTTGCATAAATATTTTTACAAAAAATTATAATTTTCGAACATAAATATAACCTCTAAACTTATGTAATTAGACATTTGACGTCCTTCGTGTTCGGATAGAAGATGGAAGATGGCGATGGCGCTGGCTAGCACAGAGGAATTACAGATGGTATTGTCACAAACTTCAGAGTGGCATCTGAGAGAGTGGCTACAAATTAGTACAAAGTACAAAACCATAGGTTTTTCCTTTGAAGAGGAGTAGTGAAGGCTGTGAGTAAGCACCGTAGCAATCATCAAATTCTTACTGCATTCTTTTCTTTTAAGTGCCTTTTATGGGACCAACAACTATCGATATATCGATCGTTTATATCCGACCCTACCCACTATTGATAGTTATCCACCAATAGTTACCCATGATACAACTACACGCACAATGAATTCGCGTTGTTCAAACGTAACCGGTAACATATGAATTTCGCGCCAATAAGTTATGTCAAACGTTCGTTCATTCGGCTACTTTCGGGGGGAGCTCATCGTCGATCCCGAGACTCTTGTGATATACCATGTATAGTTGTATCATCATGATAGTCCAGAAACCAGAGCGGCGCGTTCACAGTTTTGTTATAACCCGGGGTCGCGTACACAGTTGCTTCTCGGGCGCGCTCTGGGAACCGATTCTGAAATCTCGCTTAAGAATGTCCCTAAATGTTGCATTGGAGACCAGTTGTAGTTCTCTGTTCGAGACTGTGAACGCAACTCGGGGGTAAAACCACATAACACCTTTATGTGGGTAAAACTTCCCCAGGTAAAATTGGTCCGACATTTGTCGGGGGAAAATTTACCGGATGATTTTTAACCATCAGTATTAACCACAACTATGAATGCAACACGTCAATATTGTTGTCCCATTTTTCTTTAATATGATTATGATTATATGATCGACCCTTTTTGTCGACAAGATGATGAAAATTTGTAAAAAAATCCATTTTCCAATTTGATTGGTCAGAAGCCAAATGGACGGTTTTTTTTCAGGTCAGTGACAGTTTTCAAGCGTGGCTCCAAATCCGTACGAAGGATTTATATTTTATTGGGTTTTAGTTTTAAATTAGTTTGTTTTTTGTTTGTTTGGTTTGGAATGGAAAATGGAACTGTTTTTCGTTTCTTTGTGGATTGTTTTTGTTTTTTTTTCAAATAAATACAGAGTGAACAGAAGTATTAAAGTAAAGATAAACTGGTCGTTCATAAAAGTGCCTACATGTTTGAAACTTTAATTTAAAACATTTCTCTGAAATTGTAGGCTACCTACTGTCTGTATTTAAATAAAACCGAGTACATTATTTTCTCTATGTCTCTGGAAAAGGTAAGGATGTTTTTTTAAATTCTTTATTGCTAGCTTTGCATGATGTGATTGATCATTGAATATTACAAGCCAAGTATACTTACTAATATTTTGAAGGAAACAGTAGATAGGTATTATAGCAAAACAGTATTATTGAATTATATCTACATTTAAAAACATCCTACATCTCTAAGGGCTGTTTATGTTTCCATAAGTCATTTATATTTTATAGCAGCATTACCTAAAATTATTTCCAAGTTTGATAATATTTGAGAGATTACATTTTCAGAAAATTTGCCCTATTTCCTTTAGGAGTTACAGCTAACCTGAAAAAATGAGGAAAATGTACCTAATTTATCAAATGTTAATAGTCAATTATTTATTCATGTTATCACAGCTAACTGTTTACATACATCAATGATACTTACCTATGATTAATATATAAATAACAATTTAAATCATAAATACTTTCAACAGTCATGAAACTTACCTACTTCTATACTATAAACTATAACAATGTAAAAAAGCAATACTTGGTCATATAATAAGGTAACAATTAATGAAAAGTTTCATTAGTGTTGTAGTATTCCTCAAAAGAATAAAATGCCTGACTCGATAGAAAGCTCTTAATTTTAGCTAAAAAATTACTCGTAGGTAGAGTTCTCTTGTCCCTACGGGAAGGTTGTTGAAACAGTTTGGGGGCGTGATAGTGATAGTTAATTGAAAAATCTAGATTTATAACCTCTACAATCTATTAAAAAGTTCTCTCTATGTCTGGTCTAATAGGAGTGGACATTATTTAACCTTACATAGTCATTTATACTAATCTTTAAATATATTAGAGATTTATATATTCATAGAAGGTTTAGTCATAATGTTGAGTTCCCTAAAAGCATTTCTGCAGTCAGCACGGTAAGATAATCCCCTAACAACTCTCATCGCTCTAAGCTGTAATGAGAATACTCTGCTATCTTCAGCTGCATGTCCCCAAGAAAGCAGTGCATAAGAGATAGAATTAGAGCATGAAAGGTGACAAGAAGCACTCTCTCCACCAGATTCCTCAGTACATAGTATTAGTGGCCAACTTGTGAGACTCTTGATGTTTTAGGTTTTTATTGTAAGCTGTAATGGATTATGGAAAATCAACTCACTCTCTTGAATTATAAACTCGAAGTTCGCGTCGGCGCTTGCGCTGTTGCTAGAAGTTAAATAATGGAAATGGAATACAGCGGTTTATAAACTTCGCTGGCGTTCACAGTTGACAGCTGTTTTACTTAAACCAATTTTAATTTTTGGGCGCTCGCGTTCGTACTAATGACGTCAAGCCAATAGTTTTTTACTATTTGTATCACTTCAAATTGCCAGCGGTTAAAACAACAATTAGGGAATCCAAACCACGTGATTCAATATGGCGGTTGGCTGGTAAAAAGCATTGAGCCACACGTTATTAAATGTCACCAGCAATATTATTTATACGGGGTGTCCGGTAACTTATGGGCCGTAGAGTAACTGGAGATACTAGACATCAAACTAAGCCGATTATGTCATATAAGTTTTTTCGGATTGTCACTTTTTTTTTTTTTTGTTAATTTAATTATTTACTATGTTTTTTTATGCTTTGGGATGTTTAAAGGGAAATATCTCGAAAACCGTTAAAGATATTAAGGTCAATCAAGTACACCTTTTTGACTCAGAAAATGCCTTTCTTTACGAAACTATAATTGAAAAACATCTAATATCACAGGTAAGAAAAAAAAATCATAGATTTATGAAGCCTAGTGTATGCAACTAGCGCCCTCTAGTTTGAAACTTAAAAATTTGTACAAATTCTTAATTCTTGCTCATAAAAACATAATATTGACAACTTTCAATTCGATTCATTAAATCGTTTTAAAATTATGGCCTATTTTCGAGAATAAACTTTTAGTTTCAACACCCTGTATCTCTAGAACGAGTAACAATCCGAAAAAACTTATATGACATAATCAGCTTAGTTTGATGTCTAGTATCTCCAGTTACTCTACAGCCCATAAGTTACCGGACACCCTGTATAGTCACGTGCACCAATTACAACGCAGTATTTGCCAGCCAGCCGCCATTTGGACACATCGTTGGATTGCCTAACTACTTCTACTTCGTTTGGGTGGCCTTAGTGGTGAAACTATCCGGCCAAAATCACAGCTTAAAGAATACTGATCTCTTGTAGATCAAAAGGAAATCCCCACAGGACCGTCTTCAAGAGTCTGGATTTTGGTCCATATCCTGGGGGAGGTACACATAATTGTAAAAAAGACAGTAAGACAGCAATTACCACGAAAATACAAAGAAAAAAAAACATCCCAAAAAAGCAAATTCACTAGTCTCATTCATTGCTCCAGTCAAGACAAAAGCAAGCAACAAGCAATTCAAAAGGTAAAAAATATAGTCTAAAAGCAGGCCCAAAAAATGGCGACTACAGCTCAATGCCAGAGGCAAGAAGGAAGTTGACTACAGCATCGACATGCTCTACTGAAGAATTTTGGAAAAGGAGACTCTGGATTGAGATTGGAGGTGTTAAACCTAATCTACAGTGCAGTATGTCAATGTTAAAGTAATTAAGCGTGCAATCTGTGAAAATGTGCAAAAGGCTGCCCTCTTCTCTACAGGTACAGTTCGGGTCTTCCCTTAGATTTATTCTATGCAAATGTGCGGGAGTCCAACAGTGGCCCGTTCTCATTCTTGTGAATGTGGTTATTTTTCTCCTATCCAGGGGTTTGTTATGGAACCATGGTTTTGCTAAAGGGACTCCAACCGAATTGCCATATGCAATTCCTTTGAAGGTTGATATTTCTCTAAATCGCTCTTTCCATAGTTCTAAAATATTTCTCTTTATTAAGGGGAGTAGATGTTGAGTAAGTTGGGTTATCTTAACAGTGTCAACCGCATTTCGAACAGTAACGACGTTAACTCCAAGTTTATAAATGCCGCCTACTAACGTCGACGATAAACGCCAGTGAGAATTTATAAATCTAGCTGTAATGTCAGACTCTCATTAGTCCATTACACTCTATATAATAGGATAGATGCAATAGTCTTATAAGTTTTACTGCTTACTATTGCTTAACAATAATAATAAGTAAAGAGATGTTTTTAGAATCATAAACTATAGATTTCTTTACAAGACTTGAAGAAGGAAATACATATAACTATATTAAAATCTTGTCTTGTATTGTATCAAACAAACTGTTTCTAATATAAAAATTCAAGGTATTGTTAAAATTCTTTGTGAGATAAACAAAGATTTACAAAAATCTCTAAATCTAGCTTTACAAATATATCAGATAGTCCTTTTTTGCAAAATAAAAATCGAATGAAGAAGATACCGATATGAATTTCCCGAGAAATAAATTCCATATCACAAAAGGGATTCTATCAAAATAAACTAATGACTACCCCTTCTGGTTTTTAGAAGGGGTTCTCTAGAAGAAAAAGGTTGGGATTCACTGATTTAAAGAATAGCAAGTTTTAAATATAGGGAATAGTTAATAAATTAATTGATTTAATCCTACAATTCAAACATAACAGATTCTTATTTCAAAAATGATATTTTTTGTGTTGTTTTTGAGTTTGTAGAAGTATTTAAAAAAAATGTTTTTTAAAATAACAATGCAGCTATTGTATTTTGTACCATTAATCTGCTAGCTTGCTACTATTTCTCCCCTGTGAATTTAAATTAACCATAAATAATTTAAATTCAAATAAAAATTACAATGAACTTTTATCCAAGAAATTTATGATAGATACATTTGAAGTTGTTGGATACTAGCTGCTTTACTTTATTGATGTTTGTTTAAATAATGGAAAAAATCCTTTGGACCTTAAATGTTCATATATTGTTACTTCAGTTCTGAAGATTAAAAATTCAAAACAAGGGAATGAGATGAGACCAATAAATGTTTTATGGGATATAGAAAAAGTAGTTTATGAACAAGTTATGGATTTTTTGGATGAAAACAAAATTTTAATTTATTTTCCAACTGGGTTTAGAATTAGAAAATGTTAATCTACTGAAACAGCTATACAATTTGTAATAGAAAATTGAAAAAGAGCCGTGGGGAAAGAAAAATATGTTATTGCAGTATTTCTTGATTTTAAATGAGCTTTTGAAATGATTAATAGGGATATTTTACTAAAAAAATTATTTAAGTAATAGAACACCGACAACAAAAGTTTGTAAAATATTTTCAATAAAAAAAAATAACATAGGAGTACCTCAGAGAAGTATTTTAGAACCTTTACTTTTTATTTTGTGTATTAAAGACGTGCCATTAGTGTTAAAATGGGCTAAAATGCAAATGTTTGCAGCCGACACTCCCATTTACATTAGTGGTAAAAATATTTTGGAAATTTTGAAAGTTTTAAATCAGAACTTGTTTTATTATCAAATTGGTTAAAAGTAAATAAATCAAAGCTAAATGTTTCTAACACAAAATACATGGTTATGGTAACCAATTTGAATATTTTAGTTGATGGGGACCACATATATACATACGCTATATTGCTAATACCATAATTCAATGATGCCACCACTGTAAGCAGATGATCAGGGGCCGTTGAGTTTGCGCAGCTCAGAAATTTGCTTCTTGATGTAAACATTTGACAGGACCAACTTTCAAAATGTTTTTACAAGCTTTTATTTAAATGCACCCGTTAGTTCGGGTGTGTACAGTTTCTGGTCAAATAAAACTAAGTAACCGATATTTTACATACCTGAAATACCTTATTCCTGGTATTGAACAGCGATTCGTGCAAAAAAGGATCATGCACTTTTTCTACCCATCTTGAGACACAAGTCGCTAGCAATAACAAAATGTCTGGTAAAGTTTTATACCTAAATTCGCACCCAAAACTTGAAAATAATATCCACAATCACACACGGAACATCCGAACGAATACAACGTAAAAAAAGCTGGAAACGACTACAACTTACAACCTAACAAAAAAAAATGTCTAAAGTAAAGTTTTATAAATATTAACACCCAAAACTTAGAAATTATAACCACACACGAATGAACAAAAAAAAGATGGCGACTAATAAGAATATAACGGCGAGCCGGTTCTGTTCAAGAGACCTTGGGTTCTGTTTACGTTCTGTTAGAAATCGTGTGGGTTGCCTAATTTTTTCCCTACTGCGCAAGCAGCACGGCCCCCAACTCAGGTTATTTTGAATCGCACGATGGGTGTATTCTTGCTTCGTGCGGCTGCTTGTATTGGCAATATAGTGTATGTAAATATATAATGGGGACAGACTGGAAATAGACTTATTTAAATACTGTTGGTTACAGCATCTGCAAAGTTCTGAAGACACTATGGAAGTCGATATTGATTTATCAGCTTTAGAAATCCAAACCTGTGAAGAGAGCTCCTCGGAGAGTCCAAATAATTCACTGGAGACGGACAGTAAACCTGACGAAGTTGACAATCGAAGAAGATCTGGCAGAAAAAGAATTAAACCAATGGAAATATCCGAAAAACGTAGGGTTGTTACTAGGCCAAGAAAATTAAATGTAAGTGTTAATTTCCACTTTATGACTTTGTCGAGACTTTTTTTAAATCAACCTAAAATGTAAAAACTGAAAAAAAAGTAATGAATGAATGAATTCAAAGAACTATAAAAAATGACGAAAAGTTGGTGACTGATAAAAAAGGCTTATTTTATCACTATACATTTTAATACTTATTATTATATATTATTTCACAAAGTCGGAGTAACAGGTTCTCTTGTTACTTATTCATATCATGTATTTTAAATAAATTTAATGACAATAATTTAAAAATATGTAATATACATATTTTCAAACGACTACGTCAAAGCAAACCACCGAGAAGGCAGAAGTCCAGCCCATTTTTTAAAAACAATCTTCAGAAAGAATAAACACTATTCTACTGACTTCATTAAGAGCTTTATATTGAGTCAGGCATTTTATTCTCTTGAGGAATACTACAACTTTAATTTCACTAATGAAACTTTTGATTAGTTCTTACCGGATTATATGACCAAGTATTGCTTTCTTTCATTGTTGTTAGTTTAATTATTGTTCTGTATTAAATTTTTATGACTGTTGATAGTATTTATGATTTTAAAAAGTTGTGTAGTGAAATGTAGCCATTATCGGTGAATAAAACTGATGGTGTAGTGTGGATAGTACGGATAATTGCCGTCCAGCGGCCGGACAGTTTATAGACTGACGACCGCCGGCCGGCCGACTGAACGTGAATACGCCTTTAGACAACAAGATCCGCCCAAATCACAAGAGTCTGTGGAGCAGACGGAAAGGATCACCAAAAGAAGCCGAACTCCGGTGCCGATCGATCGAATGGAAAGAAACTTTGACATAACTTATTGGCGCGAAATTCATGTGTTGTCACTGGAACGTTTGATAAACGCGTACCTATTCATTGTGCGTCTTGTTATTTAAGGTGAAGTGCGACCCTGTGCGAGAACAATATAGGACTATAAGGTACATTATATATATTTTGAATTATGTAGGAGCATACAAGGGGGGATTAAAAGCCACTTATACACATTTTTTAAATGGGAGATATTTAGAATAATGTCTATATCAGTCTATCATTTTTGAATCAAAGTTTATTCTACAGGGTCGTGCATCTCACCTCCCGTCTTCCCTAACTCACTTAAAAATTAAGTTATTATTTTGACATTTTGCGGACTAGACCTGTATCCTAGGGCGCATTTCAGGAAAATATTTTTGTTTATACAGGGTGTTCCAAAAAAGCGTAACGTCATAAGGATCTATTTTTTAGATTACATGCTATATATTATGTATCTGTTTGTGCATATGTCAGTTTTTGTGAAATTGATAATATTCGCTTTAAAAGTTTAAACTTTTAAATAGTTAATAAATGATGTAAACATTTTTTTTGTTTTTGTAAAATGGGGTTTGGATAATACTAGGGACTTTGACATTGTGCCCTCATAAAATTTACATTTTTTATTGGTACTTTGGCATATTTATCTCAAAAACGCAAAATAGTGACATATAATATGCACTTCTTGTACCAAGCCACAGATACAGGGTGGAATTTTTAACTGGAATAAATTCAGTATTAGAAAGTCTCTTATTTGCGGAGAAAATACGGAAATACGGGTGCCTTTATTTTTAGTTTGTTACACTTTTTTCGTCCTGTCATTAAATTTACCCCTCTTATGGGGGTAGAAACCGCCCCTAACTTTTTTCTCAAATGTATTGCGATAGCTCGTTGGAAAGGGCATAAAAAAAGGAATACGACCCACTATTTACTTTTACATTTCGATAATCTAGACGCAATTTTTTGTATTGTAAAAATTGTTGGAAATATGTTGCCCATTTTTTTTCTTGACAAAACCCTAATCTTTAGTAAAATTCATTCTTGACATTATGTTCCATTTCCGGGGTTATTTGGCGAATTTCGTATATTTCCAACAATTTTTACAATAAAAAAATTGCATCTAGATTATCGAAATGCAAAAGTAAATAGTGGGTGGGTGGGTGGTGCCACTGCTTAGGACCGGAATATACATAATTCTTGTCAATAAAATTTATTGTTCTTGTTGGATCTAAGGATAACAGACTATTAGTAAAACCCTCATCGCGCAAGCTGGTCGAGCACTTACTGAGTTTTGTATTTTCCTTTCTTTTGATTATAGACAAATAGTTCTATGAAGGATATAGAAAGCTACTACCTGGACAAGAAAGTTAAAGTTTTCTCCCCGGCATTAGAAACAATTTTCGAAGAACCAAAGAAAAACATTTTGATGGGTACCAGACGACTTAAAAGGTGTATAAACTTCAGTGAAATAGTTAGTGAAAAACCAGACAAAAGTAAGGTTAAAAAACGATCCATGAAAGCCAAAAAGCTTACCACTAAGTTTAAAAAATTTAGCAAGAAAATCGGTTTGGAACTTTTAATGAGTAAGTTAAAGGACTTGGACAGTGATGACAGTTAGGGTTTTAACGATCTTGTTAGTGAAAAACAGGACAATTTAAGATTGAAAAACGATCTATTAGAGCCAAAAAGTTTATTACTAAGTTTAAAAAATTTGACAGGAAACGGGATTGGAACTCTTAATTAGTACGTTTTCAAGAATTGGACAGTGATGACAGTTTGTAACCTTTTTCGGGAAATAACCTGAGGCTTAGCATATTAAAAGTAGATTAAGTTGGAAGTTGCAGATAGTACAAAATGGACAGCATTTTAAACTTTTATAATCTTTAATATAAACTTTTAAAAAATTGTTTGTTCCATTTATCTAGCCACTTACAGGGTTTTTAATTTTCAAGAGTAAAATTTAAAAATATTTTCTACAGCGTCTGCCCAGATTTGGTTACTCAATGGGAAATTACTTTAGATTTTACGAGAATATATTATTCTTGATAAAAAGTTTTGCTGATTTTAAAAGTAAGGCTGACTTTGAGAAAAAATTTCAGACAAGGCATAACAGAAATGAAGAAAATTAACTGGGTACGTTTGAAGGTTGGAGACAATGATGTTTCTTGACTGATAGAGGAGTTTTGGACTTGCATTGTCTTTATTTGTTTTTTTTATCACAACGTTTCAACTAGTAAGTATCTCCCGTCGTCTTCAGGTGAATATTCACAAATTTGAGATTTAAGTTACAGTAGAAATTCTAAAAGGCTAATATGATTTCAAATAAATTTATAAAAAATTTCATATAAATTTGCCTTTTAATAACGTAAACTACGCTTTGCGTTATAATTCGGCGCGTTCAATTCAAAAATTCGTCACGATCCACTGCGCACACCTGGAATAGTTGTATCATGCATGGGGATTCGGGCGTCGTTCACAGTTGTTTGTCGGGCGCGCTCTGGGACCGATTCTAAAATCTCGCTTAAGAATGTCCACGAATGTCGCATTGCAAAAATGTCGTCGAGAATCGAGTCCCTAGAGCCCGCCCGCCGTAAACTGAACGCAACCTCGGTTTCAGATAAAGTGACAGGATAGAACAAACAACCTATCGTTCCTTTGTGCTGTAAGTAACAAAAATTGGTTTGAAACCGTGCTACTGATATCTTCGCTAGCGCCATCTATTGGGCATAGTCTAAGGTTATATTAAAATTATAAATTATAATTTTTTGGATTAAAATCTGGACAATTTAAGAAGCGTAAAGTATAGGATAAATTATTTTTATTTTATAACTGAATTATAAATAACTAAAATTTAGAGCGTCTTCTTAAATGACAGTCGAATAATCTTCCTTCCTTTGACAAGGCCTTGTCCGCCATTTTATCTAACTTCTCGTCGGTCGGTGTACTTGTGAACTTGTCCAACGTGAAGTTGTTCTCAGACATAAATTCAAAAAATTAACCAAACTTTTGATTTTTTGGCCCTCAAATGATTTAATGTTTTTTATATCTATAATTTAATAATTTTTGTTTTCATATGCTTAATTAGACTCTTAGAAAGGTGTTCTTATCGATTAAAATGGCGCCGTTATCTTTAGCGTGTCCTTTATGCTGTAACGAAACCTTTTCTTCACACATTTCCCTAAAATATCATCTTTTAAGTATGATAGATAACTTATTATGTCCTTCATGTAACGAAAGATGCGATGATTTAATGGATATGGCAGATCATTTGGGTAGAGAGTGCAAAAATTTGAAGAAATCGACTGGGGAGGAACAGTTAGAGAAACCTATTGTTTCCCTGGAAACTAAAACTGAAAAAAGTTTAGAAGAGACTCAGAAAGTTCCTGGAACTAATCACCTCGAACCTCAAATAAAACTGGAAGTTCTAGATAATTCAACTGAAAATACTAAAACAGGTAGGTACTCAATTGCTTATTTTTTCATGCACCTTTCCAGTTGGGAATAGGAAGGTAGTTTTATAGATATTTACACAGATTAAGAATACTGCTGCATATTACCGAATTTTGAATAGGAATAGTATTTGAGCATGTGGAAATAACACTTTTCTGGTGCTTAATGATTTGATGTGCCCAGTTAAAAGATTGTGCTTCCCTTTACCAATTACATTGTATACACAGACTTTGTTGACATTGACCTATATTCTTGGCCTTTTAAAGTACAAATAAAGGATAAAGTAAAGGAATACCTGGGACGCTCTGTTGAAATTATATGTTTATTTTCAAAACTTCTGAACTGAAACGGAGAGTTTGTGGATTTTGGCCGTTGTCTAATTTTTATTGACACTGATTATTATAGAGTAACAAATCTATCACTAGTTATCTGTAAAATATACTGGACACTAAAAATCACAATATACAACAAGAATATATAGTAGGTACCGCAAGTGTCGCTCAATATCTTGTAATATAAGGTGCTATATTTGTGCCTACTTTAATCTGAATATAAATGTGCTGTCTTTAAAAGATGCTAAACCGTCCTTGCAAAATTTAAACCACCTACATTGTTCTTTTACAGGCCACCTACAAGGGAAATATTCTAATTTCGGTTGATTAAAATGTGATTGTTTAGTGATTTTATGATGTTATATTTGTTTGGACATTCTTTAATGATATTATTGTATAGAGTAGAGTTTGGGGAATAAATGTTTTTATGAAAATGTAGATTGTAGATAAAAAATGCATAATAATGTGAATTTCGATAAAAATAGATTGGGAAATTTATTTCAAATCAAATCAAAAATTATTTAATCACAAAAATTGATAAGACATTTTAAAAAAAATGCAGTAACAATTGGTTGCTTTGGCGTCAACTTCACAATAACTCTAATACACAACAAACATATCTATCTTAATTTAATTTAAATAAAATAAAAGTTAAAATTTTGCATATACAACACTGTTTAGATACACATTAAAAACATACATCTAGGCAGTGGCAGCTCGTCAGGTGAAGGGGCCCTTCACCAAAAAAAAAAATAAAACCAGGAGGAAATGTTTTTGACTATATTAAATATTAATGTACCAATATAGCTACCATTTTAGCCCTAAAAAAATAATTATGTTTGAATTAATAATATTAACTTAATCCGAATATAGCTATGCATAATAGGGCCACGGTTAACTCTGATGAACAATAATTATACTCTTGTGCCGTGTTTTCTACCCAACAGCATTTTAAGGCAAGCAGAGCCATCCAGTCAAGCGGTTTTGTTTTCTCGTCGCTATGGTTACGTGACTTCACTGGCGTCCGAAACGCGAGAGGTCACGCGGCAGCATGAATAAATTTGCATTTTAAAGAAGTGCAATTTAAAAATAGATCAGTCTTATACCATTGTTTTATCATAGGTTCGGGACGTTCGGGTATTTATTTTTGAGGCTTCGCGTAACTTACGGTTATAGATATCGTTTTTACTGTTATTTACTGTGGGATTAAAAAGCTTTGTTTTTGTTTTTTAGTTAATTCAATAGTGTGGAAGTACCTACTTGGTTCAATTGTTATTGTGTGTTTTAAAAATGAACCCAATTAATGACATAGTTTGTAATTCGTTGGAAACTCCATTCAGTCGTTGGACAGATGAGGATAAGAGAGACGTTTTGTTACACGGGCGACCTACTGGAATCTTAAACATAGATTTAAAAAAAGTATTAAAAAAAAGTGGCAGATCCTATTAGATTAATTTTAAGAGTTCCTGGTTTTCAGAATATAATTGGCAATGTAGTAGTGTCGCCTTACAAAAATTGTTTGGGTGGTCGTGTTTACTCTTTTCGAATAAATATTGCGTTTGGAATAGGGACGGATTTACATATTTTTTAAATATTACTAGATTGTTGCATAAAATAAAATTTTGAACAAAATCAAAATACTATTGTCGATGCTTTAAAAGAAAACGCTATACCTCAACCGAAGAATCGATCTGATTCTGATTTACAAAAACTTGCTATGTAAGTACGTAATTAAAATATAAATTAGTAAATGTTTGTTTAAGTACCCGCACTATACTTAGCTCTTCACCATTTTTTAAGACCGCGATCCGCCACTGCACCTAGGTGCTATTAAAATGCATATTGCAAAAATTCATTTATACTGTAGGCTTCAATCTTTACAATAGTGACAAACAGAGCTCTCTTATACCTCTTAAAATTTATTTGGTTTTTAATGTAAAGAAATAATGCAATAAGTGTTGATAATTAACTGTTGATTGTAACTGTTTGGTGCGCAGTATTTTGGAATACTTTTTTGTAATATGGAGCCCAATGTGGGCAGCATCCATTTAGATGTTCTCTTCAGCTTTCTCATGATTCTCTGCTGTGCATTTACATGGCCTTTTGCTTCAAACTTAGTCATAACTTTTTGTATTGTCGACTTTGTAGAAATTTTATTTTTATTTATCCTTAAATACTCTACGGAATAAAATATTCCAATTGGTACATCTAAATATAAGATACAATTACAGCAGAAAAAAACAATACATAGTACAAAACAAACAACAGAGTTATCGAGCCAAAACAGATTAAAATAAATTAAAATAGTACAAGTCATTACAGGTTTTTTAGTGAATAAAGACTAATCCTAAACAAATCGCAATCCTGAAAATAAGTATTATAATTCTTCAGTAGTCTTGAGATAAAGGCATTTTGTCCGTAGTTGGTTCTATGAGTAACTTCGAAGAAAAGTTGCATCTGCCTCATGCACCTTGGTGGAACCAAAAAAAACACAGATTCGAGTAGGGCATTACAGCAAATTGTGCCATTCATCAGCTTAAATAAGAAGACTAACAATGATTTTCTGCGTCAGCATTCTAGGCTCTGCATGCCACAAAGGAGAATTCTTGTTTCGTAAGATATGTTTTGATAGGGAAACCTGAGCTTGAACAGAAGATATTTGGCGTATCTAAATGGATCTATTAGGGAAATAAACGGAAAACATATCATATCATAGTGACTTTTTCTTCTATTATTACTAGTAAAAAATCTAATACTTTCAAATTACAATGACAAATCACAGGTTGACAAGTCCAATCAATGCTGGTGTCTGCAGCATCATCTGTCGAATTCCAATGAGAAACCAACCGCAATCCTTTTCAAATAAGTTAAGATCAGGTTGTCCAAAATTGTTCAAACTCCGCATGTGCACTCATCACAGACCCTTAAAAAGTCTCCCAACAACCACGCTCTAAAGTCAACCGGCGAGCAAATATTTGGACAGTCTAAAACTTGCATGGGATTTCCAATGTTTCCAACCACGATGCACCACCCAGTATTTGCTTTGTCAATGAAAATATGCTTTTTTTATGACAATAAAGCTAATTTTGAGTATTATTTTTTTTCTCTCGTGATTTTACGGTTTTACTAGGGTTGCTATGCCCATGCCACTGCTTGCTGCTCTCAGTTGTCTTTTCATTGCGTCATTGTTTTGATTCATAGGTTGAGGCATGCCATATTATATGACGCTTTTGTTTTATCTTGTTCTAGGCAGTAAAATTATAGATATTGATGAAAAAGGGAATGTAAATGAAGCTCTTAGTGAAAAAATAAGTGAAGATAACCATGAAGAAACAGAGATGATCGAGGAGATGATGTATACTTGCCAGATGTGCGATGTTACCTTCAACTCTGTGCAAGAACATCTAGCAAAGTATCATGAAGGGGAGGAAGTCTTATTGGTGAGAAATCTCTAATGGCTCTAAGTAACAAACACTGTTACCTGAATTTATTCTTTCTTTGATGTTCTTTTAAAAAAATCATTGAAAACTAACAGAAGTACCTACTTATTTGTTAAAAGTTCAATACATTTTATAAATCAGAGTTTCTCGAGGAGTTTCTATTTCAATATTATATAATAAGCATACCATATTTGAATTTATTGTTTGATGCAATAACGTTGTAAACTTATCACAGCTGTTTATTGTGTGTATTATTTCATTTTAATAAATTATTTAATATTTCTTAACTATAACTTTGCTATTATATATATTATTTTTTGAAATCTCTTGAAGCCCTAAATTCAATCATGTATCACACTTAATAAATTTTAGACGTTTTGATGTTATTTTTACATCATCAGGAATTGGAAATAAATACGGCCATTGCATTTATTTAAGGTATAATGGTATTCAGTAGGATATGAGTAAAATATTATGTAGAAAACAAAAAGATAAGACTACCAAAAAACACAAAAAGTAAAAAAACTTCTTTATATTAGGTGTTCAAACAAGTGTCTTTCCTCTTGAATGCATTTTTGAGTAAGCCTTAGCAATATAGTAAATATGGCCTGTTGAACATAAAACTCACTACATCTGTCAACATAATTAAGCCAAACGATATAAAGTCTCCGTCATAGCGACCTTTGGTTTGTTTAGCTTTATGTCAATAATTTATAAAATAGCTATTAATATAACGAGATTATTATGCGATTTATAATAGTCGAGGACAACGGCGATGCGAAAATAAAAACAAGGTTTTATGTCATTTCATTTTGGCATTTTAAAAAGTCATCATTAAAATCATGCAAGATTTTGATATTTATGACGATATATTAGCTGCAGCCAACATTATAAGGTTGAACTTGCTTCTGGACAAATCTAAAATCCATTATGAAAAAGAATATCGGCAGTTTTGTGAGTGGCGAAACAAAGTACATGTTCAAGGTGCAGAAGAAACGGTATTGCTGGCGTATTTCGCAAAACTTTCTGAGGAATACTCTGCTTCATCCTTATGGCCGAAATATTCCATGTCACGAGCGACTTTAGAACTGAAGGAAAGAGTGGAAATCGACAAATACGGCGCCTTAATACGTTTCATCACGAAGAAACATGTTGGATTCAAATCGGCGATGTTTCCGGCAGTGGATTAAGCATTGGGGAACCGCACGAAATCGAAAGGGGTGCTTGCTCGGTCATTAATCAGTCTTCAGAGGGCATACCTAAGATCGTGGACGTTAAAGACAAAGGTGTATCCATCAAATTTGAAAACTGTCAAAATATTGTTTTACATGTTTATGAAAAATAGTTCTAATATTATGATAGGAATAAAAGTCGGTCTAAACCACAATATCTTTAATGAGAAAATATGTTTATGGGTAATTTACATGGATAAAAGAAGAGAACATGATTCGACCTTAGAAAAGGTCATCATCAGCTCTAACTAGAAAAGTTTCGTAGACAAGCTAGTACATTAGTGCAAAAATGGTGGTGTAGAAATTAAAGCATAAAATTTAAACGGGGGTAGAGGTTTTTATAGCATAATATTATCAGACCTAGTCTGAAAAATATGGGGGTGGACAGAATGAGTGGTAGAAAATATTGGAAACCCTTTGTTCACCCTTGGTTGGGTAAGAATATACAATTTTAGTAAAAAGTCGAAATCTTAAATCTTAAAGGTCGTGATTCAAGACTCATAGATATGTGGTAATTTTTATTCTATTTAAAAAAATTCTTTTAATAAAATATTCAATCTGCTTTAAGAGATAAACAGGGTGTAGGAGAAGCCATCATCTTAGCATATTTATAATTATGTGTTCTCTAATATCGCTTGTGTGTGAAAATGGCTCATTAGAAAACACATAATTTGGTGTAAAAGCAATATTGCGACCATTTGTCGCGCGCGATTTATGGTGCCGTGTGAAAACGCTCTTAGGGTAGTATAGTGAAATATTTTTCATTGGAGACTTTAAAAATATGTTTGATTCTTAGAAAACAGAGGTTTATGGTGAAATGATTTGTTAATTTAAAAACGTGTCTGAGAATCGAAAATTAAAGGGTGGTGGGGGCCGGGGATCCTTCTCATTCTGCCAACCTACCATGGTGGTCATTTCAAACAAATTACATTGTAATTCTAATATTATTTCGTAACTAACGTATTAAATTATGGTAACTAATGTATTATGAGTAACACACATAACACCTTATGTAGGTTTTAGTACGTTTATGATGTTAATAATTATTAATAAAGATATCATAAAAATGACTTAATCTTCAATGATACGATAAAATCTTAAATTTGAGTTTTGGTCAGTGTTAAAATTTTTTTTTTCTAATTATCTGCTCTAGATATTATATTACTATCAAAAACTACAATTAAATATGTAATTTTTGGTTAATAGTTCGATAGTCCTTTAATCTACTCGTCGGTAATCCAAGTAATACTATTTGCTAGAAACAGATATAAATAGATATTATATAGTTAATTCATTATATAACTGTTAAATTTCGCATTCATTTGCATGTTGTATTTGGTAAAAATCGTTAAGTAACTGACACCAGAGCCGTATTTATTTCAAAAGTAATTAGGTATCATTTCCTGATGATGTAAAGATGACATCAAAAAGTCTAAAAATGATTAAGTATGATACATACTTGAATTAAGGGCTTAAAAAGCTTTCAAAAAATAAAATGAAAAGTGCAGATCCGTATTTAAAATATTAAAGTTGATAACAATTCCACAAAAATGAAACGATGTACCGAAATTCTAAAAACACGGTAGTATAAAGCTAAAAAAGTTGCTTTAATAATGTTTTATTTGTTTCTCTGTAGTGGTTAAAATAAATAAATTCAAAAAAAAACAAAATTCAAAATTTTAGTTTTTTTCGAATATTCCTGGGCAAAAAATTCCGCCACACATCTCTTATAGTTTCCGAGATACCCATGATGAACATCTAATTTGGGACACTGTATATAACGCTTTTGGTGGAGAATTGTCCAACATAAAGTTTAATAATGATCAATGGCCAGCGAAATATCTGACCCATACCAATTTTTGTCAATTTTGACCTCGAATAACCTTCGAAGAGGCTATGATATCGATAAATACTTTTTCTACAATACAACCGAATAAAGATAATTATAAAATAGTAGAATTTAGTGTCCGTTAAAATATATAAACTTATTTATACTTACACACGGCATTTACGGAATAGTGCTGCAAAACCAGTAGGTGACTGCAGCGCGATCTAGATCTGAATCCACAAAGGAGGAGATGTATGGAGAAGCGAAAAATGTTTCCTATACTGGTGAAGTGGCCGTTCCGTGCTTGATTTATTTAGATTTATTTATATTTCTACGTTTTCACGTTAGATGGCTATATCTTTTGCATTGAGTTGATTCCTTATGATGGCGTTACTGGGTTTTCATCGCGTTTTTATTTCTTAAAAACGTCTTGAAAGAACAGGCTCGCTGTACTGGGGGTCGCTTACGGGTTATGACTTTCTGATGAGATCTAACAAGAACGAAACAGCCTGTCATTGTCTACCTGTGCCCCAGGGATTCCATTACCGTTGGAGTCCCTGTGTACTTTAATGCAAAAGATAGACGCACTACTCTGTCCGCTTGCCGCTAAGCTTCTTTTGTTTAAAGATAATTATGTTTAAAAATTTATATGGGATTTATTGTTCCCAAGACATCCGATTAATTTGACTTATATTATTGGACATTTGTGTAGGAGACAGAACATGATGAAAATGCCGACAGTCAAGGAGAAGAAGTATCCGTCTTAGAGTACCGTGTGGGAACGATTGACGACGATGCCGATGATAATGACGATCCATTTGGGGATGAAGGAAGTATCGTGGGGAATTCGGAAAGCGTTGCCAACGCAACAAAGAGGTAAATTCTCACAATAAACCGTTGTCAACGTCGTTTTTTCAATTCGTTTTCGCTTTTATACAAGGTGTTTTTTAATTGACTGCCGATACTTAAGGTTGTGAATCCTTGGGCGATTTTAAGAAGAAAAGTTAATATTAACATATTTATGTCCTAAAGCTCATTTATTTTTTTCAACAAAATATCGAAAGCAGTCTTAATGAACCGAAGAAAAAAATTGTTTTTTGTTTTTCTTTTTTTATGCAAAAAGGGTGCATCATACGAAAGTGAGTCTATGAACCAAATTTGCTCCAAAATAAATAAGAATTTTAAATATAAGTTTAGTTTTAAGAAAAATCAGTGGCGTACCATTTAAAAAAAATATTCAGTTCAAACCCCGTGCGGACGTTACTGGTAAAAATTTAAAAAATCTTTTAAGTCAAAAATGCTCCTTAATGATTAAGAGGTGTGTACAAAATTTCATAAAAATATCTAAGAGTGATATAATAATTATGATAAAAAAATTATATTTTTTAAAAAATGTTAACACCTTGTAGCTCAAAAATGAAGAGCTTTAGGACATATGTTAATATTAACTTTTCTTCTTAAAATCACCCAAGGATTCACAACCTTAAGTATCGGCACTCAATTAAAAAACACCCTGTATATACAGGGCCAGTCTTAGGTTAGAAATACTTTAGGGTCGAACCTTGGTAAGGCATATACGTTCGCTCTGACGTATGACACACAGGTGAAATTTGCATTGTCTTTATTTGTTTTTAAATCCCAACGTTTATTAGGTTATGTGTAAAACAATGTTTCTTTATAATACTATGGTCTATTTCTTTTCGATTGAGGACGATGACAGAAACCCGTTTTACAACAAAAAAATGCAAGAATTTTCATTTTTGACAAGGTAAAAATGTAAGGTTAGGGATTACGTCATAACTGACATTTTGTTGTTTACTTTACGGTTTACAGCGGTTAGAATTTTAAATTAAAACTATAATATTTATTCTTGTAGCTAAAGTGTTTAAAAAGCTTAAATGTATTTCCTTTATCATGCCATGCTTCCAGATTAAGATCATTGAAATTAAATTCAAACTTCTTTGCAACCTGCTCTGTCCCTATGAGAAATCTTTCTGTGAAAAAAGAACAAAACGTTGGTGTAACTTTTATTGCATTCTCTTCAAATAAAAATGGCTTTTGAAAGAATCAAGCCTTTGTCTATCGTTAATAAGCAGGTACATTTAATGCAAATACAGTATAAAAACTAATAGTCATTTCTCATTAGTTTTCAAAGAGGAACAAGTTTAATATTAACAAGCCAGATCTTTATTAATGAAAAGGTATCTTAAAAGCTGTTTATACCTTGTCGAAATTATTTTCTTCTGTTCCCATTTTTGTTTTGAAAATCTTAAATAGCAGGTAGATAGGCTTTAAAAAGTAAAAAATTACACAAAAATACTAAAATTTTTAGGTTACGTCATGTTTTTGCGGTTTGGTATTTGGCATGGCCTCCTATATTTTGTTGACAAATCGGGCGTCCTTTTTTGCTTCAACACAAAGTAGGTGTAAGTTTACTATTTATGTCGCAAAAAAACGTGAAATTAACCAATTTTATGTTTAGAAAATTAACAGATTGTTTATTTCGTAATATAACAAGAGCTAAAAGTTATTTTTAATTGCTAAAGGGATTATAATTAGCATATTATATTTGCTAGAAATCAATCGAACGGAGATTTCCTATCCTTCTTCTGTGATTTCAAAATAAGAGAGCTTTAACAAGTGGGCTATTCATTTATGTAGTGTAAATTGGTACATTATTTAACCAATCAGGAAAATTTTTGTTCAATTTGGTTTTCTGTCATCGTTCTCAATCGAAAAGAAATAGACCATAAGTAATTATTGAGAGTTTTTATTGATTTAATAATTATAAAATAAAATTTGGAAAGTTTTGGAGTAGAATCCATAATGATTTAAGACTGAATATTTACCAAAACAAAATAAATAAAATAAAATATCACACCTGATTAAACAGCACTTGAGACAGTAGCCAACAGTAATGACTTTTATACATTGAGTGGCCTATTAGAAGATCTCGGAGACGAGTGAAGTTTTTTTTTTAAATTTGGTAGCAGGCATAATTGATTTTGAACTGTTAAAATATTATATTTTGTCGTTTCTATTACATCCGGGTATACTTACTTACTTACTTACTTACTTACTCCGTAGCACTACAACCCAGGGTGGGTCTTGGCTGCCTTGACTATTTGCTTCCACCTAGAACGGTCTTGAGCCAGCTCCTTCCATTCTTGCTGGTCCACTTCAAGGGTAGCTAGATCTTTATTGATGTTATCTCTCCATCTAAGCCTAGGTCTTCCCAGTGGTCTTTTTCCTTGTGGTGCCTCCTCCCAAACCCGTTTTATTAGTCGATCATTTTGACTTCTTTGTATGTGCCCTGCCCATCTTAGTCTGCTGGACTTTATTTCCTGAATGATGTCAGGGCTTTGATATATTTGAGCAAGTTCTGCGTTGCTTCTCATTTTGTAACGGCCGGTTTCAGGGTCTCGGCACGGGCCATATATCATGCGCAGGATTTTTCTCTTAAACCTTCTTAGGAGCTCTGTGTCGCGAACTGTCAGTGTCCATGTTTCGCTGGCATAGGTTGCTACTGGTCGTATTATTGTTTGGTAAATTACGGTTTTGGCTTTCCTTGTGATAAATTTTGATTTCAGTAGGGTTTTAATTGCGAAAGTGCATTTGTTTGCTTGAGTGATACGCTGTTTAATCTCTTCCTGCATATTATTGTCTGCCGTTATCACTGCGCCCAGGTACTTGAAGGTACGTACATGTTCAAAATTGTAGTCATCCATGGTGATGTTCTGTCTGACTCTGTCTCTCGCGGGGTTGCGGGAGACATGCATGTATTTGGTCTTTCCTTCATTTATTCGGAGGCCTATTCTCTGAGCTTCTTTTTCTATATTTATAAAGTTCTCCTTCACACTGACCGTACTTTCCCCTACTGCTCCGATGTCATCCGCGTAGGCCAAAATAAGTTTAGGACCACGTGGTCCAAAAACCTCTGCATTCGCTGATGCTGTCCATGCTGTACATCCGGGTATACCGGAAGTAATCATGTAATATAGATTAGTATATAAGTTTTAAAGTGTGGTGTCGTTTTTTTTTTGATCTTTACTAGTGTGGTGTCTTGTTTGTTTAGTGCCTAAGTTTTTGACCTGCTGGCCCCGATGATCGTTTGTTAACCGAAACGCGTAGGCAGTAATTGTTGTTTTATGTTATAGAAGGTAAAGGACAAATTTTGCATTCTTATTTAGTTAAAACAAATAGATATTTTAAGATTTTTTTTTAAATGTTCATAATTCTAAAACGGCAAAAAATATGGATAGTGACATCAGACATTTAGCTAGGAAATTTGATTCTCTACACCAAGGGCGGCTCGTGGCAAATTAAAATGGGGAGGCAAAATTAAGCATTAAGGTGAAAAAGCGCCGCAGGCTAAAATTTTTCGTAGCCACGCCCATAATTCGTCAATAATTCACTCAAGTATAAGTGCTACCAAATTTCGTAAATTAAATTAGTTTCGCAAGTACTTTTTATAGGTATTTATGATGTTTCAAAACAATATAGGAACTAAATCATTTTTGATAAAAATAATATATTTATTTATTACAAGTTTAGGAGGCTATACCTACCATTTACATTTTTCATAAAAACTACGATGCGGTTTACCCTGACTAATTATTATTTTGCTCAAATCTGGACGAGAAATCCCTAAATCTTTCACGAATAATTTGTCGTCGTATGAAAGTCTGCTAAAGTTAAATTTAATAAGAAATTCTACAATATCCTTGGCGTTTCTTACAGATCCTTCATTTATGTATTTCCATTTTTAATAATGGAATTAGTAAATTAAATTTTATTAACTTACTTTCTCACCTTCGATAACACCTTCACGTATAAAATCACAAGAATAAAGAAAAAAATTAAAAAACCATAACCTACACTAACGGTAACAGGTGTAACGGCCCAATTACAAAACCTAATTCGAAATTCGTAAGATCTTATTGGTTAAAGCGCAGGAGGCGTCCCTGCCTCCTTCAGCGTTTTGCGTCACGCCAAAGAGCATTCTACGATTCCGAAAACATATAATTATTTGTATTTTTACTGTTGTTTTTCCCAAAAACATTGACTACAGAGGAAACATTTTTCGGATTGCCTCCTCTCGCCCCGATAAACTGCGATCCATCAGTGAAGAGCGAGACAAGATGTAATAACAATGAAACGGATAAGGACGCTGTTGCTCGGTCACTGGAAAAGGTCCAGACGTTAAAATTAATAAATGAATATTAAAGAGTTTCAGAAATTACAAATTTATTAAAGATATTTTGCAAAATTTATACAGGAACTATTTATTATTGTGTTTATATTGAAAAATATGTATTAAAGCTGTTTGAATGGTATAATTATAGGTAGGTATAGGTATATAAAATAGGGTATTATTACATTAATATTTTCAGGGGAGGCACTGCCTCCCCTGACGAGCCGCCACTGCTCTACACGCTAGTAATATAAAATACAGAGTATTTCGTTCGCAAAAATTGACTTATGCAGATTTGTCTAAATGCAATGTCTAAAACACCCTATATGAAAAACGTAAAACTTAAGTTACGAAATCTTAAGACCTATGTTTTAGTTAAAAGCTTACAAAATTTTAAATGTTTTAGCACCATTAGTTTCAAAATAACTGAAGTTTCTTCTTGGTAAGGTTTTTACATAAAAAAATCATTTTATAATTCATATCACAAAAACGTTTATAACAAGGTATCCAAAAATGCTAAAATATATGATATATTCTATTTAAAATACCAAAGTTGGCCATTACTTCCCGTATAACCGGAAGTGATAGAAACAACAAAATATAATATTTTAAAATATTTCAAAATCAATTATGCCTTCTACCAAATTTTTAAAATTATAACCTTACTCGCCATCGAGATCTTCTAATAGGGTACTTAGCGTGAATCACCCTGTATATTAATATGTATATGGTTAAATAACAGGTGCCAAGTATTTTATTGGTCGCTAACAGATGACGCTATGTGTTTTGTCGATAAATTAGAAAACTAATTTTTAGTTTAGGCAAATTCATTATTACCAATTTTGGACAGAGATTCGGTTATTTTCACCACGGCGTGTCGGTTCGATATATTTAAATACCACATGCACTATAAACACCTCATGATTACCTTTTGTTTATTTTTTTCCTTTTTATTTTAAGAACAGGTTCAAGCATAGGCCAAACGATTTCTGAACAAGAAATGGTTGATAAGACCGGAATGGGCTATACAAGAAAAGTGGTAAAAGTCGGTACTGATTGGATAACCGATAACCAAGAATCGGAATCAAATGCGAAGAATTGGCCGGAAGACAATGAAGAAACAGAACCTGATACAACAAAATATATAGTTGAAGAAGGTAAGATAAACATTCAAGAGTTAAATAATGAAAGTATCCTATATTGCAATAATCTAAGTGGGGAAGAATTAGCTACTCCACTAACATTTTCTTTAGACATAAAGCTTAAAATCATCGAATATTACACCAAGATTTCTGGCATGCTCAATACATGACACTACAGATCTGTTGAGATTAACGGTAGTAAAATTATAAGATTCAACTATTTTCTAGCTGTATTAGAACCTATTATCATGTAATTACTTTTATTTTGATTCAGCAGTAATCTGTGTTTACAAGATCAAAAAATCCTATCCAAGTCCTCATTAACCTTTTTGCAACCCCGGGCCGGCACTCTCCTGGACAGTGTCAGTTAGGAACTGAACATCATCAGCCTATTCATGGACTGAGCAAAACCGTACTTCTTCGGGTCAGCGGTGTATAAAATAAACAACTAATCCCCAGGTTGCTTCCTTGTGGAACTTCAAATTTTACTTTGTTTGAGCGCGACCTTACTCCTAAGTGAAATCAAATTTCGTTATTGTGGAAAATGATGGCCAAGAATCGCCTTGAAACATGATCTAATATAGACTTTACTTACTCGCCAAATAAAAGAAAAATTTGCAGGTCGAATTTCTTTTTTCTCCATAACGGAAAAATTACAAAGTCCTTCTGTATTCACGGCTACCAAAATTAATTGAGGAAGCTTGTTTTTTTAGGAAAAGTACGGAAATTATCGGCCGAAGAGGCGGACGCAATTACCGACAAGTCGTCGATAATCGAGGTGCACAGGTGTCCGAATTGTGAATTGCAGTTCCCAAATATGTCCCATTTTAAGAAACATAGTTGTAAGAACGCCAAACCTATGACCAATAAAAGAGCAAAGAGAACAGAACTACTCAAGGTGTGTATGTATACAAAAAGCTTTTAAAAATATAATCGACTTCAAAAATTCCCTTAAAAGTATAAAATATAATTTTAATATTATTATATGATCTATCTCAGTGCAAAGCTATATTTTTCTTTTTAATTGTAACACAATAATTATTATGCTTGTGCTGATAATAAAAGGCGTAGTATAAGAAACCAGTAAGTTAAGTATTAACATTTACAATTTATTATAATATCCTTAAAGTTACGTTATTTTATACTTTTTTGAGGGATTTTAAAGTCAGTGTTATTTTTTAATAAAAATTTTTATTTATTCCTTTTCACTTTCAAATAGAAAATATTGTAAATTTGAAATTTTCTGTTTATCTGTCTGTCTACCTGTTGGTTCGAAAGCTTTAAAACTACTTGACGGTTAATGACGAACGACCTTAGTCCCGCTCCAAATACAGGGTGTTATGGAATTGTCCAAGTTATATTTAAATGGGTGACTCCTTGGGTGTCCTAGAAAAACACTCCATGGTTGGATGGCCGTTCCGTACTTGATTGATTTAGATTTATTTATTTCTACGTTTTCACGTTAGATGGTTATCTTTTGCATTGAGTTGATTCCTACTGATGGCGTTACTGGGTTTTCATCGGGTTTTTATTTCTGAACGCCTTGAAAAGAACAGTCTCGCTGTATTGGGAGTTGCTTACAGGTTATGACTTTCTGATGAGTTCTAACAAGAACGAAATAGCCTGTCATTGTCTACCTGTGCCCCAGGGAACCCATTACCTTTGGCGTCCCTGTGTACTTTAATGCAAAAGATAGACGCACTACTCTGTCCGCTTGCCGCTAAGCTTCTTTTCTTTATTAAAAAAATACTTCAAATAAACTCACAAAATATAAAAAGCTTACATTAAATAATGCATGTTGAAAACAGTCTAACGCGTCTGACTAATTTTTGATGAATTTTTAAAAACTTTTTAAATTTGGACTCTTAACAGATATTGAGGAGCGCGAGAAAGTTATTTTCATTAAAGACATGTTCCTCTTCCCCCTAATCTTTACCTCTTTTGACCTATATTTATCAATATTGAGTTTTCTGACCTTTTGCCTCGAAATTCATTTTAGTTTTAATTTTTTTTTTGTCTCAATGCGACGTGTTTCCGAGAAAATCAGAAAGAATGCACCAGTGTTTTTTGGATTTCGTCTATGAATGGATGGATTATTTGTTACCGAATTTATTCCAGTTGAAAAATTCTCTCTGTACATCTTACAGATAAAAAAACAGTAATTGAAATTGTATTTTTTTTAGCTTAAAGAAGAGTTAAGATACCAGTGCACCTTTTGTTTGGCTATATATTCAACTTTAATTGGTTTGAACGATCATATGAAGTCTCATTTGATTGAGGATGAATCAGGTAAAAGATCTATTATATTATTTATTCTCACAGAGGCTCTAATCTTATGGGATATACTTACATATTTAACAAAATGTGTTAGATCGTTAAGTAAAAAATAAATTAAGAAGCGAACACACCATATATAGCAATCATTAGGTAGGGAAGAAATTCTATACCCTAAGTCCAAAATTACTATCAGTGATTAATCATTTTTATATAGAGTGCAGTGGGTTGTACGAAGTTAGAAGAAACAATTATATTAACGATACAGATGGCGCTCCGTGCCACATCTTACTGGTGTGTCCCACCACTGTGCTGCCATAAGCAGCTTTAAGTTCTCTTTGTTTCGTCGGATCCTAGCTCTACTGATGAGTCATGATATGACGAAACGCGTCTAGGGATGGATCTGACGAAATAAAGAGAAATTCTTCTTCTGAATTACATTGTATTTTTTTGAAAAACAGAAAACATTTATTTTCATGGACAATGATAATATAATACAGGTTGTTTTATAATTCAATCATTATCAAAAAGTCCATACAAGTACATATAAGGCCGTTATCGCTGTATTTTTATAATACAGGGTGATAACCTTTTTCTCGAAAAATTGTTTTTTTTTTAATTAACTCCGAAACTAAATCAGATATTTTTATAAAACTTGGTGGGTGAAAACTAGACGCACATATCTTTTGTAAAATTAGTTTTTAAAAATGCCCTCCACCTCCAAGGATACATGCTTTAGCACTTTTCCTCATATTAGTGCGCACTCTTTGAAGAATGCCTTCAGTATTCCTTATTACATCACTGGAAGCTCTTATGCGATTCCTCAGTTTTTCTACAGAGTGACCTGGAGTGCTGTGAATCAGAGTTTTAAGATGCCCCCATAAGAAAAAGTCTAACGTATTTAAATCTAGGGACCTCGGAGGCTATTGTTGAAGTCCACCATAATCTACCCATCGGTGTTGAAATGTTTGATTTAAATATTCTCTTACTTCTAGACTGAAATGTGCTGGTACACCATTACGAATTTAACATATTTTTTTTATATAAACTTTTTGTCTTAAAATTATGCACAGATTAACCCCCTTCCTCTTGGAATTTAAGTAAAAAACACATGTATAATAATAAAGAAAACAATAAAATAGAGAAAATAAAAAGGTAATTCAATAACCGTGGCAGTGGCTCAGAGGCGAGTTACTGGCAGTTCGATCCTCGGAGTGGGCATACGCATAATAAAAAAAGTTTGTCCGAAATTAGGTAGGTTTAAGAATGCTGGAAAGAGTGTAAAATGTACCATCTCCCAACCCACCCCTTTCACGCCGGTAACCAGGCCGGATGAGATCGGACATCTCGTGGGGTGCGGAAGAAGGTACACACCACTCCCACTCCGGTAGGTCATGCAATGGCAAGAAACCAAGGGTTGATAGCATGACTGAGGATCGTGGTTCGAAACCTGCGTTAAGCTGTAGGTCCCCTCGGGAATGGCCCTGGCAGCGAACGAAGAGGAAAAAATTACTTAAAAAAAAACGTAATATAAATAATTTAATTTAGTAAATAATTTTTCAAAAGTTACATTCTCTTGTTGTGTATTTTATCAATAACTCGATGCAAAACTTAAATTACCCCATACAGTGTGTACCAAAATGGTAACATATACCTAAGTTTTAATTAATAATTGATGTCTATGTAACGTTACAGTTGCCTTGGCTATTTTTTCCCTTGGGGCTATTCTTTTGCATAAAAAGACCTAGTACACAGTTTGTCCAACATTTATGATGTGTATAACCTAACCATATACCGATTGATCAAAATACTGATTATTTTGTAGGTATGGTTCAAAGGAAAACAATAACAATGACTCTTCATATCTGTGACATCTGTAATACGAAATTTCCGACCTATAAACAGTTGAGGCTGCACAGTAGAATGCACGATCCAGTCAAAACTAAAGAAGTAAGTTCAATGTAGAAACATTTTCTAATAATAACACAAAAATTAATGATGAAATATCATTATCAAAATAGCACAAGGAATAAGAGACATGTCTTATGCCGGGTTTCTGAAGCACCAGATATCCGTTAAATAAAGTTATGAAGCCAATAAACTGCTTATATATTGCACCCCCCACGTACCAGGAGCGTAACGTCTGGCCGGACCCCCTCCTCCTAAATTGCGTTACGTAATTTGTGGGCGTTACCTTATTAAAAAGTAACTAAACATATTATTTATTTGGTAAAACTATTAATTTGGAAACATTTTCTAGAATAATATGTTTTGGGTATATATTATCAATTTAAACGAGTTTTATAAGTAGGATTGTTATTAATTTTGTGGGAGGGAACGAAATAATCTAGTTTAGGTCATTTTTGGGTTACTGAGGTAAAAAAAACATTTTAATAATTTTTTAACAAATAGTAAAATTGACTATTTTTTAAAATTGAAGTCCTACCCTGACCAAACTTCAAGTTCTGTAAAATGAATATTATTATATCGACAATTATCATTCATATCAACGACCCTGTATATCACCTGCACATGGTACGGGATACTTATGACTTGACTAAGACTGGCAATTAACTTAATTTTTCTTAAGGTCGATCCACCAGTGAACTCGGAGAGCGAGTCGTTTCAGTGTACCATATGCGAGAAAACTTATGACAAGAAATACGAAGACGTCCATATGAAATCTCACGAGGAACAGGAGCACACTGTTTGCCTCGTTTGTAACAGAAAGTTTGATGCCATAGAGAATTTGGAAATGCATATGAAAGGTAAAAATGTAATGGGCGCTACTCGTTTTGAATTCCTCCTTTAAAAGCTTTTATTTAACTTGCAATATTAGCGTATGTGTGGGTGGCGTTTTAGGGCCATATATTGCAAGCTGAATTCGAACCACTTTTATCCTACGGAGGATTCAGTTTGGAAGACAATGCCTGTTTTATGAAAAGCATGATATATTATGTACAGGGTGGTCGATAAAGTTTGTAACCAATCGAATTTTTTTCATTTGTTGCACAACCAAAATTTAAATACCGCCAAAAGTTACTATTGTATGTCCGATTACCATTTCAGGTGCACTTAGAATGGCTTTAAGTTCAATATTATTCAGGGCAGGGCAAAAAATATGAAAAAAATTAGAATTCCTTTCTTCAAATTTTACATGTTGATTTAGTTTCGATGACAATGCAAGCGACCGTGCAACAATGACGCAACAAGTATTGAAATGAACATACTAAGAAAACTATGCAACGAAAATTGAAAAAAATGAAAATAAACTAATATTAAAAAACTTTTAACAAAAACTTTTATTTGAATGCGCTAAAAAGAAGAAAATCAAATCCATCTTTTTGTTACATTGAAAAATTTGATGAAATAGAAGCAGGTCATTTTAAATTTAATTTATAAGAAATATATAGATTAAGTCTCGCGACAAGCTTTTATATCATACAATTTTTTAAAGTACAAAAAGATGGGTTTGATTTACTTCAAAGTTTATTTTCTTCTTTTAAGCGCATTCAAATAAAAGCTTTATTTTAAGTTTCTTTTTAAATATTAGTATATTTAGAAGTTTTGCGTGTCCCGTCTCTTGCGAGCATGTTAATATACCGGGTGTCCCGTTAAGGTCGGTAAGTATTGATCATACATTTTCGGGAAATTTTTTTTAAAGGCAAACCGGTAAAAAGAAGCACTGGAAATTATTTATAAGGTTGTAGAGGGCGTAACTGACTAAATTTAGTATAGCTATTTTATAAAAATATTTTTGAAGTATAAAGAAAAGAAGCTAGCGGCAAGCGGACAGAGTAGTACGTCTATCCACTATTTTATTTTTGAAGTATGTTTTTTTATAAAGTAATTTACTGATAAAGTTCGTAGAACTACTGGCTAAATGAACGTCACAGCTGCTGACGTAATTTTTAATTTGTATCATGTCGTTGACTAAATCGTATATTTTTTCAATTCTGTCAAGACTGAAATAAACTTGAAAATGGTCATTTCTTCTTTTGCCTAATAATGACACATGTTTTAAAGATATCTAACAACTAATTATTTTTCACTTTAAATCACTTTTAACACGTAAAATTAAGGTTCTTCGAAGTGACATGGTGTTAAAAAGATTTTATTAATTTATCAATGTCAATTGACAGCACCCTTTAACCAATAACAGACCTACTTTATTTTTTGTTTGTGCATCCAGCCAGTAATTGGACGAACTATATTTAATTGTTACGTTTAATAATATGCTCTTTTAGCTCACTCCAATACCAAAAAGTTTGCATGTTCCTATTGTAAAAAGCCGTTCAATAGCTATGCAGTTTTAGAAGATCATGTACTAAATCATTGTCAGAAGAGGCAGTATGAATGTCAGTATTGTGGTAGGAGATTCGGTAGACCACACGAAAAGGTAACGTTATTATTTTGACAGGTATAAAACGTTTTTATTAAAACATCTGATGCAGAATTGCTTAGTGGGTGAATATTGGGGTTAAAACCTTATTTCAGTTATTACAGTTAAATTAAACTAAGCACTAAATATTAATTTTGACCTCACATAATGTAAGAAAAAATAATTTTTTTTACAATTTTAGTTTTTAACATATTGAACCACTATTTCGGTTCGTGACTAATCATTTTCATATAGAGATCATCAGGTTATGCGACGGGAGAGGCAATATTTCCAGTTGCGTATCATAAGCAGAGCTGTGAAAGTTACTTCAGAAAAGTAACTAGTTACTTTTTCGATACTTTTGCCCAAATGTATCTAGATACTTATAACGAATAGTTACTTTTACCTAAAAGTAACTTAGTTCTTAGTTACTTAGTCCCAAATGTATCTAGATACTTATAAGGAATAGTTACTTTTACCTAAAAGTAACTTAGTTCTTAGTTACTTAGTAAAAGTAACTAGTTATAGTAACTAAGATACTTTTACAGTAACTAGTTACATTGATTGTAACTACGGTAATTTTAAAGTAACTAAGATACTTTCGACTAACTAGTTATTTTAATTGTAACTACGAAACTCTAAAAGTTACTAAGATGCTTTTTAACTAGATACCATACATTTACCGGGTAGTGATAATTCATTTTCCTGTACACACTACCACTATTACCATCAGAAAACTAAACTAAGAAGTGTTAATTCGAACAAGTAGAATAAAATGCTTTCCAAGAAATTTCGCGTTCCAACCAGTTTGCTGTTTAACGCTCGCGACTCGCCGCTCGTCCCTTCGTGAAAATCTGATTAACGGCCGCCGATCGTCCCTTGGTCATCATCTGATGGTGTGCATTATTCGTTAATTTTGAAAAGTAACTTGTATCTAGTTACTTCTTAGGAGTAACTATACACTTAAAAAGTAACTAGTTGCTTTAAAAGTAACTTAGTTACTCCTAAAAAGTAACTAGATACAAATTACTTTTCAAAAGTAACGAAGTTACAGTTACTTTTGGCGTGATTCAAAAAAGAACTAAGTTACTAAGTATCTAGTTACTTTAAGTAACTAGTTACTAAAAAGTATCTAGTTACTTAAGTTACTCACAGCTCTGATCATAAGTACCATAATAGTTATTTATTTTTAAGGTAGTTTATTAAAACTTTTGAATCTTGTAGAATTTTTTTTCAAAATTCGTTTAAAAATACGTTCTAGATCATCATTTTACATCTGGTATTAATTTTTGTAACAAACAAAATTTGAAAAGGAAAAAAAACTCTACAAGAACTAAAAGTCCCAAGAAATTACCTCAAAAATATATAGCTACTGGCTGCCCCATTATGAATGCAATAATGCACCCCGTTTGCTTCGGGTCCGTTGTTTACTTGTGCAAAAAGCAACCATTTGTCTTGCGCAATCGAACAGCCACGCTGCGTAGTGCGGGAAGGTATGATCAAAATAAGCAAATTACGTTTAAAATCGTACAGACTTAAAATTAATATAAGGTTTTAAATAAGACCCTGTTAAGGTCGAGAGTCCACGTGTATTTGTTTACATTTGACGCCAGTTGGAAATATCTAGACTATAATAAAGACATATTTTTTTAGGTTAAACACGAGAGAATTCATACTGGAGAAAAGCCGCACGTGTGCCAGCTTTGTGGTAGAGCGTTTAGAGTTAGTTACTGTCTAACTTTGCACATGCGCACTCATACAAATACCAGGCCGTATACTTGTCAGCATTGCGGAAAACGGTAGGTAATGGCAAAATAATACATAACTTCCTTAATTGATTAATATGAACTAATAGTTGTAAATCTTTCGTTTTACCGAAGTGAGTCGGAAGAAAACTACGAAAGTCCAGGGAAAGCATTTGCGGAATATTATTTTTGTTTTGTTGGTTTGGGTAATGAAATTGAAAGATAATAAAAATAAATAGAGAATATTTTTTTAACAGGATATTAATCAAATTTAACTAAGTAATTAAAATATTGATGTTCTTAAATATTTTTTAAAATATTTTTTGGAAAGTTGTTATATATTCGGACTTATTCAAGAGTCCCTTGTTTATTGGTTATTAAAAAATATCTAAGAGATATGGCGGATGCGTATTCTGGTGGTCCCTTAGTTATTTCATTTATCTGTTATTTTACTAAGGTCATTCGAAAAACAGATATCTGAAAAATATCCTATTGTTCCTATTCACAAGGGCAACATTATTCGATAACAGTTTTCTGTTTTTCAATATTTAAAATAGTTGAGGGAACCACTATTTTTAAAGTTGGATATTGATTTTCTCTGAGTTTAAAAGTTCAAAAATGGCAGATGTGTTGAAAATTCACTTAGTTCATTCAATAAATAACAAAATTAAAACGTAGATAGCATTAATTTTTATTTAAAGGGAAATTTTAATGTAGTTTATTTTATACCTTGTCAGTTAAGGCAGATACAAAATGTTGCAGATCCTATGGACTTACCAGATGGTCTATTTTACAAAATCTATAGTTTTAATAAACAAACAGGTATTTGCTTAATGATATCAAATTTGGAAATAAGAGAAGGACTATCAATTCCAAAAAGACCTTGTAGTTTTATGTAAAGTTACCAAAAGGGGGTCGGTTAAGATTTTAATTCCCCAATGAGCCAGCCCTCTGCAAGCAGGATAGAGTTGTAACAGATATTTTAGTAGAAACGAGCTGCAAAAATGAAAATTCCCTAGACCAACCAATGTTACCAGATTTTTTTTGTTTAGACTACAGATAACAGATTACCAATTTTAATGTTGACACATAAATACCAATAAAATTCAACATTGAAATATTTCAATAACATATATTGAAACTTGGCAAATTACCAAGGGCCACCTGAATAAGGCCCATTGTCGGGCGACAAAAAGGTAGACAACTGGAACGTGTAGCTTAAAATTACGTTTTAATTTATTTAATTTGTTGTGCGCTATTTATTTACTGAAACAACAAAGATTTTTAATAGTTTTATTAAAACGAAGCAAAGCAAAGCAATTGACAATGACGGTATCATGAATAACATACACGTCTTAAGAAATAAAAATATAGATATCAAATCAGTAAATTTAGAGGGTTATATCTAAAGAAGAGTTTAAAACTCACATACGACGCTATTTCAAGTAAGTTCAAGAGAAACATTTTCCGCTTTACAGGTAATTTTTGTCAAAAGAGAGATAAACAATTTAACACTTAAATAAACATTACAAAGACCACTTACTCATTGACTGGAAACTGTTTTGATTCTGACATTATGGTTTACATCATTTAGAGAGACTTGAGCTACCAAACGGACAGAGGTTACCCTTACACTTGAATACTTTAACAACTCCACTGAGCAAGTGGTTCTTTGAATTTTTATAGTATTTTGTAACTCCTACCAAAATAGAGAAAGGGTTCCTTTTTGCTGTGTCAGGAATTATTAACATTAGGAGAAAAGCTTCTTAAATGTACTATTCAAAATGGAACCCTTTCTTCAACCAATGACAAACAGTTATTTTTATAAACATTTGTCTACTGACTTCTCCTACGAAACTAGAAATGTTCTTGTTCTATGCATTATCTTTCCACTACACTTATCACCTATTAAGAGTCTTAACTTCACAGCGAAGTATTCGATGATGAGATCCTTAAGGATACCAATCCATATCCGACAAAGGGGCGGTTCTACGGGGAGGTCTGGGGGGTCCAGGACCCCCAACATTTTTGAAAAAAACTATAAAATTTATGCCACTGATAAAAAAAAAATCCGGGTGCTTTATTATTTACATAATTTGATACAATTTGAGCATAATCCTAAAAAATTTGGGGCTGTGGCGTTATTTGCTTGCGAAGGCTACCAAAACTTGTGGCTGCGCCCAGTGGCGAAAGGGGGGGGGGGGGGGGGGGGGTTGCTGCCGGGCTGCATTTTCATTTCACGCATGGACTCTTAATTTAAATCTTTAAATGTATTCTTGGCTTAGATTACAAAGGTTTTGTAGGAAACGTTTAGTTTTTAAACTTTTCCTTCTAAAAGTCCTATTTTATATAGAGCATTAGGGTTTTCAGACGCATATCGTTTTAGTTATTGATTTTTGATGCAATTTTAAAGGAAAACGAGTAAAAAGAATAATATTTTATAGAATTTTTCTATTATATACTTGTCTGTTTCGTTTTCCCTTTTTTAGAGCTATTTTAAATCAACAAAAATATAACCCAATGCAATAAAATATTTTTACAACAAAAACAATTAGGTAAAAGTAAGGTAAACATTTCAATTGAAAATTTTTTATGGAAGAAGAGTGATAATTTATAATAAAAAAAATAGCGTGGGATGAAATGAGAATGCTTTATTAGGAATATAAATACACGGCACTTAAGAAGGAGTATTTGCAAATCTAAGCATTTGCACCAAAAACTGCTCTTAGATCTACGCTCCTTAAATACATGATTTCTGAAAAAATCATCAATTTTGGCGTGGTGAGCGATATTTACTTTTTTTTTTTCATGAAAAACCGAGCCCAGAAAACGTTGTTTAGAGTCATACATACGTCTTATGTTAAAATTTTGGATTGACACCAATATTCATATTTTTCACAATTATAAAAAATGGATTTTTTTAAAATAAAAAAACATTAAAAAAAAATTTAATCCAACTATGCAAAGGGGGAGAGGTAATAATTTAATTTTCGAAATTTGATACTAGTTAGGTGAATTTTAAACGAACTTTGGGCGTGGCCCCGAAAATTTTACGCCCGCGGCGCTTTTCCGCCTTCTTCGCTAGGTACAATACCATGGAATACATATAGTCCCGACTGCCCCTCTCTTCAGAAAAAAAATGTCCTACTTACGCCCCCCCAGCTCCCCCCCCCCCCCCCCCCCCCCCCGAGCATATTTTCTGGCTACGCCAATGTGGTGCCCCCCCAATATTTTGGGTCTAGAACCGCCCCTACCGACAATATTATTATTTCGTCCGATAAAAGCAATTTTTTTCGAAAATTACTTTTAACTGGTATAATTTATAAATTGTCTAGTGTTATTGATCATATAATTTCTTATTCTCTTGAAGTATTATGTTGTATTTTTTTCTTTTAACGTAATAGAGGGAATTAGAACACAAATGTTTATTTTATAAATATTTGGAACGTGTAAATATCCCTTAGATCTATACTTATAGTTTAAGAATTGACCCTGAATGTGGTAATTTGTGTATGCATTTAATAACTTTATTTTCCATTTTTTTGAATGGTTTTAAATTTGATAAACTAGCAGATCTCCATGCAGACGCTAAATATTGTAGTTTTCAATGGAAATTAAATATTTTTAAGGTATTTGACAGGCCGAATGTAATCTCTAGCTTATTGTACAAAACATATATTTATAATATTCCGATATGGCTTCTCTAATTTCAAATTTTGTCTAAAACTAATACTAAAAATTTTGTTGTTTTTAAATATTCTCATTATTAAGTTGTAAGGAGCCAACAAAGAAGTTTTTGGAGGTATTATTTAACAAAGTGAAACACATTTCTGTGAAAGTTTCAGCAAAACAAATAATTGTTGTATCATCTGCAAAGAGCTTTATGTTACTTAAGTCTTAGGGTTCAGAGTCCTATGGATTCTACTTTTTTAGCAATTAATTAGGTGGATGGAAAAATCATCTCATTTAGGTTTTTGCTGTATTCTTTTGTGAAATTAGTCGAATAAAAGCCAGAAATCTCGCCTTTTTATATTTAAAAAAAACAAATCATGTATTTATTTTATTTTTTAGGTTTAAGTCACACAGTGTATTTAATCATCATATGCAAACCCATTCCGATGAGAGGAACTACAAGTGCTCGTTTTGTCCTAAAGCCTTTAAAACTGCGGTGCAATTGGCTGGGCACAAAAATAGGTAAGTATACAGGGTGATTCACGTTGAGTGGCCTATTAGAAGATCTCGAAAACGAGTAAACTTATCTTTCTAAAAATTTGATAGCAGGCATAATTGGCTTTGAGCTCTTAAAACATTATCTTTTGATGTTATTGTTACTTCCGGTTATACCGGAAGGTAATGCCAACTTTGCTATTTCAAATGGAACACCCTATATATTATAGCATTTTTGATTACGCTATTAAAATCTAAATTACTTTTGTTATTATTAATCTATTCCTATCTCTAATCGTTTTTGAGATATGAATTATAAAAGGATTTTTTTGTGTAAAAACGCTCCGAGAAGAAAGTTTAGTAACTCTGAAACTAATAAAGGTAAACATTTAAAATTTTGTAAGCTTTCAAGTAATACATAGATTTTTAGTTTAAATTACTTAGGTTTTTCGTTCTTTATACAGGGAGTTCTTAAAATTGTGCCAATGTTTCCATTTAGATAAATGTGCATAAGTCAATTTTTGCAAATGGAACACCCTATTTTTTAGCTTACTAACGTATAGAGAATTAAATTTCCTATCTAAATGCCTTATATGTTACTAACGTGTAGAGAATTAAATTTCCTATCTAAATGCCTTATATGTTACAATTCACATTTTTAGTCGTTTTGGAATTGTGAGCAATTTAAATAAAAAATCTTAAAATTTCTGTTTGTGTTAATGCAACATTATTTTTAAAAATTAGGCTTCCACTGGGATTTTCGTTTGACTTTGAGCTTTGTTGCCAATTTGTAAAGTAGGCTTTGACCAAAATGATTTTAAAGTTGACACTTACCTTAGCCCTGTTGTCATATTCTAGTTAACTTATTTAAAATTACGTTCATTCTTGGTAATCTGAGAATGGGGAATAATAATTATTAAAATAATTTTATTTAAAAAAAATAGAAATAGCTAAGCAACGAACATAGGCACTTAATAACAAATGGTAACAAAGCTCAAAGTCAAACGAAAATCGCAGTCGAAGCCTTGTTTTCAAAAATAATGTCGCATTAACACAAACTAATTTTAAGAATTTTTATTTAAATTGCTCATAATTCAAAAACGACTACAAATGTGGATTGTAACATAAGGCACTTAGATAGGAAATTTAATTCTCTACGCGTTAGTAAGCCAAAAAATAGGGTGTTCCATTTGCAAAAATTGACTTATGCACATTTATTTAAATGGAAACATTGGCACAATTTTAAGAATTCCCTGTATAAAAAACGTGAAACCTAAGTAATTTAAACTAAAGATCTATGTATTACTTGAAATCTTATAAAATTTAAAATGTTTACCTTTATTAGTTTCAGAGTTACTAAACTTTCTTCTCGGAGCGTTTTTACACAAAAAAAATCCTTTTATAATTCATATGTCAAAAACGGTTAGAGATAGGAATAGATTATTATTAACAAAAGTTATTTAGATTTTAATAAGTTAATCAAAAATGCTATAATATATAGGGTGTTCTATTTGAAAAAGCAAAGTTGGCATACATTTTCGGTATAACCGGAAGTAATAAAAACGTTAAAATATAATGCTTTAAGCCAATTATGCCTGCTATCAAATTTTTAGAAAGATGAGTTTACTCGTTTCCGAGATCTTCTAATAGGTCACTCAACGTGAATCACCCTGTATAGGTACTCCAAATCACGGATATTTTTAGAGCATTAACGTTTCCCTTGCCAACATATGATTTAAGTCACTTAATTCAAAAAACAGTTCGCAGACACCGACATTTGCTGAATTGAGTAGGGATGGATATACAGGGTGATTCAAATACCTTTTTTCAAAAAACTTAAAAATAGGCAAGATACAGAATTAAAAAATTTAAGTGCGGACCTGGTCATCAAAACGTAGCCTGCTATATTTTATGTTGTTTGTCTTATTAGTCATATAATTTACGGTGGTCACTTACTAGGAAATTCGCTGCGATGTTTTTTTCTGAAGCAAGTTAATTTTAAACTGGTGAAACGTGAAAATTGTAAAAATTTGAAAACAATGAACTAGTAGATATAGTACTAATTTACGATGAGTATCGTCCAAATGTGGCTGCTGCTTCGAGATTATGTTTAGGTTAGGCAGGGCCGTATTTGATCCATAGTGTAATAAATGAATGTAAGTACCTACCTTATTTTTTAGGTATTTGAATATGTTTATTTTAATGACTTCTATACACAGCTAAAAAAGAACTACCAACTTAGGAATCACCCTGTATAAGTGACTGTATATTTATATGTATTTTTTTGGCCAGAATCAGTTACAAACTGTTAACTGGTAGAATATTTGCAGCACCTTACATCGAATGCCGTTATATTGCTTCTGCTAATAAATGCATTTATTATCCAATCTTTTCAGTCATACCAAACCTTTCTCGTGTACTGATTGCAACCGACCCTTCGCCTCCCTCTACGCGGTGAGGGCACACATGGAGACGCACAAGAGGGACAACAATCTGAAATTCGACTGCTGGATGTGCGGAGCTAGTTACGCTAGGTCGTTCGCGCTCAGAGATCACATGACTAGTGCGCATGGTAAAGCACCGACAGGTAATTGATATTTGTTATTCTTAAAAGTACAGGTCATGCAATGTAGCATGAGCCCCGAGATGCGCAGAAGAAAGAAAAGGAGAGTCAGTGTACGACAGAGATACCTAATACCGAATTTTAGTAAAGTACAGTCCGCGTAGAAAATAAAAGTGGGATTTGATTGATAAAGCCGTAGTGACTGCTAATCGTGTTTGCTAATTGGGCCCTGTTATGCAAAAATCAACCAACCAACAAAATAGTTAATTCCTTTTAATTATTTTTATAATAATTTAAATTATCGGAAATTTTTTCAACACTAAACTTAACTATTCAATATGTAAATTATATTGTAATTCTATTATTCTAACAGTAAAATTATTTTATATATTTTGACCATGCAAACTTAGATACATTGAGGGTTAGTTGCTTTTTGCATAATATGGCCTAATTATGTGTTTATTATGCTTTTATGGCTGCCCTTTCTCGAAACAATATACATATTTGCATCTATTCATATCTGTTTAAATTGTTGGTAATCCTCAGTAATGGGTTTTCCATATTTAATGAGCATTTATTACTTCGCATCCCTGTTTTTTTTATAATTTTATTATGGCCGACACAATTTCGGCTTTATATAATTAAAGATGTATGTACATAACATATTAAAAGTCTAAGTTTTAAAAGTACATGTATGACTATTATATAATATTTATCAGTTTCATCTGTCTAATTCTTCTATTCCGGACAGAGAACCCTCGCTTACATAATCATCAGAGTCTTCGCTTGAACTGCTGTCAGTGTCATTCAAATGTATTATTAGGTTTTCTACAACAATATCCACCATGGGTTCGTTTTCCATATACTCTAATTCAAATCTTTTTGCTCGCTCGCAACGTGATTTCCACTGGTCCACCAAAAATTGTTCAAAAAAAGTATCGGTTAATTTCATAACACGGAAACTCTCATTTTCTTTAAAAATTGGATGCGGAGATGCCTTACATCAGGTTTCTCCATTAAAATTTTTCTATTGGTTTTGATTTTTCTCCAACGAAATCCAATTTTTCTTATTTCTTTTCTTAAACTGTTCAAGCATCCCTGGTAATTGATATCATTTTGAAATTTTTTATGAATTCTCGCTAGAGTTGGCACTTGCTATTCTGTTTTATGAAAATTGTGAATTGTTCTGCGTAAAACACCTTGAAAAGCAACGTCCAAGACTATTTTGCTTTTTCTGTTTTCACGCTTTTTGTTTGGCGTGGAAAAAGATTTAACTGCTCCGGATTCGATATTTTTGGCTTCTTGCTTAATTCGTTTAATTGCGCTTAGACTAATCTTTGTAGCGGCTGAAACACGTTCGTAAACCTTCCTGATATCAATTTCTGGTCTTCCTGTATCTGCCTCTTGTTGCATAAATTTTATTAAATTATAAACTATTTCACGGCTTTGACCGCTCAATACTCGGTTTAAGACTTTACTTTTAAAACGCATTATTACAAATAAATATAGTAATAACTTTTTTCCAATGAACGTCCTACTTTTCTGACAGACTGTACAGAAGTGTGCGTTGCAAAGATCATCAGAATAATGAGCTCTCGGCTAGCTCCTCCCACCTGTTTACTGCGCACCCAAAAGTCAGAGTTCAAGCTATATTGCACGAGCTGTATTTACTAATATAAATTTCAACCCTAGGTTGGGCCGCCTTCTTGTAATTTACGCTAGTAAATACATATATAATTTTATAATTACTGAAATTAATTGAAATGCAAGAGGTTTGAAGCATTCGTAATAATAATAATAATAATACTGCAAAGGATGGTAAGAAATTAAGGTGCACACAACGGATCTTTAAATCAATAATGGTTAATATGGTATTTTGTTCTGTCAATATACATGTCCACGTAAAATAAAAAGCTTGGATAAATAATAAAAATTTCGTCATTTATACGACACCTTTAGGTGTCGCAATCTTTTTACTACCGGCCAATCGATCTGCAAATGTTATAGCGAGACTTATTGGCTACCGTAGAAACAATACAGAAAGTTACTTTAACAAATAAATTTTATTATTACTTTTTTGTATACTTATTTTCAAAAATAAAAATAATTATATTAATTACACACATACAACTCGTTATTAAAACAGCCCCGGATCTAAAGGGGGGCAAACCGGGGCACTTGCCCCGGGCGGCAGTTTCATGGGGGCGCCAAATCCTTGAGACAAAAATTTGAAATGGTAACAAAAATGCTACTCATTGGCAGTCTTAACAGTTTTTCTCAAACACTAAAGGGAGGGGGCGCCACTATCAAGGTTTTGCCCCGGGTTGAAAAAATTGTAGATGCGGGGCTGCATTAAAATACAATTACATATGATAGAATAAACAAAACAATAGGAAATAAACATTCTTCAAACATTAATCCATATATTTTTAGTATACTAACATAGTCAATTAAAATTATAAATTATTAAATAAATATAGAAAAAAAATTAACAATAGAATATTATATAATCTAAAATAAATATTCCAGAATGTCATTAATAAATTTATAAAATATTTAATTGATAAATAAATGATGAAGAAATTAATATATAAAGTGTGCATATCGTGTTGCCAGATTCTTTTACAGAACTCCTTTAAAAAGCGTTTCTACAAAATCTGTAATAAGCCTTCAGTTCTGATTAACGAATGCTAAAAAAAAAACGAGACAACTTCCCCAAATTTTTTTCTTCTCAAATCAAAAGTGGCTTTAAAAAAAGTGTCTCCCTCAAAATCCAAAATCTTTCCCCAGATCACAAGTGACTTCTAATAAAACGTTCCTATTTCCCTAAAATATCACTCCTCACATCAAAAGTAACTTCTAAAAAAGAAACGTCTCTACTTCCCCAAAATTTCTCTTCTGATTGAGTGACTTCTAAAATAATGTCTCTTTTCTTCAAAATTCTTGAAAACCCTTTATATTAGACAAGAAGCCTTCAACCCTTCCGAATCCCAAAACCGTTCATATTGAAGAAAACCCTTCAAATCTGGCATTGCGGTATTGTCAGATCTTTTTTATAAAAACCTTTTATAATCCTTCAACTCTGTTTCTTATCAAAGATTACAATAAAAAACATACCCACTCATAATTTTCTCCTCGAATCGAAAGTGACTGCTAAAAAAACCGTTCCTACTCTCCCAAAATTTTTCCCCTGATCAAAAGTGACTTCAAAAAATTCTCCTAATATATATATCAATATACAAATCAGATTCCATAATACTACCAACAAGTGAAAACTTTACTATTGGTGGATATAGGTTCTTAGTGGACGCGCGCCTCAAGTATTTTTTTTGTGCATTAATGTTAACTTTTTAACATTTTTTGCGATGATAATTTTTTAAAAATAATAATCACATTCTATAATTCACATAATAGCAAAACAACAGCGCTGAAAACTTGATAAGGGAAGTGGCAAAACCGCCTCAAAATTGACAAAGACAAAACAACGACATAAGTTAACGTCAAAATTTTCATTTTCATATTTTACAAATATTATAATTTGTCTGTTTTTTTCTGGTTTTAAGTACTCATCTTCATTTTTCACCACATTAGGAAGATTTACCAGTTATTTTTCTATTTCTGTTTTCTTTAAGAAAAGCTTTAAGGCCAAGTATCAGAAAGTATTAGAAAAATCGTGGTGGAAAATTGTTTACATCGCAAAAAAACCATCAAAGGCAAATACAAACTTTTATTTTGATAAAGCATAGAATATAATAAGATAAATGTTTTGATTCAAATATTAAATAACATATCTGCTAGCCTTGCATCTTCTGGTAATATATTTTTAACCTCATTTTTGTATATGTCATAAAACGACGCATACAATTTTTAATAATATGATAATAATCTGACCACTGTGCTTGGTCAATTTAATGTCCTGGCAAGAAATGATATAAAATTATATCCGTTCAGTTAACGGGTATAGCCGGTTGCCCGGAGCGCTAAACTTCAATATAATTCTTAATAAATTAATAAACATCAGTTAAGACACCAAATTTTCAATATCGCTTTTTTTATATATAACTAAACATATTTTTGCAATAAAAAATGTGCAAACTCCCTACTTTACAAACTTTTCCTTTTTTATCGGGAATATGCATTTTTGTTGCAGAAAAAGGAGTGAACGATAACGGCATTGTTGAGTTCGAAAGTCCAATGAACAATGTGGCGGAGCATTTAGAAAATAGTACTGAAGAACGCCAAGGTGATGAAGAAACCCCAATATCAGTTGAAGAAGTGGATTATCATATGGCAGGTTAGATTAAAAAAAATAATATAACATTAAAGGTCATAAATTTGGCACTCATTTGGCAAAACTTACTCACTAAAATATTTTACAACTGTAGGCTTTCTCAGCGGACAGCTTTTTAAGTTCCATCCTAAACATATTTTGACATGCAATTTTTCCTATACAGGGTGTCCCGAAATTAGATGACAATATTTTAAGGGGTTAAAGTACATCTAAAAATAGATCTAAAACCCTCTATTAATATACCTTGAAAAACGCTTTGTTATGGGGCTAGAGCCCCCCGAATGGAAGCTATGATAAGCGGTTATTTCAAAATATCTCAGAAACTGATTGAAGTATCAAAACAAAATTTGATACATGTTTTACCCATGACAAGACGCAATAAACGGTTTGTTTAGCTTAGGTGCATTTCGTCCAGTGTCGTCCCACTGGGTAGGTAGTCAGGAGAATATTGCCCCAACTTTTTTATTTATTGGATTTTTTAACGCCAGGTGCAATTTTTAAAAGCACTGAAGTCTTCTATTGAAAAAAGGTACTCCTGCTTCATTTCGGTAGGATTCACCATTTTTCAGTAAAATCGATTTTAAAATTTTCGCTTTGATACAAACCGTTGAAAAGGCTAAGGTGTTTTTTTGCATACACTTAATATTAATACATGAAATTTATTAGAAATTCTACTAGCGACAAGGCATATTTATTTAAGGATGTGACATTAAAATATTTTTCCAGTGGCGTCGCACGGGGTGGAGCTTAAAGTAAATATTACTATTTTTTTTAAGTTGAGGGGCTTTCATACTTTTAATGTAATTTTTTTTAAATTTTAATTTTTTTGTTATTAAAACCTTCCATTATTGTAATTTGACAGAATATAAGGTTTTCAACAGATTTTTAGACCTTGTTTTTTAAATATTTATTTTTATAAGAGACTTAAAATAAAACAAAAAAGAATAACAAATTGCAAATCAAATTTAATTGTAAAACCACACGGGAAACTAATTTTTAAGCAAATGTTCGAAATGATTTCCATTTTGTTGGAAGCAAAATCTAGACCTGCGTGTTATGTTTTGTGAGGCACAGAGAATTTGAAAAAATTATTAAAGGAAAGCCCCTCAAATTAAAAAAAAATTGTAATATTTACTTTAGGCTCCTCCCCGTGCGACGCCACTGGAAAAATATTTTAATGTTACATCCTTTAATAAATATGCCTTATCTCTAGTAGAACTTTTAATAAATTTCATATTTTAATATCAAGTGTTTGCTGAAATATGCAAAAAACACCTTAGCCTTTTCAACGGCTTGTAAAAACCGAAAATTTTAAAATCGATTTTACTGAAAAATGGCGAATCCTACCGAAATGAAGCAAGAGTACCTTTTTTTAATAGAAGACTTCAGTGCTTTTAAAAATTGTACCCGGCGTTAAAAAATCCTACAAATAAAAAAGTTAGGGCAATATTCTCCTCACTACCTACCCAGTACGACGCCACTGGAAGAAATACACCTAAGCTAAATGAACCGTTTATTGCGTCTTGTCATGGGTAAAACATGTATCAAATTTTGTTTTGATACTTCAATCAGTTTCTGAGATATTTTGAAATAACCGCTTATCATAGCTTCCATTCGGGGGGCTCTAGCCCCATAACGAAGCGTTTTTCAAGGTATATTAATAGATGATTTTAGTCCTATTTTTGGATGTACTTTATCCCCTTGAAATATTGTCACCTAATTTCGGGACACCCTGTATATGATAAAGAAACGGATCATTATGTATAATACTGCCAACTTAATCAAAAATCGATCGGACCCGTCAAAATTATTTTTTTGAAATGCATGTTGTAGAAAGAAAATGTTATACAAAGTGGATCATACAAATTCTATGTGTATCAACTGTAATTTTTGTAATGAATATTATTTTATATATTTTTACATTCTGCGATCAATTCTAGACATTTTTCATAAATCACGTCATTTACCTATCTTTAACCGTTTACCAAATATTAATACTTTAATGCTGGTATGCACTATTGATATGTTTCTCGATTTAACAACGTTCTGAACTCATCACAATCATTAAGGCGTTGACAATGACAATTTTCTATTTAAGTTTGAGACGTCAAAAAATGTCAGTGAATGTCAATCAAATTTGAATTTTGATCTGTTGATATTACATCCAAAATTGTGTTGGGTTGTGGAGATAAAAGTAGAAGTCATAGGGAAGTCCGTAATATGTTTAATGAAAAATACCCAAATCGCACGCCCAATCGACAGTGTCTTGGGTAACAATTAAATAGGGAACTTCCCGTACTGTTAAAGATACCGTTAGAGTGTAGTCCTGGTATATCTGAGGAGAATAAAATAAATAAACATTTATGTGGACACCGCCGTCACTCTTTTTTTCATTCATACCGGAGCGGTGCGATTTCCATTGTTTTGTCTCAAACCTTTAAGAATCCCCAGGCCAACGCGGTGCGGTGGTAACGGTGTCGGTGGACACCGAGCGGTACACCGCGTTCTATCTTTTTGTGTGAATAGCCATATTCACACCGGAGCGGTGCGATTTCCATTGCTCTGTGAATATAACCTGAAAAAATATGTTAAAACAACAGTCGAAGTCAGCACAACAATCGAACAGGTAACACAAAACACCTGGCTGATGTGCCGGTTAGCGGCGAAAACTATGCTGACAGCGTTGTCAAAATAAAACGCTGTCACAGCGGGAAAAGCGAGTTCGGCATCGCAGCAGTGGGGTCGCGCCAGTTATCGCTGTGTTCTATGGCACCGTGACGAAACCATCATCGCTACCGTCACCGCAGGACCGCGTTGTTCTCGGGGATCCTTATGCGTTATTAAATTTAATGTAAGACTCGAGTGGTAAATATACAAATCACATGGTATGGTGCAGTATCATACGATCGCTTGTCATTCAACCGAAATAATCCGTACCATTTTTTAGGCACTGAAGGCGAAGTCTTAAGTACCCATAAAGACGAAACGACCCAGGGTTATGTAGTACATTTGCAAGAGGTTGAAAATAGTGAACACGAGGAAGGAAGTCAGATGGAAGTGGTTGAAGCCTAGTTAAAAGACTTATGTCGGATTGCAGAAAGATTTTAAACAATTATAATAATTAATTAACTTGGATTGTGACCGCGGCAGTGGCTCCATGGTGTGTTACTGGCATTCGACCATGGCGGTCGGGGTTCGTTCTCCGGAGTGGGTATACGCTTAATAAAAAAAGTATGCTCGGAACTTAAGTGGATAAAAGAATACAGTATGCTATTAGTGAGTCCCAATATTGGGACCTCGAAAGAGGGGCGCCGAGGACCAAGGACCTCTGTGTCTAGATATATTTCGATGTCCTTTCTTTAACTAAAATTTTGTCGTCACTTCCGTTTATATCGGAGGTAGCTGCCTACTTTGTTATTTTAAATATGATTTTTTTTTGTATTTTTTAGCTCTTCCTTAAGATTCTAAACAAATCTTGTATAACAGGTCATACGTCTAATCCGTATACAGCGTGTTCGTGGATTTGCTTGCCAAATGGAAAACTTCTTTATTATCAATTTTTCGAAAAAAAGTTATTCCTTATAAAAAGTTTTGCTTCTAAAATTATTAAGATTGGTTTAAGAATTTCTTTTTAATATTGTACAGGGTGTCTCAAAAAACGAAAAACTTTAATTCTAAATGTGAAAAAACTTTATACCAATATTTATTAACTGGCAAATTGGAAAGAGCGAAAAGCGCATTAAATCGTCAACTAATTTGTAGTATACAGGGCACTGATGAAAGTTTTTTTTGAATAGTTACTTAACATTTTTTATAAACAATATGGATAAATACCATCGCAATATTTATTATTAAGCTATCAATGTACTATTTGCAGGTTAATTTAGTATACAGACTGATTAAAATATTTAGATAATTTACAACCTAATTGAAAATTTATTAAACAATCATATAAACATATTAACACATAACAAATTTTTCAATTACTAGTAATTATACAGTAAACACGAACAAATATACATAGAAGATTAAATTTCAATAAGCCCCCCGTTGTTCATCATACACCTAATAATTTTTTTTCTAAAACTTCTGACGGCATTCGATAGTTGATGTCCCCGTAGCCCGGCACATTCCTGAGTTATTCGTCTCTTGAGGTGTTCTCTGTCTCGGGGCCGTCTTTTATATACCCTTTCTTTGAGGACACCGCACAAAAAATAATCCAGTGGGGTGAGATCCGATTATATTATCATCAAAAAATATTGGTCCCAACAATGGGTCCTCGACTATACCACACCACACATTTACTTTTTCAGAAAATTGGTTTCGGCACTGTATAACCCAATGAGGGTTATCCACTGACCAATAACGGGAGTTTTGAGAGCTTACAATACCGTTGGTCGTAAAAACAGCTTTATCTGAAAAAATTATTTTAAAAGGTAAACGGCGATTGTCCTCCATAACGCCTAATAACCACGCAGAAAAATCTAGTCTCAATTCCGAGTCCCCTGGTAATAATGTATGGGTAAATTTAATTATTTATCCATATTGTTTATAAAAAATGTTAAGACACTATTCAAAAAAAAACTTTATCAGTGCCCTGTATACTACAAATTAGTTGACGATTTAATGCGCTTTTCGCTTTTTCCAATTTGCCAGTTAATAAATATTGGTATAAAGTTTTTTCACATTTAGAATTAAAGTTTTTCGTTTTTGAGACACCCTGTACAATATTAAAAATAAATTCTTAAGCCAATCTTAATAATTTTAGAAGCAAAACTTTTTATAAGGAATAACTTTTTTTCGAAAAATTGATAATAAAGAAGTTTTCCATTTGGCAAGCAAATCCACGAACACGCTGTAGTTCTTAAGATATTTGCTTTTCAAAAATGACACTTATCGGACTTTGACGGACTATATCATTTTAACGATGCATCTTAGAGAAAAACGGACTGGAAAATTAACCGGAACTTAACGTTTTAAGTAGAAAATGCAAACTTACAATAGGAATGTGAAAGCCGTTCTTTCTAAGATGCATCGCTAAGATGCTACAGCCTGTCAAATTACCAAGGATGTCATTTTTTAAATGCTAATATTTCAAAAACTTTACTTTAGACGTTTGAATTGTTATGCAAAATACCTTTAGAATCCGAAGAAAAATCCAAAAATTTAATGAAAATATTCATATCTGGAAGCGATAGAAAAACGACAATATTTTAGTTAATGAGGGCACATCGAAAAGAATATTTATAAATAAGCTAAAAAGAATATTTTTAGAAGTTTTCCCAAAAGTCCTAATCGAAAATGCTATTCCATTTTTTTTCTAAAAGTTATATTATAATTTTCTTATTGCATTAATATATTCATTACCCGCTCTAGTAGTTCAGTGGTCTAATAACTATACTAGAAGATTATAAAATATAACCTCAAAAGGTACTTATTCTAGAGGCAAATTCACCGACAATGGTATGCCGATAAAAAAGCTGCAAATTTTCTTTCTGTAGCTTGTAGCGTTTATAAATTTAACGCCACGTTTGGTAATAATTTTCAGTATATATTTCATTATTCTGGCGCATTCGCCACCACTCATTTTTCTGTACACCAGATGCAAGAGGTCGGAGAGGGACGTGGTTCGTTCGATACGTGGAGGCCGTTCTCTCGAGCTCCGGAATCCGGGCTGAGTGGTCACTTTTGGTGATTGAATTCCAATTTTGATATCGTGCAAGTTAACGCACAATTTTGTTAGAAATTAAAATATGCAGAATGTGTAAAACCTGCTAAAAGTTTATTTGCTATTTGCTTTTCGTATAATACGTGGGATAAACCCCTAATTGTTTGGAACGGAGCCATGTGCTGTCGGTGTGTGTATTCCCTCAGATAAGAGGTAAGCTAGTTAAATCTCCTTCTTAAATTTGGGTATTTGGTTATTTTTTGTGTGATTTACAGGGTCGTATTATGGGGCTCATTTCCACGTAAATTTGCACTCATCTCTTGTTATCGCCTGAAGAGCTGTGTCGTACATCTCACCAAGTCGTTGAGCTTTGACCTTCGGTGATCCAGTAGCCTCAGTTCAACACCCCACTGAAGGGCTAATGTGTTTCACCCACCACTACCCGCTGTAGCTGTACCTGAGAGTCTACTTGCCCTGGATCTAAGGCCAGTTTATTCCTTTATATTATTTTTACCAATATAACTTCCGGTTAAGTTGAATCATTTATTAACAGTAAGATTATAATATCGTATCAGTTTTTGGAATTTTCATATAACGTATTAACCATCTTGTAAGCGTGTTTTCTGACTCCCTTTTTATTTTATTCGCCTAAAAGTCGGTATAAATTACAGGTGCTTTATTGTAAATAATGTACATAGCAGGGGGTATCTTTGGCCAAAGAATAGTTATGTATATATTGATATAAACGAGGTTTCGGTAAATTTAAGTAAATAAGCCTTGGGGCAATTTTTAATTTACAGGTTCAGAATACAGGCATTCTATAGTTTTTTATTTTTAATATGATTGGCATAATATACATATATATATCTGCGTGTCAAGAAGAGAATGACAGTTTTCATTAAAATTACTGGAATTTATCTCAGTTTTTTTTATTAATAACTCTAATACCATCCTTTCGCAAAAATTGAGTCTACTTCTCAGTAGAAAGGCTCTATAAACCCTTTTCGTGAAGGAAACTGAGTGGCGCCCTCCAAAAAGCATAAGCGTCGCTTGCAGACGACCATTTGTTCATCCGACGAAGAGCTGCCGTAAGCCGTTAGTGCCTTTTGAGGGTGAATTTAATTTACCCCTAAAAGGTACGCGACAAGCTGTTATTGTTATTTATTTTCAGTCCGGGTTCGGGTAGTTGGTTATATAGTGTACTGATAATAATAATAATTAACTAAGGGATATTTATAGACTCTGTTACGTGTACTTTGGCAGAACAAAACTAGAAAAGCAAGTAGCCAAAAACTAGTGCCACTATTTTCTTTTTCGGCAGTTTTATACTCATTGTAAAATTGTGTAGGATTATGGATATTGATAATTCCAAATTGTGCTGTGGCGAGATGTAGCACTGCAACGAAAACACAAACGGTGCACATAAAAAATATTTTGACTTTCCAAATAATAAGGATCTCGCAAAACAATGGATTATTGCTTGTGAAAAGAGTGACAAAATCAATTTAAAGAATCGTAAGGGAACCTGTTTTTGTAGTTACCTTCTATATAAAAAAAATAGGTAGTATATCGTTTATAATATAATAGGATTATTTTCTTAATCAAAAATAAAACCATCATTTACTTGCCCTTGCACCTAATGTAAACAGGCCTTAACATTGTCCTTGCACGTGACGTTACAATGTGGGAGAGAAATAGAAAGTTTATGCGTGTTAGCATACCGGTGTTAGTTTATTGTGGGGAAAGAGATATGGCGTGCCAGCGGCAGAAATTGTCCAAAAGAATTATGAAAACATTGTATGTTATGACAAAGAAAAAAATCCAGGTCCGTATTTAAAAAAGTAAAGTTGGTGATGGCCGCTCGGAGACGAAACGGCGGATCTTTAATTTAGTAACGTAATTTTGTAGAGGAGAAAATGAAAATGAGCCCAGGAAAAAATAAAAACGATTTTGCAAAATTTCGATTTTTTTCGAATAAAATCGGAAGTATTCGGAATTTAAAAACTTTTAAAGCGGCATTATATTGAGCACGGAATTGTACAACTTTGCCCCGTTTAACCTTTTCTCTAACTCCTATGGTTTCCGAGATTCCAATGCTGGTATGTTGAATTTGTAACACCCTGTATATAAAATATGAATATGTATATTTTACGTCTAACTATTGAACATCAGCAATTAATGATAAATGGACGTATTAAAGGTAGAATGGTGATGTAAATAACAAGATAAAAAGTACCAACCCATATTCAAATTGTTCATTAAAAAATATTGTGGTTTTCTTACCTTTTTAATGTAATTTTTGATATTAATTTACAAAAATACTGTGTTTTTTAGCATATAAATTAATATATCAGTAATAACAAAAGAATTTAAAAAAGAAACGCAAAAAATTAACCTAACCACTACCACTTTTTTTATTATTTTGTCAATACCTCAAATTACCTTTAAAATTAGTTGGTGTGAAAGAATTCGATGTCTTGCTAATTCCAATGATTCCCACAATCTTATAATACTATAATTTAGCCACCTTTCTTCCTGCATTAAAAGTTTAGGACATTTTGGGAATACTTCCTTTTTCAACATTTTAAACGACCCGGGTGGGCCGCCTCTGTTGGCTAAAATGACACTAGAATTGACAGGATACACTTACTGGTGATAAGTAATATATGAAGAAGAATCAGCATATTTTCGGCACACAATATATAACCATTGTCCATAAGTTTTACATACTTACAACACTTACCAAACTACTAATAAACCGCGACTTACCAATTCGGTATAATTCATAACCTAGATTTGACAAATGTTAGTCCATCGGTTTGGTTCGCACAAATTGGCGCGCTTCATTTCCATTGACTGTTATCGATTGGCGACGTTGTCAAGCGTACAAAAATATAGTTACACTAAACAATTTTTATTTTTGTTAAAAGGTATTTTTATAATTTTGTACGTAGAATTTGTAACATTAAACACTATTTACATTGACACTGGCCAATTTATATTGATTGTATAGATACATCAAATTGAGATATATGCATATTATATCAAAAAGAAATATTCCCTGGCGGATCTGGCAAAAGTGCTTAGACTGATCACTATTATTGGCGAACGGCATTGGTAAACAAACAAGTCGTTGGTATTCCCTATCGCCTGGGTAATGTCAGCCAGACGGGACCTACAGCATAGCGTGGGATCTGAATCACGAGTGTTTTCCTTTTTACGTCCCCAGAGGTCCTGGACGCCCCTCTTGGTCTCTATATTAGAAATGACTAGTAGCATACTGCATTATTTTATCCACTAAAGTTTCGAACATAGTTTTTTTTAAGTGTATATCCTCAACCATTTTCGTTGTTACCGTGCACAATACCGGCTCAAATGAATTTCTCTATACAGGGTGTTACAAATTCGTCGCTTACCATTGGGATATCGTAAATTATAAAAGATACAGTGAAGGTTAATAATTAAGGCGTATTGCGAAATTGTTCTGGCCTGTGTATGACATTGCCAAAAATAACTGTCTCACAATTAAAATTGTCTTTTCGTAAATTAAAAATTTAGTTGACCGGACATCAGTGTAAAAAATGATGTCTATTGATGCCATTTATGTCACAGTCAAAGTTGCCTGATCTTTTTGCAATCCCGTTTTAGAGTAATTTTTATGTAGTCCATTTTAAAACTTTTATAGAAAATATGTTCTTCAATAATATGTAAATAAGGTGAAATTAATAAATATCGTATGTTTATAAACTTATTGACTTGGTTTTATTCAGTGGCGAATTTTTAATACGAGCTGCAGCATTGCAAAAAACGGCAAATACCATTGCCCGGCACTTTCATCGCTATATTTACCGGGTGTCCATTTAGTGTGCCTCATTAACAGATAAAGTCGATTTTATAAAAATAACTTTGAATACAAATGTGGTTGAGGGGTTGATTATGCGCGCTTTTTAAAAATAATATTAAATATAACTCAGAAATGCAGGGTTTACCAAACATGCTTTTTTTTAATGGGGCGCCATATATATTATACAGGGTGTCCCGTAACTTATGGGCCGTAGAGTAATTGGAGATACTAGACATCAAACTAAGCCGATTATGTAATATAAGTTTTTTCGGATTGTTACTCGTTCTAGAGATACAGGGTGTTGAAAGTAAAAGTTTATTCACGAAAATAAGCCATAATTTTAAAACGGTTTAATGAATTGAATGGAAAGTTGGCAATATCATGTTTTTATGAGCAAGAAATAAGAATTAAAAGAGAAAAAAAAGCATAATATAATACCCAAGAATACTAAAAAATGTAAACGAAAAACACCGTTTATAATTATAGCCTAAAAACTTTCATCGTCACTTATAAAATCTGAAAAGTCCTCGTCGTCTTCGAATGGAGCAATTATCATAGGCGCTACTTCGACATCTAGTACTTGTTCTCGATCCCACCAATCCCTTATTAATATTTCTGTATGCGCCACCGATTTCTTCCAGTACTCTTGTGAAATATGATCTAACGAATCTTGCCAAACTATTTGTACTTGGTCGGATTTAAGACCATCACCTACATGTTTTTCATAATAAGACTTTGCACCAGCCCATATTAATTCTATTGCGTTAAACTGGCAATGATATGGTGGCAGTCGTAGAACCTCATGACCATATTCACGCAGTATTTCATCTACCGCGTATATTTTGGGTTTTTAAGAGACTTTGTTATTGATAGGAGTTCCGATTTAAGCATATTTGGTAAAGGATTTTGGTTGTGATTTTCCAGCCACTCATAAATATCACTTTTCCTCCAAGATGAAGTAGGCTGTTTATTTAAAATTCTTGAATGATATCTATACAATTAAAGACGGAGCATCCAAATTTGGTATCAATTGAACTTTTAACCATTTTTCAAACATTTCGCAATTCATATTATCATGATAGTCGGCACTTTTTGATGTTGAAGAAAAAATTAAACTCGCACACCTGCAACATATCCTGTTGCAGAACCGGCATGCAAAATAATAAAACACTTTCCCGTACCGCACCCCTTTTTCCTTTTAACACTTTTTACAGACTCATCTTGCCAAGATTTTGAACCACTTCCATTCGAAAATATCCACGTTTCGTCTAAAAATACCACTTTTCTAAATTTCGATTTGTAATTGTCCGTATATTTTTTTAAAAACTGAACACGCTGACTCACTATCTGTGGCTGCTCACATAAAAATCTTCGGTTACAGTCTTTTTTATAGCGAAAACCTAAATTTTTAAATAATTGTGATAACGCTTCAAGTCCAATTTCCAAAACACCCCGAATTTTTAATGTTTTTTGTAAAACTGGAAGAATTACATTGGTTTTTGATTTGTATAAATCGTAAATCACATTTCGAACTCCAATTTTAATATTTTCGCTTATATCCTCAGTCTTTGGCTTTCTTCGTTTACACTTTTTAGTATTCTTGGGTATTATGTTATGTTTTGTTTCATGCACAATTTTCTGCACAGTCCTTAAACTAATTCCCAGTGCTTTGGCTACTGTTTCCTGAATATTGGTTGGCGAATTTCCACTTTTTCTTTCATTTTCGAAATAGTTTATCAGATTAAGTACCATTTTTTTTGATTGGGGATGCAAAAACACAGAAAATTGTTTCATTTTGTCACAAACTGTCAAAGTAACAAAACTGGCATATTTAAAATAAAACGTAGCTGGTTATAAGCTTTTTTAGAATCGCTGGAAAGTAAATACATATAGGTATATCCTTTTTTTTTCATGTCAAAATGGAATAAGTCTATCTCATTTATCTTACGTATTTTATTTAGAGGGTAAAATTAAACGCAAGTAAAGAAAACAAAAACTGAGAGTATGTCTTTCTTGAATCGTATGACCCGCACGATAAGACCAGATCCGAGTATACCATATTATTTCCAAAATGTTATCTATATTTTGTCTTAAAATAGGTTATTAAAGTTCTAGGAACAAAATATATTATCTAACTAGCAAAAGGGTTTATATGTGGCACCGATATTATTGACAGAAGACCAAGCTAATGAAATGACAGTTGAAAGATTTTACTTATTGTCGATATTTCTGTTCTATGAGCAAATAAATCAAAATAAGGTTTATTTAAAAAAATACATCAAAATTCCATAATAATTCGGATGTAAGTGGGATATAAACAAAAACACCGACATAACAAGTGAAAGATCGGTCGCGATGCCCACTGTAAATTTTTATCGGATCGATGTCATCAAGTAACCGCGCCAGTTTTGCGTTTTTAAAATTTGTGGAAATTGTGCATGTTTTCAATGAGTTGCAAAAAATTCATGGTATGACCTAGCAATAGTTTTATTGATGATAAACTGCCAATATAGCACCGGCTTAACAATTTAAATGCCAAAACTATCAAATATGAGAATAGTGAAAGAGCCCATTGTGTAAAACCGATATTTATATGTTTTACCTTCATTTATATGGTATTGTTCTAGAAGACTTACAAGTTATAAACAGGTAACTAAGTAAGTATATTAAAAAAGTGGCAATATTTACCAAGAAGGGCGACTACATTATGCGCCTTTTAATGATCCCATCCTTAATCCTATATACATTTTGCGCCGTGGCTTAAATCAGGTAAATATTTGAATAAACAATATGCGCCTCTTTTGTCAAAAAAAATATCTGATGAAACCTCTATTTCTTAGGGTAGCCCATATACGAATAAATAAAAAACTATAAAAAATTCACTTAATATTTATTAATAGTTATAAAATGTACAATTTTAACAATTTTTTTTAAAAATCATCTTACTTATTATAATTAAGTACAATTTTAACAACAAAAAAATATTTAAAAATCTTACATATAAAATATACAATAATAATTAATTAAAAATGTTTTATTAATTAACTAAATTAAAATTGGATACGCATTCAATAAAATGCATTCTACTTATAACATTATTTTTATTTTGAATTATTAAATTTTTTATGCTCTCTTGTTTTTTTTTTTCAATTTTATGTCATACCGTTTTACACATATATCGGTACTTTGAATTTTTTATATAAATTTCAATTTGAAATCCTTTTAACACATCTATAAATTGAAATAGATTAGGATGAGGATGATAAAAATGCGATTTTAAATTGGAATGGAAGGATTCACATAAATTGGTAGTTCTTAAAACCGATTCACTTGCTTCAGTCCACAAGGAAGGTGGAAAAGAAGCCTCATCACTAATAGTTTTCTACTAAATAATCACAATATTTTTGTAATTTTTCGTTTTTCTCAAATAAATCAAATGCTAAACAATCACCAACTTCATTGGGGTCTAAATATGTTAATCCGAATGTAGTCTGGAGCCATATTCCTATATCAGAATATTTATTTTGATATTCACCAGACAGCCCCAATTTTTGAATTTTGCGATAAAAAGCTTGTCCGAGATGGAATCGGCAACCAACCCTTATAGATTCTGGGTACACATGGGTTATAGCAGAGAGAATAGCAATTTCAAAATCAGTAATTATATACTTGGGAGCTTAAATACTATTAATGAATTCGATGCATTTTCATTAAGTAATTTGAACAGATTTACATAAGTAACTTTCTCCTTATTTGGTAGTAAACAAAAAACAAGTGGGATATAATAACCATTCTTTTCCCCATGGATTGTAAACAACTGCATAAAAAACTTTGTACAATAAGTAAATGTACCGTTCATATACATTCTATCGACATAAGAACATAAACTTTTCAAATTTGTTTTGCATGAGAATATTACAATTTTCTTTATCATTTGCTATAACAAAATTTTCATTTCTATTGGTTTTTATGTTTAGTTTTTCTACAATATTTTGTCCGTCTTCCAAAATTCCAGCATTTTTCGTCGACTAGTATAAATACTTTGCCTGGCAGAAGTTAGTCCTGAAGTAGTAAGGTGTTTTGACTGACACAACTGGTTATTACTTACAATTTCTTTTTTTATTATTTTTGTCGGCTTTTCGCTGAGGTCTTGCACTACTTTTCTCTTTACTGCACTGCACAACACATATGCTTCCATTGATGACCTATCTAAGGGTACAATATTGTGTTTTTCATGTTCATGAACCACCAAATTGTCATGTGCAATTGTACTGGGTGAGTCAACGATTGCGCGGAGTAATATTATGCCTTGAAGATAAAATATGTCGACAATAAGCTTTTGTATTAAGGTACGGTTGGATATCAGGCACACTTTAAAAATATTTTGAATTATACAGGGTGCGCCCAAAAAGTAAGGTGTCAAAAAGGTACATTTTTTAAATGGGACACCCTATATATTGTATTATTTTCCGATTCCTCACAAAATTCTACGCTTATTTTGTAAATATCATATGTCTAAATTCAATAGTTTTTGAGATATTAACGTTTAAAATATGGCATTTTCAGACTTTGACAGGCTGTAACATTGGAACGGTGCATCTTAGAGAAAAATGGTTCTTACCTCCCTATTTTAGTTTTGTATTCTCCGAGGTATTCTCTCTCTAAATTTTACAACTTCAGGTTTACCAAGTTAAACCGAAAACAGGTTTTAACGTTTTAACACGTTAAACCGGAAGTTGTAACTTTTAGATAGAGCATAAAATATGAAGATAGGGAGGTGAAAACCATTTTTCTCTAAGACTAACCGTTCCAATGTTACAGCCTGTCAAAGTCAAAAAATGCCATATTTTAAACGTCAAGATCTCAAAAACTATTAAATTACATACAAAAACATATGACATTTACAAAATAAGCGTAGAATTTTGTGAGGAATCAGATAATAATACAATATATAGGGTGTCCCATTTTAAAAAATGTACCTTTTTGACACCCTACTATTTGGGGGCACTCTGTATAATTCAAAATATTTTTAAAATGTGCCTGATATCCAACCATGCCTTAACACAAAAGCTTATTGTTGACAAATATTATTTTCAATCCATTAAATTACTCCGCGCAATCGTTGACTCACCCGGTATAACATGCAGCTTTACAATTTTTTATGCAGCATCGCCACCGTTTTTCACGACTCATTAAAACACCTACTTTTCTAAATTTAAAATTTTTTACAAACATAACTTCTCCGCCTTTTGTACTAACAATACTTGTATTCTTTGAATCCATCTTTCTTTACACATGAAATTTTAAATAAGAAAGGTTCGATGAAAACATTCTTAGGTATAAACCTTAAAATGTCATTAACGGATTACTTATAAATGTTTCAATATTTTATTATGGAGGCAATTAGGGCTGAGGCGCAAAATGTACCCAGGATTAAAGGGCAATAACCTTCCGATTTTAGAGGAGATTAGTGGAGGCGCATATTGTATTTGCCGACCAAGAACACCGTGTTGGAATATAAAAATATCATCAATAATCACAAAGTTTTTTATTGCTAGTTTTATAGCTTCAATTTTCTAAGTATTATGTACAACGATGTAATGAACTCTGCGACAAAACTTAGTATAATTTCCTAATTTTATCACAATAAAGTTATTACGACGTAGTTTACTGGCCTGCGCTGTTACAAGTAGATAAGGATAGTTTCCAAAAACTTTAGAATGCATGTTTAAGATTTAGCTATAGGATACGTAAATATGACCATATAACTCCTCCTAAAGAATCTGGCTGGCTGAATGTGCAAGAAGGATATGTGTTACATATTGCAAAGTTTTACAATTTTTGCTGAGGAGGGAAGAGGGCGACTAAAAAAAAGTGACATCTAAAAACAGAGCGTATCCGGGCTCTAAATATCTTCTTTTTTTCAAATGTGACTTATAAAAAAATACTGACCTTTCATACGCCCTTCAATTTTCAAGACTCAAAGTAAACAAAACACCCATTTTGTAGAATTTCCATTGCTAACCTAACTGATAATGATAATATTTATTTAAATAGATTATAGTTTTTTTGAAAATTTACTTTTGTTAAAATTAATATACTAATTTAACTATCCATTTTATAAAAGGTAATTTACTTTTATCTACTTTCATTTAGTAATATGAATTTTACAGTTCTGTAAATCGTTTTGTAAGGGCAGCACTAGTGCTGTAATGGAAAAAAAACGGTTTTATTAAAATTTTGCTGTTAAATAAAACCACACTTTTTAGAAGAATGATTTATTATTAACAATTATAAAATTAATTACCAATTATTAATTAAAATATAACACTTAAGGTTTATTATAAACATTAATAATACACTTTTTACAGTTAGAAATTTGTATACCAGAAGTGGATGTGATGGAGCCCTTTACGTTCGAATTTCCAATCATTAAATCCGTGTCTGACCCCATGATCTTCTTTGCTATTTGTTTCTTATTTTCTAAAGAATTCTCAACGTAGCCTTCTGCCGTAGAAGAGGATTTCCAGCTCCCCATGACGCTTAAACATCTGCATATCTGCACCACCATCAACTAGAATGGTGGCTGAGGACCTTCTAAAACAATGTCCACTGTATCCTTCGGGATTATTCAATCCCAGTTTTGTTGCAATCTTTTTTGGTATACTTCCAAAATTATTAATTCCGACAGGCTGGGAGGTGCATTTTCCTTTTCCATAGAATACAAAAAACCGCCTGTGAGTTGCATTAAGAGGACGAAGTTTAGCATAGTTTCGAAAAATACTTACACAGTTGACACCTGTCACATTTCCTTCTGTTATAACAAATTCTCGCATAATTTTGATTTTCGAGAATGGAATCACAATTTTTATACACAAATCATTGTGCTCAATATGATCCAACATTAACTTAGCTAGTTCTTCGCACCGACAAGCCCCAAAAATGCCGATTATCATAACAACCTTCATAAGTAAATATGTTTCATCATCTGCTGTACTAAGAAACTTACATACGTCTTCCTTTGTGAAAACTTTGGACTTTTTGGCCTTGTAACCCTCTGAACTTCTTTTCAAAAATGCGATTTGTTGAGAAAATCTGCTTATATCTTGATTTTTCTTGACTGAAATCATAGTTCTCAACATTGAGTAGTGAGTCCATAGTGTTGATGGTTTCTGGGAGCGTTGCTTTAGGGAAAAATAACCCAAAAGGATTTTCTCAGACATCTCCTTTATTTTATTAGCTTTGCACCAATCTTCAAACTTCTGATACTACAACTCATACCGCGCCTTGGATTTTGTCGGAACTAAACTTGAGATCACGTTTATGCATTGACTTCAGACGTCATCGTTTTTTTAATTGTCATTTTGACTTGATTTTTTACATTTTAGGGCCTGGAAAATTTATTTATTCGTAAAAATAGTTCTTTTCGGAGATCTTATTGCCGTTATCTTCTGTTTCTGGTTAATATAGTTTATGATACACGTATTTATTTACTTATTGTAAAAAGTTCTAACTTGTATGTCGCGAAAAAATTAAGGCGGTGGCTAAAGTCCTCTAAATAAAGATATGCTAAAAAAATATTCATGTATTCTCTTGTTAATAAAAATATTTGGCAAAGTGCTTTTGAACAATGTATTAAATGTATGGATAACATCGATATTCTACTCATTCAAACGTTAAATAACTTTTAAGGAACCCGTACGGCGTACATATCGGGACATTAGGCAAATTTATTATAATATTTATGGAATTAGACGTTGCTTAACCATATTTTTTCGATTTAATTCATACGATTTTAATGACGTATAAGTTAGGACGTACGGGTAATCTTTCTCTGTAAATACTGTATCGGTTTGTTACAGGATGAACCACTAAAAGTATATAAATTAGCGAGAAATGTACCGGAAAAGAGGAATATTTGTTTATAAAGACAGTTTCAGCTGGCTCGGCTGCAGGATGTTTTTACATACCTCGTACTAAAAAATGTATATGCATATTCATTCATGTCTAAATCCCTGCAAAGTGTCATTGATAGTTGGAACAAGCAGCGTCGAGCAAATGAAAAATCGGAAAATTCAGGCGTCGCGACGAGCGACGTCCATTCAGACATTCAGTGCGTCGCGTTTTGTTTGAGAGCGACGACGTGCCAGCATATGCCAGAAAATTACGCGAATGAGCGCGAAAACTTTTCGATTGGAAAATGTTTAATTTCTAGATAATGTTCAATGAGAACAATTAAAAAAAGTGTGATGGAATTGTTATTTCTAAAATTTGAAATAATGCTTCATTAAACTTTGTAGAGGTTTAGTGTTGTGGATGACTTTTTTTTGTAAATTTGTGAATTCGGTACTATGTCTTGCATCCCACTATTTGAGCTGAAAGGTAAGAAATTAAAATATTTTTCATGTGTGGGTCGTTTTCAGTTTATTTCTATTTAAAATTAAAAAAAAAACCCTACACACTTTACATTGGAAATTAGTTTTTTTAAATGTAATTCCCTGCATAAAAAATAAAATACTATTGTTTTATTGACGACCCTGTATTTTTCTCCTAAAATATGTATTCTAAATTCCTTATAGAGAAGAAACGAAGGGTCGAAATAACTAAAAAAAATTATGCAATGGATGAAATAAATTATGGATCCCTTATTAGGTATCCAAATGAACGTATGAAATTATTTATAAAGATATCTTGTTGTTTTTTATTAACAATTTTATTAAAAAAAAAAGTTTGTTTTTTTAAATTGCTTTGTTTGTTACATCTCAGTAATTTATTAAAATATCGGATGCTGCCAGGGGCGTAGCGACAATTTTTGTCTCTCCCCGCAAAATTTTATTTAAATCGGCCAATATATTTTTGATTTTTTTTTAAAACTAAAACATCGAGTGGAATGGTATTCTTAATATTTTTATTATTCAAAAACAAAAATAAACAAAATATTTTGATGATAAAAGAGAAAATACTAAAATATAAAAATCCTATAATAACATATCAAATAACAGAAAATAAGTCATACATATATACTTTATTCAACTCGTTTATTGGTCTTTAGAAAGTTTCAAGTGGCAATTTTGAAGTATATTTTATGATCATTCAAAATACGTTAATAAAAGATATAAAAGAGCATCAAAAACTTAAAACCTTTAAATAACCTATTTATTTTAAGTGAAACACCCTGTATTTCATTTCTTTTATCGATATACCTCATTCTTCTGTCTTCAATTAATTATGGTTATTTTTGTTAAGTTTCGATTTTTTTTTTATATTTAAAATCAGGAGAACGAGCTATCTAATGAAAATACAGGGTATTTCACTTAAAATATACCAGATTATTTAATTTTTTTTTGTTTCTCATATAACGGATTTTGAACGCCCATTCAAAATTCGGTAAATTTGCTACTTCAAATTTTTTTTTATTATATTAATTTTATATTAATCGAGATATCCATTAAGCAAAAGATAAACAATCACCCTATACCTGAGTGTACTTACCAATGGGCTCCCTTAATAATGATGAATGAGCAAAATAAATCTAGTATTTCATTCGTAAAAGTACTTTCTCGCCGAGCGGACATAACATTGTTTATAGAGAACATTCTATCGTATGACATGTATTTTTCTAAAGTGAAAATCCACAATGTTGCCAGATCAAAAAATTAAAAATCACCAGAACCTTGGTTTAAAAGTTGCCAGATTTTGAAAGAAATCACCAGATTCTTAATTTCTCGCATTATCACATACAACACCTATTATAATTAATGTAAAATCAAATATATTGCTTCGAAACACATTTTATTACTGACTAAAACAAAAATTTCGGTATATTAACACAAATTCTAACAATAGGCAGGTAAAATAACCGACTAATTGAATGCTCTATTAGGAGTAAGTACATACTATTATTATATTTTTTCATAATATCCGCTGTAACGGAAAAGTTAAAACAATTTTTATTATTTGATGAAATTATTCTTTTTTTTTTGGTCCATATTTTGGTATTTTATGCTAAAAAAAAATCTGGTCTGAAGTAACTACATTTTTTCTAAAAAAAATTTGCTTTGAAATAATTTTAAATATCTATTGCATGCTTTTAAAATAGACGAAAGTGTCACCAAAGACAATAACAGCAAAAATGTGTAAAAACTTACCTTTTTTTAACCAAATGGGTACTTATATTAACTTATTGTAATTAAAAAGAATACTAAAACTGCTAAATAAAACAGTTACTGCTAAAATAGATACAAATTCTGTGAATCCCCCGCTTCTAAGAAATATTCGGCACAGAGAAGTAGAGAGTTTCCAGCCAAAGACAAATGCTTTCCGCTTTTGAACCCAATAAGTTTTTGCATCGATGTCACCGAATTTTTAACAAAGAAGAATAAGACACAATCGAGCCATTTTTCTCTTGTTTTTTTTTTTAGATATAAGCTTATCATCAGTGTCGAAAATTCACCAGAAATTAGACTTTTTTAAAAAGTTTTCACCAGATCACCAGATGGGGTTCAAAATCACCAAATCTGGTGAAAAATCACCAGACCTGGCAACATTGAAAATCCATGTCTTCTAACAGCAAACGTCGACCGCCTAAAGCTGCGTTCTCAGAGCTACGTTCTATCGCCAGCGACATCATCTGGACCAATCAGGATCGTTTACGTCGTTACCCCTAACCCCCCACCACCGTGTCGTTCGGTCGGTGTCGCTGTAGTTGAATTATTTCAACTTCACTTCGTTTACGTGAGGCGAGAAAAAGTTGAAATAATTCAACTACAGCGACACCGACCAAACGACACGATGGTGGGGGGTTAGGGGTAACGACGTAAACGATCCTGATTGGTCGAGACGATATCGCTGGTGACAGAACGTAGCTCTGAGAACGAGGCTTCATACTACAGCACCTCCAAAAGATGACTTCTAAAAAAAATAATATATAAAAAAGGATGTCAAAACACCAATTGGTCTAGGGGGGGGGGGGGGGGTAATTTCGATCGAGGGAGGGCTTAGCTCTTCTTAGACCCCTCCGCCTATGTTTGTATTATCGTTACATTATAATGTTCACACAACACATTTTAATTTCACCGCTAACCTCGTCTAAAGAACAATAGTTTCTAGTGATGGGTTTTTATTTATCGATTATAAATTTAACAATTTTGCTACAGACCATAAAGCCATAGATGTAGACTTAGCTTTTTGTCATGGGAAGAGGGGATAACGCATCCAAGAAAAATCTATAATGAGTGTGAATATTTTAAAGAAGGGATATAGACTAAGGTTGTTTTTGGGAAGAAGAGAAAGTAGTCGGTAACAACGTTTAATTTATTAGAAAAAAATCGCCGCAAGCACATACACATACTAAGGGAATTGAGGAAGCACATACACATACTAAGGGAATTGAGTGAACCATTTTTGTCTTCCATTATTGTAATACAAGTATAAATCGATTTGGAGCGATGGTCCGGTTATAAATAATCAAAATCGGTTTTTACCACTAACGTTGTAGCGACTGTGGTTATCATAGTGTTCTCGATGTTTAAAGAGTAGAAGAGGGATAGTGTTTTCCTTGTCTTCACGTTTATCGAGAAGGACATGGTTGAAGCGTTTCTTTGTGCCGTGTGACGAAATAATTTAAAATGGGTACAATCAAGGTTAACCAAAGGTATAACCGGAGTAATTACCGGTCCATCGCTCCAAATTGCTTATAGTTTAATTGGTACGACCCAGCTTTATAGATATACAGCGTCTGCACAGATTTGATTTGAAAGATGTATTTAGTTTAAGCCTATAACCTGTTATACAAAATTTGTTAAGGATATTGAGGAAAATCCAAAAAAACAAAAAAAATTATCATTAATTTAAAATAACAAAGTTGACAGTTACTTTCGGTATAACCGGAAGTAATAGGAAAACGCCAATATTTATGGTTAAGATGGTAAATCAAGAAATATAAAGTCGCCAAATTTCACAAAAATATTTTCAGTGGTTCTTGTAAAGGTTTTAACGAACGCTTGTTGTAAATCCCCCTCTGTGTAGGTATTATAAAATTATTCTCATAAACGTTCTACGAAATACAAGTTGTAGGCAAATATTGATAAGAACATTTGACGCACAATACCAAAAAAAATTGGCTAAGCTTTTTCGCCTCATTATATAATTATATTGACAGATTCTTCAAATATATTTAATATTTACTGCGTTCGGTTTTGAAAATATCAAGCAGAGCGAGCAGATGCAGATGTAATGTCACGTGATATTCGAGCTAAACGAGCGCGTAGCATTTACCGATTCCATATTAGAGTCCAAATACCGAACGTCGAGCAGATGCACCCGAGGTTATAGATTTATTAAATGAAAGCAAAACTCCATCAATGGGTAGTAGGCCAAGCGGTGGGGGATTTCTACTCGCAAAAGGTCGGAGAGAAATGAAATTTGGGGGGATGGTAGAGATAGGTTCCCTGATAGTCCACCTGAGTTTGCGACCTCGAGGGGTTGCCGCTCGAGGGGTGGGGGGATGAAAACTCTGACTCGCGGCGCTTGGTGCAAAATAGCACCCTTGGGGTAGGTGCTATTGAAAAAAAGTTTAAATATAATATGTAGAGAATAAGATGGTGCACAACTTTAATTCTTTAAATTTTTTGGCTCCGACTAATAGTTTTCGCTCCACGGTGCGCCAAAGTTAGGGGGTAGTTTGCAATTTTTAACAAAATCATAATTTAATCGCGGATTTAGACAAAGATGGCAACCAAACTTCTCTGTAATATTTTTTTAATATAAGAGTATGGTTTTTTAAGTAAGCAGATGACCGATTCGATACATTTGATCTTATATAATAAAAGATATGATTTTTAGAAGTGCGCCTTACATACTATCGATATGGGCATTTTTTAATTATCATGATCTACTGTCAATATTTTCTTATTATTGTTGACTACACTAACTTTTTTATTTTTGTGCATGATACCAGAGAATATAATTTTCAATCCGTTTCCACACCACCCTTGAGGTAGAGTTGATCGGCGCGTTTTTTTTTAACGTGGTATCCCCAAGAGGCCTATTTTACGGTCGATATGGATTTCCCTTTGTGTCCGGCGCCATATTCGGCAAGCTCGGCGTTGTCTGTTTGGTCCTCATCTTCCTGTATTTTATGTATGTATGTATTTTGCATTGTCGTCGTCTAGCACAATTCAAGAATGTTTTCGCAGGACGACCCAGTACAATATAAACATAGAACCGAACATTTTAATCCTGCTTTACGGCAACCACAAGCAGATCCACAACCGTTCTGGCATCTGCACGAAATACTCTTGAGTAAAACCTCTGGAGCTGGTTCCTTTGAGATGCGTATGGCGTCTAATCCTCTTGTTGTGTTTCGCCATCCATGATCTTCTGGAGGTTTCTGAACCCCTGCCAGCTCTGGACTTGACAATAAGTGCGCAATGCATGATGATGGCACGCATCGGATGTTGGTGGCAGTGATGCGAGATTAAATGAATTTTTGGAGACGGCCCGTACGAAGTTCGTATACCGCAGAGAATCCAACGTACGATGCTTGCTGCCTGCGCCATACTGCCTCAGCATAAACAGTTCGCTAGTACGACTTCCGTTAACTGTGCATTGGGGTTATCAACTACCTGAATCGCCTCTGCTAATGTTGGATTTTTTTCCAAAGTTTTAAGGAATCGAATCTTGCTTTGATTGAACAACGCCGATGTAGTGTCACAACCACTGATGGCATGCACAAATAATATACATTTCTCAATACAATAGTTATATTGGAAGCTTTGAGGTGAATAGAACACATCCTCCTTATTCCCTCTGCCCGGCTTGCGAAAATAAACATTGGGGACTTCTCGAGCTTTAGCAGTCAACAGCACAAGTAAATCTACGTCTTCGCCAATAACGCATACGGAGGAAAAAGAAGAAGCAAGTTCGATAGCAGTCTGCACAATTAATGTATCCGCGTCTTCGACCGCCTGCTTAAAAGTATAATTCTGTGCCTCTAACTTTGTCTGCAGCATTAAGATGAGGCGCCTTTTGTTAAAGTTGTTCGATAACAATTTTCCAAAACCGATAAAGATTAAGCCAGTGGTTGCGAAAATGTGGCGCGTAGGCGAGTTCAGAATTATGCGCGTTTTAGGTTTGGGAGTGATTATAAAAATGTAGCAACTGAAGCAATACCAAAATTATCGTACAAAAACGATAATTATCGTACACCTGGCAATGCTGGCAAGAGGCGGGAAACAACAGTAATTGATGTAAAGCGCCGGAATCTGACAATAAAAACCGTGTGCGTCTGTGTCCGACCATCGTTGGATTTATATTAGAATAATAATTGTTCTGTGTATCTAGAAGAAAGAATATTATATTTCTATTTTTAGAACTTACGAATAACGTAGGTCAACATAATAAGAAAATATTGACCGTAGATCATGATAAATAAAAAATGCCCATATCGATAGTATGTAAGGCGTACTTCTAAAAATCATATCTTTTATTATATAAGATTAAATGTATCGAATCAGGCATCTGCTTACTTAGAAAACCATACTCTTATATTAAAAAAATATTACAGAATGGTTTGGTAGCCATCTTTGTCTTAATCCGCGATTAAATTATGATTTTGTTAAAAATTGTAAACTACCCCCCAACTTTGACGCACCGTGGAGCGAAAACTATTGGTCAGAGCCAAAAAATGTAAGAATCAAAGTTGTGCACAATTTTGTTCTCTACATATTATATTTAAACTTTTTTTCAATAGCAGCTACCCCAAGGGTTGTATTTTGCACCAAGCGCCGCGTGTCAGAGTTTTCATCCCCCCACCCCTCGAGCGGCAACCCCCCGAGGTCGCAAACTCAGGTGGACTATTAGGGAACCTATCTCTACCATCCCACCAAATTTCATTTCTCTCCGACCTTTTGCGAGTAAAACCCCTTATTTTGTACCCACCGCTTGGCCTATAGAGCGAGGAGACAGATTTGCATTAACCGAACGCAGTAATAGATAAAGTTCATACACGGTGATTTCTAAGTTGATACTTCTTTTTTAGCTGCGTATAGAAGGCATTAAAATAAATAACATTTTCAAATACCCTTTTCAAAAAACTCAAAAATAAAATACTTATATTCATTTATTACACTACGAATCAAATACGGTTCTGCCTAACTTGCCATTAACATTAAGAAAACTTTTGGCTGTTGGATGAGGCCGCAAGGGAAAGCGTTCTGCGTATAATCTCGAAGCACTTTGCCACACTCACAGTAAATTACCACCTTATCTATTAATTCATTGTTTCCAAATTTTACCATTTTCACGTATCAATAACTTAAAATTAACTTGCTTCAGAAAAACACACCGCACCGAATTGTTCAACACTACCCGTATGACTAATACTAATAAGAGATAAGAAAAACAACAGAAACTATAGCGGTGTATGTTTTGATGCCAGGCCTGCGTTTAGATTTTTTTACTTCTCTATCTCGCCTATTTTTGAGTTTTTTGAAAAAAGGTATTTGAAAAAGTTGTTTATTTTAATTCCTTCTATACACAGCTAAAAAAGAAGTATCAAATTAGGAATCACCCTGTATTGTAAAAACCCTAGTTTTGGTTCAACGTCATTGAAATATTGGTAAATACTTTTTCTTGATCTTTCCTTATAAAGTTATTCTGCATATTATCTATATCCGGTCTCGTCTGGATCAAAAATTCACCGGAATTTTATGGGTTAACTAATTATTTTAAAGTGATATACGAATACGTGCAAAACAGACTTAAAAAATTATTCAAAAATGAAGATATCGTCCAGAGTTTCAAAGTCACAAAGCCTCATGTTTCGACTTTGTGGGTTTTCACATTTTTATTTTTAGATGGGCATTTTTAAAATAATTTTTATTTATATAGCACTAAAAAAATATCTTGTGACCCTTCTTCAACTTTCTAAATTGAAACTCCCATTTTTCATTTATTTTCGGCTACTACCTACAATGTGAATAATCTATGTCTACATTAAGTTATTCTCTTGCATTGTCTTTATTTGTCTTAAAATACAACGTGTCAACTGGTAAGTATCTCCAGTCCTCTTCATGTAAATATAAAGGGAGGGAAGGGAAGACAGGAAGAGCAGGGAAAGCAGCGAGAGCAGGTTTGGAGTGATTTGATGGGTAATTGATATATGGAGGTTTGGATGGTGTTGTCATTTTTTTTACGTTCACATCAAGGAAAGGATTGTTTTTCTTTTTCCATGATAATAATAATAATAATAATTTGATTGTCGGTGTGAAGCTATTCATGTGCAGTGGCGGCGCCAGGGAAAGCAGGGAGGGAAGGAAGGGTAGGGAGGGCAGGGCGGGCATGGAGGGCAAGGGGAGGGCCAACCTTAAAAAGATGGGTGCCAACTGAAAATCAAGGGATTAGGTCCAGCGCTGAAATTTTCGGGTGGGGGGTATTTTTTAGAAGTACTAACTTGATTGGAGAGTAGTGCCCGAAGAGCTTACGATGCGGGAGGACCTTTGTTTTTATAGGAATTTTCCCGAGGAGCTCACGGCAAGGGAGTACCTCTTTTTAATCCCTTTTAATTTCGGCAGTACCCACCCTAAAATCATAGAGACCACGTGTGGCCATCCATTGGGAATTTCCTGGAGCCGATGCTGTTGATGTGATGTAGGTATTTGTAACGTCTAATGTATTAATATTTTACTCTTAAAGTCTTAAAAAATCGTAAGTTACAAGTTCTAATTTTCAATATGCAAACAATCCTTGCGTGAATAAGTATTGATGCTTGAGGCGAGGGAAGCTGGGAGCGTTGCCCCCCACCCCCAAAGTATCCGGGCCCGGGGAACTTGCCCAATTCCCCTCTTATTAACCTTAAACATTGACCGCTAGATCAATATGTCTGAAGTGCTCTGGCTCTAAAACCCTTTTCGAAAAAAATGTCACAAGCAGATCGACGCCGACGGCTTATATTATTTAACAACTGACTAAAATTCTGTTTGTCATCTTTCAATTCACATTCCGATAGGAAAATTATGTACCTAACCAATGTCCGGTATCCATATTGACATAATGGGTACAAAAGCATTCCTCGAAATTGCATGTCATAAATGAATATTCTTGAAAATCCATAAATCACATTGCTGGTCAAATAGTAAAGTTTAAAGATGAATTATTTATTATTATTCTGACCAATATTTCTAAATTTTAGCTTCATGCGAAATTATATAAGTATATTAAATTAGACCAAAAACATTGCTGTCTCTTGGCCCGCATCCTGGCCATGTTTATTAATGGATTTTCAAAAACCTTTTAAATCTGGACTTTACCGATATTGGAGAATGTCAGAAAGTTATTTAACTTTAACGAACTTAAGTAATTAGGGCTTAAATTGATTCATATATTTATTTTTAAAATGTGTTCTGCATTAAAATATCTTTCCCACATCCACATAGATACCGCCCTTCCATTGGTCAATAAATTAATTAGATTTTTTGCAATTCGGGCCAACGGAGAACGGCAATTTAACACGGTAAATATTAGCGCAGCCCGATCCACTTAAGGATGTACCATCGAATTTGCGCCTTGCATTTATACCGTTTATTCGTCCAAAGGTATCGAATTTAATGTTAACCTGGTTTTTGAGAAAAATAAATTTATTTTAGTACCCTTGAAATAAAAACGGATTTTAAAAAATTCTCTTAATTTTGGTAAAAAAATTTCTCTTGTAACGTTTTCCCTGTCGCGTCATTTTCTCAATTAAAAATGGCGGTTACAACCTGAGATAGTACAAAATAATCTGTTGATAATGGATCGGACACTACATACACCTTGATCCCTACACGGGCCGGAATTTTACGATCAGACCCGGCCCAGCACGAGCCGGTATTTTGAGACGTGGCCCGGTTCGGCCCGTCAAACAAAACGGAACAGTCCGGCAGGCCCGACAAGCTTAGCAGACCCGACAAGCCCGGCAGGCCCGACAAGCTCGACAGGCCCGCCAAACCCGGTAGGCCTGACAAGCCTGGCAGGCCCGAAAAGTCCGACTGGCCCAGAAAAAATTGTTAGGGCCCGAAAACCCGGACATTTATTGATTAAATGGCAGGACCACATATTTAGAAGACCATAACTGAAAATAGCACACAATTTTGTTTTATTCATTCACATATTAATATTAAAATTTAAAAAAGGAAACAACACCAGTTAAATAATAATACACCTACGAGTAAAACATTAATTTTCTAAAATTAAAATCCGCCCTATGGTTTTTTAGGAAAGTAAATTTTTACAAGACTTTTTTTCGCAGTTATCTATTACATGCATTATATTTCACACGTCCAGTTTTTTTTTGTATTAATATTTTTAGAAAAAAGATCTGCTTTTCTGCCTTTTGCATCCACTAAATTATCGTCCGGCTGCAGGGAGATGAAGGCCCCGCCTCAACGCGGTCTCAAGTAGAGATGCGATAGGCCAATTATGCGGTATTCGGCTAATGGCCTAAACCACTGTTCGGCGCATCTCTAGTCTCAAGAAAAAGCCGTCACTGATATCGGGGTTACTCTTCTTCGTAAAAATGTATTCAGTCTAAAAACATTTTTTCCGAGGGCTCGTCCGTACGCCGGATGCACTTAGGCCAGGCTTGGCCCATTATGCCTGCCATGTTTGGTTGTTACACTTACTCAGTGATCCCATTTCCTTGCACTAGTTTATGTAGGTCAACTGGGGAAAGGGTCCGAGTATTTGTTGCTTCTTCCGATCTAGTGACTCGCAATGGAAAACTATGTGCTGTACAGTTTTCTTGACTTGTCCGCATAATCTGCAGTCAAGATCTCCATTGTACAGTTACATTCTGTGCAGATGGTTCTTGACAGCCATGTGTTTTAACAGAATTCCTGTTTCTTGTTCATTTAAAGCAGCTGTTTCGTAAGTTATGAGTCTGGATCCCCAATGAAAGCTTTTGCTGTGGTGTAATCCCTATCTGTTTCTCCAGGGGATTTTGTATTCACTTCTGATTCATCGCTTTATGGCATCTCGTACTGTGCACCTTGGTACTCCGAGTAACGATTCTGGACCAATGAATACGTTTCCTCGCAAGTTCATCGGCTTTATCGTTTCATGTAATACCTTCGTGTCCTGGTACCCACTGCAGTATTACTTTGTTTACTTTTTCCAGCTCCTCAAGATCCCCTTAACATTCCCATACCAGCCTTGATGTTACCTTGTTGCATATAAGCGATCTGGCTGTTTATCTATCATAATATATATGGATCCGTTGATTAAGGTAATCCCTCCTATCTGTTTCACTTTCTAATGGAGATAAATTATATAGTGTATCTTAACATTTCATGGAGACAGATGCACCATTTTCAACCATATAGTTAATTATATTCCCTTGAAATTCGATAAATCAAATCAGTTACATTACGAGTTATAGGATTCCCTCCCATAAATTTAAAATATATATATGGAAAAAGATTACTTTTAATCTTTCTAATGAAATCGTGGATTTATAACTATTATGTGTCAACATGATTTAGAATAAATTGGTGATATTATTAGATATTTATTATTATAGAATTTTAATTCAAGTAGTAGATTTCTTGAATGATAGAATAGTTTTGGACTTGCATTGTCTTTAATTTGTTTTACATCACAACGTTTCAACTGGTAAGTATCTCCAGCCGTCTTCAGGTGAATACTAAATAAGTAAAGTAACTACAGCTCTATTTATACTAGCTAGATGTACTGGAGCATGACTGAGATGGGTGCAGTCATGCGTTTAATTCTTGTGCGGTATTTTAAGTTTACAGCTACTTAACAAAGGTTTCCAGATATTTCTTATATCTAGTGAGGGCTTACTAAAACAATCTGGGTTCTGGTATATGATAGCAGCTTCCTTGAACTTCCTGCTGCTATCATATACCAGAACCCAGATTGTTTTAGTAAGCCCTCACTAGATATAAGAAATATCTGGAAACCTTTGTTAAGTAGATGTAAACTTAAAATACCGCACAAGAATTAAACGCATGACTGCACCCATCTCAGTCATGCTCCAGTACATCTAGCTAGTATAAATAGAGCTGTAGTTACTTTACTTATTTAGTATTCACCTGAAGACGACTGGAGATACTTACCAGTTGAAACGTTGTGATGTAAAACAAATTAAAGACAATGCAAGTCCAAAACTATTCTATCATTCAAGAAACATCATTGTCTCCAACCTTCAAACAGACACTAGTAGATTTCTGTGCCTTTTGTTTAATAGAAAAACATTCGCGTCATCTTGATGATATAAATGTCGTCATTAAAAGATGTAAGTTTTTGGGTATGAAAAGCAGGCTCGGCTCATGAGTTTTTTTTAACAGGTGAGGCAAATTTTGATGGCTGTAATGTAACAAGCAAAATGGATTTGTTGCATAGCTTAGCCAAGAAATAATTATTTACTCACTAATAAACACCGCAAAAACAAAATTCTAACTTAAATTACATTAAACAGATTTATTATACTTTGTTTATATAATAACATTACCTTGATGTAATTGTGTGATTGATTGTAGGTATATCAAATCGATCTTTGTGTCCTTTTGTTCGGAAAAATGTTCTATCACTAGCATTATTCATATAAAGATTAGTAGAAGCATATTTGGTCACTTTTTCTTGTGAATGTGTTATCACACCAGTTTTAGTCCATACACATCCATACACGAATTATAAGTACAAAACAAAATACAAAGAAAACAAAAAAGGCATTTGTTACGTTACACCCGCAAATCCAATCAGAAACATTGTATTTAGTTTGCTTTAAATGACTGTTTATGCCTTTCCCTCTCTCTTTCGTGATCTGTTTTAGATCCAAAAAAGGTTTGGGGCGTTATTTTTCTTTAATTCCTGAACTTTTTCAAATATTAACACACCGCTTGTTTTAAACTGTAATATTTCTTGAACTGTTGAAGTAATTGTTCTTTAATACAAGACATACCACATAAAAGTACACGTCAAAAACACATATAAACGAACTAAATAAGGGTTAAGGCCTTTAATTGCATACTACAGGCGATTCGGTATTCCTATTAACACAAAAGGATTTCGCAAATACAGTCCGCGTATTTTGTAATAAGTTTGTCTTTGTCTAACCCAAAGTTTTGCTTAAAATTCATCGATCGGTTCAATTGTGTTTCCATAAATTGCTATTGAACGTGACTGAGCCTCTGACCGATCTTAGTTTCCAATTCATTTATGTAATCTTCTAATTCAATATAAATCCATAAGGTGAGCTAAACCAAAATACGGCCGAGCGGAGCGCTTCGATCTATATTCGTGAGTTTTCGCATGACACACTTTGGAATACTTGCATTCTTTAAAAGATAATAATTTTTATTTATTTTGACAAATAAATTAATAGCATACTAGCTAAGACAAAACTTGTTATGGCTTATAGGTACGCGCGTCTAGAAAAAAATCGAATTTTTTTTAAAAGAAAGTTGTAAATAAAATAGCTCTAACAAATACTTTTTTAACCATATACGATGGAGCCTGCGGCGCTGTCAGTATCAAAGTTGAACACTAACGAAGCAGACCTAGCGCCTCCAGCGAACTTAGAAAACTAAGTAAATGCTGAGAGAAGCAACCTGTAAAGACACAAGTCACGATTACAGGAGTTCCGCTAGGCAGCGCTAAACTCGCATCGGTTAATAAAACCGAAAACAATGAGTATATAGAAGAAGAGTTTCCTTTCGTTTCATCAGATTCATCCCCAGACGCGTTTCGCCATCGTGTGGCTTAAATATATATTGTTTCGATCAAGTTGATATCACAATATAAAGTAGATTGAAAGGCTGTAAGTGAATTTGTACTCATTGACATGTAATAGTATTGCCCAAAATCCTTGCTAAAATACCTTATGATGCCGTGCACACGCCTATTTTGGAAAATAACGTACTATATTGAAAGTTGTCCACCGCGCGACACTGTTCTGTAGGTAAGTTGCATCATTTAATAAAACCAAATTAACAACGCAATGGTAGACAGCTCACAAAAATTTCTGACTGTTCGCATCAGTTTGGTGGATTCCTTTGCTGCTTATCCTTGCCCGCTCGCTGCGACGCTTTGCTATTTCAACTTCATCGTTGCAGCTTTAATCTTTTATTTAAGTAGGGGAATAATACACAGAGTCTGCTCCACTAGTTCATTATAAGAATCTCAATAATTAGAAAATCCTAATGTCGTACATGTTTCATCATCAGCGAATAAAATTCATTCAAGGTTTTACAAGAACATTGCAAGATGAACCATAATATCTTCTACGTAGTCCAAGAATTTTGAAGTAAGTAGGACCCATTCTATAGGATGAATCATGGAGGTAAGTTTGAAATAGATACTTTTCAGTTTCAAATCCAATACGTTGAGGGTAAAGTAGTGGTTTTCGATTTGTTCCTTAATCCAGACATTGCTAGCAATTCTCAGAGCCTTGTAAGAGGAAGAAGTGCTAGTACCAATCTTTAATAAGACGTAATTGGGAGTAATTTGACGTTTGAGTCACTCTGTGTTGAACCAAATATTCAAAAAGGTGAGTTTTCTTTTCAAAAGGTTACGTTTATATTGTTGGACCAAAAATGCTCGACCAGCGTTCTCAATTTTGTGGAAATAGTTCATCTCTCAGTGGAGTGATATTATGAGTAGGGAAATAATACATTTATTTTGTTCTTTGTATCATGGTCCAGTCTAGTTCAGTTAATACCGTGTTGTTACTTCTTGTGTTAAATTTATCTTATTTGTTTATTTCTATTTTAGGAATACTTTTTTAGTTCAAAACTTTTATTTTAGTTTTCACATTTTAAATGATTAAATAATTTAAAATAGATTTGTTCCCCTAAAACTCCTCTGAAATCTCAATCGTTTTTAAATAAAATAAGATTATATTATTATCTATTTAGGCCTAAAATAACGAGAACGTGCCGTTCTGTTATTACGCCCGACCGGCCAAACTGATCAAACTGTCATTTGACTTAATAACCTAGTTTCTCTTTGCAGCTTCGAAACCGCGTTGCAAAGTCGGTTTCCGATTGTAGCATATTAATTCTGGAAACTGGCAGTTCTTATCTATCTAGAAGGACTAATGCGACGCTGCACATAGGAGCATCTAATATTAATATTTGGTTAAGACATACACATATTGCAGTAGGGCAGTTAAGAATAGGTTATGGAGGTTGATAATAAAGAGAATAGAAAAGAAATTAAAAAAAAACACATGTTTTAAAAGCTTCCATTAAAGTTATGCATTATTTTCTGTAATATACACATTATTTCTAAGTTAATACTTCTTTTTTAGCTGCGTATAGAAGGCATTAAAATAAACAACATTTTCAAATATCTTTTTTCAAAAAACTCAAAAATAAAGTACTTACATTCTTTTATTACACTGCGAATCAAATACGGTTCTGCCTAACTTGAATAGCATTAAGAAAACCATATCTATTAGTTCATTGTTTTCAAATTTTACCATTTTCACGTATCTATCACCAATTTAAAATTAACTTGCTCCCGAAAAACACATCGCGGCGTTTCGCTTAACACTAGCCCTATGACTAATACTAATAAGAGATAAGAAAAACAACAGAAACTACAGCGGGGTATGTTTTTATGACCAGGCCCGCACTTAGATTTTTTACTTCTCTATCTCGCCTATTTTTGAGTTTTTAAAAAAAAGGTATTTAAAAAAGTTGTTTATTAAAATGCCTTCTATAGGCAGCTAAAAAAGAAGTATCAACTTAGGAATCACCCTGTATAAGTATCTAATATAGGTAATAGATAGTAATTTTCCTTGATCCTGAGAGTAAGGAGGGTGAGGTATGTATCGCTTTCCCCTTCAAACACCTATCATAGAGTTGTGATTATGCATAATATCTCCCTTTTCTGTTGACACGATTTGTTTAGGTATTTTTAATCTTATAAATTTAACAAAATTCTGCTCAGTTTGTTTTACGGTGTCCCTACATCCAAAACCGGAAACTTTTGCCTTTACGTACTAAATCAGCTTTATAACCCTTGTGGAATAAATTAAGACCTCGTTAAAAAATAACCCCTGTGAATTCCTAATTACCTTTTTGGCAACTGTCTGTAGTATCTACCTATATACAGGGTGTCCCGAAATTAGGTGACAATATGTTAAGGGGATAAAGTACATCCAAAAATAGGACTAAAATCCTCTATTAATATACCTTCAAAAACGCTTCGTTATGGGGCTAGAGCCCCCCGAATGGAAGCTGTGATAAGCGGTTTTTTCACAATATCTCAGAAACTGATTGAAGTATCAAAACAAAATTTGATACATGTTTTATCCACGACAAGACGCAATAAACGGTTTGTTTAGCTTAGGTGTATTTCTTGCAGTGGCGTCCCACTGGGTAGGTAGTGAGGAGAATATTGCCCTAACTTTTTTATTTGTAGGATTTTTTAACGCCGGGTGCAATTTTTAAAAGCACTAAAGTCTTCTATTGAAAAAAGATACTCTTGCTTCATTTTGATAGGATTTACCATTTTTCAGTATAATCGATTTAAAAATTTTCGGTTTTTTACAAGCCGTTGAAAAGGCTAAGGTGTTTTTTTGCATATCTCAGCAAACACTTGATATTAAAACATGAAATTTATTAAAAGTTCTACTAGCGACAAGGCATATTTATTAAAGGATGTAACATTAAAATATTTTTCCAGTGGTGTCGCACGGATTGAAGCCTAAAGTAAATATCACTATTTTTTTTTTATTTGAGGGGCTTTCCTTTTATACCATTTTCAAATTCTCCGTGCCTCACAAAACATAACACGCAGGTCTAGATTTTGCATCCAACAAAATGCAAATCATTTCGAACATTTGCTTAAGAATTAGTTTCCCGTGTGGTTTTACAATTAAATTTGATTTCCAATTTGTTATTCTATTTTGTTTTATTTTAAGTCTCTTATACAAATAAATATTTAAAAAACAAGGTCTAAAAATCTGTTGAAAACCTTATATTCTGTCAAATTACAATAATGGAAGGTTTTATTAACAAAAAATTTAAAATTTTAAAAAATTACATTAAAAGTATGAAAGCCCCTCAAATTAAAAAAAAAATTGTAATATTTACTTTAGGCTCCACCCCGTGCGACGCCACTGGAAAAATATTTTAATGTTACATCCTTTAATAAATATGCCTTGTGGCTAGTAGAACTTCTAATAAATTTCATGTTTTAATATCAAGTGTTTGCTGAGATATGCAAAAAAACACCTTAGCTTGTAAAAAACAGAACATTTTTAAATCGATTTTACTGAAAAATGGTGAATCCTACCGAAATAAAGCAAGAGTATCTTTTTTCAATAGAAGACTGTAGTACTTTTAAAAATTGCACCTGGCGTTAAAAAATCCTACAAATAAAAAAGTTAGGGCAATATTCTCCTCACTACCTACCCAGTGGGACGCCACGGGAAGAAATACACCTAAGCTAAACCAACCGTTTATTGCGTCTTGTCATGGGTAAAACATATATCAAATTTTGTTTTAATACTTCAATCAGTTTCTGAGATATTGTGAAAAAACCGCTTTTCATAGCTTCTATTCGGGGGGCTCTAGCCCCATAACGAAGCGTTTTTGAAGGTATATTAATAGAGGATTTTAGTCCTATTTTTCGATGTACTTTATCCCCTTAAAATATTGTCACCTAATTTCGGGACACCCTGTATAAACAGATACACTCTAAAAATTTAAATAATTTAAATTTTAAAGTCACAAAATTAGGTTTTTGTTTAGGATAAATGCCGTCGTTATTTTTATTTATAACCATGTATACAATGTTGTCATTTCAGACTTTTTAAAAATTTGAAAGAAACATATTTCTCCCCCGCTCAAGCAACCGACGAAACATATTTTGCCATTCCCCTCAAGTTAATTATATAAAAAAAAATAGTAGTTTGTACAACAATTGTGGATATAATGTCCATATCGCACGAGGAAGTAAATTGCGCACGACGCCGTAGGCGGAGTGCTCAAACTTCCGAGGGCAATATGGACAATCCACTCGAGTTAAACAGTATATTTTTTCTACGACCAAACTTACAAACCTTATGCTAAAAAATGTAAAAAAAAGTTTTCCTGTTGCCAGGATCGAACTCAAGACCTTTGAATCCATAGTACAACGCCCTAACTCTCTTGACTATCGAGACCTTAAGCTAATTGTAGGAAAGCCAACTGATAAATGATGCTACATGAAATTAATTTTTTATGCTCATGCAGCCGATTGCATTATTGATAAATCTATTATAAATGCGTCTAGATTTTATTATATTGAACAAATTAATAACAAATTGTACCATATGCATTTAAATTATATAATCTAGTGTCTTGAAAAAGAAGGCGGAGCCTCAGTAAATATAATATACTGTAATTGGTCAGTGCTTTTGAATACACCACAAAGAAAATAAAGAAATGTAATTTTCATAACAGTGTTGTCAACTAATGGAAAATTTCCGGGTTCGTGAGAACAAAGCACAGAGGAATGATAGGTCGGCGCTGTCTCCAAAGGGAAAAGGGAAATTTTTACGCACAGTGTTATATTTGTAGAATATTCTTTAGGATCACTTGTGGTTGTAATCTGCTAATAAAAGACTTTTTCAGTATTGTTTGCATTCGTGAAGGTTTTCTATAAAAATGGGAAATTTTATTTTTAAAGGTTGCAACACTGTACATCCTATTGTAACATGTAAATTTGGTTTTCTTGTAATTGACCACCGTGATTGGTCAGTTTCATTACCTATCTAGGATGGAAATGAAATATTCCCGCACAGTTAACCGGAATAGCTTACTTTTCTCGCCACTTAAGTGTAAAGGAAACAGCAAATTTCCATGTGGGAGTAGAAAAATACTATTGCCAATACTGTCAGAATAAATGATCTATCTAGAGTTGAGTTTCTTTCAAATAATCAAGTGCGTAAAATTAGTAAAAATTGATGATTATAATTTAACATTCCGAACAACTTTTCACAATTACAGTTTTCGATATTGTCAAAAATAAAGGTACTTTACTCTTGGGCAAAATTCATATTTTTTGACAAAGCTCGTATAAGACTGAAAAAATTTAACATCTGATGATTGCATTTTAGGTTCTGGACCATGCAGAGCTTTTTATGAAGAATAACTTTTTTTTCTTAAGTTAATAATAAAAAAGTTTCTCATTAGTTGCCAACTTAAGTAGACACATTGTATATTATATTGTTATAACTAGTAGAATGTACAAACTTCTGGGATTGAATACTGATGTTCTCCTTTAATAGACAATTTTATGGCTTAAGGGAAATATTTATTCGTATCTAAATGTATTGCAAATCCTACATGGTCATTCAGACTCAAAGTCCTACATCAGCCATGTCAAACTCAAAGTCACTGGTGGGCCAAAAGCATGAAAACTATAGACTAGGTGGGCCGCAAAACCTAATCTTAAAAAAGACAAACTGCTGAAAATCTTAACGAAAAAAAGTACCCACTATTATAGGACAAGTGTATTTATTAAATTTTTAACAAAAAAGTACAAAAATTAACTTTTTTTGCCAGATATTTGACATATTTTGTCTTTAATTAGGTTTTCTATTTGTGAAGTGAATTTATCGATGGAAATAACTTTTAAAACTGCGTCCAAGTGTGCGTTCGTCAATCGCGATCTTGCGGGAGATTTGTTTCCTTTCATCAAAGAAAATAATTGTTCACACTTATAGGTACTTCCAAACATTGACAGGATTTTGCAGGCAAATTTTCTTATTTCTTTGAACAGGCAAGTACTTATAAAATTCGAACGTACCAACACTATCAAATTTTTTTTTAAATGGGTATGACACTGAATCTCAATCACTTCCATCTGCAAGTGAGGGGAAACTTTATCAATATCGATAGTGAACAGACCGGTATATAAAGAAAAATTGAAGATGGCACCATTTGGTCCATTTCGGTTTTTAACAGGCTCGCGGGCCGCATTACCTGCCTGTTTTCAAAATTGATTCGGGGCCGCAGGAAACTGTTCAGTGGGCCGCATGCGGCCCGCGGGCCGCAGTTTGACATGGCTGTCCTACATGATATCAATCAATCAAATTTTGAAATTTGCTTTTGCATGATCAGTATTACTGTCATTCCCATTTGCAGTGGCGTAGCCAGACTTTAGGAGCGGTAAAGACGAATTGTTTTGGGGGGCGCCTTGGTTTCAATTTCCGATTTTTAAAAAATCCTGGGGCATCTCTAAACATCGAGCTAGCCAAAATACATTTTTCATGGTTGCCTTAGAAATATTGTTAAACTTTTCTCAGGAATTACATCCCGTTCCCACAAATTAAAAACATATATTTTAACGAAAATTGTCCTAGAATTTTTTTAAAACCGATACTTTTTGTAAATATAGATTTCTTTTATTGCAGATCTAGATTCTTCTTATTTAGTTTATTTTCAGTAGTATTATGAAAAAATTTTTACTGAAATTTTTGTTCATATTCATTTTTTTAATAAAAGCATAAATCAGGACGAGGAATTTTGTCTTACAATATGTATGAATGCTATTATTAATAAAAAAGCTGGCTGTAAACTAAATTTTTCAAAAATTTCGTGTATTTAGTATACACAAGTTATATTTCGATAGAGAATATCCCGAATGAAAAAAAATATACTAATAATATTTGAAAGGGAAATTTTCATTTTTTTGTCAAAAATTTACAACATTTATAATAATTAAAAAAAGAAATAATTGGAAAACTAATAAAATTAGTTTTCTTTTTATCAAAATTATAATTAACATATGTACAGTTTTGATATTGATTTTGATATAATTTTCATTTGCAGTATGACAATCAATGACAGACAAATTATCGATTATAAATTTGTTTGTCATTCAGTGAGAGATACAATTCCGATTATCAATTGATTTGTCATTCACTGACAGATATTTTTTCGATTATCAATTTGTTTGTCATTCACTGACAGATAAATTTCCTATTATTAATTTGTTTGCCATTCACTGACAGATAAATTTCCGATTGTCAATTTTTTTGTCATTCACTGACAGATAAATTTCCTATTATCAATTTGTTTGTCATTCACTGACAGATAAATTTCTGATTATCAATTTGTTTGTTATTTACTGACAGATAAATTTCCTGTTATCAATTTGTTGGTCATTCAGTGACAGATAAATTCCCGATTATTAGTTTGTTTGTCATTCACCGGCAGATAGATTTCCGATTATCATTCAGTGACAGATAAATTTCCGATTATAAATTTGACCTGTTATCATAGTTAGTTTTCACTATAACTTTCATGAGGGATATTAAGGTAATTACTTTGCAATGAAGGTTTTTACACTGTCGATTAAATTATAACAGGAATAGCAAATCAGAGATATATTATAAAAAATTGAACATATTTAATTACCCCCATTACTACCCTCCTAAATCCGTCCTTGTTCATATCACTCAACACTCTTCCAGAGTTATAATTACAACTTGTAAAATGATCTGTTCGCAATAATTGTCTTGTTCTTGCTAGTCTATGGCGAGGCTCTTTTTTGACGGCCTGCTAATGTCCTCTCTCCTCAGTAACCGCGCCCAACTAAACGGGTTTATGCAATGATTTACTTAGGGCGTTTCGGTTTAACGACTTGTTTACCACTTGGCCTGGCATCTCTCCATTTGCGCCATTGCCCGATTTGTTAATGGTTCATTATACTAATTACCTTTATGTTGCTCTTACATGTTTTGTTTTTAGTTTTCTAACTGATGAACTTTTCACATGTTTTTGAGCCCCCCCTCCCCTTCTGTTTACGCACTTGCTTTGGGCAACCCCCACAAATTACAACAAAAAAGCAATAACATATATAAAGCACAAATTATTATTTCTTGAATTTCTTCCTAGAGCAGTATAATTTCACTTATACCGTATACTCACAGCAAATCATTTACTTTTACTCGCTGTGTAACGTTTGTTATGTTTTTTTTTAAATTTATTTATTATAATAATATATGTTACAAATTACATTTTTAAAACAAATGATAATGTGTGATGTGTCATTGAATAGATAATATTTTATAGAATTCAGGCATCGAATAAAAATGTCGGGTTTCCATTTAAAACTTAAAAAATAGCTTTACTTCCGGTTAAAACGGAAATGGTTTAGAAGGTTTAAATTGACCGAAAAATGATAATTTAACTAAGTAGATACTTATAAACTTTTTAAATCTTTACTTCTAGAATGACGGAAAAGATTGTGTCACCCGATATACATATTATTATTAACACAAAGTCTTCCTTCACTGTTATATTAGAGAAAAATTTAAGAATTGTAAAATTCTCTACATGTTTCGAATGCAGAAGCATTCATCTTCAGGAGAATAAATGAAAAAGAAGAAATTATTAGATATCACCTTAACGAAGCATCAAAATGTGTAGGTTCAAAGAATCCTATAAAGAACCTACAAATTTTGATGCTCCGTTAAGATGACATCTAATAGTTTCTTCTTTTTGATTTCTTCTCCTGAAGATGAATGCTTTTGAATTTCCACTCTACTTTAAATATGGACTATTTCTTTAAGATATTATTATTAATTATACTCATGCAACTTTTGTGTTTTTAAAACAAGAGCCCCTACTGCCTGTTGTGCTTTCAAAAATATATTCGAAAATAATTTGTTTTGAGAGTACCTACTTACTTCCAAAAATTCTTTATTTATTTGTAATAAATATTTACATGTCACGTCTAAAGCTGAAACAAAAATTGTATTCGAACCATAGGCGTACCCGCTTTTACATATCTAAATTAAAAATGCAAAACAATAAGTCATAATTGACATAATCCTTGTGAAAATACCTTATGATGCCGTGCAAATGCCTATTTTGAAAAGGAACCTTCCATATTGAACGTGATCTGCCGGTAGGGTAGGTAAGTTGCATCCCAATTTAATAACACCAAACTAACATCGCAATAGTAGACAGCTCGCAAAACTTTCCGGCTGTTCGCTTCACAGCAGTTTGGGGGATTCTTATGACTCTTATGCCTGACCGCCCGGTCCGACACTTGGCTATTTTAACTTCAACGTTGCAGCTTTGGTCATTTCACGTTACTATATTTATATAATATTATGCTTATATAAGTTTTATTAGTTCTACTAGCCACTGACTAGGACAGGCATCAAGGCACGCCTTGATAGGGTTAATGTTAGCCCTATGGCTACGTAATAATTATACAAAATGTGTTTGATACAAATAATTTGAAAAATTTATTGGAAAGGTCTGACAATGATTTAAAAAAATATTTTGGCGAAAACAAGCCCATTGTTTGAGTTTTTGCGATTTGAACTATAATACTCGAACAAGGCACCAATCTTGACCATTATAGTCAGGTGAACTAAAGCCAAACATTCAATCCATTAAAATATAGAAAAAAATACATCTAGTTTTAATTCTATTATAAGCAGTACGGGGTTTTATTAAACAAAAGCTACTTTAAAACTGCAATTTTAAATAAATTCCAATTCCAAAATCAGCATTTCAATGATTAAAGTTTTCGAGTTTAACAGGAGAACTATGAGAAACTTAACCATTTGTTTGGGTCTGAAATCTGTAATTAATTTACTTCTATTTACTTAATCAGATAAATGTGGGAATATGGAGAATTACAGTTTTTGGAGTAGAGCTAACACTAACAGCTAAATATTTGGTTAGATTAGTGGGCAGGTTTTTGAAGTCAATAGAATAAAAGATAAACAAAACTTAAGTCACAGTCTCATCAAGTTTTCTTATGTTTATTATATAAATTTAAAAGTTTACGCCTTATATGGGCATCATTAGACGCAGTGGTGCAGCCGGGGGAAGGGGGGGGGGGGGGGACTGCCCCTTGAGCCTAGTAGCTTGGACGCTTGGACTCTTAATCAAAACATTTATTTAAAAAAAATGTAAAACCATCACAGCACAAAATCAATATATTAGTTTGCCTTTTGGTATTACACGCTCATCACGCCAAAATTAATGATTTTTTAAGGAATGATGTATTTTTTGCTCAGATACCGATGCAATTTTTGTCGGAAACCCTTAGTTTTTAAAATTTCCCATCTAGAAGTCCTGTTTTGTATATAGATTAAGGTTTCAGACGCATATTGGCTTGTGAAGCTTGAAGGAAAACGAGTATAAAGAATAATATTTTATAGCTTTTTTCTATTATATACTTTTCTGTCCCGTTTCCCACTTTTTTGAGCTATTTTAAATCGACAAAAATATAACCAAATACAATAAAATATTTTTATAAAAAAACAAATGACAACCATCAGTAGGCTTTATCTATTTTTAAGGACAAAAATTAAAGCTACTAGCAAGATGTGGCGTGTAGCGACATCTGGTTTAGCTGTTAGGAAAGGAATATCTTAACCATTTGCAACAATTAGATTCGTAACCTAAGTTCCAAAAATATTTAATATCTGAAAAATTTTCAATTTTGGCGTGGTGAGCGTATAAAAAATATTTACTTTTTTTAAACATGAAAAACTGAACCCAAAAACCCCTGGTTCAAAACCTAAGCATTTCCAATAACAACGGCCCTCAGATTTGCAATGTACGCTCCAATAATACATGTTTCTCAAAATATCATTAATCTTGGGGCGGCTTCCTAATTAAGTACAAAATCATGAACTACATGTAGTCCCGACTGCCCTCTCTGTAAAAAAAATGTCCTAGTTACGCCCTCTGAGCCCTCCCCCCCCCCCCCCCCCCCAACATATTTTCTGGTTGCGCCACTGATTAGACGTAACATCCAAAACAAATATTAAATAGTTGTGCTTGTTTGTTTTAGTTTTTTAAATTTTTGTTTTGGATGTTAGGTCTGATGATGTACTGTTTACTAAATAAATAAACAAAATCGGTAGTTGTTTACTCACCGATGATAAACCCATCACCTTTTAATACGATATGAGGTAAACGAAGCATTTAAAAGTAATTTGTGTCAATATTTGACGTGCAACGAAGAGTGACTGTTTAAAGGTTGGAGACAATGACGTTTCTTGAACGGTAGTAGAGTTTTGGACTAGAGATGCTTACCAGTTGAAACGTAGTGATTATAAACAAATAAAGACAATGCAATACTATTTACCTGAAGATGACTGGAGATGCTTACCAGTTGAAACGTAGTGATTATAAACAAATAAAGACAATACAAGTCCAAAACTCTACTGCCGTTTTATTATTCTCCATACAATACTCATTATTTTCACGCCGGTAACCAGGACCAATGAGATTGTAAATCTCACGGAGTGACACGATGGATCGTGATTCGCAGTTAAATCCTAGGCCTCCTTGGTAATGGCCCTGGAAGAGAATGAACCAAAAATCATTAGAATTAAAAAAAAAACTTCTCGAATTTCGCTTTAAATGTTATTCTTTTTCCCCACTTTTCGCCTTTATCTAAAGTATTATCGAACATCAATCGGGAACAATTTTAGCAAAAAGAACTCATTTTCCCAAATATAGCGGAAATTAGAAAAACAAATTCCTATTTGGCTGTGACATAAAATGTTAAGCTAACAAGGATGCTTGTTTGTTTTACCCCAAAGAGGTTTTCCTTTCCCTTTTGCATGACTTCACCCAATTTTAATCTTATCGATATTTTAAGTTAGATATAATAACATTCCTATTCGTCTTATTTAACAAAACTTGTCTTAATTATTATTATACCAATACAACTTTGTACAGTGTAACAATTTTTTCAATTTTCGATTTTTAAAGAATCCTTGCGCTAGCTTGCCAAAATATATTTTTTACAGTTGCCTTAAGAAATATTGGTAACAAGAATTACATCCCTTCCCTTTCCCACAAATAAAAAAAAACATATTTTAACGAACATTTTCAAATTTCAAAATTCTTAAGGCATCTCTATGTGAAAGTAATATCTCCATTACATTTTGAGGGTAGGAGGGTTTAAAAATCGGTTTAAAAAAATCTAGGTCCGTATCTAAAAAAGTAAAGTTGGTGATAGCCACTCGAAGACGAAACGGTGGATCTTTAGTTCAGTAACGTCATTTTGTAGAGGAGAAAAAGTGGCAATGACAAAGTGTCATTTATTTTTAAATAGATAGTCAAATGAGCTTAGGAAAAAATAAAAACGAATTTGAAAACTTTTAAAGCGGCATTATAATCAGCACCGAATTGCACAACTTTGCCCCCATTTAACCGTTTCCCTAACTCTTATGGTTTCCATTGCTGGTATGTCGAATTTGTAACACCCTGTATATAATAATATACCGCTTGGAAATGGCGCTTATTTCAAATTAATATGTAATGTTAGAAAGCTTGTAAGTTTGTGAAGTATTTCAGTAGGCACAAAAAAAGTTTTAGTTTGTTAATCTGCGCTAAAATGGATTTTTGTTCTGTACTAAAATGAATAATTATTTTGAATTGAATCATATGGTTGCTTTGGTAAATGCGCTATTATATCAAGCTTATCAAAATAAACGAAATAATGCTAAGAAGATGGTGCAATAAGCAATTTGCTGTTTTGTTATTTTCAAGTGATTTAATATTTTGTGTACTTCGATAGTGTCGAATTTGCTAGTGAAGTTTTAATTTTAATTAATAATTAATTTAATAATCATGCGATCACAAAAATCATATGTTTAAATTTGGCATTCTAAAATGATTCGGTGGCTTGTTCGCTCTGATTAACGTTGAATTTGTTAATGAAGTTCTAATAAATATTCTTGCAAACTTTAAACATTTGTGTTTTAAAGCTTTTTGGCAGACAATGTGTGATAGTGTGCTTGTATTGAACAAGGTGTCACCCATTTAAATATAATACGGCTATTTCATAACACATATTTGATGTAATGGAGAAAACTTAAGGGTTTTTATCTTTGGGGTTGGTAGAGTAAAATGCAGGTAATAACGCGAGGTTGGCCTTGGCACTTGAATGTGCAGAGACTGTAAAATATTCCCAGCAACAATTTCCCCGAAAAGTATGTTAAGTAGAAAGATAATTTGAGACTTTGCTCTCCATGTTTCAAGACTCTCCATTAAAAATCTAATTAAGAGACGATCGTATGGACACCCTATTTCAGAGTATACTCCCTCAAGCTTAAAACTGGTGTACTTTAAAAAGCGTCTTTGAATTTCTTTGCTAGATTGCTAATGTGTGTTTGGTAATAAGGACACCAAACAACCGAGGAGTACTCGAGCCGTGACCTAACAAAGCTATTAAATAACAACCTAAGTATGTCCCAACTCGTAAAATCTCTAGCGTTTCTGATAAAAAATCCCAAGAGTTTGAAGTTTTCTCCAACAATTTTAAAATATGATTACAGAAAGAGTTTTAAGTTCATCACAACACCAAGATCACACATAGACTCACACCTCTTTAACATATAATAATATATAATTTTAAATACTATAGTTATATTATACAATCTTGTGTACCTTTTTAGTAAAGGTAACAATACTGCACTTAGATACATTTAATAGTAATTTATGTTTTTCATATCACCTATTTATTTTCTCAAAACTATATTGTAATTTCTTGCAGTCCCTTTTGTCTCTGGTTCTTAGATCTAACTTGACTTCATCGGCATCAATCAAATGCCATCTAGAATAAAAACAAGATCGTTAACAAACATGATAAAAACTAGGGGACATCTAAGGTAGTAACAAATTCCCTGGAATTGTGCCCATGGTATTGAACATATTGTACGCGGTTAGTTAAATTTAACTCAAAAATAAAATAAGACCCTGTGATAAACCAAGCGTAGCTAATTTGTCGAGAAGAATATCATTATCGAGCCGATCAAAGCCTTTGGTGCAATCAGTGATATGTGCACTGCACACAAAATCATTGTGTTTTTAGTATGTCGTATTTTATCTTTGTAAAAATCTCTAATCTGAAAATCTTTCTCATCGGATTCGTAATTATTTATTTTGTACTACACATAAATATTAAATAATATTATATCTTAATATTGAGTATTTTATAAAATCGTCTTAGAAAGAGTAAGTAGTATCTAATCACCATCTTATTATGCCATTATTGAATATTAGAGGTAACGACAAACAGTTTGTTGCCTTTATACAATTTCCTGATTTATGACTTACATAATTGTTAAAATTTCCTTTATCGAATTGAAGATGACACATAATTTACTATCCCACTTTATTTGACACGCATCTATTTTAAATCGAATAGTTGTGCTTATTACAATTTTTTTTATGTATATATTATTAAGAATGTGTCAAATTAGCACAAAAAACGGTAATAATAATTTACCGTAAATGTCAAGAAAGTCTGGATTATTGAATAGTATATTACATAACAAGTGATGAAAGTGATACTTTTCAAACGAGTGCGGAAATTCTCCGAGTTTTAGAATAATCACTTTCACGCGAGTAATGTAAACTATTTTTCCTACGACCACAAAGAATTATTAAAAAAAACCTTTGATTTGTGAAAAAAATATTTCAACTCTAGAGCGGAAATACAAGGCGCACTATTTAATTTAAACATATGATGCCAATTTAATAGATCGAAAGGTCACAGGTTCAAATTCCATCAGGAGTACTTGACTTTTTTTTATAAAAACATTAAATAAATTATAAAATTATTTTGAATTGAAATCTTCCTTCTTGAATGATTTTTTTTATTTAATCAAGGAAAGATGCATTAAAAATAAATTTAAAAAATTCACCCAACAAGGAAGATTTCAATTCAAAATAATTCTATAAATTATTTAATGTTTTCATAAAAAAAAGTCAAGTGCTCCTGATGGGATTTGAACCTGTGATCTTTCGATTCGTAGGTCATGGCTCTAGTCTCTGGGCTATGGCGACCCATAAACAATTTCTGCTTAAGTTTAATATATGACATTTTCTTCAGCGGGGCTTGTTTTAACTGGTAATAAATTTTCCAGTATATTCTTAACTTTTTTATAATTTCAGATGGCGTATTTTCACACTCTAATTCTGAATCACTCGACAAATACGTAATAAATAAACTAAACTGCTTTCTAAAATTTGTTCTTTTTAATAAATAGGTGTGGTCTGTCAAATTGGACTAGGATTTTCATTGATTAAAATTTTAAGCGAGGCTAGGCCTATAACTCCTCTTAATTATTGATAAAACATTAGCTAAAAACTAGTAGGTACATTAAGTTCGTGTTGTGTGAGGGGTTTGAACTTGGGTCCCTTATTGTCGTGGTAGCCTGTATGGACCTGCCTGGTGTTGTGGTTGGTGGGAATGGCGGATTAATGGGTTCTGGCTTTGTTCTGCTATGTTGAAGTAATTAGCACAAAAAACGGTAATAATAATTTACCGTAAATGTCAATAAAGTCTGGATTATTTAAAAAACTTAATAACCTTTTAGAAAATTGACACATCCATATAGTTAGAAACAGCAAACCTAGAAAGGATGAAACTGTTTGTAATTGTACATGGCTAGTTTGAAAAATGCTTCTTTAAAAAATTCACTGAAAGGCAAATTCAACGATACAAGGTTTGATGGATTTATGCAACGAAATAAAATTAATCATTACTTCTTTGAAAATTAGAAAGGTAAAAATTAAGAATCAGGTAGGCATTGTAGGAAGATATAAATAGACAATTATCAGTTTCATTAAATTCTCATTCCCAAGCATTCAAAAACTTGATGAGAGTAGGATTGGTGTAATTTTTTAAATGTCCATTTCTCAAAAACAATTGAATTTAGAGATGTAGTGTGCTATATAAAATTTCGAAATCTTAGTATAATTTAAAAATGCACTAATAATATATTAAAAACACAGATTATATTCACTACTTATTTTTGAGTAACCAAAATGCTCCAATATAATTTGCATCTTAACGATCTCTATAACTTTTGTATTTAATGTATCTGGTTTTCATTCTAATATATCTTGCACAATAGTCACATAAGCCATTGTTGTTGATAAAATACTATGTGCCTTTCCATACTTTTATATAAGCGAGAACCCTTTCGGTTTGACGAAGCGTTCATATTCTTCCAAATCTGTTTGTAGACTGAGCAGCGAGCACCCGTTAATCAGTTAAATATCATTCACGCATTGGGTGGTTTGATAAATACTACCTACTACATGACATTTTAAACCGTAAAGCATGGTTTTGTAAAATGTCGTGTAGTACCACTTACAACTTTATATTGTAAAGACAAAGTTAAAAAAATATATCTTATTTTTTACAATAAAATATATTAGCCTCCTGTTGGTAATACTGCTTATTATATATTTTAATAAAATATACAAATTCTTAAGTTACAATTTAATATAAATTATTGTACAAAGTATTAATTCTCACTTATAATCTCCTTCGGTCCATAAGCTCTTGTGTAACTAAACAGGAACTATTTTTAACTGTTAAATAAATATATGAGCTTGACTGAGACACCCGGTATATAACTATCTGGCTTATAAATTTCGTATGGGCTCCGCATCCGACAGGAAATGCATTTTCTCAATTGCCGTAACTAAAAAAGATTTATTTCCGTGTCATGGCCGGCGGACAAATTGGAAAATTTAAATTGATCTCAAGGCAAAATAGATCGCCCGGATTCCGAAGAACGGAAAAACCATAAGGTATATTTATAAATACGGAAAGAAAATTTACAAAAAGTAAGGTTAGGTAGCGAGATATCCAAAAAAATGTTTTTGAAAAAGTTGTTTAGAATTATGTTCTAGGTTCCTATTCACAGTTTCAAGATTTTATTAAAAAATTGGAAATTAAAATTCACAAAATTTCTAGTTTTTTAAGGTAACTTGGTTATGGTAAAAATCATGTATTTGGATGAAAATAAACGAATGTACGCTTTTTTACAATTAACAGAAGAAAAGCGAAAAAAAAAGTTCGCCGGACCCTCGCTGTTGCAATCGAATGCGAAGAGTTTAGGAAAAACTCGGTGTCGGTTTAAAATGCAATCTACCTAATATTATCTCTGGTTTATTATGCGGTCTACCTATCGTAAATATCCATAAAGTTCACTTATCATTATTACTTTAGAATAAAAATTTATATAAACTATAATTTAAGTTACTAAAATTATTTTATTTCATCCTGTCCAGTAAATTTACTTACCTTGTACTCATTTGCGGCCGGTAAATGGAACATTACAGTATCAGATACTGTAATGGGTTGCCCCTAGCAACAATGGTATGATTTTAGAAACAATGGCTGGTTACCTTTGATCTTTGACAAGTTGTCACTTAAAAGGTAATATGACCGATTTGTTTATTCTTTTAAAAAACGATTATAAAGACAGGATGAAATAAAATATCATACGATACACGTCCGTTAGGTGTTATTACAGCACTTGTTTATATTCCAGACTAGGCTCCTACGTCGCCTCGTCCGTAAACCAACTCGTACTGTAACCTACCGGCCTTGTAACGTAAAATACTATTGATCAATTAAAACATATCTTCTTTAAAAAAAATGGGATTAATATTTTACCTCGAATTCATCATTTCATACAATGTTGGACCTGTTATCCCTAGTAAAACTTTGGTGTTTTACCGCCCAATCGTATCGTGACTTCTTGTTTTTTCAGAAAGTAACGGCTTCTTCCTGGCTTTGCAACCATTTAAACCAGCAGTCTTCCTCTTATCGTCCTGGTCGAAATTGCTATAGTCCTTTCTTCTGACAATTTTCCAGTTCTGACAGTTTTCCTTCGAGTTCTCAACGACTTTCTAATTAATCTCCTGTCCTTTCGTGGCGTAGTTTTTGACCAGTTCTTGGACTATTACTCTGTAATTGTGTATTTTTAAACCGCTCAAGAACGTATTGCATAGCTCGGCGCGAACATTCAACAGTTTTAGAAATTTGAACTTACATCTTAGCTTGTTCATAAAGAAACTGAATTTCCAATCGTTGTTTCAAACTGTGTTCGAGAATTTTATCGTAATACGCACAACTAAAATCACATATGGTTACATTAACTGGCTAAATAAAACGGGCTACCTGAGAGACTATTTATGACCCTAATTGAGCTGAAAGTTATTTAATATTTTCATAAGTAATGCCATGAATACATGAACAAATAAAAAAAACGGATAAAGAAATTATTTCCGAGAACGAGTAACATTACAAGGGTGCTCAATACTTATGGCCAAGGCTGTATATAAATACATCTTTTTAATGGTTAACCAATAGTTAAACTAAAAAAAAAATTCAGGATTACCGGGAAAGTAAACACCATTTATCGATCTTCCTGATGCGCATTTATTTTCCAATAAAATGGTAAGTTTAACTTTTTTTCATCATCAGCTTATATTTTCCATTTTTCTTTTCGCCACTTTTATATCCTGAATGTGCTTCATCAATATTAAAAAAAAATGGTTTAACTTCAGCTTTATACGATGTTAACTTTTTTCGCTGTTCCACTTGATATCAAACCATTAGAAACGAGTTTTGGCAGATTTACGACTTGCGTTAAATCCCAACTAAAAAAAACCTTTGGTGTTATTGGGATATATATACTAGAAAAAAACATAAGAGGGTGCCATATTCTATCAGGATTGTACAAAAGAATTAGTATATTTTTAAAGATAATATGACGTTGAGAAGATGGAAAATGATTGTTTAATTATTTGTTATATATTTATACAGATTGACAACAAAACTTAGCTACCACTAAAAAAGTTCGGATTTACCAACAATCTTCTGCTCATATTTAATGTGACTTCTAAAAGAACAGTTTTTAAATAATCATCCTAACTTGTTTTTCTCCTTAATCCTACTTTATCCATTTTTCTCGTAAAGTGAATACGATTGCGATGTATAACTCTAAAAAGGGTCTACGTTATCCTCATATCCTAGAGGAAAGGTAAGTGGGGTCTTCTTTAATTTTGTGAATACTCACCTGAAGATGGCTAGAGATACTAGTTGAAACGTTGTGATTAAAAAAACAGATAAAACAATGCAAGCCCAAAACTCTTCTATCATTTAAGAAACATCACTGTCTCAAACCTTTAAGGATTCCCAGACCAACGCGGTGCGGTGGTAGCGGTGGACACCGAGTGGTAAACCGCATTCTATCTTCTTTGGCTATTCACACCGGCGCGGTGCAATTTCTAATGTTCTGTGAATATAATTTGCAAAAATATGTTAAAACAACAGTCGAAGTCATTACAATAATCAAACGGGTAACACAAAACTGGCTGAAGTGCCAGTGAGAGGCGGAAACAGTGCAGACGTCGTCAAAATAAAACGCTGTCACAGCGGGAAACGCGAGTTGGACCCCCGCAGCGGTATGGGTGACACCATTTACCGCTGTATTTTATGGTACCGCGGCGAAACCGTCACCGCCACTGCAGTACCGCGTTGGTCTGGGGGATCCTTTAAATAGATATTCGCACAATACACGTCCGTTAGGTGTTATTAAAGTATTCGTTTGTATTCCAGACTCGGCTCCTGCGTCGCCTTTTCCGTCAAACAACTCAAACTGTAATAAGTCACCTATCAGACTTGGAACGTTATATACTAGACCTTTACCAATTATTTCATTTATTCCAACGCATCACATTAAAAGGATAATTATCTAGAGCCTAATTTAACGTTATTAGACCCACTGTCGCACTGACGGACTATCGTCGATCAACAAGTTTAGTTATTCGCCAGGAGCCATTCTTCCATATAAATTTATTGAGCTAGCGTCCAGTCAGAAATGCTAATGTGGTAATTGTATTTATGTAAAGAACGTGAGTATTTTTTTTGCTAAACCCGACAGAAAATAGGTTTAGCCGACTTATAGGCTAGACAATTGCATTGTACCGACCTAGGTAAGAAAATGTAAAAGCTTTCACAGAATAAGAGCTCATTTGGGGGTGTTTGAGTTAAGTAAAAGTTTAAGTGAGGAAGCCCTGTATAGAAATAAAAATTGGGGTTAAACAAAGATATTTTCCAAATTAAGTAGGAATTTTGTTTTATTTTAGTTGACTGACGAAACGGTTAAAAGTTTCCTGTCCACTAGAAGAAAAAAGTATACTTGCCCATATTTTACCAAAATTTTAGGTAAAAATTTTATTACATAATTGGCGAGACGCTTGGAAGCTTATCTTTAAAATTTAATTATTCGAACTTAAAAAAAAAAACTTTCGCGCATTATCTTCGTTAAAGCATCGACGTGTCTTAATTTTTAGAAGAAATTAAGTAAAGACTTTTTAAAAGCCGTTTGATAATTTTATTGGTCCATCGTAATTTTCCGCAATTAACAAAAACAATCCGAACTCGGCAGGAAAACTTATTTACAAAAGTCTTATTTTGTTGTAGGAATAAAAAGTTTTTAACGCTTTAAAAATGTACAGCGAGGCATTAGGAATATTTTTTCGTGTGATTTACGGCAAAATTACCATTCTGAAAAAAGTTTTTGTGTTGCCTTTTTCCGTTCTTATATGATAAAAGGTGAAAGTCGCTAAAGCAAAGAAAAAGTTAAAAAACAGTAAATTACTCCTAATGGCTTTCAGGATCGTTAAAGTCCAAAATTATGAATACTAAAAAATAATTTTTATCAGTAAAAAATACTAATATAATACCTGGATGGACCGAAAAACTTGCTCAGGAGAAAGGTTTGCAAAATATAAATATTTAAATTCCGAATATTAATCCTTAAGTTTTTAGAAAGCGAAGATAAAGTAAAAGTTTTCTAACATCTCGCCATAACGTGGCCAAGTCACTTGTCATTTATGATTCCCTATTGAAGTAAGGTCTATATTGTTGGTTAGAGTATTTTTAGTAATTAATAATTTTCCTAAGAATAAATTATTTTACTGGTTTAAATTTGCGCGAACCTATTTATAAAGTGTGGCATATGCGACATTCGAGTGAATGGACGTTAAAACACTTATAGCTATAAAAAATACAATGTAGGGGGAGGGTCCGTCCTGGTTGCCAAAGAAAATAGAAGTGCCACTTGTCTTTATGTGGTTTAAATTACTAAGTTTTAACTGGTAGGCATCTCCAGTCATCTTCAGGTGAATACCATTCACGACTGGATATACGTACTAGGGGGGAGGGTCCGCCCTGGTTGCCAAAGAAAATAGAAGTGCCATTTGTCTTTATGTAGTTTAAATCACAACGTTTTAACTGGTAGGCATCTCCAGTCATCTTCAGGTGAATACCATTCACGACTGGATATACTTATCAGTTGAAATATTATGATTTAAAACAAATAAATACAAGTCCAAAACTCTTCCATCACTCATTCACACACATCAACTCTTCACACCATTGTCTGCAACCTTTCAAAATCATATTGTTTTGTTGGACAACTAAAGGTGTCTTTAACTTCCGTATATTAAAAGGAAGTGATAACAACCTTTAGAAATATATAAAAAGTGCTAAAATTTTAATGAAATATGTCTACTCGTTTCCTGTATTATTTGATTCATCTTGATTAATATTTTCTTGTATAGCCGTGTCAGATGTTATGTATACTTAATGAATTTATCCAAAACACTCAAAATGAGGGTTTAGTAAAGCGGAAAACAGAAAATAGCAGGAAGGAAAAGAAAAAACTGAATGAAACATATATCAGCCCCAAACCAAAGGCACAATTTTATTAGAGCAGTAACATGTCTAATAAGGCCTATAGAAATTCCTTAGAGAAAAATATTTCATTAAATATTTTTCTGCTAAGCTTCTTGAAAAAAATTGTACCGAACGTTCCTGGTTTGGTCACGAATAAAGTTACTTTTAGGACTATTTTATCTTTAAAATTTAAGTTTTATTTCAAAATTACAAAAAAATGATTTTCCGCACCAAGTGCGATAACATTTTTCCATCGCGTTTATTTTCTACCAGGTAAGTTGCCCTTCAGAAACAAAATGCGCGCGGGAAAATGGCGAATAGCCCACTCTTGTCTGGTATTATTTTCTGGCCAGGGCTGATCCTAGGGTGTCGGCCGCCCGCGTGCAAAGACCTATTATGTCGCCCCTCTAAAGAACTTTTCCTATTTTGAGTAATACTTAACGATGACGTTATAAACTCATCTACATGTCCATAAGAGTAAACAGTTAAACATTAATAAAAATGTAAAATAAAAATAAAATTTTACGGGAAACAATTTATTTTTGGGCCAGCTACTATGTTATGTTATAATAGCGACAACTTTTTTTACTTTAACAAAATAATAAACCAACAAAAATATTACCTTTGAAACAAAAATAGACATTTTATAATTAGAAATGTAAAACAACAGTATTTACCAGAAAATATAAAATAAAAAAAGTATTAAAGCATAAATCTCGCGAAACAAAAAGTATATATATCAGTCCTTCTGCGAAGACTACCTAATAACTATAAAATAATTTTTCTGGATTTCTGAGAAGCAAATTTGTCAATAATTGCGGGGAGATCAATTTTTTCGGAGATTTCGGATTCAATAGAGATGATGGCCAAATCTGAAAGTCTTTCTTGTATCATATTATTTCTTCTTTCTCTTCTATTCTCAAGTAATTTTTAATAATTTTTAATTTACTGAAACTTCTTTCACCTGAAGCCACAGAAACAGGTAAAGTTAAAAACATCCTTATTGCTAGAGCAAAATATGGAAAACATGAAATGAGATCATTTTTGACTAAAATTTGTAATATCTTAATTGGCTGCTTTTTACCTGGAAAAATATCTTTAAATGAAATTATTGCATTAAAGAGTTGTATACCGTCTATATCTTTTACAATAGTTTCTTCCTCCTGTACCTGTAACTTAATATCTAAGTCCATGCAGGCTTTCATGAGGTCATCATTAGAAATGGTGTAAAACTCATACAGAAAGTGGAATATTGAATAGCAGGAAGGGATTTAAAACTGGTTCGTCACTGCCCTTGCAATCAAATAAACGAACCTTTTTTCTGATCTTCGAGATGGGAAATTCGGGATCAATACCTAAATCTCTAGCAAGTGTTGTTGCTGAATCGACAAATATTTTAAAATTATTGTCAGATCTTTGGGAAACTAAATATTTTTAAAGATTATCTAAGCCTTTAATGCATTGCGAGATGTTTAATTTAGGATTTTGAAGCATTTTACTCAATACATCAATGGTTTATCTCTATTTCCCTTTATATACTGTTAAAGTCGCGAAAAATATGCTAATGCCTCACCCCTTTAACTTTGCCAAAATGATTTAGTTCTAATCTACAAAAAAGACCGCTAAAATAAAGTTTCTTTCGTCCCATTGATCTGCGAGCCGCGTGCCGTCGGCCGACCTCGGCCGTTCGATTGAAAATCTTTAATAAATAAATCCATTTGAAATAATTCACAAAAATATTGTTTTCTTCTTCTACGTTAATATAAAGTTATCTTTCATTTTGTTTGATAAATATCACTTTATTTTTATTTTGAGAAATTCGTGAAAAGTTTTGCTTGATTGACAGAACTATCGGCGGCCTGCGGCCGCCCCTTATTTTGGCCGCCCGCGTGCGGTGCACGCGCTGCACACCTGCTAGGATCAGCCCTGTTTCTGGCCTAAAGGTTTACTACATTGAAAAAATTACTGTATTAAAAGATTCGTGGTTTTAAATAGGTTCAAATGCGAACGCTCCTGGCCCAAAACAGTAATTTTCTTTAAGAGTCTGAAAAAATACCTTCTCTTTACCTTGAAAGTAATTATATCTTGATCTAAGAGTGTTTGTTATTGACCCAAAAGAGTTTGTTCTTGACTTACAATCGGATTTCCCAAATAATGTACACTTCATTGGTAATTTTGTTAATATTGGAGATACTGAATCAGTTACATTAGCAAACCAGGGGACAATTTACTCTGATTAGAAATATCTAAAAGAGAAAAATTAACATCACATTTTCTAGCTATAAGGCAACCTCTGTACAATTTTTCTAGACTTTTGTCAGATTGCATAAAGAATTTTATTAAAAATTAACTAACCAGCAAGTTTGACTGTAACATACATGACATTGGCAGAAATATTTTTGTCACAAATATACTCGCCCTTACCTTAATTTTTAATTTACTAATTAGGCACCTTTGATTTTGAGTTTTGTCACAGTTAAACTTAATGGTTTGTTAATTCTGGTTAAAAATCTCTGTACAACCCAATAAATTGTTCATAATTGACGATTTTAACTTTCATAAGGCTGTTTGATCCCAAAAATATTTTGTCAGTTTAGTTTTTTAAGAACTACAATTGGATACTAACTTCTGGAATAATTAGAAACAGAAATTTTTGTTACGTGAAGATAAGTTCTCTTATGAGAAAAAAGATAAATGATTCTCGCTGAGTGGCCTATTAAAAGATCTCGGAAACGAGTAAACTTATCTTTCTAAAAATTTGATGGCAGGCATAATTGGCTTTAAGCTATCAAAAAATTATATTTTGACGTTTTTTCAAATGGAACACCCTGTATAGTTTAGCATTTTTGATTACCTTATTTAAATCTAAATAACTTTTGTTAATAATAATCTATTCCTATCTCTTACCGTTTTTGAGATATGAATTATAAAAGGATTTTTTTGTGTAACAACGCTCCGAGAACAAAGTTTAGTAACTCTGAAACTAATAAAGGTAAACATTTAAAATTTTATAAGCTTTCAAGTAATACATAGATCTTTAGTTTAAATTACTTAGGTTTCACGTTTTTTATACAGGAAGTTCTTAAAATTGTGCCAATGTTTCCATTTAAATAAATGTGCACAAGTCAATTTTTGCAAATGGAACACCCTATTTTTTAGCTTACTAACGTGTAGAGAATTAAATTTCCTATCTAAATGCCTAGTGTGTTACAATTCACATTTTTAGTGGTTTTGGAATTATGAACAATTTAAATAAAAAATCTTAAAATTTCTATTTGTGTTAATGCGACATTATTTTTGAAAAGAAGACTTCGACTGGGATTTACGTTTGTTGCTAATTTGTAAAGTAGGCTTTGACCAAAATGATTTTAAAGTTGACACTTATCTTAGCCCTGTTGTCATATTGTAGTTAACTTGTTTAAAATTATGTTCATTCTTGGTAATCTGAGAATGGCGAATAATAATCATTAAAATAATTTTACTTAAAAAAAGAAATAGCTAAGCAACGAATATAGGCACTTAATAACAAATGGTAACAAAGCTTAAAGTCAAAAGAAAATCCCAGTCGAAGCCTTCTTTTCAAAAATAATGTCACATTAACACAAACGAAGCGAAAATGTGTACTTTAATGCAAAAGATAGATACACCACTTTGTCCGCCTGCCGCTAAAAAACTTTCTTTCTATTTACTTATACGGACACGAAACTCTACTAGTTTATTCATTTTATTGATCGAAAATCTTCTCTTTATTTTTATTTAGATGGATTTCCTTCAAAAAATTGTATTTAACAAAATTTAAGCTTTAAATAAAATAAAAAATGCCACCAAAACACTTACCACAAGAGACTATAAGGTCGCCTGGATGGAGAAATATTAAATTAAAGATGTAAGAGCAATTGAAGCAACGCAAAGTATTTTATTAAATCGGGAGGGCGTGTACACAAAAAAGAAATATTTTTAGAAATTGTGTCGATTAGTCTTTGTTTCGCCATATCCCAAAGTGTTAAATTCAGTAAATTAAATACTTTCCTTACTACGGTTCATTTCTTTTTATTATACTCTTAACAAAAATACTTTATATTAATAAAAATATACCAAGACAATAATAATTATTACAATTCAGCAGATTTATTGCTTGTTGTGCTGTAATTATGAATATTTTTAAAAATTGGGCTTAACTATTTGCACACAATAGGTTTTATATTACACAGATGATTCAGAAAATTTATAGCCGGAAAATTAAAATAAACTTTAAAAAGTTAATTTTAACTTTCGGAAGAAACTATGAAATTATGAGAAAATTCAAATAAATAATTTTTTTTGCAATATTATAGCTAAATACTAAGATTCATACAGTTAATACCTCTAACTATTTTACCTTTAAACTATTTTTCTATAAAAAAGGTTAAATAAACAACCTTTCTTTCTCCCCATGGTTTCCGGGATGAAAGTTCTTGACCTGTGAATCTCCATTTTTCTTACATTTCTTAATTTTTTTTCTTTGCCCAAACGGGCCTCCTCTTACCACTGTTACCTGTTGCCCATGGTCAGTGTTAAGACTTAAGCATACCAATTTTAATCATTATCCCATTTCTCAATATTTGATCTTCCATGGCTCGATGAGAGCTCCATCGAGGTTCACTACCATTCACCATTTAACTTTGTTCCTCTCACTTATAACTATTTTCTCTTTATATTTTTTATTCCTGATGATGGGTGTTACTACACCCGAAACATGTAGAATATCTACCACCTTTTAACTTTACTACTTAATAAACCAGTGGAGAAAGACTTCTTGTTTTTATTTATTCCTATAATTTTAAATGTTGGATAAGCTACTCTTTTAAACGAGAGCAAGTTGGTAAATTCTAGTTATGATTACTTTTAAAAGAGGTCCCCCCCCCTCGCCAAATATATAACAATAAACTATAGCATAGATTCAAAAGAATAAAACACTTAATTTTGGATATATCTTTATTTGGAATATTATTGATAAAAATCCGATAATCTTCTTAGTAATGGGTGAAACGTCCAATAACAGTAAATTAAGGATCTTAAAAGCAAGTTCTCTTAGTCCAACTTGTGATGAATTTATTTTTATTCTAAAACGTTCTGACAAACGAATTCTAATTTGGCCACCCGGAATCGAAAGTAGATTCGCTTGAGCGGTGCTCAAGTAATTTCATAACAAAATGTTAATTTTTCTAGATTGGTACATACAAGCTCTAAATTATAAATATATTTCATAACAAATTAATAATCTTTGAATTTTTAGCCGTACGGAGTATTTATCTTTGTCTTAATAACACACAAGTCAAATATATGTAAAAAATACTTCAGGAGCTCACACTAAACAAACATATCCTGAAATAGATCACTAATATGCACCAAGGTAACCTTAAGACTGGTATGGAAATGTCAAGGGGAATTCGAGGTCCAGGCAAAAGTAAACAAAGTAACAACGCAGTGGGTACCAGGACACGAGGGTATTACAAAGAACGAAAAAGCGGATGAACTTGCGATGCGGTCTAGAACCGGCACTCGGAGTACCGAGGTGCACAGTACGAGATGCCATAAAGCGATGGATCAGGAATGAACACAAAATCTACTGGAACAACAGACATGGATTACACCATAGCAAATGCTTCAATGGGGATCCAGACCTGAGACTAACGAAACAGCTGCTTTAAATAAACAGAAATCAGCTGAGAACTATTACAGGTATTTTTTCAGGACACAAGGCTGTCAAGAGTCATCTGCACAGAAGGCAACTGTACAATGGAGACCTTGACTGCAGATTATACGGACAAGTTAGGGAAATAGTATAGCACACAGTTTGCCATTGCGAGTTACTAGATCGAAAAAGGCAATGAATACTCGGGCAACCAAAATTGGAACCAGAGGACATCCTCACCCTCTCTCCAGTTGACCTACACAAACGAGTGCAAGGAACTAGAAAGTAGGTGTGAAAATCAAACAGGGTGAGTACAATGGGCAAACCTGGCCTAAGTACATCCGGCACATGGACGAGCCCTCGGAAAGAAAATAAATTAAAAAATGTCATACTTTAAGTCGCTTTTATAGAAACGTTATAAATGAAAGTGAAGAATACTTTATTTTATAATGCATAAAATGCGTATCGTCTTTTACAAAATTGAATAACAATAAAAATATAGGCAAATCATAAAGCAATGAATTGTACCAAGATATAGGAAATGCATGTCATAATGTATAAAATTGTTCAGTTTGATATTTATAGAAAGACTGTAATCTAGTATAAGTTAGATTACTAACATCTCATTTAGGTTGATTGGTTAGGTCAGGTTCTATTTTCGGATCAAACTGACATAATACTTAACCTTTTGTTAACTTATTATTTTGGACATGTTTTCTTGATTTATTTGGCCGGGAACATGTTTTTATTTTATTTTAAATAATTGATGAACACTTAACAATGTTTTTTTTTAGAAAATACTGTTATCTACTAAAATATTTACGTTTCGTAGACGTAAAAAGGCTTTTTTGTAAACTATTTAACCTATTTTTTACACAAATAAAGTACGAAAACACAAAATCCAATTTATAGCTTTGCTAATGACAGCACACTTGTCTCATCTTTTACCTTGACTCCCCAAACATCCGCTGCCGACGCACATCTTCGCAGGCAGCATGAAGTATTGCGCCTCAACAATGACCTGGAAGAAATTTTGGCTTGGGGTGACAGTAACCAAGTCGAATTTAATGCTAAGAAAACCCAGGCAGCAGTCTTCTCCAAAAAGGTTAACATTGCAGAACCGGATATAGTCATGGCAGGACACGCAATTCCCCTGGCACCGTCTATTAATTTGCTGGGGGTCAATCTGGGAGGTAATATGTCTTGGCATGATCACGTTGCCGCAATTGCCAAGGCAGCTGCACAGAAACTTGGTGTACTTTTCCGCACCAAAAGGTTGTACACACCTCATCAACTTTTGACACTATACAAAGCCCAGATTCGACCATCATTAGAATATTGCTCTCATGTCTGGAGCTCTGCACCCAAGCACACCCTTCGGCTACTGGATTCCATTCAAAGGAGAGCCGTTCGTCTAATCGGCGACCCCGAGCTGACCAAGACCCTCGATAGCCTGGAGCATCGAAGGCAGGTTGGTGATTTGGCTCTCTTTTACAGATATTTCCATGGCAGGTGTTCGACTGACATTGCCCACTTGATTCCACCTAGAGCAATGCAAAACAGAAATACACGGCGAACCAATGCCGCTCATCCATATGTTGTTCAGCTTAGTACTCCTCGAACTTCATTGTTCAAGAATTCTTTCATCTGGAGAACGTCATCTTTGTGGAATGATCTTCCTGAGGTCGTGTTTTCCAATGAATACAATCTTCAACGTTTCAAGACCAACGTTAATCGCTTTTTTCGCACTCGCACCGCTCCCAGAGCGCCTTAAAGGATTTTTCCTACAGTGCAGGTGTTTTATCATAAAAAAAAAAAAAAAAAAACGATTATTAGTTATAATGCTTACTCAACCTACGCACATTCCTCACATATTATTAAGTTATTCATTGTAATATTTGGCTGCGCTTTTATAAGAAATTTTCGTAATTCTATGTATATTTTAATTACCGAACACAAATTCTAAGGTGGCTTAATCAAAGTTATTGAATAGACATACTATAACCTACATAATAATATACAGGGTGGCCCGCTTTGAACGCAGGATTCCATGGGATCTAGACTACTTTACTTTGTAATATTTTTCAAAAACAGGGTTGTAAATCTACAATTTAAAATTATTTTAAAATATTCAATAGATGTAGCCGTTACTTAATGAAGATCCATTATAGAAACTAGGTTAAAAAGAATACAAAAATGTATAAATCTTCACTTATTTTTTATTGTACTATGACAATTGTTTCGACACACAGTGTCTTCGTCAGATAGTAGAAATCTAATGCAAATAATATTCTCTTAAAATATAATGGTAACTTACTCCAAAATAATGTACCTATTTTACAACTTAATAATAAAGACATTATAGTAATAAAGTACCGAACCCTAATTATGAAAACACACCTTTTCTTAACTAATCTGAAAAATATTTTTAAAAACTATTGTTATAATAATGTCAGGGAATACCGAATGGTTATAGATTTAATAATGGGGAATTATTCAAATCGAGCTGATCGTTTAATAAAATATTTAAATTTTTGTATTTGTTAATTTCCATACTTTCTAAAAAATTAAGTTTTATTGATTTGTTTTCTACATGTAGAATTTCAAATTTGTCATCAAAATTATGTTGTTCGTTATTAAGATGTAAGGAATAATGAGAATTGGTGAGTTTTTTATTATAGCTTGCTTTGTGTTCTTTAATTCTTGTTTCAAAACTTCTACCTGTTTGTCCGATGTAAACTTTTGGGCAACTACCACATTTTAGTTTATACACTCCACATTTTTGTTCTTTTTTGGTTCTGCTTAATTAGTTTGCCTAACTTATTATTGGTTTTATATGAGATTTTAAAATTTCTTTTCGTTAAGTAGTTTTTAGCTAATTGTGAAAGTTTTCCAGTATATGTGAGTGTTTTGTAAATTAAGTTTTCATTGTGTTTAAAAGTTGGATGTGCTAAACTAATTGCTTTATTTAGTTGTTTTTTGTTTATAATTTGATCTATTACATTAGGTTGATAGCCATTATTTACTGCTAGTTGCTTTATTATATTTAACTCTTGAATATAGTTTTGTTCTGATAATGGAACACTTAACAATCTATGGACAAATGAGTTAAAAGCTGCCATTTTATGGGAATATGGATGATTCGAACTGTTATGTATTAGAATGTCTGTATGTGAAGGTTTGTGATATATCGAGAAACTGTGTTTATTGTTTACTTTAATATACAGAATGTCCCAAATAGTCGGAGCATATCCAACATACCTTTTTTTAAAAATAAAAGACCTTTTATATTATAATATTTTATAATTCTCTATAAAATTTCAAGTATATTTTATATAAAATGTAATATGTGTAAAATCAATTGTTTTTGAGATACTGTCATTTAAAATATGTTTTTTCACATATTTTGACAGGCTGTAGCATTGTAACGACGCATCTTAGAGAAAATATATTAACTACTGGTTTAACATGTTAGATCGGAAGTTATAACTTTTGGTTAGTCTGTTAAATATTGGATTGAGTAGTCCGCTACTTCGTGATATTGCATATTAACAAAAATACAATATGTGTAATTTTACTTTGTTATAATATTACTTTTTATTTACTGCAGTTTTGTAGTTGATATCTTTTGTTGTCTTATTTGGATTAAGGGATGCACAGAAAGAAACACTATATAGGGATAACGTTTTCACAATTATTTATTTTAATTTTAAAGTACATACAACTTATTATTACCATTTTTATTATTTAACAATCTGGACTATTATAAGAAAAAGAAAAGTTCACAACTTTCCTGTTGACACAGAGAACACAACTTAATAAAATCAATTAAGTTTCGACAAGTTATAATGAATTTACTTATAAACAAAGACCATAATTGGCCGATAATCGCTGTACTCGCGACGATAAGAGAAAAACACCCTGACAACGGGTAGTAATTTACGTTAAAAGAGCGTATTGATACGGTCAATAGCACCGAGCTCTTGATGCGAAAATCGAACTGCGACTGATTTTAGAACAGTGGACTGTAATATTTTTGGGTATAAAATAAATAGGTTGCGACGTAGAAGGGTGTTTTGTAGGTAGAAAAAGAGAAATCCTACACCATGACGTTTTTGAATAAATTAAAAACGCATCAAGATATGAATAAATTACCACCTACAGGGTGAACTAAAAGAAAATATTTATTTTCCGAACAGTAGTAGTACTACATTATCAAACTGATTACCTTAAACTACGTTTTACAGTTATAAATAGGTTTTTAACAAAGGGTGCTTATAAATATTAAAATAAAAATAGAATATTTATCCTTTAATCCAGTAATTGATTGTAATTGATAATTGTATAGTAATGTAAATAGCGGGGAAATCCACAAGTCTGTTTGGTCATTTAATCGGGTTTTTATTATGTTTGTAAATTTCTATTGATTCTAAGATGTTAAGCCTCTTGCTTTTCGGTGCAGTATGTAAAATTTTTAAATTATTCACTACTGGGAAACAATGACCTGTATCCGAACAATGTTTAGCGAAATTGGAATTTTCTTTGTTTAACAAATAAGAAGTCTTATGTTCATTATATCGGAATATAAAATTTCTTCCTGTTTGACCTATATATGAGCTATTACATTCTGTACAACTTAGCCTATAAACTCCCCCACTTAAAAGTAGTAATACTACGAAACTGCAGTAACTAATCAGTAAATAAAAAGTGATATTATAACAAAGTAGTTTCAACGATATATCACACTTTATCATTTGTTTTAAAATGAACGCCTAGACCAATTTGCCTTTGTTTTTTAAAATGCCCATAGTTTTAGTAAAACAAGGTAAGTAGTAAAGAGTAGGAAAGGAAGTATGGAAACGTTAAAATTGCTCATGTTAAGCCCGCTTAATATATATAAAATGACTTGCTTGAGAAAATGTATCAGTTAGGGCTATTTTATTTACAACAAGTTTTCTACAAAAAACAAAGAGAAATTTCTCTATTATTTTAAATGACAACCCATCCTTGTTCTTTTATAAAAATATTGTTCTTTTAATATTCTTTCTAGTGATGTACCACAAATTAAAATTATTTATTAGGTAATAGTATAAATTACAAAGAAAGTAATTTGTAGACTCGAATAAGCCATAAGAAATTTAGTCAAGACCAGTCTAGTATGCCGTGAAAAACAAAAATATTATATTTGCATTTATTAGACCAAAACATCAACAAATGGTATTAAAAACAATTACCAAGTTTTAAATGAATAAATTGTTATCCACGGCATACTTGACTTAAAATCTTCTGGCTTGTACAGGTCTAAAAATTACACTTATGATATTTTTATTAATATCCACTATTACCTAAAAAATAATTATTAACTTGTGATACACCGTTGAAAGGAAATTAAATGAGGAATTTTATTATAATAAAACAAAAAAACTGGGTTGCTATTTAAAAAATTCCAGAATTTCCGTTTTGTTTAAACAGGTTGCATATAATTAATTGAAATCCACTTTTGTTCCGCTTCCGAAAAAAGCGAAAGCCAAGAACTGTAGCGATTATCGTCTTATTAGCTTAATGAGCCATGTACTTAAACTCTTCCTAAAAATAATACATAAGAGAATATATGCGAGATGCGAGACAGTGATGGGTGACTCCCAGTTCGGTTTTCGCAATGGCTTCGGGACAAGGGAGGCATTATTCAGCATACAGGTTCTAATCCAAAGGTGCCGGGACATATCGGTGACCGTTTACGCATGTTTCATCGACTACGAAAAAGCCTTTGATAAAGTTAAACATGAAAAACTGATCAATATTCTCAAAGAAATAGGATTAGAAGAACGAGACCTCAGAATAATAGCCAACCTTTACTGGAATCAAACTGCTCATATGAAAATCGATAACAGCGCATCTGACGAGATAAAAATCCTAAGAGGCGTCCGTTAAGGGTGCATTTTGTCGCCACTGTTATTTAATCTGTATTCCGATAGGATATTTCAGGAAGCTTTAGACGAATGCTATGAGGGTATCACTGTCAATGGGATTAATATCAATAACCTGAGGTATGCGGACGACACTGTCCTTATTTCCGACTCCCTGGAAGGACTGCAGGAACTAGTTAGCCGCGTGACGGCTGCAAGCTCAGAGGCCGGACTAAGCCTAAACGTGAAAAAAACCAAGTGGCTAACAGTTAGCAAGTCAAACAACGTGGATGGACTGCTGGAAATCAACGGCCAACGGATTGAGCGAGTAGAAACTTTTAAATATCTTGGGTGTCAGCTAAACGAAAAATGGGACGGTATGCAGGAGATTCGTGCAAGAGTGGAACATGCTCGTGCTTCGTTCCTGAGGATGCGTAATGTACTTTGCAGTAGAGATTTAAGCTTGCCTCTGCGCATCCGATTGCTTCACTGTTACGTATTCAGCATACTGTTCTATGGAATGGAAGCATGGACCTTGACAGATGCGATGTGCAAGAAATTGGAGGCTTTTGAAAAGTGGACGTACAGAAGGATTCTAAGAATTTCCTGGGTAGAAAGAGTGCGTAACACCGAGGTACTCAACGCCTCGATAAACAGCTGGAGGTTCTGTTCACTCTAAAAAAACGCAAACTGGAGTATTTTGGTCACATCTTGAGGAATGACAAGTATCGACTTTTAAAACTCATTATAGAAGGGAAGATCGAAGGACGGAGAGGCCCGGGTAGAAGAAGAGTATCCTGACTAAAAAACCTAAGGCAATGGTATGGAGTGAGCACCACCACATTGTTCCGTCGAGCTGTAGACAGGGTTCAGATAGCGCTGATGATTGCCAACGTCCGAGGCGAACAAGGCACCTAAAGAAGAAGAAGAATTATAATAGCCCAAATGGACACATTTTTCTCAAGCTAGTAAATTTTATTTTATAAAGCAGGTTAAAATGAAACAGTGCAACGTTTCCATGGCCTACTCTTTACCACCTACCTTGTTTTATTTATAGTATGTATATTTTAGAAAACAAAAACTGATCTAGGCGGCCATTTTTAAAACAAATGATAAAGTGTGATATGTCATTGAAACAATTGAAGCATTAAATAAAAATGGGGGATTGTCATTTAAAATTTAAAAGTTGACTTTACTTCCGGCTAAACCGGAAGTGTATTTGAAGGTTTCAATTGGCCGAAAAATGGTAAATTACACACTTATTAACTCCTCAAATTTTTTAAATCTTAACTTTTAAAATTACGGAGAACTTTCTTGTGTTACCTGTTATAGGGTGTTCCATTAAAAAAAAAGTATGTTGAAGATGCCCTGACTATTTGGGACACCCTGTATAATTTAAAATAATTTTAAATTGTAGAACTTATGCCTCCCTATAATTCTGTTTTTGAAAAATTAAAAAAGTTAAGTAGTTTAGATTTTTTTTTTTATGATAAAACACCTGCACTGTAGGAGAAATCCTTTAAGGCGCTCTGGGAGCGGTGCGAGTGCGAAAGAAGCGATTAACGTTGGTCTTGAAACGTTGAAGATTGTATTCATTGGGAAACACGACCTCAGGAAGATCATTCCACAAAGATGACGTTCTCCAGATGAAAGAATTCTTGAACAATGAAGTTCGAGGAGTACTAAGCTGAACAACATATGGATGGCAGTGGTTCGCCGTGTATTTCTGTTTTGCATTGCTCTAGGTGGAATCAAGTGGGCAATGTCAGTCGAACACCTGTCATGGAAATATCTGTAAAAGAGAGCCAAATCACCAACCTGTCTTCGGTGCTCCAGGCTATCGAGGGTCTTGGTCAGCTCGGGGTCGCCGATCAGACGAACGGCTCTCCTTTGAATGGAATCCAGTAGCCGAAGGGTGTGCTTGGGTGCCGAGCTCCAGACATGAGAGCAATATTCTAATGATGGTCGAATCTGGGCTTTGTAGAGTGTCAAAAGTTGATGAGGTGTGTACAACCTTTTGGTGCGGAAAAGTACACCAAGTTTCTGTGCAGCTGCCTTGGCAATTGCGGCAACGTGATCATGCCAAGACATATTACCTCCCAGATTGACCCCCAGCAAATTAATAGACGGTGCCAGGGGAATTGCGTGTCCTGCCATGACTATATCCGGTTCTGCAATGTTAACCTTTTTGGAGAAGACTGCTGCCTGGATTTTCTTAGCATTAAATTCGACTTGGTTACTGTCACCCCAAGTCAAAATTTCTTCCAGATGCTATGGAATCCTGCGCTGAGAGCGGGCAACGCTGTATATCATTGTTTTTCTTCTGTGAGTGAAATTTTAACCAAAATACTAAAATAATTGCCAGTTAAATTTGTTCCCGCAATCATAGACACATATTTTAACTTGGCTTTAAATTAAACATCTAATTTAAGAGAAACGAGTGCAAATTGGCGTAATTTTAACCGTATTTATTTTAAATTAAAACTGTAAATTTTTAAGCTTTCGGTTAACATGTTCGGGAAATATGATTAAACTTCGCGGCTGGCTTAAATTTACACTCATGTTAAGAGTGTTTATACACTAAATGAAAACAAAACAGTTTTACACTAATAATAATATATTATTTTATAATAATAATAAATTATTAAGAAAGACTGTCATCGATTTTTCCGTTCCACCCAGCGTAAAAGACTTCCAAGGAAAAATGCTTTAATCAATGTCGACAAAACGTAAGTAAGTCACGAAACTGTTATTCATGGTAATATAATAACAATAATAATTATTATCATTTATGACAATCTTGCCTCTATAAGGTCGATTGTTGTATATTATCTTGGTTTAGCAACCAGAAGCAAAATATAGATAAACTAAATTTTATTAAATCAACTTTATTTGATTTGATATAAGTTTTTGTAACGATACCATGGGTCAGCGCTACCTAGCGGAACTTCTGTAATTGTGACGAATGTCTTTACAAGTGATTTCTTCTTAACATTTTTGCTTATATTTATAAGTTTGTTGGAGGTGCTGGTATGCTCAAGAGTGTTCAAGAACGACACAGATGTCGTTCCGTGCAATATCGTGTTAAATTTTATTCGTTTTTCAAGCTATTCAAAAATATCTACTATTATATTTCATTTTTATTGCTTATCTGTTAATCTTCTCCTTTGATAGATAATAACAATTTAGAAATAATATTTTATTAAACTCATAACATGCACAATTAAGCTTGTTGTCATTTTTTAGAAATAATTTTAGCTTGTTATACCCTAAAAATATTGACTTCTGAGCCGATTTCAACTCATTAAATTTTGTTAAAAAATTTTGGTTATGTGGTGCTGATATATGAGTCGTCTAGTTTCAGAAGCCTTCAAATTTAAAAACAAGCGTTTCTTATCCTCTATTTTTGAGCCACCTTAATAGCAAACATTTATTAACATGAATGATATTTTTCATTTCTAAATATCTTTATGTATTCACATAATATATTTATATAATAAAATTATAGATACTAAAATATTATTGACATTTTATAATAAATAAAGTACTGGTACCCAGATCGCCCACAAGGCAGCGAAGTTGTGACTGATGTTAGTCTTCGGCATGTAAAAAATATTTTATCGTTGGAAATTTTTCTCAGGCAGTTCCGTAATCTTTACTGTAATCTTAGGGAATTTAGTTTACTTGTTGGAATGGTTTTTGTTATTTATTAAATTTTACGTATATGCTTGTAGTTTATTGAAAAAAGCGAATGAAAAAACCAGCTTGATTTAATCAGGTACAGAGTAGCGAAAGTTTTGCTAAAGATTTGAAGAATGCTAGAAGAGTTTTGGACTTGCATTGCCTTTATTTCTTTTAAATCACAACGTTTCAACTGGTAAGTATCTCCAGTCGTCTTGAGATGAATATTAAATAAGTATAGTAACTACGGCTCTATTTATACTGGCTAGATGTTCTGAAGCATAATTTCGTTTAATTCCTAAGCGGTCTGATTCTAAGATTACATTAACTTAACATAGGTTTCCAGATATTTCTTATATCTAATAAGGGCTTATTTAATCTTAAACCGCGCAAGATTAAACGCATAACTGCACCTATCTCAGTTATGCCTCAAAATTATTTAAATTATAAATTTAAAGGCTAATTAGCTTCAATTCGCCCTTAATTACTTTCCGTCCCTTATTCGTACCGAAATATTACTTTATTCTTTGTACCTTCGCTCTGCAAATTAGCACTTTTATTTAGCAATATAAACAATTTTGTCACCCCTGAAAATTTTCGGCGTAGGGAGAATTTTTGTTTGTGAAAAATGTAAAGGTCATGTTGCAGTCTTTAGGTATTTTTTGATATTTATTTGATGATTTTTTAAAAATATTATAGTCTAGAGCAATGTTTCCCAAAATTATTTTAAGCGCGAACCTCAAGGATTTTAAAGAAAAGGGGGATACGAATTTGGGTCACAATCTTTGAAGCAAAAATAATGCCCATTATTAGATCCATTGTAAACAACTTTTTGGAAAAACACTCGGGGAATTCTGAAAATTAGCATAATTTACCTTTGTCGTTTTGTGTTAATTAGACAAGGAAGTAAAGTTGCGCTTGAGCGTTTAGAACTTATTTTCTATTAAGCCCTTTTTGTGATGCTCTTCTCTCAAGACATGTTTGAGGTTTATCAGTACCTGATTTACAGCTGTCACATATTTGTTCGTCTTTAGTATTTCTGTGTTAAATTTAATTATCGTTGAGTCGAAAAAGCAACTCGACATAGTGTGTAAATTAGAAATGAATGAAAAGAGAAAATGTATGCCTTGAAGGTTATTCCAAAAAAGAGAAAGTCGAGATCGACTATCCGAATTTGCCTTCTGCCATAAGACTTTTTTGTCACGATGCAGAACTACCTGTACCGATTGCGCCTTTAGATTGGCAAGATATTGTTTTGGGAGACAATGGAGATAATAACACATCATCAGGTAGCTTCGAAAAACAGATCGATTAGAGTTTTACTCCAGGTCCCAGTTCCGGCGAGCCACATTTAATTGTTCGCACTGAGTTAGAAATTTTAGTAGGATTTCAGGGAGGATTTATAAAATATTGCTTTGTTTGTGGGACAGTCATAATTAAAATCAAGAGGTCAATACAAATAGTACTAACCTCTAGTTTATCCCACTAGTCATTTTACAATTATCAAATTATTTAGATATAAAAAGTACAAATATATTATATAATAAAGAAAAAAGCTTAGCGGCAAGCAGACAGAGTAGTTGTTTCTACCTTTGCATTAAAGAACACAGGGACGCCAAAGGTTATGGGTTCTTTGGAGCACAGGTAGACAATGACAGGCTGTTTCGTTCTTGTTAGAACTCCTCAGAAAGTCATAACCTGTAAGCAACTCCCAAAACAGCGAGACTGTTCTTTTCAAGGCGATGAAAACTCAGTAACGCCATCAGTATGAATCAACTCAATGCAAAAGTAGCCATCTAACGTGAAAACGTAGAACTAAATAAATCTAAATCAATCAAGAGTGTATGTCTTTATTTTTCAAAAATTGGTGTTCATTTTCTTTTATGTACATTATCAGATTAAAGATGTTGGTATTAAGTGAATCGTACACAAAGTCTAGACAGTCAAGTATTGCGCTGTTGGTAGACTTTTTTCCTCTAAATCCATGTTGGACCTCAGTTATTTTTAGTTATTTTCCTCTAAAAAATTGACTACTGAATAAATATTATGTGACGAAAATTTGGCAGTAAAGGAGTGAATTTCAAGCGGGATTTCAAAATTTTTCGGTAACAATGTGACTGTAAACTACGAACAACTTGGTTGCTAAATGTAATTAAAAATTCTCTTTCTCCATTATTTTTATAATTTTTTTTTTAAGAATTTGGAAATTCGGTTTCAAGGACGATGGGATCCGGCCATGATGGGTAATTATTACTGTTGGTTTTTGAAGAGAGAAGATGTGATCCTCAATAAAAGGAAAACAGAATTGACCAGGCTAATCCAAAATAATATTCACATGGAAAAATATCAGTGGCGTCCCACTTTTTTTCTAAAAAATATTCTTTATTTAAAATTTAATAAATTATTCTATTCGCGATAACGCTGAAACAAACGGAGATATCGAGCTGCGGTTTTAATATTTTTTTTTAGCAAATTTCATCTACTTTTTGATTATGGTATTATAATTATACCGTATGATTAATTTTTTGGAAGTAAAATCAAAAAATGTGTTATTATTACAAATTGCGCCCTCTAGCATTTTTTTTGAGAACTATTATGGACAACTAAATACGATTGGTGAAAGTGCATACATTTCTCTTAGCAACAGTCTTTAGTTTGCTAAAATCGGATAAGTCGTTTATAAGTTACAGCGATTTAACTGATTACACTTTCAACAGCTTCCCCCCCCCCCCCTTTATTAAAGTCAGTATACCAATGAGCATAAGACTAAAATGATGCATAATTGTCCAAGCTTTTTAATGGTGTTATCAAAGATATACCTTAATGTGGAATTTTCGGAGATATGTAAACTTTTATAATTTACTTTTCAATTACGCCCTCTTGCGGCCAAATGCGGAACTTAAAAATTATTTCCAGGAAGATATGGCCGCTCGTCACCCTTAATGAATCACCCGGTATATGAAATAGTTTAGTTTTTAGGCGGCGATGTGACAATACAGCTTTTGGTCTGTAAGTAACTTCCATATATAAATATTTATCATATCCCTTCAAGCTTACAAGTTAGAGCGGATAAACACCTTGCTGACTAATGCCTCTTTAGTATCGTACTATATATACATAACCCTTGAAAGGGATTCAACACTGTTTAGCATATCGGAACTGGGTAGTTTCTGGGCCTTGTATTTTAGTTTACGATTTCCTTAGAAAACCCGTTTAAGATTCAATCTGTAGTCACTAGAGTGGCGGGGGTCCAGGGGCAGGACAAGCATTGACGTGGGTACCTATCCTTGTTTCTGATCTATTCTTTAAAGAAATAAATTAAACTATTTTACATCTTTTTCAAGATTTACTTGTTCTCGATTCGTATACTTAATATAACAAAATAAGGGTGTCCACCCAATCGCTTTTCGGTATTCAATATGGGGGTTTATTCCACGTATTACACGAAAGGTACAGGCATAAAAAATCAACTTTTAGCCGGTTTTACCCGTTCTGCATGTTTTACTGATAAAAACTTTTGCTTTAACTTGCACGATATTAAAATTGAAACCTTATCACCAAAAAGTGACCACTCAGCCCGGATTCCGGAGCTCGAGAGAACGAAATCCACGCATCGAACGAACAAGGTACCTGCTCGACGTCATACATATTCTGGTGTACAGAACAATGTGTGGTGGCGAATGCGCCAGAATATTAAAACATATACCGAAAATTATAACCAAACGTGGCGTTAAATTTATAAACGCTACAATTTATCTATATCGTTAAAGGCCAGTTTTTGTTTGTCGAATCACGACAAGACTTGGCAGAAACGACAAAAAACCAGCCACTATTAATTTTTGGCTACAATTGGTTTGTTTCTTTACCCTTTGAGTAGCAGCAGCCGGGATCCACGTCACCTATGAGGAAAACATCAACATTTAATTTTTTTATAAACAGACATGTCTTCTGTTTCAGTCACTCCCCCTCAAATCCTTGAAAACCATATTGTATTTATTAATACTGACAAAAATAACTCCAACAAATTACAAACTATATCATTAATTGGGTTCATTTTTAAAACTTAAAACATACAACTAAGTAGGTACGTACACTACTGAATTAACTGAAAAATAAAAACAAAACTTCTTAATCACACAGTAAATCACGTAAAACGATATCTATAACCGTAAGTTTCGCGAATCCTTAAAATAAACACCTTAAGGTTAGGCGAACCAATGCTAAAACAATGGTGCATACGACTGATCTATTTTTAAATTGCCCTTCATCATAATGCAAATTATTACGTGCTGTTTGCGTAACTGACGTCACGTAACCATAGCAACGGTGAATATCAAAGCCATGTTGGGCGATGGGTCTTCACTTGCTTTGAGCTAACGGACACGGTCGGCTGGGGCGCGCCAAAATGCACGAGTGTTTATAATTATTGTCCATCGGAGTTAACCGTGGCCCTATTATGCATAGCTTCACCTACTTCACCTGACGAGCCGCCACTGATATGTAAATGTGTTATTTAAGATATTTGACTCATGATTCAGTCATATTGTATGACACAATTTTAATTTAAAATAAATGTATTGGAATCTGTAAACCCGACACTGGCTTATGACTCATGTAATATTGAAATCCGGTCTCTATCGATGAGTTCACATTCTTGGAAATAAATTTAAAACCTATTTTAAGTTACATTATAATCAAATAATATTTTTTTAACCTTAGATTGCCAACGTTGAAAATATATACGTCGATGCCAATAATACGTAAATTTTACGTATATTACAAATATGTGCAAAAATTGTCTCAAACCTTTTAATTTTTTAGGAAAAAGTAATTACGTATTTTTATTCAAAAATAACAAACATTTCCTGAATCTAAAACAAACGAAATAACCATTGAACTTAGCGCCTTCATAACACATTTATACGAATTTAGCGCATTTATAACACATCTATGCGTAAAATTTACGCGTCAACAATCACTCTTTCTTCGGTAACTCACAACCCTCAAATACCACATCAGAAACGCGTCGGCAGCCGAATGTTATGGTGGTGGTAGATGCACTGCTTGAGTGGCAGAACAAGGATACCAATAATATGCCAATTATTTCAGATTAAAAAAAAACTGTACGTAAATTTTACGTAGCTTGGCAATCTAGGGTTAAAGTCGTGCTATATTTCGTATGACTATATGAAAATGTCTTGCTTATATTCTACTTGATTACACACATTACAATACATCCGAGCATTAGTAAATATACAATATAGAAAATGGAAAACAGAAATAAAGAAATGACAATAATAGTTGTTTCTTCAAGAGCACAACAAAAGGGAATTTTTACGATTATGTAATTTCGAAAAAATGAAAATTGTGTGTGTGTGTGTTACAATATGACGATTTGTATTTGAATACGATAACAATTTGGTTCTCTGGAATTTGATAGATGTAGCAATAAAAATTGTATAAAGTATAACTATATTTTGCTTCACATAATTTTATTATTAACCGATAATAATACTATTTTTAGAGTGTAAGCTTTATCTAAAGTTATTTTTGTCGAGCATTGGCTGTGCTACATATTATAAAAAACATTCTTTTAAATAAATTAAATTATAAATCCCTCTTTATAATAGCAGGCTTCACTTTTTGCAAGAAGGTAATTTTGTTAAAAGTGTTTTTTAAAGTAATAATTTAGAGTAGCATCCAGATGTTTTTGTAGAAGGTTTATAAATAAAACGCATATTATGCTTCAATAAGTAGATACCTCAATTAAATATTGTTTTAAAATAAACAACACATGTCAATATGTTTTTTTTCAGGCTGTTGCAAGCTCAATATTTATTTTATTTCAATTTGCCACGATGTCATAGCTCTCTCTGAGTAAACAATAGAAAAATTAAAATATACTTCTACAGTTATCTGATTTTAACAAAATATTTCGCATGGGGCACTATTTTTTATATAATTCTATAATATATTGAATACTTAATATTTTGTAAAATTTTTGCCTTGCGGCTCTGGTTCCTTCCTTAGCTTGATAATACCTGAAGTTCAAGAAATTAAATCAATCATTTCAGAAATAACAAATAAAAAATCATTTAGATGGGATAATGGGCTTTTTTACTAAATTTTAATATTGACCCTATCGTATAGACCAAGGAAAAATAAAATTTTCTTCAGTTTCTTCAATTGTGTACTGAAAAAATAATTAAAGAAAATACGCCCTCTCATGAAAATACGCGAAACAACTTACCGACGTCACAACAATTCCACGCCATGGCAACAGCCGATCGCTTTGCCAACGACGCTCATATCTTGCTTCCTGCTTCTAAACTGTTTTTGTCACTCGACACGCTCCTATCAGACTAATCTCTTGAGACTGGTCTTCTGTTTGTAATCTGATCTTTTCTATTTAAGTTTTGGAAACAGAGATAACAATATAAGCAAATAGAAGAATTGCGTGGCTAATAGGATGACGTACATCTTTTCTCATCTTATGTTATTAAACTTACGGCTTTCCCGCCGTATTTTTTAATGTTTTTTTGAAAATCTCTATTATTGCGATATATTTTCAATAGGTTCTAGATCAGGATGTTAGTGCTCAATATGATAAATTTGATTATTGTGAAAAAGTCCTTTATTGAGGTGTGACATTCGTAGTAAAACTAACCAACTCCTACTTTGTTAGTTTTGAGTAAATGATGAAAAACTGTTTCAGCATTGGTCAGTTTGTTATGTATTACGACATAAAGATTTAAAATTAAGCAGCAAACGCCAATTTTAATATAGATAAGGGCAAGCCCTATCTTCCTTCTTAAATTTATTAAAAACAAAACTAGTGCCTACGCGTTTAAACCAAAAGGGCCATCATCAGGACATGCTGTAAGGAACAAGGTATATGTTATACGATATGAAAAAATAAAATAAACTAAAAACTTACAGGCAAAAAGGTCCAAAAAAACAAAGACAAAGTAGGGCGCACTCTGGTCAATTATAAATTAATTAATACCAAAAAAGACACTGATATAAAATATCTGACCGAAAACAATTAAAATACATCATGATTGTCGTCAGAGGTACGGACAACTGGCAAATTATTTATATTTTATTAAAATGGTTTACTGCAAAAACTATTAAACATCGAAACAAAAAAAGGGTGCAGATGTCCTGGAGAATAATAATACAAGGAACAAGAATGATTTACATTAAATCTATGAAATTTTTTTTTTAATTTTTAAAAAGTTCGACAGCACCAACATAATTACGAAATGAGAAACTACCCTACCTTTGCGGAGAGCGAGATTGGGATAGAGCGATCTCTAAATTTTCCAACACATCTAGTTTTTCCCTTATTAAGGTGGTGTAACACTTTAAAATTTTCGTCTATTTTTTTTAGGAAGATTGGGCTTTCTTTCAAAACCCCTTATTTACAATGTCCCTTCTGGAGAGTAGTTACGACTTTGTTTAATATAGAGTTTACCATGAGAAATTGTGATTTTTATTACGCATGTGTTCTTGAACCTATAGAGAAACACCTGATGCATCAAATACGTTAAAAATCCTAATTATAACCAAAAGTGGAGATTGTAGGACACACCTTATGTCCAATTTTTTCCACAACTCTGTTCGTGCAATAAAAGCTTTAATGAAGGCTATAAATATTTCTTCTAAAAATGAAATATTTCTGCAATGTTTTAAATGAGCCATTGCTATTTCAATTCATAAAGAAGATAGATAATAATTATGAACCTGAATTTAGTTATCCACTAATTTTGTTTCCAACACTTTCTAAAATTATAGAAAAAAATGTTTTAAATAGAATTGATGATTTAACTTTTAAATGAAAAAAATATTTTAAATTTAATCCAATATACATACCAAAACAATAATAATTCTGATGGTGGCTTCTTCATTTCCTGAACACTCTTATTTAATGCTTAATGAAGGTGATTTTGCTGCAGCACTATTTTCTGATATTTTTAAAGCTTTTGATTGTTAATCGCGGAATATTGTTAAAACAGGAGACTTCAATCATTAATTTACTCTTTTTTTCAACAAATTTATGACATTAATTATTATCCTTATTTATTTTGAATCAGTTTAGCTAGTATACGATATTTTAAACTGTTTAATCATACACTAGAATTGCTTAAATTTTGACAGTTTCAATTAATCACAAAAATATTAACATAGGGTTAGGAACAAAAAGCCCTATCTTCCTTCTTACAAAAATATATTAAAATTACCACCTATGCGTTTCGGCCTACAAGGCCATCATCAGGGCATACTGTAAGAAATAATAACAAGTTGTATAAAATTAAAATAATAAAAAAAAAATTTTACACTTTTTAAAAAGTGTAAATGTTTTTTTTTTAATGTGAAATGATGTTTTTTAATTGACTATTGACTTGTTGACTAGGGTGCGTCCTACTTGTACTCTCTATGTGGTGACCTTATTACCTGTAAGTTTTGACATTTTTTATTATTTTAATTTTATACAATTTGCTTTTTATTTCTTACAGTTAGCCCTGATGATGGCCTTGTAGGCCGAAACGCGTAGGGGGTAATTTTAATATATTTTTGTAAAAAGGAAGATAGGGCTTTTTGTTCCTAACCCTACTTTATCATGTCCCTTCTGGAGAGTAGATACGACTTCGTTACAAAAAATATTGTTTGGTTTTATATCAGAAACAGTGGCTGCCAGGATTTTTGGTATGGGTGAGCACAAGTGGACCCGATGATTTTTGAGTGGGCACTACCAATCAAAAATGACTTTAAAAAAACAAAAAAAAGGTCGCCGCCTCTCCCTACGCTCTATACGACAATAAACAGGGGCAAACAAAACTGGCCTCTTGTCCAAGTGACATCTAAAAAAAAAGATCATCGTTCTCTTGAAAATAACATACAATACCACTCCAAAATTTTTATAGCCAAATCCTCCTTCCCTGCCGGAAATTCCATAACAAAACCGAATCCATCAATTTTGGGTGCGCACTTATGTTTCTAGGGTAGGCCAGTGCCCACCTTGCCCCCCCCCCCCTGGCGCCGCCGCTGATCATAAACTAGAAACCTAAGTGTTCCCCAAAAATTATATTATTTTTTTTTTAATCCGTTTTTTAGAACGGTTTAAATTTTAGTATATTTATTTTTAATGTTCTATAAATTATAAACAAATTTGCTGAAGTCTTATTCTATACCTCTTCTCTCTCTACCTTTAATATTGTTTTTAATTTATTGGTCAACATTTTTCTGCCATGCGCTTGCTATGTCTTGTCAGACCCCACTTAAAATATGCCTCCTCTGCTTGGAATCCCATGGATACCTGTTATTTTCATCAACTCGAGCAAGTTCAGGGGGGATTTTTAAGATATCTCATTTAAGCAAATAACAACCCAATAGAATATACTTTCGAATTCAATATCCTTCACGATACATTTTCTTTAAAAACTCCAAAAACTAGATTATAAGGATCTTAAACTTCTATATAAGATCATCAATGCTCGTGTTGATTGTTAACTCAATTGGTTTAGCTGTTCCTGCAAGCAATACACGAGTCTCCATAATATCATCGACTCATTTACCGTACCAACCAAGAGGAACGGTCCAATGTAAAAATGTTATCGCTTATAAATTGTGGACGACACGACGTCCGAAACGGTAATGGGTAATGGGCTACGCCAATCGTTGTCTGTAATAGACATTAATCGAACTCGAATATCCGTCTAAAGTCACTTTCCGTCTCGGCATTTACGTCGAGGCCTTAACTCAAGCTTTAGCTCATTTACTTGGGATGCCTAGGTTTACTTAGTTTATAAATGGACTTTTGTGGTGTATGCCAAAGTTTCATTTGTCAGCTGTGATACCTAAAATCAACTACCTACTGTATTACTGATTGAACTTTATAGTGTGTGATTAGCTATTTACCTAATAAGTTAGGTTGGATTAGAAAGGCAGATCTTTGGGTTTGTCCAAACAGTCTCACGTAGTCCTAGGAGGTCCGTTGTGATTCCACACTTTTTCCGTAGAACCCACCTTCATCAGATCTCTGATGATTAGAACGACATACTTCGTAGAAGAATTTTGACAACTCATTCAAACCAGCCATTACTATTTATAAACTTGGTTAGTCGATCAAGATGTAAACTGCTTACTTCCTCCAGAGTATTGAGCAATGGTTCACCCAGGGCATCCAATCCTCTTCTTGCAAGACTAGGACATTCACACAAGAAATATTGAATACTTATAAGCTTTTATGTACCTGATAAAAATAGAATGTTTTTGTACCTATTGTCTTTTTCTTTTATTACTAAGGAATACCTGTTTGTATTGTACTGTCTCTATGATACTGTTTATACTGTACTGTTTCTACTGTGCTGTTTGTACTGATTTTAGTTGGTAAAGTTTACTCTCTTTTTTATTGTTATTTTACGGAAAAGGCTCTTTTATGAATAAGTCAATAAAATTATTCTTTCTTGATATAGGTAATAAATAAAAATATACTTTTTTCAACTTTGGTGCCCTGTAAAATCAAAATGTGAAAAGGGGGGAAGGTCGGTTGTACGCCGTTTTTCAATGAAATGAAAGGTATTTTTTGTATTCAGCGTAATTTATTAAATATTGCCTAGCGCTTTCGGCCTAATTGTAGGCCATCATCAGGGCTTAGGTCCTACAAGAAGAACATATAAAGGTAAAAAGAACATATACAGGTAAAAACATTATTGATAATATTAGAATATAACATTTCCTTAAAAAGGTTTCTTTAAATGATATTTATAAAAGGTAAAGCTGAGAATACTCACTCGTCAAATTTGTCCAGGAAGCAAGAAACATTTTCAGAATGTAAGGAAAATTTCTAAACAAATTTTCAATGTGATGGTTTCGCTTTTTTAGCAACGAATGCCTGGATGACATTTGACATCGTGATGTAAAGTGGTAGGGAGAATCTCAGCCTTAGACAAATTATGAATGTGAGGACGACAGACAAAGACAAGAATATTACGGGTTAAATAAATAAATACGAACATTACGAGTTAAGTTACATAAAATAAAACAAAGACATCACGTGACTAATTAATTAATCATTGTTGATAACTCATCAATTCTTCTTGTAGGACCTAAGCCCTGATGATGGCCTACAATTAGGCCGAAAGCGCTAGGCAATATTTAATAAATTACGCTGAATACAAAAAATACCTTTCATTTCAAAATCAAAATGGTTAAACTAGTAGTAAAAGAAACTACACACATATCTCAACAGTATAATGCGTTTCTTCCCTCGGATATTAATATCAAACTATCCGCGGGGGGAAAATCACTATTTCCTTCCTTGGTATGCAAGTAGCTATTTGATTCCCTATTACTCTTTTTGAAATAGATTGATCGGAGTTGATTTTCTTGACTCCAATAACTTTCACAGCGAAATATTATTCGACATTATTGTAAAAATTCTTATTAACTCTCCCCCATATCCACCCCTTGTTCTTCTTAAAAAAAATTGTTGTTCCAAATTGAGTCATTTGACTTTTTTAATTTCAACTCAACATTTTTGACAACATTTTCTTGGTGCAACACTTTACCCCTACTTACCGTATCTTAACGTACTTTCTACCGTTAATAATTATAAAAATCAGTTAAGCCAAAAAAAATGATACACCAACATAAAAGGGAATTGTAACACATCAGCGTATTTTCCCATTTTATACATATAACATGATGTTATCAAATAATATATCAAAAATAAATATAATAGCTGAGTTATTGGTTTCATGAATCAAAATTTGTTATTTAGATTAATTTATCAACGCATAATCTAGTATCAAACAGAAATTTTGTTCTAACGCGTTAATCTAACATATTTTAGTAATTAGAGGTTGTAGGCCATTTTCCATGTTTTTTTTTCCCGCTCAAAATAAAATGGTTGGTGCCTTTATGGTCATATTCAAAAGCGCGCCAGGGGAGTGGGCACAAGAGTTTCTCCAAGCCATCATTTTTAGTAAAAATTACAGAAAATTAAAAATTCACTTAAAAACAATCTATTTTTCCAATATTATTATTAAAGATAATTTTGGGAAATTTTTAAAATACAGGGTGATTCCTAAGTTGATACTTCTTTTTTAGCTGTGTATAGAAAGCATTAAAATAAACAACTTTTTCAAAAAACTTAAAAATAGCCGAGTTACAGAACTAAAAAATCTAAGTGCGGGCCTGATACTCAAAACGTAGCCCTTTACTTTATATTGTTTTTTTCCGTTTTCTGAATGTGAGTCGTGCATTTTACGGATCGGTTGTCAGTTATTTATTTTGGCAAGTCGCGGCGCGGTGTGGTGTTCTGAAGCAAATTAATTTTAATAAATTGGTGAAAATGGTAAAATTTGAAAACAATGAACTAATTATGGTGCTAATTTATTGTGAGTGCTGTAAAAGTGCGGGTGTGTTCGGTTTTTTGAAAAAGGTATTTGAAAATGTTGTTTATTTTTATGCCTTCTATATGCAGCTAAAAAAGAAGTATCAACTTAGGAATCACCCTGTATAATGTAAATGTTACCACAACATTGATTGATTAAACAAAAATGCCTAATCCTAAATATTATATGCTGTGTTTAATACTTTTTGTTTTTTTTCTTAATATAAAGGGAGTAAAAAATACGTTATCTGCATCTAATATCAATCTAATAATTTAATTTATTTTACTACAGGTCCAAAATTACTGTCATCTTCGCTTTCTAATCGCGAGCAGCAGCTTAACCAAGTCGGAGGAAAAAAATCCATGAAAATAAATATTCGGCTCTATTAGAATTTCAAAAATACACTGGAATTGTTTCCTCTAACTTCGTATAACCCGCTGCACTTTATACGAATCACCGATATATGATTTTAAAACTAACTTTAATTAACTTAACAGTAGTTGAACATGAATATATCTTTTATTTGATATTGCAAAGTTATACTTTTTATAATTTGATACTTTTAAAGGTCAATAAATATTAAATTTTCTATAAACGTCCTTTGGATTAACAAAGTTTAATATTCTCGTCCAAAAATAAAATCTAAATTGAATTAAAACTTCAAAAGTGACGTTTCCATTAATTTTAAATAGAATGTACCAAAAGGGCTTAGGTATAAGAACGTTCATAGCAAACAAAGTGCTGTACTATTTATAGCACTGACTTGGCATTTAAAAGCGACAAATTATTCGAGAGAGTGTGTTCGGCGGTGAGGGTGAAAAGATACAAAACTTGAGCCTCAAAATACGTAACGATATAGCTGGATATTTAAAAATTGACATTAAAAATCTATTATTTTCAACCAGCTGATATGGAATATTTCACTAGTTTAGTACATTTCGCACGTTTTTGTATTAATAGCTCAAGTTCCGGTACCGGATCATGATTATAATTTCTTATTACACTGTAATTTTTTGAAAATAACTTTGTTCCCACCCAGCAAGAAAATCGTTTCTGAACGGTAATATAGTCAGATCTGGTCTTAACGTGCGGGTCCAAAGGTCACTGATCATATGCGTCAAATCAGACAACACAGAGGCTATCAAAATGTTGTGAGATTATTTACAAATATACCGAAGGAAGGAAAAATAGTTTCATTATTTTAGCTATCGCGAAGATAGCCACATATACCTAATATTATTAGTTTTGTAAATATTATGTACAGGGGAGTTGAAAAAGTTACAAAAAAATTATATAATCGTTAATCATATACCTACTGTACCCTTTAATTAAACACGACAATAATAAACAGTGCAATTTATTTTAACAATTTTACTACTAAAACCTAAAAATACAATGACATTTAGTCTGATAAACTATTTCGATAATGAAAGAAAAGCGGAAATTCGCATTCCAATATGCAGGAAACCGTATAAAAAACACTGGGAATTAGTTTAAGGACTATGCAGAATAATTTGCATGAAAAAAAAGCATAATATAATACCCAAGAATACTTAAAAATGTAAACGAAAAACACCGTTTATAATTATAGCCTAAAAACTCTCATCGTCACTTATAAAATCTGAAAAGTCCTCGTCGTCTGAGTCGTTTTCGAATGGAGCAATTATCATTGGCGCTACTTCGACATCTAGTACTTGTTCTCGATCCCACCAATCCCTTATTAATATTTCTGTATGTTCCACCGATTTCTTCCAGTACTCGTGTGTAATAGTGTAATATGATCTAACGAATCTTGCCAAACTATTTGTACTTGGTCGGATTTAAGACCATCACCAACATGTTTTTCATAATAAGACTTTGCACCAGCCCATATTAATTCTATTGCGTTAAACTGGCAATGATATGGTGGCAGTCGTAGAACCTCATGACCATATTCACGCAGTATTTCATCTACCGCGTATATTTTGGGTTTTTAAAGATACTTTGCTATTGATAGGAGTTCCGATTTAAGCATATTTGGTAAAGGATTTTGGTTGTGTTTTTCTAGCCACTCATAAATATCACTTTTCCTCCAAGATGAAGTAGGCTGTTTATTTAAAATTCTTGAATGATATGATGCATTATCTAATACAATTAAAGACGGAGCATCCAAATTTGGTATCAATTGAACTTTTAACCATTTTTCAAACATTTCGCAATTTATATTATCATGATAGTTAGCACTTTTTGATGTTGAAGAAAAAATTAAACTCGCACTTGCAACATATCCTGTTGCAGAACCGGCATGCAAAATAATAAAACGCTTTCCCGTACCGCACCCCTTTTTTCTTTTAACACTTTTTACAGACTCATCTTGCCAAGATTTTGAACCACTTCCATTCGAAAATATCCACGTTTCGTCTAAAAATACCACTTTTCTAAATTTCGATTTGTAATTGTCCGTATATTTTTTTAAAAACTGAACACGCTGACTCACTATCTGTGGCTGCTCACATAAAAATATTCGGTTACAGTCTTTTTTATAGCGAAAACCTAAATTTTTCAATAATTTTGATAACGCTTCAAGTCCAATTTCCAAAACACCCCGAATTTTTAATGTTTTTTATAAAACTGGAAGAGTTACATTGGTTTTTGATTTGTATAAATCGTAAATCACATTTCGAACTCCAATTTTAATATTTTCGCTTACATCCTTAGTCTTTGGCTTTCTTCGTTTACACTTTTTAGTATTCTTGGGTATTATGTTATGTTTTGTTTCATGCACAATTTTCTGCACAGTCCTTAAACTAATTCCCAGTGCTTTGGCTACTGTCTCCTGAATATTGGTTGGCGAATTTCCACTTTTTCTTTCATTTTCGAAATAGTTTATCAGATTAAGTACCATTTTTTTTGATTGGGGATGCAAAAACCCAGAAAATTGTTTCATATTGTCACAAACTGTCAAAGTCATAAAACTGGCATATTTAAATTAAAACGTAGCTGGTGCTATTATAAGCTTTTTTAGAATCGCTTGAAAGTAAATACATATATATTATAATATCCTTTTTTTTTCATGTCAAAATGGAATAAGTCTGTCTCATTTATCTTACGTATTTTATTTAGAGGGTAAAATTAAACGCAAGTAAAGAAAACAAAAACTGAGAGTATGTCTTTCTTGAATCGTATGACCCGCACGATAAGACCAGATCCGACTATATGCCAAAATTGATGATTTTTCGGAAATAATGTATTTTTGGAGCGTAGATTATAAATCTGGGAGCCGTTTTTGTTGCAGATGCTTAGGTTTTAAAACATTTCTTCTTACAGTGCCATTTTGTATAAAGGTTAGGGTTTGGATTCAAAATGAATCATTCTCGTTTCTTGCCATACTATATTTTTATTGTAAATTATCACACATCTTCAATTAATATTTTTATTTAAAATTTTGGTTATAAAAATAGACTGACTGATGGTTGTCATTTGTTTTTGTTGTAAACATTTTTTATTTCATACTGTATTGTAAAACACACCTTTATATATTTGAATTTAGTTCAGAAAATAAGGTTTTACCGCAATAAGGCCCATAATATTCATCTCCTGGTAACTTTACCAGTCAGATAATTTCTATGGAAACAATTGTCTCAACAATAGTTTCTTTGGAAATTATCTCGCTGATAAAGTTACCAGGAGATGGATAATTCGGGCCTAAGTCCGGTAAATTTTTTTACCGGACTAGTTCTGTAAAATTTCTTTACTGAACTGAAATTTATAAGTTTTATTTTAATCCCAAATTTTTTACATAGAGTTGATAAATTTTGATTATTTTGGTTCAAAACTTCTACAAAATTTTTGTTTTCAACTGCCTTTAGCTTTAATTTAGACGCCATTTAGACAAACGAAATTAAAACAATTACGTTTCCTAGGTAGATCAACGCTATCTTTCCATTAGATTTGAATTTTATGTCAAACACACAATGTTTCCACGAGTAAATATAAGCACTTTTCAAATATATGACACGGAATAAAACTTCATTATAATTTCAAAATATAATTTTTAACAGAACAGTATAAAATAAAATATTGTACGTCATTTATCAAATCCTTTACAGTATTCGTTTCAAAATTCCAAACTGAGCTCCTTCGTCGCCTCGTCTCGAAACATTTCACTCATACTGTAAAAGTTGATTTACCGGACTTTATTATTGCATTTGGTTATATTTTTGTTGATTTAAAATAGCTCTAAAAAAGGGAAACGGGACAAAAAAGTATAAAATAGAAAAAAAATTATAAAATATTATTCTTTTTACTTGTTTTTCTATGAAGCTGCATCACAAACCAATAACGAAGACTACATGCGTCTGAAACCTTAATCTTTATACACACCAGAACTATTAGAAGGAACATTTTAAAAACTAAGCGTTTCTGACAAAAACTGCTTCGTTAATTTTGGCATGGTAAGCGTATAATAAATACGTATGTACCAAAAGGAAATAGTATATTACGTACCGAGGTGGAAAGTGTTTCATTACTGTCGAGAGATTAGATAGTTTACCGAGACGCGAAGCGTCGAGGTAAACTATATCTCAGAGACAGTAATGAAACTTTTCACCGAGGTTTGTATACTATTTTATTTACAACCACATCCAACATCCACTTCTTATTATTTTGAGTTCAAATAATTATTAAAAGGTAAATGTCATTTTGACTTTTCCATTGCAAAAGTAGACAGACATTTAGAATTTCAAATAACCGCAGGTGATAAAATAACGTAGGTAATAATACACATCAAGATGGCAAATATCATTTTTGGAATATGGTTTCCATGTCACTAAACAATATATTATTTTTTTAAAACGTTAGTGTCAAAGTTTTTACAAAACACCAAAAAAATGCTCTCAGATGAGGAATTTGATTTGGCTGCTACTCCCCCAGAAATTCGAGAAGCAGCAAAAATAGTAGAAGAAGATCTTCTGCCAACTAAAAGCCGCCCGAGATATGACAAGGCATATAACTGTTTTAAAGAATGGTGTATTGGAAACAAAGTTCAAAATCCTGGTTCTGAATCGGCGCTACTAGCTTATTTTAGTGAAAATGCCAAGACAAAGAAAATATCAACGCTTTGGTCAATATATTCAATGTTGAGGACCACTCTATCAATTAGGGAAAAAGTAGACATATCTAAACACGCAAAGCTATTAGCATTTTTAAAAAAGCAAAACAAAGGATACAAGCCGAAAAAATCGACCACACTGTCTATGGATAATATTGAAACATTTTTGGAACAAGCACCTATGGAATTTCTTGTTCAAAAGGTATTTTAGGCTAAAAGGTTGACTATTTCTATATTAACTTATTATTTTATACATTTGTAGGTCGCATTGGTTATTGGTGTCTCAGGCGCCTGCCGATCAGATGAATTATACAAAATGAAAACAACAGACGTTCACTTTTTAGAAGAAAAGGTCGCGATTGAAATACAAAATAGCAAAACGTACCAGCCACGATCATTTATGATAACTGATAATAAATGGATTGCACCACTTAAGGAGTACATAACTTTACGGAAAAATATACAGGATGGAAAGCTTTTTATGCAAATAAGATATGGAAAAATTAGTAAACAATGTATTGGGCACAACACTTTAAGTCAGTTTCCAAAAAAAATTGCAGCTTTTCTGAAGCTGAATACTGAAGGTTTTACTGGTCACTGTTTCAGAAGAACAGCGGCTACTTTGCTCGCAAATAACGGTGGCGATCTTATGCAAATAAAGCGGTTAGGAGGCTGGAAATCTAGCACAGTAGCTGAGGGATACATAGACAGTTCGGTTTCTACTCAGGTTAATACGGCAAAATTGATTTCAAAGCCAAGTTCAAGTTTTACTAACACTACTTTAACTTCAAATAATCATGAAATAAACCTTTCAAAAGAAGAATTTCAGCAAGGTTTAAACATATCTGTGACTGCCTACAATAATGCCAATGTAATATTTAATGTAAATAAGTAAAACATAAACCATGTTAATTTTTTGTTTTTTATAAATGTCATTTAGGTATAATTCATTTAAAGAAATAAAAAATAAAATTATTGTTGTTGAATTTGTGTAATGAGTTGTGTGTTGGTGTGTTTGTATATTATTTTGAGATATCGATTTTTATTAAAATTTAAAAAAAAAAAAATTTACTATTTTGAGATATCGATTTTTAATAAAATTACAAAAAATAACAATTTTACTTTCCACCCGGGTGGAAAGTGAGCACTTTCCACCCGGGTGGAAAGTAAAAGTCAAGAAACGTCAACTTTCCACCTTTCAAAGATAGGTGAAATGTCATTATTACATACATGGTTGTAAATAAACAAATATATTGATTTTGTGTTGTGTTTGTTATACATTTTTTAAATAAATATTTAAACTCGGATTATAAGTCCAAGCATGAGACGAAAAATGAGGTTGTAATTAGACTTTCAGACCCAAACTCCTATGCTTAAGGGGGGTGTTTTGCGCCACTGACATAGCCTACCCAATAAACTAAAAATGGAAAGGATTGATAGAATTTTGATGACAATATAAGCTTTTGGAATTCAAGTACTTTTTTAACTACTCCATAATCAATGGACGCAGTGTACAAATTGTAATTTCCACCCAGTTAATTTTCGTTTACTAATTTGGTTAGACTTTTTGTTTCTTCTGACATGTCTCTCCTATAAACAAAACAAAATGTTGCCTCGAGCTAATGCTTTTATACAATTTATATTTGAAATTTAAAACTCACTTACCACAAAAAGGGTTCTAATATTTAATTTGTCAAATTTCAATTTGAAAACAAGGAGTATACAGGGTGTTCCAAGTTAAGTGCGCACTAATGCTAACTCATTTAATATTATAGATACAAAGTTGGTTAAATTAGCAAAGTATTAACATTTTTTCTGCTGATTAAGATAGTAAAACCAAAAAAACAATTGAATACAGAATTTCCGATTAAACGAGAAAAATGCATTTTTTTTAAAACGGAACACCCTGTATATTTTTGACACAAATGTTTGCAAATCGTTTACAGAATAAAAAAGTTTATATGCAATATTGGCCTTAAACTAAGAATATTCTAATTATTGCCATATTTACTTTTTAGACAAGGTGGCTGTGCATTTTTAAAATAAAACCTAATTTTATCATAAATGTTTGGTTTAAGCGTAATAAAAAAAACTACATTAGATGAGACATCGCCGTTTTATGTAATACATTTTTCGACATTCTTTAAAACCCGTCTTGTGGCTTTTAACACTGTTCGGCCATCAATGGATGATATGATGAATCGAATGCATTCTTGAAGTTCCTCCAGGTTCGCGTATCTCCTTTTATAGACTTCTCCTTTGATATAACCTCAAAAGTAAAAGTCTAGTGGAGTAATGTCAGGAGATCTTGGGGGCCAACGTATCGGACCATTTGTTGCTATCCACCTATGAAAAAGCCCTTCTAATAATATTCTTACTTCGTGAATCTGATGAGGGGGCTCCATCTTGTTGAAAGTAGATTTGGTTACGTGCCTCTAAGTTCACATTATCTAAATATGCTTCCAGTAATTCTGACAACATATTTACATATCTCCTGCCTGTTAAATTGCCCTAAAAAAAATGGCCCAATTATTTGACTGCCTATTATACCACACCAAACATTAATACTAAATCTTATTTCTGGATTTGGGGGATGAGAAACAAATTTTCTCTAGACCAATAAATGCATGTTTTTACGATTAAACATACCCCTGTTTGAAAAATTTGCTTCATCGCTCCAAAAAATGTGCCTTAAAAAGTTAGGATTTTGCCTGCACATATTAACAAACTATTGACAGAAATGTAGTCTCCTTTCAGTGTCCCCAGGTAATAATGTTTGCACTGGTCGGTACTTATGGAGTACAACCTTATATTTTTTTAAAACTCTCCATATTGTAACTAAGCTTAAACCACTGTCCCTTGCCAAATCTCTGGTTGAATTATTTTTGTATGCTTCAAAATATGCCAACACATTTACTTCTACTTGTTCACTTATTATAAACTGGCGTTTAGTTCTAGCCTTTGCAAAGACTCCTTCGTTACTTCTAAATTTTCTATACAGCTTTAAAAAATACCTTCTGTTTGGTTGATCACCTTCAGGATAAATTTGGGAATATTGTTACTGTGTCCAAAAACTATTTTTTTCTGCATACAAAATACACTTCTATCATATCGCATTTTTCAAAATGTGTGAACACCATTTTGTAATATTTTTACCAAAAAATTTAAAATTACAGACCAGTTCAATCACTTACAATAATAATAAATGCTTACTTTTGTTGACAGCAGAATAATCTACTGACGCACCGAATAAAGCTTTTGTTTTAAAAATGCACAGCCACCTTGTCTAAAAAGTAAATATGGCAATAATTAGAATATTCTTAGTTTAAGGCTAATATTGCATATGAACTTTTTTATTCTGTAGACGATTTGCAAACATTTGTGTCAAAAAAATTCAGGGTGTTCCGTTTAAAAAAAATGCATTTTTCTCGTTTAATCGGAAATGCTGTATTCAATTGTTTTTTTGTTTTTACTATCTTAATCAGCAGAAAAAATGTTACTACTTTGCTAATTTAACCGACTTTGTATCTATAATAATAAAAGAGTTAGCAATAGTGCGCACTTAACTTGGAACACCCTGTATATGAGTATATAGGATGTCCGAAGATGTGGTTTAGAAAAGGATAAATGGAGGAAATTTTAGTGGGTAAGTACGTAAAAATGTGTCATCTGAAAACGTTTTTTCTTGTAAAAAAAATTGATTTAGGTTAACAAAAATTAAATTTTGTATGCAGAGAACATAAAAATATGACAATGAAATTTACTGTATGCTTCATAATATTAAAATTGTCGAATATGGATTGGTATCCTCAAGGATGGATTACTCATCTTTAGCTGTGGTGTTAATACTCTTAATGGGTGTAATAGTAAGTAATAAGTGTTTATAATTGGTTGAAGAGAGGGTTCCATTCAAGAATCTTCTTTCTTATCAAGGTTTGTTAATAATTCTTGACACAGTAAAAAGGAACCCCTGCTCTAATTTGGTAGGGATTACAAAACACTATAAAAACTCAAAGAAACAGTTACTTAGTGAAAAGTAGGTGTAAGGGTAACCTCTGCCCGTTTGGTTACTTAAGTCTTTCTAAATGAGGTAAAATACAATCTCAGGACCAGAGCAGTTTCCAGCCTATGAGCAAGTGCTCTTTGTAATGTCTATTTAAGTGTTGAATTGTTTATTTCTCTTTTGACCTAAGTGAACTGTTAAGCAGAAAATGTGTCTCTTGAAGTTATTAAAAATAGCATCGTATGTGAGTTTTAAGGAGACAACTCTACTTTAGAGAAAACTCTCTAAACTTACTGATTTGATAGCAAAAGGCTTTGACCTGTGCCAGCCTCGTGGTAAATGTCAAAACTTTACTGTTTTTTTTTTTAAAGAATATGCCTGTATAGTGTCTCTCTTATTCCTTCTTAAATGCTAGAAGGCCATGGTTTATCCAACTTCATAAACTTACTACTAAAACATAATCTTAATTAATCCAAATTTACAAGTCATAATTTATAAAGAGTAGTTATTTAACTTCATAATGGCATAACATAATTGTGGTAGAAAAAAAGTTACCATAATTTGTGTTTTTGTTCCATATTAATGAATATTTTTCGATCAGTCATCATATTGAGCGAGCTGAACGCGCGCTTGACCGACTATTTTAATATGAATTAATTTTCAAGGTTTATCGTGGGGTAAGCGCGAGTTTCATTTCGATTACATAAGTTTCGTGCAACACACAAAATAAAAAAAAACGTTGTATGAATGGAAACATGTAAGGAACGCCAAAAAGCCCATATTTTAGAAAAGGTTACTAGGAATAGTATTTAGCGTATTTTCTAACGAAAAGTATGACTTACCTGTCTAGGGAATGGAGCTTTCTATATATTAAAATTACTACCGAATGCTGAAATAAAGAAAACGTGGCACGCGCACAATCGAACCCGGTGGTAAGCAAGGATACTACTCACGTTCAGTCGGCCGTTAGTCCATGAACTGTTCGTTCGCTAGCCAGCCGTTATTAATGGTCACACTACACCTTCAGTTTTGATTACCGATAACGGCCGGTTTCGATTGCGGCCTACATTTCACTACACACGGACGGTTTTTTATCGTCAGTTCAAACATGTCACAAGAAGAGTGTGCGCAGCGGCAATTGTTATTATATTACACAAGTAGAGAAAAATGTAAGGAAAAACAATTCGGATGAAAGAGTGGTTAAAAGACGTTACACTTTCTCCTACATGGAGCTTATACGAGAACTCAGACAATCGAGTTCAAATAATTTTAAAGTAGTATTTATTCAATTATTACTTTATCTGATATTTTAACCTTTTTAAGTTCCTTTCTGAAAGTACTTTTCAGTATTATTATGAATCTTATGTTCCATAGAGAGTAGACAATTCTTCATAAGCCTTCGTTCGCAAAAGCTCTGTTGGCATATGAAGTCTTTTATTTTCCACAAACATCGGAAGTTTATCCTTTCCAGTTACTTTTATATGTTAAAAATTTTCTCAGCTTCTAACTAAGGATATTAAATTGATATTTTCGAGATTCCCAAATTGTATTTACGGCAGTTTTAGTTTAACGTTTTAAACCGGAAGTCAGAAGGGAGATCATCAATTTCCTTTATCTTGACAGTATAAATAATACTTAAAGAATCCGTGATGGAAAATCATTACAGCATTACGAAAAGACAGACCTATTATTAGAAAGACTCAGTTTAGGTTTAAAGTAAACAGTAATGGAGAAAGATGTTAAATAAATTAATTTCTTTAGGGATTTGGTATAATTTTTCTATATGTATTACATTAATGCCTGTTGTGCTGTAATTATGAAAATTTTTAAAAACTGACTATAGCTATTTCTTCAAACTTAAAAATCAACTAAAATAATAATAAAGTTAAAGAGGTTAATCCAATTTTTAGAAAAAAATCGGCAAATACCTTTGCCCATCACTGTCCTCACTATACAGGGTGTCATGAAATTGGCACATTATATTTAAATGGGTGACTCCATGGGTATACCAGAGAAATATTCTGTTTTATTTCTTAAAAATTTTGACCAAGAGTTATACATTCTGCCACACAGTGGCCTTCAAGGCTTTAAACTCCAACTGACTTAAGACGAAGATCACGATGGAGTATCTAAACGACCTGAAATAGCGTTTTCGGTTTAGCACTCAAGAGTGCTCCAGGAGCGATCTGTGACGTCATAGATCTGGCTGAAATTTGTTTTTGCCCTGAACGCGGTCACCCTCGCACAGAGTGTAAATTGAACTTGATTTCGCTTGACAATTTGACAGATGTCAACAAAGGAAACAATCATTTTCAAATTTAAATCTACTTAACCGCCAAAAAACTCTCCAAGAAATATAGCACCAAAATTGCTAACAGACCATAAAATATAATGGCTATGCAAGCGATGTGCAACAATGACATTCTACACAACAGGAAGAGGTTTTTTTTTATTATTTACATATGTTTGTTAAGGGTATCATAAATAAACAATGACTTAACAGTAAAAAATCATTGGCCAAGTGATTCTTCTCCTCTGTTGTAGGAGACCGAATGACATTTGGAGCTATTGCCAATAAAAATTGCATTACCCTTAAAATCATTAGGTAATTTAGATTTGAAGTTCCTACATTTATTGTTTAAGAAAAGCCCATGTGGTCTTCAAATTTAAAACATCCCCTCTTGAAATTAAATATTACAAGCTACACCTTTTAAGTAATATTTCTGACAAGCATTTAACTATTGTTTTATAAGCAGAAAATAGTAAACAAAAATAAAGAAAGTCTTAACACAAAAATAGTGTATTCTCCATATATTAACTTTTGCAATAGCTGTGTGAATACTACTCAAATGTCAATTGTTCTTGAAATTTCTGCCTGCATACTTACCACAAAAAAGATAGAATATGTGCCTCTGTCGTTTTTAAGGCTTTCCCCCGTCTACTAGTATTAAGGTAGAAGCGACTGTATTGAATTATTTGAATCAGTTTTCTGCAGGTTACACGAATAATCCGAAAAGGCTGTTTAAACCGCAATAAAAATAAAGATGCTATTGAATCGTGGTTACAGCCATCAAACGATTAAAGTTATTGTATATTTAAATATTATAAGAACTTACTTTCTCATCAGTATAGCTCTGGACAACTTCCTTAATATAATTTCGAATTTTTGTTTTCGGTTCTCTCTAACTTTTGTAGCCGCAGTTATCCTCCAGCTCATCTTCTGTATCAGAAGAAGATAGTAACTTCATACACTGTACAACCTTTTGAAAACGCTCCATAGAAACTTTATAAAAGTATTCTTTTATGAACTTAACAAAATATAAACAAAATATCCAAATAATAACACGCCAGACAGAAAACAAACAACCAACGAGTCAAAATATAACACAAGAATGACAAGCGATAACAAGAATAGAATAACTTTGGTCGTTTGCGATTCTGCGCAAGGGCTGTCTCTCTACTCCGTAAAAATTTGCAAATCTAAAAAGAGCACCCGCTAATGGATCAACCGATTTTGATAACCGAACTTGCGAATTTCGGGGAGAGCACTCTCAGAGTGCCCGAGAGCAGTAAATCGGAAACACTATAAGATATATACACACCATCCTATTAACACAACTATAAGATGGGGACATTTGATTTTGATTTTTTGACATATTTAAAATAAGTAAAGTGTTGTCAAGATGATAATTTGGGTTTTTATTCGAAATATTGACTTCTTTGCCGCTATTTAATCTTAGATGTATGTCCTACCGTTTGCAAAGATAATGCTTGAAAAATGTGTGTGTATAAATGCCACATCTCCTTTAATCGTCGGATCTGCAAATAATGCTGGTTGAACAACATGTGAAATAACTTGGAGGTCACAAATATCCGTTAGACCCCTACAAATACATCCCTTTCCCTGAATTCGTCAGAGTCGTGAAAGAAAGTACTATTAGTTCTGCCTCACTCAATTTCAAATCGAGGCGACTATGAAAAAATACAGTATTATTTTTATATTATTAAATTTTTTTATTTATTTCATATTCTTTTCATAAATGTCGTTAATCAAAAATAATGAATACATTCATAGTATCCGATATGTAACACGTATTCGTTAGTTTCCACCAAGTCTCATATTACCCACAATGCACTGATTCTCACTCCCAAAAATAAAAGTTCACCAGGCGGTTTTTCCTTTTATGTCTGCAGGTGTTTCAGCGGCACCCGTCTTCGATGTATGTCGGGGCGTTTCGATAAAAATTAACGGACGAATTTAAACTTGTTTTTTTTAATTATTTTGAGGTGAAAGGTATTTTATCATTCTTATTTTCTAGAAATGATTTTAATGCGTACATTTATTTGTGGTATACTGTGTGACATCAGCAGGTATATTTTGTGATTTTTACATGTGACAATAGAATAGATGCAATAGTCTCATCGGTTTTACCGCTCACTATTGCTAAGTAATAATACTAATAAAAATAATAATTATAATAATAATAATAATAATAATAATAATAATAATAATAATAATATTAATAATAATAATATAATATATATAATTTGTGCAAGTCGCAAGAGACCTCTATGAGAAAATACTTCCAAGAATCGAATGGGGAAATTCTTAAAAAAGTGGTAGCAGCAGACGCTGGATATACAGCCCTTAACTTAATGCAAAACGGATTACCCAACATCATCCGCGCGCCCCCAAGTCAACAGCTTGTAACTTGGCAAGAGAAAGTTCTACCCGGCAAATACCCTACTGCACTCCAAAATCCACTCATAGATAGAGAAATGTCACTGAATTGGTTAGAGAAAAGGCACCTTCACGCTGAAACAGAAGGTTTTATAATCTCCATCCAAGACCGTGTCATTCGAACTTGAAACTATGAAAAAGTCATCTTGAAAAGAAATGTGGAAGATGTGTGCAGAAAATGCAGTTGTCCCGGAGAAACGATAGAACATATCACGGCGGGATGTGGTGCTATGGCCCCCAACGCTTACCTGGGGAGACATAATCAGGTGGCAAAGATCATCCACAAGGAACTGGCCCATAAACTAGGGCTAAGTGAAAACCTCCCACCATACTACCAATACTCATCCGAGTCAGTCCTTGAATCCCCTGAATATATCTCTTATACTGGGACAGGCCAATAATAACGGATAGAACAGTAGACCACAACCGTCCGGATATTCTTCTCATCGAATAAACCACCAAGAAAGCTTTCATAATCGATATAGGTTGCCCACTAATACACAACCTCTCTAAAACCGAATCGGAGAAGAAGACCAAGTACTCGAATTTGGCTATAGAGATAAGAAATATATGGAAGCTAGATAAAATCGACATAATTCCGAATATGGTGGAGGGAGCTATGACGAAAAATTTCAATTTCAATATTAAGATCTACCGATATCTACCGATAAGTACATGATGCATGTAATATACCATTACTATTTAAAACAAATCACAATTAGGCGAATTAGTAATACCATTTTTTTCAAAAAAAATTAATTATTTTAACGTCCTACAAAAGTTACCACCCCTGTAATAAATTATACCATAAATTATCATAAATACCAGCCGGCGAACGGCGTATTGTTTTAATCCTAAAAAGGGGTAAACGTCGCCAAAGGTTTTTATTTTAGTTTAAAACAATGAAACTCGTTCAATTGTTTATTAGGCTAACAAATTGTTTTATTAAATGGAAATACGTGTTAAAACAGACAAAGGATAATCAAGGCGGCTTCGAATGTGATCTTGGTTTAAGTTAAATAAATTATTTACGACACGATTTTCGAGCTTGGTTTAAAACTTTATTGTATGGGCGGAATTTAGTTTATTTATAGTTAAATCACGGTTAATTCAATCAGCTTTGGCACGGACCTTTGACGCACTCACTCTTAAATGACGGGTAGTGTTACATAGGGCTAGTCTAAAAAGAGGTAGAAAGTGGCGTATTTATGAGGGGGGGGGGGAGAGTACCGGGCTGTAGCCACCCCACCCCCCCTGAGCCTAGAAGCTCGGGCCTAAAAGTCTAATTGCAATCTAATTTTTCGTCTCACGCTTGGACTCATAATTTAAATTTTTAAATAATGTATTTTTGGCTTAGATTACAAAGGTCTTATAGAAAACGTTTAGGTTTTAAACTTTTCCTTCTAAAAGTCCTGTTTTATATATTTATGAATTTTATAGGAAAACGAGTAAAAAGAATAATATTTTATTGTATTTTTCTATTATATATTATCTGTGCCGTTTTCCCCTCTTTAGAGCTATTTTAAATCAACGAAAATATAACCCAAAGCAATAAAATATTTTTACAGCAAAAACAAAAAATTATTAGGTATTTATTTTAAAGAGAAAAATTAAAGTAAAATTTTAATTGAAACTTTCTTTATGGTCTTCCATACACAGTTCTTAGTGTGATAATTTATAATAAAAAAAATATTGCGGGAGGAAACGAGAATGCTTTATTATAAATATACAAAACGGCACTTAAGAAGGAATATTTCAAAACCTAAGCATTTGCACCTAAACTGCTTATAGATCTACGCTCCTTAAATACATGATTTCTGAAATGATATCCAAAAAATGGTTGTAAAATTCATTCAATTTTTTCAATATAATAATTACATCACTGTAAATGCGATAAAATGAATGGTAATATCGCCTACGAAATTGATAAATACAAAATAAGGACATAGGATCCAGGCGCGGCTAGTGAGTTTTTTTCCTCCTTAGGGCTCGTCTATATGCCGGATGCACTTAGGCCAGGTTTGGTCTATTGTACTCACCCTGTTTGATTATTCACACCCATTCGGTGATTAGGTTAACTGGGGAGAGGGTCAGGATGTCCTCTGATTCCAATTTTGGTTGCCCGAGTATTCGTTGCCTCTTCCAATCTAGTGACTCGCAATGGCAAACTATGTGCTGTACTGTTTCCCTAGCTTGTTCGCACAATCTGCAGTTAAAGTCTCCATTGTACAGTTGCATTCTGTGCAGATGATTTTTGACAGCCATGAGTCCTGTCAGAATTCCTGAAGTAGTTCTCAGGCTATTTTTGTTCATTTACAGCAGCTGCTTCGTTAGTTTCGGGGTCTGGATCCCCAATAAAGCATTACTCTCGTCATTGGAATAGTAATAGTACATACAATTTCTAATAATTTTACACTTTCCGAAAACGTTTCACCGAGGTTCATTTCATATATATATACAGGGTGTGTATTTAAAAACTTCCCACCACGGATATATCGAAAACCACTGATTAAAAGAAAAAACGCCGAGACACGTCAAAATATGTGCCAAAGGGGACAACTTTTTAACCAAAAACTACTTCACCCTCTGCCCCCCGATCTTTCAAAGTGCTTTATTTTGACGTTTGATTTTTTAAAATCGGTCGATTCGTTTTCGAAAAAATTAGAAAAATTTCTATTTATCTTAATTTGTTCAGATAGAAAAAAAACACACGAAAATATCACTTTTTATTTCAATAAGTGTTTAAAATGTTGCCCATTATTGGCCAAACAATGATATAGGCGATGTTCAAATTCCTGATGGACATTTTCAAACACATGTTGTGGGAGATGATGCGTTGACGAAGTTCATCCAAAGTTTCAGGTTGTGGAGTATAAGAATAAATACAGTTCGCCCATGTTATCTGTGTTGATAAAAGGCGGAAAAAAATTCTGGTTGTTATTTGGTTGCTGCCACGTATAATCTTCCGAATTGCTGTTTATGTTGGTTTTTGAACACTTATTGAAATAAAAAGTGATATTTTCATGTGTTTTTTTTCTATCTGAACAAATTAAGATAAATAAAGATTTTTCTAATTTTCTCGAAAACGAATCGACCGATTTAAAAAAATCAAACGTCAAAATAAAGCACTTTGAAAGACCTTTCAAACAAGCTATTACTTGATACCCCTTGTCTTTTAAAATTTTTAAGGGGATGACCCCGGGGGGCAGAGGGTAAAATGGGGTGAAGTAGATTTTGGTTAAAAAGTTGTCCCCTTTGGCACATCTTTTGACGTGCCTCGGCGTTTTTTCTTTTAATCAGTGGTTTTCGATAAATCCGTGGTGGGAAGTGTTCAAATGAACACCCTGTATATAATCATAAAACTTCCAATTCTGATTTAGGCTTGGAAACGCTTATCCTCTCATAATTATTTTTAACGGATTATAAAATGTCTACAGGAAACTCTTTTTAAAACTAGCAAAATTACTTGTGTTGAACAAACGTGTGGCAATTAAATGTTCTGTTGTTCTTTAATACAAGTCATAATACATAATTATTATGTTCACGTCAGAAACGAAGTAAATAAGGGTTAAGGGCATACTACGGAAATTCGGCATTCCTAATAAAACAAGAGGTTTATGTAAATGTTGTAAATACCATCAGCATATTTTGTAATACGTTTTTTTCGTCTAAATCAAAATTTGATTGCGATAGCATGCATGATTCACGGAGCTGTTCGTCTGTGTTTCCATAAATGCCTACTGAACGTAATTAAACCCCTAACTGATTGAACGCAAAGTCTGGCGAAGTCGACGTCAGGGTTCATCTCTTTCTCATCTCTTTTTAACTTCTGAGAAAGCGTATGTCTGTTTCCCTCTTAGTTTCCAATTTATTTATGTATTTTTTCTAATTCAATATAAACCAATAAGGTCAGCCGTGAGCTGGGGTAAAATACAGCCCGGCCGAGCGAAGTGATTCGTTCAGTTCGATCTGCATTGGGGAGTTTTCGCATGACACATTTGGAATATTTGAATTTCTTGAAGGATAATCATTTTTAATTGTTTGGAGAAAAAAATTAATTAGGTGGGTTAAATTTATAGGTGGGTCACTGACCAAACGACTTTATGGACAAGCCGCGCCTGATAGGACCCGAAACGTGTCATTTTATTTTTTCCTACAAATCTTATAATTTCGTCTGATTTTATCTTTATATGATTTATTTTGCCATAATTTGATCTTCGAGATCACAATGCTAAAGCTCGTACATCCTGTACGGATCTTTTTTTAAACAAACCATTTAAATGTAAATGAACAATGCGGCAAAAATAAAATTTTCAGTTGTCCATCATGAAAACCACAGCCAGTCCATTTGTCTTTGTTGTCTGTTATCGGGATTGTGGCGGATAAATGTTGTAATAGACACAGGTGTTTTGAAATCAAATACGAGTAGCTATTAGGCCTACCCTACTAATAGGATGTAGCCAAAAAAATTTCTACTCCCACGTGGATATTTGCTGGATCCTTTAATTGAAGTGGTCGGATAAGTGGGTATTTCTGATTAATTGAATGAAGGGATGGTTCTTGACCCAAAACTTTGGGGGGTCACCAGGGTTCTAAAAGTAGGTTCATAAAATGAGATGCAGGCAACATTTAAAAAATTTTTATGTTGATTGAAATAAATAAGTAGTTAGCAATTCGACATTCATACACTAAATTGTTTTAATCGAATGAAATGTGTGGATTTCTCGAGATTTTTTTGGGGGTCTGATATCAGGCCCGGACTGAGATCATTTGGGGCCCTCGGCTAAAACCTGTAAAGGGGCCCTCTACGGATGGCTCGGGGTGTTGAAAATCAGGTGCTTGAAAATAATGAAAACGCGTTTTTACGCTATTTTGGCACTTATAAAGAAGAATAAATTCAGCTAGGTTTTTATACGAATATTATGATGTTTGATTTTTGTTAACTTTATTATTCATTAAAATGAGAAATTTACAGTATTTTTAAGATCCCACAACACTACAAAACGCATGCTGTAGAACTGCTAATAATTACAACGGATTTCAAAATAAAGTGCAGTATTTTATTCACCCCAAAGTATTAATGAATTATGACAAAGTTATTTGTGTAATAAAAATAATGACAAACGGATTTTAGGGATTAGAAAAATAATACTAACATGTTTAAAAAATCCTGTGTAATTAACAGTTTACAATGTTGTTATACTAGAATAGAAGGGGCTTAAATTAACTAAAATGATTTAACATTTTACTCCCCTAGGCCTAAAGTAACAGCTTCTTTGTAAGCAACTCACTTGTTACAGCTACTTCGCATCTATTATTTTATTTTTGTCCAAATCATAAAATAAATCCATCTCAACATTAATAAAAAGCAGCCTGGACATAAGGTCTTGGCCTAAAGATGACCGAAGTCGATTTTTACCTATTTTAAGTTTAGAAAAAACTCATTCACATGTGACTTGGGTAGAAGGTATGGTAAGAACAAATTTATATTCAATATCCTACATGTTGGTAAACAGTCCAGATTGAGTAAGTTCAAACAGAACAGAAAAAGCACATTTTAAACACTGGACACATTGTCTATTTTCAGAGCAGTAAATGTGACCATTTTTTCCGCTTCTTCGGTTGGGTCAAAATCGTCTTCTTCGTCACTGCATCTGTCTCCGTACTCCGTAGTTCTTAGTGGACTCTGCCGCTATGAAGTTGCTGTATTGTTATGCAAACTGTCGCAGCTCTATCAACAGCCGACTTCTTTCAATTTTGCAGAATTTAGAAACACTGTGCAGGGCCCATTTTGGGCCCTTCGGGCCCGGGGCCCTCCGCGATCGCGGACCTGGCCAGTCCGGGCCTGTCTGATATATTCAAAGCGATTTTATGGTAATATAAGAAATAACCAAAATCAACAAAGGTGTTACCGTATAATTTGATCCATGGATTTGCAAACAAAAAGAATGTTGTAGTAGGAAAGAAAAACTCATAGTCTGCTCCACTAGTTTAATATTTGACTAAACCGTACATGTATTGAGAGTACAAACTCTCATCCTCAGCGGAAATAGAGAAAGGAGAGAACTTATGACATTATCAAGGTGGTGAAAGTAACTTATGTAGCAGAAACATTTTTTGAAAAGTAAATTAAGTGAAAGTTAACATTTAGCTTAGTACTAAATAGATAGATAAAATTAAATAAAATTAAATTTTAATTTTATTGCGAAATTTAATTTTATTTACTTTTATCTATCTATTTAGTACTAAGAATAAAATTTCCAACATATTTTTACCACTAATATAAATAAGAGTATCATCTGCGAACATTTGAATTTTAGCCAATTTTAATACTAATGGCATGTCATTAATATATAAAATAAAAAATAAAGGACCCAAAATACTTCCCTGGGGTACTCCTATGTTATTTATTTTTTTTGTTGAAAATATATTACCAATTTTTGTTGTCTGGGTCCTATTATTTAAATAATTTTTAATCCATTTATAAACTTTACCCCTGATACCATATTCAAATAATTTTTGAAGTAAAATGTCCCTATTAATCGTTTTAAAAGCTCTTTTAAAATCAAGAAATACAGCAATAATATATTTTTCTTTTTCCAAATCTCTTTTCCAATTTTCAATTACATACTGGATGGCTGTTTCAGTTGAATACCCTTTTCTAAATCCAGCTTGTGAATGAATTAAAATTTTGTGCTCATCCAAAAAATCTATAACTTGCTCATAAACTACTTCTTCTATAAATTTTTCTATGTCCCATAAAACATTTATTGGTCTCATCTCGTTCCATTATTTAGAATTTTTAATTTTTGGAACCGGGGTAATATATGAACATTTAAGATCTGATGGAATTTCCCCATTGTTTAAACAAACATTAATAAAGTAAAGTAGATAGTATCCAATAACTCCAAATGATTCTTTCATCAATTTTTTTGTTAAAACCTCACTGTAATTTTCATTTGAATTTAAATTGTTTATCATTTTTCTTAAATGATTGAGAGTTACTTTAGAAAATGTTTGTATAATATTTTTATTTCTAGAAATTTTTGGACAAATAGAATGATTTCCAACATTTATTGAGATAATAATTTCTTCAACGCTCTGGACATAGTATGAGTTTAATTTTTCAGCTATAATATTTATGTTTGATATTTTACCGTCTTCAAATATAATTTCTTTTATTTCCGTTCTTGTAGTCGGTTTGACCAAGTTTTTTAAAGTCTTCCACATTTTTTTACTGTTTTTCTTATTATTATCAATTTGTTTTTCATAATAATTTGTTTTTTCTTCCCTTAATACTGAAACACAAATGTTGCGATTTTTCTTATAATCGTTCCAATCTTCTTCTTTTTTGAAATGGCAAATTTCTTGTATCTTGTCTCTTCTTTTTCTAACGTCCAAAGTTTTTTTATTAAACCAAGGTGTTGGATGTTTTCTTAGATATACAGTTTTTTCTTCTTTAATTTTATTAATTGCATTGTGCACATTGCTTATTAGATTTTTAAATATACTATTGACATCAGTACTAGAGTATAGTCCCAGTGATACGAAATAAGTTCTTTGGATAATTTCGTATAGTCAATAAATGTCATTTTGTTGTTTGTTTTTCATTTTGTATAATATTTTCAGTCTGAACGAAAATCCAATCATGATCGCTTAGTTTTGGAATAGTCATTATACCAGAATTTAGACAATGTTCATTTGTGATAATAAGATCTATGATTGTTTTACTTTTATTTGTTGTCCTGGTAAAATCCGTTATTAATAATTTTATTCCAGTTATATTCAAAATTTGTTTAAATTTTTTAACGTAGTTGTCATCATTTAAAAAATTTATATTAAAATCTCCAATATGTATTTTAGTACTATTTACATCCCACATACTTTCACATTTTTCTTCAAAAAAATCTTTAACGCTTCCATTTGGTAATCGATAATAAGCAAATAAATCATATGTTTTCCAAATTTTGCATTTGACATGTATACACCAGAACTGATAGTCAACAGAGAATTTTTCAAAATAAAGTACAGAAATCTTTGAATATAGATAAATTATAACTCCGCCTGTATGTTTGGAATTGGATTTACAAATATATAGGTTGTAATTTTGCACCTGCAATTCAGCTTCATCAAATTCTTCTGTGATATGGGTTTCTGAGAGATACAATGCAAGAGGTTTTTCTTTAAATAAAAACATTTTAATTTCATCCTTTGAATTTAAATATCCTTGAATGTTTATGTGGAAAATTTTATCATATTTATTATCCGTTAATGTCATTTTCTTATATTTTGGTTGCTATATTTGTTTTTGATATTGTGTTTTAGATTGAACAATTTTGATGTGTCGTTGGAGTACTTCACAATTTTTGTCGAATAAGCTATGGTTTATAAAATAACCGGCATCAAATTTGGAATTAGCCTCAGAACAATTTGGGCACTTTAAATTTGTCTGACTTACATCACATGAAATAAAAAATTTAAAAAAATCTTAGTATGACGTTTATAAGTTGGGTCGTAGAAAAAATATACTGTAGGTACAACTCTAGTGAATTGTCTATATTGTGCTTGGTCAGTACTTCGCCTACAGTGTCGTGCTCAATTTGCTTTCTGGCGCGATATGGACAACATATCTACTCTTAAAGTACAAGCTCCAATACAAAGCATGTTTAATGGAATTGCATGTTGGATGTATGTAACAGTAGTTTCAAACTCCCCAGCAAAATATACAATAAGTCTTGTTTTGTGACTACTAAGAAAACGCTTCTTTTGGAGAAACAGTTAAAATTATTTATGATGCCAACTGTACTTTTCGTAAAATAAGATTGGTTACTATGCAGTTAAATTTGAACATGTAAAAATAATCTACCTAGAAAACTCTCTATATGCAAATTTATCTCAAATCGGCAATTTTTAAAGGACTACGTTTGAAAGACGCATATAATTATCTCCAGTCCTACCAATATACAATTTTTCAGAATAAATTTATCTTCACGGTTGCCAATATAACATATCAGCAACCTATTGGTCCACGTCACGACCGGGACCACCCTTATCACAATGGTTCCTAGATAGCATCTCCCATCGACTAATTTAATTGGCTGTTGGGGAATTCTTCTGGGGGGTGTTGGTTGGGGCTTCTTGGTTTTACGTTACGTGGAGCAGTGCTTGCTAGTTATTCATGCAGAATAGTTCATATTTTGTGCTCCTCGCCCTACACGGGACTTTCGTACGGGGAAACCAGTGCCTGCTGGTCTATTATACTGAACAGTTCATATTCAATAATTTAAATTTTTTCCGTCCCGCGAAAACGGGGTTTTAAGCGGAATTGAGTGTTTGCCCGGTTACTTGTATAGAACAGTTGGTGTCAGCTCATGTTTTCGTCCGCCGTAACAACGAAAAGTTTAAGCGGATTTAGAGCTTATTTCTATTTACTTTGTAGTAAAGTTTCAATTGTTGGTGCCCAAAAATAAAGGGACTTCTGACTTTGCTTAATACACTTTGGATTCAAATTCAGATACTCACCAAAAAGTGACATTTCGTTTAATGAAATATTTCTATATGTCCTAATGATACGTTAACTAAGTGCAAGTTAGGATATGTGACTTTTAGTGTAATATAATTTGTACCAGTTATTACAGCAAATAGATTTTTGTCTTCACAGTAAGGTCTGCCTTCTTTTATTAGCCTGAAATGCATGAACCAGAAATATGGCCTATACAATCAACCCAACCACTTCTTGTACGATGTCCAATAAAAGTCTAAACCGGCATCGTACAGCCGCTGTTCCAAGAATAATCTCAAATTGGCTTCTAAAAAAACGTTGGTTGCATCGTTTTAAAAAACTGCTTCTCCTGTTGAAAATAAATTCTAAAAAAAGAGAAACGTCGCTGTTCTAAAAGTACTCTTCCTCCCTGAACCTGCATTTTAGATTGCCTGGGAAAGTTTCCTCAACGCAATAGTGATATACTTATAATACTTAAATTAAATAAGGAATATTTATCGCCTAGGGTAGTGCTCGTTTACGTATTTGGCATTTTGGCAGAACAAAACTAGAAAAGCAAATAGCAGTGTCGCTGTGTTCTTTCTCTACAGTTTTACAAATGTAAAATATGTTGGGTTTTCAAAAAATAAGGATCTGGCAAAACAATGGATTATTTCTTGCCAAAGGGGTGACCAAATGAATTTAAAGAATGTTTAGTAAAAACTATTTTTGTCATTGTCCTCTGAAAAAAGTAAACGAGATAAATTAAGGCAGTTTATCGTTTAAATAAGATTATTTTCTTAATCAAATATAAAACGATCATTAACTTGCACCTAATGTAAACCGGTCTAAAAGCTTCCTCGTACGTGATGTTACAATGTGGGAGAGAAATAGAGCATTTATGCACATTAGCATATCGGTGCTGGTACATCGTGCTTATAATACTTATATAAAATACAAATCAAAGGATCTTTTGATAATTCTTTGTGGTCGTTATACATTACTCGTATGAAAGTAATAATTCTAAAACTAGGATAATTTCCGTACTCGGCTGGCGCCTCGTGCTATATATCTGCTCGTTTGGAAAGTTTCACTTCCATTACTTGTTATATAATATATTATTTCCCCCGCCGTTATTTCTCATTCATCTCATTTTTCCTTTAAATTTTAAATTACATTTTTTAGTTTCCAACGATAAATAAAAACAAAAGAAGAATTTCCTTTCATTTCGTCAGATATTTCCATAGACGCGTTTCACCATATCATGGCTCATCATCAGTAGAGCTAGGATAAATAAAAAGTTATGTATAATTTTTTTTGGCGCTATAAATGTTCGGTCTTTGTATGTAATACATTTTATTTTTTATAACATTTTTGCACGAGGCGCCGTTTTATTAGTTTTCGTCGTTTAATAAATATCTACTTCACTGAATTGCTAATTATTTATAACAATAACACGGTGGTATTTGATTATAAAAAAAACTAATACTATTTATAAATTTAATTTTGCGTGTATTTTTTAGTTTATTTTAATAAATGTCCTTTATTTGAATGATTAAATTCATACGGTCGCCCTATGTATATGCCCCCTCTCCCTCCTATGGTTTGCCTCTATGTCAGGGGCGTCATTTCACATTTCTCTTGGGGGGGGGGGGGGGGGGCACAACATTTTTATTTAAAAAAACAACAAAGAAGCTTAAACATAAATTAATGATTTAGTGGGTAACGGCGATGCCTTATTGCAGAAAATTCGTCAACTAATTTGTCGAGGTCAAACTCTTTAACCATGTTTGGTTCAGATGCCATCAGCATTAATGAACGAAGTCTTTCGTCTCCCATAGTTGTGCGTAGATCGTCTTTTACTCTTTTTAGTACTGAGAAGAACCTCTCGTTACTGGAAGTGTACAGATTACTTTTAACACTTTAATTACCTCCGAGTATGCTACTGGAAGTTGTTTAAGATGGTCCAACATATTAAGATGTTAAGTGCAGTATTAGTCTGTGTCGACTGTCCAATTTCCAATGTATTTAACAAGTGTGTCTTTGCTAGTGGCAATTGAGTATTTAGCAACGACTTGTCGATTAAATGACCGCAAATTTGTAAAAATGGCGAAAGTTCTTTTGCTTCTAAAAAGCAAGACGTGTCTTCTTTTTTAACAAATTTAAAGGCCGAGAGAATAAGGGCATTATTTTCTGAGAGTCTCTATCCAAATTCTAATAAAAAACGATCGACAACAGCAACATATTCACTGTAAAAATTTAAGTGGTCTGTACTATCTCTGTGACCAACAGTGGTCTCAACAAAGCTATCCGTTAGCTTTTTTGACAAAACTCGCGTTCGCTGTACACAGGTGTCGGTTCATTGAAAACTGCAACTGCTTGCCAATTGTTTGGAGCTTTCAAGTATGCTGTTAAAAGTTTCGTCGGGTCTGTTCGGTAAACCGTAGTAAGTATATTAAAATTATAAGGTGTTTTTAAAATGTCTTTTTATTTGTAAAAGCCAAATTTTGATTATTGTGTGCGAATACGCACGCCCCCCCCCCCCCCCCCCCCCCCCCGCCCCCCCAATTGACGCCCCTGCTCTATGTACTTAAAATATAGTTAATTCCACACTGATCCCTTAGGAATATACATAGTTCATAATATATTCCTGACTTGTCCAAGATATGGCAAAGGATTGTTGTTAGAAACTATGTAAGGGCACAGGCACAGGGGTTACTTTTATACAATGTGAGTCCCTTAATGTCACCCATTTGTCTTTATTGTATAAATATAATTACTTAGTCTGTTTCAAACATACCACGAATTAGTCACTTTGGTCGGGTCGTCAGACAAATCTTTGTAAGAAGTTTATTCATTAATTTGAAACTTAGTTTGAGGTATTATATAGTTTGATGGTAAATAAATACCAGCAATTTATGTCTTAAATGGTTTCTAGAGCCATGCATAATTTTATGTATTATTTGTTTTATGCAAATAAGATCCTATAATAGTCTGGGGCTATTTTTGTTAGAATGTAGCAGGGCCCGCTCTAGAGGGCGGCAACCTGGGCCCCTGCCCAGGGCGGCAAGCTGGAAGAGCGGCATGAAAAATCCAAAAAAACACCATAAATCCCCGTTTTGCGTATCTACGTTCCTAGGTATACAGGGTGATTCACGTTGAGTGGCCTATTAGAAGATCTCGGAAACGAGTAAACTTATCTTTCTAAAAATTTGATAGCAAGCATAAGTGGTTTTGAGCTTTTAAAACATTATCTTTTGAGGTTTTTGTTACTTCCGGTTATACCGGAAGTTAATGCCAGCTTTGCTATTTCAAATGGAACACCCTATATATTTTAGCATTTTTGATTACGTTATTAAAATCTAAATAACTTTTGTTAATATTAATATATTCCTATCTCTAACCGTTTTTGAGATATGAATTATAAAAGGATTTTTTTGTGTAAAAACGCTCCGAGAAGAAAGTTTAGTAACTCTAAAACTAATAAAGGTAAACATTTAAAATTTTGTAAGCTTTCAAGTAATACATAGATCTTTAGTTTAAATTACCTACTTAAATTGTGCCAATGTTTCCATTTAAATAAATGCGCATAAGCCAATTTTTGCAAATGGAACACCCTTTTTTTAGTTCACTAACGTGTAGAGAATTAAATTTCCTATCTAAATGCCTTATATGTTACAGTCCACATTTTTAGTCGTTTTGGAATTATGAGCAATTTAAATAGAAAATCTTAAAATTTCTGTTTGTGTTAATGCGCCATTATTTTTAAAAAGAAGACTTCGACTGGGATTTTCGTTTGACTGTGAAAATTAGAAATAGCTAAGCAACGAACATAGGCGCTTAATAGCAAATGGTAACAAAGCTCAAAGTCAAACGAAAATCCCAGTCGAAGCATTCGTTTCAAAAGTAATGTTGCATTAACACAAACAGAAATTTTAGGATTTTTTATTTAAATTGCTCCTAATTCCAAAACGACTAAAAATGTGGATTGTAACATATAAGTCATTTAGATAGAAAATTTAATTCTCTACACGATAGTAAGCTAAAAAATAGGGTGTTCTATTTGCAAAAATTGACTTATGCGCATTTATTTAAATGGAAACATTGGCACAATTTTAAGAACTCCCTGTATAAAAAACGTAAAACCTAAGTAATTTAAATTAAAGATCTATGTTTTACTTGAAAGCATACAAAATTTTAAATGTTTACCTTTATTAGTTTTAGAGTTACTAAACTTTCTTCTCGGAGCGTTTTTACACAAAAAAATCCTTTTATAATTCATATCTCAAAAACGGTTAGAGATAGGAATATATTAATATTAACAAAAGGTATTTAGATTTTAATAACGTAATCAAAAATGCTAAAATATACAGGGTGTTACATTTGAAATAGCAAAGTTGGCAATAACTTCCGGTATAACCGGAAGTAACAAAAACCTCAAAAGATAATGTTTTAAAAGCTCAAAGCCAATTATGCCTGCTATCAAATTTTTAGAAAGATAAGTTTACTCGTTTCCGAGATCTTCTAATAGGCCACTCAACGTGAATCACCCTGTATAATATGAAGTTTGAACCATTCCAATTCCCAGTTAACAAATTTAATTTCCTTTGTTTTGCCGTGCCGTCTTATTTTTAAAACAGTGACAATTTCGACGGATTCCTTTTCTTTTTAATATTATAATAATATCAAGCAATCCCGCGACAAAGCAAGCCGAACAACGCCGGCACCGGTACTTTTTTTGGTCATGGCGGCGTCGCAGCAAAGGACAAGCCGGCGAGCGGCGAGGAATAGACATACAATTTGCCGTTGTAGTAGGTATAAAACGAAGAAGGGATGAAAAAGGCGGCAATTTCTTGTTTTGCCGAGGGCGGCGTTATTGCTAGAGCGGGCCCTGGAATGTAGTATAGTAAGAATGGCCCTGTTTATGTTTATTCGTAGTTGGTTACTTGCATGAAATACCACTAAAAGTTTACTCTTATGAAATATTCCTAATCTGAACCCCCTCCCCCCGCAATCACTCTTATGATCTTGAAGTCATGACAGCCACTAATGTAAACTATTGGACAAAAGTAGAGCAAACACTAAATATAAAAATCGCCGTAAAATAAGACAAGATGCATGATATCGTGTTTTTAAATACCTTGGGCTGCTGTTATCGGTGACAACAACTTTCTTCAGCAATCGAAACAAATGAACTGATTTTGACGTAAACTTTAAAATAGTCGTAAGTCAAAAGTACAACAACATTTTAATATTTTCCTAAAAATGAAAAGTTGTTATAAAAGCTAAAATAATGTTTCGGCATATATTTCATGTTTAATAAACATTACTCTGCTGGATTAATTATGCGCAGAGGTATTCCAATATGTCAAATGGATTAAAGCAGAGAACACTAAATGAATTTTTGGTAGGTTAAAAGCAAGCAGCAATTTTAAGGCAGTTTGTTTCACACAGATACAGCGTTTCCCAAATAATTTCATATTATAATAAAAGAGGACATTTAGAGAAAGCAGGAAGACCGAGAAAAACAACAATATAGCCAGACAGGCGCCTTAAAAAAATTACTCAGAATGATATAGTCATGGCAGGACACGCAATTCCCCTGGCACCGTCTATTAATTTGCTGGGGGTCAATCTGGGAGGTAATACCTATGTCTTGGCATGATCACGTTGCCGCAATTGCCAAGGCAGCTGCACAGAAACTTGGTGTACTTTTCCGCACCAAAAGGTTGTACACACCTCATCAACTTTTGACACTCTACAAAGCCCAGATTCGACCATCATTAGAATATTGCTCTCATGTCTGGAGCTCTGCACCCAAGCACACCCTTCGGCTACTGGATTCCATTCAAAGGAGAGCCGTTCGTCTGATCGGCGACCCCGAGCTGACCAAGACAGGAATATCAAGAAAAAAGTAAAAAAAAACATTTACAAAACCAAATTTACTCCAAACGCGGGTTAATTAGAGGGGGTAACGAACTTTGGGTGCGGCACCAATAATGTTTCGCCTGCGGTGCTTTTCCATTTTGCTAACTAAGTACAAAATCATGAAACACATGTAGTCTCGACTGCCCCTCCCTCCAGAAAAAAAGTACTTGTTACGCCACTGTACCTATAAAAGAAGGGTAAATTAAATGGATATATATTTTTTAAATTATTATATTTGTGGGACAGCACCAACCCAATACGTTATTTCTAAGATGTTTTTGATGATTTTAACAAAAGAAATATATTTTTAACGTGAAACCAGTTTAACAGTTAAACCAGAAGTTAGCTTTTTAAGTTTTTGCAGAAAATGTTTCGTCCTCAATAATATTTTTGTAATAATGATGTTAAGCAAGGTTGACAAGGTTGACTCTATAAATTGGGTAATCCCAACAAGACTGCGGACTGCGGTATAAAAAGGGATCCGAACTACGTGACTGAACTAGTCTATCCGTGCTACGCCCCCAGAGGTGCCCTGCAGTGGAACCACAGACAATCGTAATCGACAGTTTGTCGACAATTTCCCCTTACGTCTCTCTTCGTCTCACCCTGACTTAAGGTTAATCTACAAAACCGACAATCGTTTTACGGAAATATATCGATTTAATCGAATCGCCACAAAGCGACTGACAAGTGAATCCCGCTAAAGCTTGTCGATGAGTAATCTAACCTCAAAATTAGTTTGGTTTGGGTTTGTTTATGTTGTTTTTTTGGCAAAATTTTTTAAAAATTATTTGCCATTCTTTCACACACCGTAGGTAGAAATATTGGTATGATGAATAAATCTCTAACCCAAATTATTTGTTATGATGGAAGAAATTTCATTAATGCAGTTTGACATCGTTTGTTGGCTTTGTACTGAAATATCTACGCTTTGCCCCATCAGCCTCTGGTAACTGCCAGTAGCGAAAAATTGTAGTGCCGCAAATATTCTTGTCCGTGGGCCAATAGCATATCCACCAGCATTTGTGCCTGTGGCTTAGTCAGTCGGTATCTTCGTCTAAATTCCACGTCGTCCACAGTAAAAGAATTAAATGAGTCTCACATTCGCATCCTCTGCAAATTTAAACGTCGTAGACGTAACCTACGTCTCTCGCGGTCCATTAAAATATTTACTGGTAACATTTTGATGAATAAACTATAATAACTTACAAAATAATAAACGATTGAAACTCTCCAAATATTTAAAAACGACCATAAACGCGCGAAAACATGTAAATTATTGGCCTTTAATCATAACCTAGGAAACATAGGGAATGTTTTTAGAATGGATTATAAGTCTTTATCGACAGAGCGGAAACACCCGAATAGATGACGATTTCGGTAAAGCGATTGACTGTGGTACGGATTTTCGATGGCTTCGACAAGAGTGTCGTCGAATTCTCCTTGTCGATCCGACTTGAAAGCGATTGTTCGTGGTTCCGCTACTGGCCCCTCGAGAATCGAACTCGAATTGCGACTGTCGAACGGCGGTTCCTCAATCAATTGGCTATCACCCCCTTCTGCGCTTATGTTTTTAATTTCCAAAAATAAGTGCGCACAATTATTCTACTTTTTTGTTTGCATATTTTTGTCAAATTCTTCACTAGGTTAATAAAAATTCTCCTGAATATTAAAAACAAAAAGGAGAAAAGAAAAATAATAATCTAAATTCCAGAAAACTAAATCTCTTATTCTAGAATTCCTTTGCACAAAATTTGTTTTTTCTCCATTGCCAAAATTTTTGCATAGTTTAGCTTATTCTTTGTATAAATAAAAGTAAAAGGTCTGCTTTCTTTTAAATATGCAATTTGTGTTCTTGCGTCAGTACAAGAAACGTTTTTTTATCTTTTCTATTTCCTTAATTAAAAACCCCGTAGGAACATCTTTCTGAGAATCTCCGTCCTTATGTTAAAATCAGGGACGTAGCAAGTTACAACCGGGCCCTGGTGCAAGACCACAGCGGGCCCCCTTCATCATTAAAAAAAAATAGTCTACTATGGGTTACAAATTTTATTGCACAAAAAATGCATGGCGAGTGCATGGTGGGTAACATAACGAAACGAATTAAATGAATACAAACCTAATTCTAAATAACCTTACTTATTTTATTTACGCTGAAAAATCTACTTTTCTTGCCCTTTGATTAGCAAACAATGAAATAATTTTACTGATATCTAACGTTCTGGCTGTCTGATTTTCAATGGATAAAATTGCCAAACTAGAAAGTCTGCTTTGCGACATTTTATTTCTCAAATAATTCTTAATCAACTTTAAGATTGAAAATGATCTCTCCGAAGTGGCTACCGATACGGGAATCGTTAGAAAAAGTATAAAAGCACATCATATTTCTTTAAATGAACTCGAAATCATTTCATCGCAATAATTTCGCCAAGTCATTAATGGAAATGTCTGCATGGATTTGATCCTTATAAACGCGCCTAAATGATAAAATTTCTTGAACAAGCGAATGTGATAAATCGTTGGAATAAAACTTAACTAGATTCTCAGATAGAAGTACTAGATTAGCATCAGAGGACTCTCTTAAAGTAGAAGGAAAAAGTGCTTTAAACTTTAGAACTACGTTGTTTAAACCTTTAAATCGATTTTCCAGTTGTGATATAATAACGTCCAACGTTAAATGAAACACCGACACTTGGCATTGGACAGTCGTTCGTCACACGACAACTCATCGAATTGTTTTTTTACTTTGCGAATTCTGTTATTTAAAACTTTGATCAATTCCCCAACTAGGAGCTCTAATGCGGGTCGTAGCGTAGCTCGTTTTCGGCGCGTGGCTAGAAGAGAAATTGACAAACAACGGCAACGGTTGGCGTGAACGGCGTCGAGCCAGCAAGCAGGCAAGGTATACCCACTTCGTGATCCCAGTTCCTTGCACTAGTTTGTGTAAGTCAACTGGGAGAGGGTAAGGATATCCTTTGGTACCACGGCCTACAACCTATAGTATCTAAGAACCTTGACTCATGACAGCTTCGCGGCGCGCGACGTTGTCGCTTGTTTGTTTAGCTCGCGGCGTTGTCGCTTTTTTGTTTCGCATTATGATTTCGATCGGATTCGCGGGCCCCGTAGGGGCCCGGGCCCTGGCACCACTCGCACCCCCTGTTGCTACGTGCCTGGTTAAAATTTTTCCTTACTTTGTTGGAGCTTATTTTCAGTGGCGGCTCATGGATATTGAGTATGGGAGGGCGCAGATCTAGGTAGGTATCAAATTCAGTATCACGTTTCTTGATTTTTTTAAGAGCATACGAACAACTTTTAGTGTCCCTACTTGTACAACTAATTACCTTTCTAACTCTCCTCTCATACGTTGCATCAGAACATACAACTATCTTGTAACGAGTGATAGAGGCATTGACCTGTTTAACACTAACTTATGTACCTTTAAAAAACTTATCAGAAAGAAAATATCTATTATCCTTTGATTAGGGAGTGCATTGCTATCACTCGCGTATCTTTAGCTTTATAATTTGTTTTTGGATTTATTATTTGAATGTACAGAATAGCCTTTTATTCTTTAGTTAAACTTATTGCGTACTTCTACCGAACTTTGTAAATTTCTTTTTGTAATCCGTGTCACTCTATAATTGGTCTGCTCCAAGCAGTCTGTTGAGTGACCTTGTTTGTCTAAATAAATAAATAAATAAATAAACAATATTTCCAAATTCTTCTCCAAAGTTACCAGCTCCATGCGAAATTACAGCTCGTGCAATATAGCTTGAGCTCTGACTTTTGGGTGCGCAGTAAACAGGTGGGAGGAGCTAGCCGAGAGCTCATTATTCTGATGATCTTTGAAACGCACACTTCTGTACAGTCTGTCAGAAAAGTAGGACGTTCATTGGAAAAAAAGTTGTTACTGTATTTATTTGTAATAATGCCTTTTCAAAGTAAAGTCTTAAACCGAGTATGGAGCGGTCAAAGCCGTGAAATAGTTTAATACAATTTATGCAACAAGAGACAGATGCAGGAAGACCAGAAATTGATATCAGGAAGGTTCACGAACGTGTTTCAGCCGCTACAAAGATTAGTCTAAGCGCAATTAAACGAATTAAGCAAGAAGCCAAGTATATGGAAAACTAACCCATGGTGGATATTGTTGTAGAAAACCTAATAATACATTTGAATGACACTGACAGCAGTTCAAGCGCTGACTCTGATGATTATGTAAGCGAGGGTTCTCTGTCCGGAATAGAAGAATTAGACAGATGGAACTGATAAATATTATATAATAGTCATACATGTACTTTTAAAACTTAGACTCTTAATATGTTATGTACATACATCTTTAATTATATAAAGCCGAAATTGTGTCGGCCACATAAAATTATAAAAAAAACAGGGATGCGAAGTAATAAATGCTCATTAAATATGGAAAACCCATTACTGAGGATTACCAACAATTTAAACACATATGAATAGATGCAAATATGTATATTGTTTCGAGAAAGGGCAGCCATAAAAGCATAATAAACACATAATTAGGCCATATTATGCAAAAAGCAACTAACCCTCAATGTATCTAAGTTTGCATGGTCAAAATATATAAAATAATTTTACTGTTAGAATAATAGAATTACAATATAATTTACATATTGAATAGTTAAGTTTAGTGTTGAAAAAAATTCCGATAATTTAAATTAATATAAAAATAATTAAAAGGAATTAACTATTTTGTTGGTTGGTTAATTTTTGCATAACAGGGCCCAATTAGCAAACACGATTAGCAGTCACTACGGCTTTATCAATCAAATCCCACTTTTATTTTCTACGCGGACTGTACTTTACTAAAATTCGGTATTAGGTATCTCTGTCGTACACTGACTCTCCTTTTCTTTCTTCTGCGCATCTCAGGGCTCATGCTACATTGCATGACCTGTATATATATATATATCATACAGTGTGTCCACGGATAGAGTTTGGAAGAGAAAAAACTTTTTTATTAGTAGGTAGAGAAGAAAAAGTCATTCTTTATAAAAACGTCTGCTTGTGTTGAAACTATAATTTCGAATATCAGATTTGCAATTACTATATATTATATTCGTCAAAAAAAAATGTTTTCGATTCTAATTTTTAATTCATGCTGTATTAAATCAATTTTGCTTATTCTGAAACTACAATTTCGAATATCATATTTGCGTTAACTATACAGGGTTGAACAGAAAAAACATTTTTATTTTAATCTTTTATAATTTATGCTTAAATAAATTAAAGAAATATATGATATGTATTAATAAAAATACTTCAAAAGTAGACAAAGAAAATAATTTTCTTACAACAAAATCGTTATTCGGTCAGATTTAAAATCATATTCTAAGTAAGAAAGCAACAATAGCTGTTTGTTTTTACGTAAATTTATTTTAAACGAAATCCTAAAAATGTTTTTTTTTTGAAGAATGATCGAAATAATTGTAGTTTCAGCACAAGCAGACGTTTTTATGAAGAATTACTTTTTCTTCTATACCTACTAATAAAAACGTTTTTACTCTTCCAAACTCTATACGTGGACACACTGTACCGGGTGATTCATTAAGGGTGACGAGCGGCCATATCTTGGAAACTACTGGGCATAAAAATTCAGGAAAAAAAATTACAACTAAAATAATTAAGAACGGCGTGCCTGAGGAGAAAAACGCAAGAGAACATTTGTATGCAAAATTAACCAGGCTAATCAGAACTGATATTCACATGGAAAAATATCAGTGGCGTCCTACTTTTTTTCTAAAAAATATTCTTTATTTAAACGTTTAAAAATTATTCTATTTGCGACAACGCTGAAACGAACGGAGATATCGAGCTGCACTTTTAATATTTTTTCTAGCAAATTTTATCTACTTTTCGATTATGGTATCATAATTATACCGTATGATTTATTTTTTGGGAGTAAAATCAAAAAATGTGTTATTATTACAAATTGCGCCCTCTAGCATTTTTTTTTGAGAAACACTATGGACAACTAAATACGATTGGTGAAAGTGCATACATTTCTCTTCTAAACAGTCTTTAGTTTGCTAAAATCGGATAAGTCGTTTATAAGTTACAGCGATTTAAGTGACACTTTCAACAGCTTGCCCCCCTCTTATTAAAGTCGGTACGCCAATGAGCATAAGACCAAAATGATGCATAATTGTCCAAGCTTTTTAATGGTGTTATCAAAGATATACCTTAATGTGGGATTTTCGGAGATATGTAAAATTTTAAAATTTACTTTTCAATTACGCCGTCTTGCGGCCATATGCGGAACTTAAAAATTATTTCCAGGAAGATATGGCCGCTCGTCACCCTTAATGAATCACCCCGTATATTAAAAACAAAACATTGGGTTCTCGCGACCCGAACCCTGGCTAGTGTTTATTAATGAATTTTTAAAAACTTTTTAAATTTGAACACGCATATTAAGGAGTGTGAGAAAGTTATTTTTATTAAAAAAAAATGGTTTTAAATATGTTTAACAATTCAGTGAAATTAAACATAAACTAAAAGTGTTTTCAATGGCTTATATTTTTTTGCTTTTTTTTTTTTTTTTTTTTTTTTTACGGTTCGCCGACTACGTAGGCCATCTTGAACCGGTCATCGACCACAAATGTGATCTACCGACTGGGGAGTGTGAAACGGCACCTTTATCCTACGAGATATCCGATCTCATCCGGCCTGTCCGGCGTGAATAGGATGGCTAGGTGTCGATTCATTTTACACTCTTCCTTGAGGCAAGAGCACGCCGTGTTCCCAAGCGGTCACCCGCCCAAGTACTAACCGCGCTCGACACCGCTTAACTTCGGTGATCTGCGGGAACCGGTGCTTAATATGTCGACAGGCCCTTGCCCATTTTTTTGCTTGAAAATAACTTTCTCACACCCTCATAGATACCACCTTTCCGTTGGCGGAAACAGAACTTCAATATCTTGCTGAGTTTTTTTTTGTAATTCTTCCCTTTACTCTGGTGCTTTGTCGTTTTGCCGCAATACCTTCACGGATAAATCAACAAGATTTCAGCCTTTTTCAGTTACACACTGGATGGAATACGGCCGTTCCGAGGTCGCTGATTCTATGCGTTCGGTTGCAGAAAGGTGCTGCCCCAGAGAATGCGGTACCGAGCCACAACCGAGCGCATTATATGAGGGACGTGGATTAGTAGGTAACAAATATGTAGGTAAAGAAGGCGGATGTTTTAGTAAAACGAAATAATAAGAGTCAACGTGGACTACTTACAATAAAGTTTAATTGGCTTATATTGGCCTACAATGCCCATTTTCGCTCCTTATTGGCTTAATCAGTTAGAAACCAATATCACCATACAAAACTCGACCAATCGACAGTATTTATAATCGCTAATAGCCAAAGCGCCGATACAGCTTCTCTCTGTTATTATATTAAAAAGGGATAGCGCAAAATCGTACTCAGGGTCTGGCAGACAGCCATCCTCTAAAAAATTATAACGAAAAGTATTGAGTCGAAAATTAATATAGCGTATTATATTAATAAAAGTTATGAAGAATTATGTAAGTCAGTAATGTTTTTTAAGGAAAAAATTTAAAAAAGACAAATTTAATTAAATTAGAACAAATTTGTGAGATAGAAGACTTTTTTTTTAATAAAATATGATTTTAATATATAGTTAATATAATTATCGGCAATTTTGCTAATCTTTTAGGTATTGATTCATTTCGATAATCATTTCTTTTATGAGAAAATAATTCGTATTCTTTTAAATTAATAAGGTTGAAAATACCTATTATAAATTAAGAAATCATTACTTTATTTGATATCTGTACACTGTGTTCATTAATTATGAAAAATTAAAAAATCACTTGAATTTAAAAAACCCATATTATTATCAAAACTCCATGAATCCGTTCCATTTATAGTTTATTGAGTAGGTTGTCTCTTGGACGACTAGGCACAATGTGTTTACTTCACTAATGTTGGGTTGCACAAAGATTTTTAACCAGAATTAACAATCCAGCAAGTTTGACTGTTACATAACTGACATTGGCAGGCATAATGAACTCACAATCAAAGGAGCCTGATTGGTAAACTAAAAATTAAGGTATGATTGTGGCCAGTATAATTGTGAGAAAATTATTTCTGCCAATGTCATATACATATTATGTCACAGTCAAACTTGCTATAAAAAAATACAAAGCTATAAAAATCGAATTTTATTATTGTGTTGGTTGGGGAGGGGGGGGGGATAACAACAACAGGAACTTTTAATTATCAATCACACGCCATTCTTAAATTTGCAGGTATTAAAAAGATATGGCGCATACGTCAAAACACGCTAATAATAGTGGTCATCTTAGTTACAACATTAGTGGAAATCGCGCGTTTAGAAATTATTCCGAAAAACGATATTAATTTGAAAACTTTAGCGCCCTGTAGCGGCACAACGAAGCAACAACGCATATAGGTAAGTTTGCCTAGATCGCCTTATTTTTGGTTAGGGAATTTGTGGTGAAGCGTTGTATAGTCATTTCATGGACACCCTGTATGTACAAGATATAAATGTAAACAAAATTGTTATATTTGTAGCGCTGACTATACCCACCTCTGTTAAAAGAAAACGCATTGACGGGATATTCTGATTCTTTATCGGTGATTTCAGAAGCTGTTTAGCTCTGTATGCTACTTTCCGATTATTAAATTTACTTTACATATTAGAGTAAACAAAAGCGTCTAGACCAATTATATTCTTGTTAATCACCGGCCAAACACAGACGGGATTATTAAAATACATATTTCAAATACCAGATAAACCATAAGTAATCTGTCAACTCTGTAAACCTATACAGCGAATGGAATCTGTCAATATTAATAAGTTATTTATTGTTTCCCCAACGCGGCTTCTATCTATTCAATCGAAGTTTTGATATCGGCATAATTCAGGTGAGAATTCTGAAGTTTGAGAATTATTTTTTACTAAATCCTAAATTAGGATTATAGTTTAAAAAACATACACATTTTTTGAACGGCAGTACACATTTTTATTTAACATATGCTACCTCTTTATAAACTGTATGTCTTCTAGAAAAATACCGAATAACTGATATAAGTTTTAGTATAAAACGAGTTTCTTTTATTTATTTTTAATAATAGTTATTTACGATATAAGTGTTGTAATTACAACACGACATGTTAAAGTTATCAAACGAGGCGTCAGCCGAGTTTAATAAAACATCGAGTGTAGTAATATGAATTTACAACAAGAATATTGTACAAAATTTTATCCATGAATAAAAATATTTGGCAAAAGGCATTTTAAAGAATAAAAATGCACCTGCTATTAAGTTTACTAATTAAGTTTTTTATGTTACCTTTCGCATAGTTACTGTTTCGCATGATTACTGTCGAAACTTTATCAAACAAATTCAAAAATATTAAAAGCGTTTTTCAAAATTAGCGATTCTGATGGAAGTTTACCCTCTGATATAGAAGCAGCGGCAAACGAAGCGATCCCAAGTTTAGTTCCTACAAAATCCAAGGCGCGGTATGAGTTGGAGTATCAAAAGTTTAAAGATTGGTGCAAAGCTAACAAAATAAAGGAGATGTCTGAGAAAATCCTTTTTGGGTTATTTTTCCGTAAAGCAACGCTCCCAGACACCATCTACACTATGGACTCACTACTCAATGTTGAGAACTATGATTTCAGTCAAGATATAAGCAGATTTTCTCAATTAATCGTATTTTTGAAAAGAAGTTGAGAGGGTTACAAGGCCAAAAAGTCCATAGTTCTCACAAAAGAAGACGTACGTAAGTTTCTTAGTAATGCAGATGATGAAACATATTTACTTATGAAGGTTGTTATGATAATCGGCATTTTTGGGGCTTGTCGGCGCGAAGAACTAGCTAAGTTAATGCTGGATCATATTGAACACAATGATTTGTATATAAAAATTGTGATTCCATTCTCGAAAAAAAAAATTATGCGAGAATTTGTTATAACAGAAGGAAATGTGACAGGTGTCAACTGTTTAAGTATTTTTCGAAAAGATGCTAAATTTCGTCCTCTTAATGCAACTCACAGGCGGTTTTTTGTATTCTATGGAAAAGGAAAATGCACCTCCCAGCCTGTCGGAATTAATAGTGTTGGAAATATACCAAAAAAGATTGCAACAAAACTTGGATTGAATAATCCCGAAGGATACAGTGGACATTGTTTTAGGAGGTCCTGAGCCACCATTCTAGTTGATGGTGGTGCAGATGTTAAAGCGTCATGAAATCCTCTTCTACGGCAGAAGGCTACGTTGAGAATTCTTTAGAAAATAAGAAACAAATAGCAAAGAAGATCATGGGGTCAGATACGGATTTAATGATTGGAAAATCGAACGTAAAGGTGTCCATCACATCCACTTCTGGTATACAAATTTCTAACTGTAAAAAGTGTATTATTAATGTTTACAATAAACCTTAAGTGTTATATTTTAATTAATAATTGGTAATTAATTTTATAATTGTTAATAATAAATCATTCTTCTAAAAAGTGTGGTTTTATATAAAACAATTTTTTTCATTACAGCACTAGTGCTGTAAAGGCATCTATTACAGCACAAGTGCTGTAGAAGATGCCCTTGCAAAACGATTTACAGAACTGTAAAATTTATATTACTAAATGAAAGTAGATAAATACTATTATACAATTATTATTTTTTTCGAAACCCGATATTAAACATGAATACATACATTTTTGAAAAATTTTTACACAAACGATATTTCAATTAGGGTTAAATTATGACATTGAGTGACAAAAATAATTAGGGTACTGGTCGTTGGGACTACCTGCCACCCTGTCGTCAAGATATAAGACTGGACAAATGAAAGACGTCATTTAACCATTATACAAATCACAATGGTGAGACACATCTTTATAAAGCGACTGGACCTTTGCCTACTCCGTAGACCACGTTGCGTTAGTAAATTTAGTCAATGTTATTAAAATTATTTAATATATCGAATATGGATAAGTATTACGATAATCTTTCTTCTATAGGTTTAATTTTATAATGTTTCTACTCATTTGTCTTGACTATTAATTGACGGTTGTTAGTTTGACCTTTAGATAACGTACAAAAATACAAAAAATTTTCAATCGTTTTTATGTTTGGTATTAGGCATTCTTATATACAGTGTCACCATTAAAGTCCGCACCACATGGACGTTTTTTTATTAATAAAGTTTATTAAATTTAAATATCGGCAATCATTTTTGCTTAAAAAAATACTAAAACTTATGCATTCAACGGTAAGCAACTGTCATCCAGTACCTGTCAAAAATGACATTTTATTAATAAAATTCAGAAAAATGGCATTATTTTAAAGAATTTCTAAAAATGTTATAGGAAAAAGTTGTTTCTGTTGTAGTTTTAGGCCTATTTACAAAGTTTTAGATCTCTAAGACAAAGTTAATTTTTTTGCCATTTTTTCGAATTAATAGGTTTTTTTATAATGAAAGTTGATTTTATGGATATTAAACTATTCGTTCATACCACTCTTATTTTAATTTCGTTTTCATGCTAATTTTTCTTATGGCATGCATTTTTTTCAGAAATATGAAATTAGAAGCAAAAAAAAATTGACACGGGTGGTGCAAAGTTTTTATAATTTAACAATTTTATCCAAAAGAAGTCACATGTTCCATTTTTTCGATAGTGTATTATTCAGGTGAATACAACTGCAAATACTTACCAGTTGAAAGCGTGATGATTTAAAAACCAATAAACACAATGAAAGTCCAGAACTCTTATATCATTGTTACAAACCAAAGTCTATTTTTAAATCTTTGGAACAGCTTTTTTCAATTTTTCTAAGCACTTATTCTTTAAAATATTATTTTATTTGTTTTACTAAAATTACCTTCCAAATTTCGTTCCGTTACTGCAGGGTTACTTAAATAAAATTGTATTACTGAATGTTGTCTTAAATAAAACGCGGAAAATAAAAAATCCTCTCACAATTTCATCAACTTGATGTAAAGTTGATTTAATTCTTTCAAATAACACAAAAGTCTTCTCAAGCGAAAACCGAAAGCTAAGACATGCATGTTTTTTTAAGTTCAAGTAAAAAAGCATTTTTGAGATAAAACAACCAAATAAAATAGAAAGTTCATGTTAATTATCTATAACATGTATAGCCTAAAAGTGTCAACGTGCTATTTTCAATACGATTTTTTTTTAACGCCAAAATAGAAATTAATAAACCTAATTGACTTAATGTTGATAATGCAATAATTTTTTTTAAATCAAACTCTAAAGAAACATTAAAAACTGTGGGCACATTTATGTAAATAAAAAAAACTACAATTTTTAATTTATTATATAATAATTAAAGAAAGACATAAAATAATAGTATATTATACAACAAGCATATAATGGTGGCTATTATTCACGCGGATAAAGTTTATGACACGAGCCGTAGGCGAGTTTCATAATTGTATCCAAGTAAATAAAAGCCATTATATGCGAGTAGAATACTATACTTTGTCCACGACTATCCAATAATTGTAGCCAGAATTACTAAACATCTTTATTTATTTAGAAATATTAATAGTAATATTTGTATTTACACAATGTGCCAAGTTTATTGTAGGAATCGAATTTAATTCTACATTAACATCTTCGTTATTCGTTGAAGTAGATGTAGGTAAAGATGTAGATGTAGACTCTGCCTCATTGCGTATGTATATACGGCTGACCAAAAGGTTTTTCTGGATCGCGTCTTATATTTTTTTAGCTTTTTCAATTAATTTTTATTGAGTCATCAATATACTTTCTACTACCGCCGTGGATTTCCATTCACCGTGTCTTTTCAATGCAGTTATATTCCCGCCTGAGTCTACAAGTATTAGTGGCTGAAGATCTGCGAAAACTGTGACCAGAATATTTCTCTGGAATGGGTAATTGCAGAAATGTTGCTATTTGTCTCCCCATTTGCGCAAATTTATTAATTCCTATCCTTTGTGAGGTACATTTGCCATTTTGATAATTGAGAAAAAAAATATTAGATATGACGGAAGATGAAGGAAGGCTGATATACTTCTTGCAAATTTGGTAATAATCGTCTGATATTGTAAATTTGCGGGTAATTTTTGTTTTAGTATTTGGTATTTTTACTAAGAAAGCTGCTCCAAGATCTTGTAAATGTTCAAGTTTCATAGTGTACAGTTCATTACTACGGCAAACACCCATTACTCCCATTATTAATGCGACCTAAAATAAATAATATATGTGAATTTTCATAAGGAACACCATTAATATGTTGATTTCAAAGCTTCGCGCATGCGTTTAATAGAATAAAGTTATTAAAAATAAAAAAAAACCTTTCGCAAGCACAAGTGCTAACCCGTTACATTTTATCTTTGATAAAAAATAAAGGTAATTTCGCCCATAAACACTTAGTATATTGTTTCTTACCTTTGTTGCACGAAATCTATCGTCAAAAGCCTCCGTAATGAATGTATATGTACATCCTTTGTGAAAAAAATACTGGCCTTTTTAGGCTGAAAACATTCGGATTTTCGTTTTAAAAAAGTTCTTAATTTCCTATAATTGTCAAGGTCAATACCATGATTTAAATTAATAGTAGTTTTAAGCATCGAGTAGTTTGTCCATAACGTCGATGGTTTATATTTTGCGGACAACTCTGTGAAATACACTAACAATACGGATTCTGAAAAAAAACTAGTTTTCTTATCAATCCTCTGATCTTCACTATCTCTAATCATTTTGTACGTTCTTTGAATACAATTCTTAACTTTAAGGTTTATAAGTTGAACTATATTTTGACGTTTCAAATTAAAATTACAAAGCGCTTCGACTTGACATTTCATGGCATGCTTGAATTTTTTATCATAAATTATGGATTACAGGGAAAACGACCAATGATATTTTTTGATTTCAAATCGCATTACCTGTCGATTTCATTATTCACCAGTGAATTATTATGAGTTCACTATCCACTAGTGAATAATGGGTATTATTATTATTGAGCAAATACATATATAATGAACATATTATACAATAGTCGTGGACAAATAAAATTATAGCAACAATCAACTGGCAAGAGCGTTTTACCTTCAAAATTATGAATATAGAAATTTAAATTCAGTATAATACTATAATATTATATTACAATACAAGTACGGTAGGTACGTCTTTACCGCATGTGCGTGATGTTTAACAAAACGAGGCGAGCTATGGTAAAAGTTCTACCAAAAAAAATTTATAATTTAACAATAATATTTTGTTATTTGATAAAAATTTTTTTTTCGATTTTCTTATTTTTAAAAGTTCTTTCTAAAGTAAATTATTAAAATTGGATAATCCTGCAAATCTACGAATGTGTTGTCAGGTAAATTTTAATTGAGCAATAAAATAGCAGGCAATATACTCTACATCAACTTATGCTCATTTATTTTCCTCTATAGCTTGGTACTACAAGATATTAAAATATGAACAATTTATAGCCGTTTGTTTTTAAAATTCAAAAAATGGGTATTAATTCTGTTTTTCGGATTTTCATAATTTTTAAATATTTTAATTATTTAATCCGCCTATAAATTATTCAACATCCTGTAAATATTTTATTTACATATAAGTGAAAGAAAACTTAAGGCCTAATTTTTTACTAATAAAAATGTTAATTGTTTTTAAGAAACAAGTGAAAACTCCAGCTAATGCAGAAAATCTCAAAGTAAGGAGTTGCCAACTTTAAAAGGCCATAATTTAAAAACTTGTCATATGATTGTTTTACGGCCATGGACGCTTTTAATCAGGAGGTCAACATCTACAGAATACTAAAAATTCAGAAAAATTAGCCAAAAGTTATTTCCCATAAGCTTTGTGAGGGATCCTTTTCATCATTCATCATATTTTAAAAATAGTTGTGTTTCCACAGTGGCATTATTTTGATATAGGAATACATACCAAAATATGACCCTTTTGTGTTAATTTAATTTTCTGAAAATCGATCGGAAATATTGACATTTTAAATAACATTTCTGAAAGAAAAAGTCAATATTTCCTTAAACTTAGTCGTTGCTGGGCAACGGAAAACAACTGTTAGGAAATATTTATTATTGTACTGTAAGAAAACATTATTTCTGTACTGCTTCTTGTAAAAAAATCAATATTACTGTGTTTCCATAGTTACAACACAAATATTTAATGGCATCCTATATTTGTGAACAAAGTACATAATATTTATTTCAAAATTTTAACAAGTTGATTGTAATAAGTTATGCCCTTTTAATAATTTTCAATTTAGGGAAAAACAGTATGTATACCTCGTAGAAAAAAACACATTCCCGGACTCCGCATTGTGTAATTGTATAATCTTTACGGTCATCCGGAAATGTTCAGCTTTTCCTACTAGGTAGAAAATGTACTATTTTTATATATTAATTATATTGTTTTACCGATAAATAATTTACCGGGATGTTGTTTCAAATATAGTATTAGTTCTATTAAAGAACATATAAAGTATTCAAATACTGTTGTAAATTTAAAGACAAACTAAAAAATATTTATAATATAATACTAGTTAAATTATGACATTTTTGTTATGTTAAACCCAGAATCTTCAATTTCGTACGGTTTTAAATTTAGAACACGAAACCAGTGAATACGGCTATACACTTTTTACCTTAATTTATTGCTTAATAAACTACGTTATTCTTTCCTGTAAAATTTGTTGTTCCCAATTCCGGCATGTGTCCTGTTGGGATTTACAATCCAATTTTTAATCCGCTTTATTTGGAAATTTTCCCCCACACATTCCAATATTTGGCACGATTCCGCTGCAATACAAAAGATTGTATGAATCAACGACCGGAAATAATCTCTCAACATTGACTGGTGCTGTTGTGTTAATAACGTCGGCTTAAATTGAGTTAATATTAACAGCTTAAAGGTTAATAATTTATCTTATAATGCTGCAGTTTTAGTTGTTTTTTAATATCTGGGGAATATAAGTATATAAAAACAATGCCGATGAAGCGGACATATTTGCCGCATACAAAAAAACAGCAATCTTTTTGAGCTACAAATAACTGTATATTAAGAGTTTAATACCGAATGTAGAATAAGTTCATCATCCCTAAATTAGTAATCCATCGGGGTAAACAATTCTTGAACTTATTCAAAGCAACATTAAAAAAGATCAGTATTCACTTAAAGACTGAAGATACTTACCAGTTGAAACGTTGTGATGCTAAAGAAATAAAGCTAATGCAAGTCCAAAACTCTTCAGCCGTTCATGCATTATAGGTAAATTCACCTGAAGACTACTGGAGATACTTACCAGTCGAAACGTTGTGATGCTAAAAAAATAAAGATAATGCAAGTCCAAAACTCTTTAGCCGTTCATGCATTATAGGTGAATTCACCTGAAGACTACTGGAGATACTTACCAGTCGAAACGTTGTGATGCTAAAAAAATAAAGTTAATGCAAGTCCAAAACTCTTCAGCCGTTCATGCATTATAGGTGAATTCACCTGAAGAAGACTGGAGATACTTACCAGTCGAAACAATGTGAAACAAAACAAATAAAGATAATGCAAGTCCAGATTTTTTCAGCCGTTCATGCATTATAGGTGAATTCAGACGACTCGAGAGACTTACCAGTTGTGATTATAATAATTTTAAATGTACTTTTATTTATAGCTATTTTTAATAGCCTGGAGGGTAACGATGAAACATGGAAAATAAATCCACTAATCTAAATAAATTACAAATTATTTTTCGTATCGTATAATAATTGATAAGCATTTTTCAATACAGCTTTATATTACCCCGTAGAAGTCCAATAAGAAGGGATATTGCAAAACTCGGCCTCTAAGGAAGTACGAGCAGACCTTAAAAAAATATATATTTATCGCGATTTATCCAGCTCTTGCATAGGGAGGTTAGAGCTAATGAAAAATGGAACAAACGTTTAAAAATACATACTCTACATTAATGACTAAGAATTATTGACTTTCTGCGTTAGTGGCTCAGAGGTGAGTTACTGGCATTCGACCGTGGTGACCCGGGTTCGATCCCCGGAGTGGGCGTACGCATAATAAAAAAAGTATGTCCCAAATTCAGTGGATTTAAGAATGCAGTATGTTACTAGTGATTTCTAATATCGGGACCGAAAGTGGCGTCATGGACCTCTGGGGGCGTAAAAAGGATAACTATAATGTATACACGTGGTTCGGATTCCACGTTAAGCTGTAGGTCCGGTCTGGTTGACATTATTCAGACGATAGGGAATACAATGGGCCTTTTATAGGCCTAAGTAAACTGGCTCTTCTGCCAACCTCGGAAAAAAAAAAGAATTATTGACAGGCCCTTTAGTCACTTCCCGCATCCCTAGATTGGTTATTTTTAGCTGCTAGACAAGTCTGATGTAGACGTCCAATTTGACTTTAGTATTCAAAATCCTTAGACGGGTGACAAGTTTCATATTCATGATATTCGTTGCAATAAACAGAAAATAGGCTTCATTATCACCAACTTATGATGATAAAATGGGACATAATTAAACAGCTAAGGTTTCTGAAACAGAAATACATTTTTCTCGAGCAGGTTCATTTCATATTATAAAGTAGGTTGAAATTATCAATTTTAACAAAAAACAAAAACTAAAAAAAAAACAGTTCTATGGCCTACTAATCACCACTAGGACACTCCTCACATGGAGAAAGTAAAAAAAACTGTAGTAGCTTGGATACTAGGAGATTGTGCGAATAGTGGAACCACAGACAATGGTAATCGACAGTTTGTCGACAATTTCCACTTACGTCTCTCTTCGTCTCACCCTGACTCAAGGTTAATCTACAAAATCGCTACTACCGACAATCGTTTTACGGAAATATATCGATTTAATCGAATCGCCCCAAAGTGACGGACAAGTGAATCCCGCTAAAGCTTGTCGATGAGTAATCTAACCTCAAAATTAATTTTGTTTGGGTTTGTTTATGTTGTTTTTTTCGGCAAAATTTTAAAAAAATTCTTTGCCATTCTTTCACACACGGTAAGTAGAAATATTGGTATGATGAATAAATCTCTGACCCAAATTATTTGTTATGATGAAAGAAATTTAATTAATGCAGTTTGACATCAAATGTTGGCTTTGTACTGAAATATCTACGCTTTGCCCCATGAGCCTCTAGTAACTGCCAGTAGCGAAAAATTGCAGTGCCGCAAATATTCTTGTCCGTGGGGACAATGCACCTCTTCGCGGAATATTCCTCATGTGGGGCAATAGCATATCCACCAGCATTTGTGCCTGTAGCTTAGTCGGTCGGTATCTTCGTCTAAATTCCACATCGACCACAGTAAAAGAATTAAATGAGTCCCACATTCGCATCCTCTGCAAATTAAAACGTCATAGACGGTACCATACGTCTCTCGCGGTCCATTAAATTATTTACTGGTAACATTTTAATCAATAAACTATAACTCACAAAATAATAAACGATTGAAACTCTCCAAATATTTAAAAACGACCATAAACGCGCGAAAACAAACAAAAATATAACCTATTTTATTCTTCTTTTCCTTTAATCATAACCTAGGAAACATAGGGAATGTTTTTAGAATGAATTAAAAGTCTTTATCGACAGAGCGAAACACCCGAATAGATGACGATTTCGGTAAAGCGATTGACTGTGGTACGAATTTTCGATCGCTTCGACAAGAGAGTCGTCGACTTCTCCTTGTCGATCCGACTTGAAAGCAATTGTTCGTGGTTCCGCTACAGGTCACCCAGCATGTAGATTTGAATGGCGCTGCCTAAGTTGCGGCGACTGGGAGATCCGGCCACCCGAGTATCCGCGACTAGGCATGGTGGATCGCCACGCTACTCCAGTCTCTTGAGTGACGCAAAATAATAAACATGAAAAAAAATTTAAGTTGAAATTCATGAATGTGCGGCTTTTAGCTCGCGACTAAGTGACTATATAGTAATAATTATGATAGAACTCGCTAAATTCTGGCTCCATCACGTGATATGAATGACATGCTGGTTAATTTTCGTGTGTCGTGTTGGTATGATTTGATGTAAATTACAGGATCGAACTTAGAAATGACAAATTTTTTTATTTAATTTTAATATGTAAAATTTATGTTTAAACGATTAATATCACTGGTCAACAAAATTTAAGATTTTTTTTGTCCCACGAGCTGAAGTGGGTGTACTTGGTAGTACTTTTTAAACATATTTCATATATGTTTTCAGAATTTTTCCATCACGCAGGGTTTTAAAGTGACAAAGCAATGAATTTTTGTGAACGTATATATTATAATATGGGTATAAGTTATGAAAAAATAAAGTACAAAGTGATATATTTACTTAGAAAATGTGGTCATATATGACTTTCGACTGTACTTTGCATCAGAAACATCTCTCTTCAGCGTCCAGCAATAGTCTGCCAACATAGCGGGGCTCCATTTGCCTTGGTATCTCTTCTCCATGTCCAGAATGTCCTGGTGAAATCGCTCGCCATGTTCGTCACTTACTGCTCCAAGGTTTTTCGGAAAAAAGTCCAAGTGTGAATGAAGAAAGTGTATTTTTAGACTCATGTTGCAACCCATGGCTTTATATGAGACCAATAAATTGTTAATATTCTCTACGTAATTTTCGGATTTACGATTTCCCAAGACGCCGTTGCAAATGTCCTTGAAAGAAAACCATGCTGCTTTTTCGGACAAGGTCGTTAAGTTCTTCTTGACTTAGAAGATGCGGCGCACAAGAAGACGAATCTGGTGTAAATGTTGGATCCAGATCAATATTTTCGGCTGAAAAACTTTCGTTGTTTACTTCGTCATCGGCAGTTTCATCGTCGCTCGGTGTCATATTTTGTGGGGGGTCAGGCACAGGTAATTCCGGACTATGCGGCACTGGTCTCAGTGCAGATGGAATATGAGGATATTTAACAGTATTTTTGGATTTAGAAGTTATACCACTGATATTTGTAAGACAAAAATAGCAATCGGTAATATGGTCTGATGGTTCCCTCCAAATCATGCGAATAGCAAAAGGCATATGTCGTTTACCTTTTGCCCACGCTGTAAGAAGTCTGACACACTTAACACAGCAAATATGGGGAGCCCAGCTTTTGTCTTGATCGCCGACTTTACACTTGAAATACTGTTCATAGCATTTATTAACGAGAGGCGTGAAAGACCGTTTTTGAGATTTAAATGTCAATTCACCGCAGATGTAGCAAAAAGAGTTCGGGTGGTTTACACAATTTCTTGGCATTTTTACAGGTGAGTTACACTACAATAGCTTAAAATGCACCACAGCACATTCTTCAAAACGTTAAAAAAGTCTGCGTATATGTTCATTCACCGAGCTCTAGCCGATAACTAAAACAACAATAAATGTTATGTAGGACTCGGAACTGCTTGCAGGTCTCAACAAGCCAAGACATGTTCCGCGTGACACACAGAGCACACTTTGTTATTTCTAGTCACAACAAGTTATTGTTACAATACACAAATAATAAAATAGCAATGCCTGACACAAGTTTTTTGTTAGATGACTCTTATAGTACAGACCTATGCGTGCATTTTATAGGTAAATAATCACATATACTGGAACATAAAAACTAAGGGTGATGGAGAAATTCTGAAAACATGATTGATTTCAGCATGCAAAATTATATTGAAATCAGACATTTTTGCGCTTGGGACATAAAATCTTGTTAACCAGTGTATTCTAAGCCACTAATAGTTATTGTTGTCATGCTAAACAAGATTACAATAAAATGAAGGTAAAGAGTTGCCAAACAGATTAGGAAATGACAGCTTCTTTTATTGGCCGAAATCCCTTGTGTTCTTTCCTCGTTTGGAAATAGGTAATTATAACAGAGATAGTAGATATGCTTACCGGTCGACACAGTGGTAAATAGAAAAAGTCGTGTAAGCTATTTGAGTAAAACATACAATAGAAATGTTTATTTGCTTTATTTATATAAAAATTATTAACTAATGTGTTGTTATATAATATATCTAATATTGACATAGGCGTAGTTCGGGGGATACTTTGTGCCCCTAAATCTAGCACCCTCAAAAAAACACAATCTATTGACAAGAGAAAGGTTGAAATGTTAATTTTAAAAAACCGTTTAACAGACCACAATAATAAGATAGAAACTTCAGAATTTGTTGAATAACGAAACTTTTAGTTGTACGAAAATGAAAACTAATAATCGCTAAAGGTGAATTATTATTTTATAACCCCTATAAATCCGTACGCCAATAAGTTAACTAAAATTTTTAGCAATAAAGAAATGCGTCCTAAGATCACACGAAACCACACTAAAATTCAAAACAATCAATTCAGAAATACCGAAAATATAAGCTGTTTCCATTATAAGTGGGACATTCATAATAATTGAAAAATATTTTTTTATTTTAAAGACTTAAGGTAGTAAGGTAATTATGTTGCATTTTTTTAAAGTTAAAATCGATTTAAAAAAATAAATAATTACTGAAAAACAAAAAAAATATAAAATAAAAAAAGTTTTGTCCGAAGCGGGGTTCGAAACCGCAACCCTTAGTTCCAAAGTGGAGAGCCTATACCCCTACGCCAGGAAGGCGCTTTCTAAAAAGCAGGTTCAAACGCGTTATAATGACTAAATGCAAGAAATTATTGTAAACATAAATTGAAACTGTTTAAAAATACCTTCTCAGCAATGGCATCAGCTGCGGTATTTGGCAAACAATAGTTATGATCCATAATTAATTGTTAGTTATAGTCTAAAACAGAATATCATACATTTATGAATCAAACATTGGCTGAATAAGTCTCTGTCAACATCTGGGGAAATTTTGAAAGTCCTAATCAGCCGGCCGAGGTCATATATCTGGATGTCAAATGTCGAAAAACGAGTCCTCTTGTGAATATTTCTTTAGTATGAGCTGTCTGAGGACGAGAGGCAATTCGAGTAACCTAGTCGCTCGCGTCTCCTAGTTTCCAAACTACAACACTTTCTTTTAAGTTTTCTCGTTTGAGGACTGCCTAAGTAAAAATGTTGTGGGGAAATCACTTTTAAAGATACACGTTAAAATTACAGGAGTCCCGCTTGACAGTGTTAAAACCAGTATCGATTTATTAAAACCGAAACAAATTATCTTCCTATACTACAATAGTATATTACATAACAAGTGATGAAAGTGATACTTTTCAAACGAGGAGATATTTAGCACGAGGCGTCAGCCGAGTGCGGAAATTCTCCTAGTTTTAGAATAATCACTTTCACACGAGTAATGTACACTATTTTTCCTACGACCACAAAGAATTATTAAAAAAACCTTTGATTTGTAAAAAAAATATTTCAACTCTAGAGCTGAAAAAAAATATTTCAACCCTAGAGTGGAAATACAAGGCACACTATTTAATTTAAACATATGATGCCAATTTAATAGATCGAAAGGTCACAGGTTCAAATTCCATTAGGAGTACTTGACTTCTTTTTTATAAAAACATTAAATAAATTATAAAATTATTTTTAATTGAAATCTTCCTTTTTGAATGATTTTTTTTATTTAATCAAGGAAAGATGCATTAAAAATAAATTTAAAAAATTCACCCAACAAGAAAGATTTCAATTTAAAATAATTCTATAAATTATTTAATGTTTTCATAAAAAAAAGTCAATTGCTCCTGATGGGATTTGAACCTGCGATCTTTCGATTAGTAGGTCATGGCTCTAGTCTCTAGGTTAGGGCGACCCATAAAAATTTTCTGCTTAAGTTTAATATATGACATTTTCTTCAGCGGGGCTTGTTTTCACTGGTAATAAATTTTCCAGTATATTCTTAACTTTTTTATAATTTCAGATGGCGTATTTTCACACTCTAATTCTGAATCACTCGACAAATACGTGATAAATAAACTAAACTGCTTTCTAAAATTTGTTCTTTTTAATAAATAGGTGTGGTCTGTCAAATTGGCATCATATGCCTAAATTGAATAGTGTGCCTTGTATTTCCACTCTAGAGTTGAAATATTTTCTTTCAACACGCGTGTGATATTCGGCGCTTTCGAGCCAAGTTAACCGTGCTTTTTTTCTCACTTTCGTAGGTAGTCGTAGGAAAATAATATTTTTTCAATAACGCTGGAACAATTCCACATATTCTCCTAAACAAATAAAACGATTTTTATTCGTTCGTAAAGGTTTGTTCCATTACATAAAACACTAATTGTCGACTTTACCCAATCCATCACGTTTATTAATTACACGTTTAATTAAGTCATTAACAAAACAAGAAAAAAGTTCATTAGAGTTTTCGTTCACTTCATCGCTCACGTTGTTGAAGCCATTAAATCGAACGAAAACAGATAATGGTAATCTGTTTAGTTGCGTTCCAACATAAACCGATATAGTAATATCAACAATGGCTGAGTGGACCAATAAAGAGAGTGTATGGACTTATATTTTTAAAGTAAACACTTTTTTAGGCGTTAATATGTTTATAAATTGTCATTTTTTGAAAAAATCAAACAAGAACACCTTGTATAAATAAATTCCGATATTTCTCATTCAGTCCAATACATTAAGGGCAAGTAGGTATTAGTACATTTTGCTATTTTGATCTGGGAAATATTTTTGCTGTTTTCTAATGTAATAATTATACAGGGTCCTGCGCCTCACCTCCCGTCTTATGTAGCTCACTTATTAATTAAGTTAGGATTATGACCTTTTGCAAGCTTTAAGTATCCTAGGGTGCATTTCAGGAAAATATAAGGATATGTTTTTTTAGATTACATGCCATATATTTTCTTACTTATTTGGATGCATCTTGTAGTTGCCTACATACCCCTAAAATTTTAATGAAATCGGTTCAGTATTATAGGCGAAAAAAAATAAAAACTAAAAAAAATCAGTTTTGCACCACTGGTTTTAAAAATTAATTAAAATTAAAAATAAGGTCTCGTTAATAAAATTATACAAAGGTACTTGTTAAATAAGGTCTCATAGTTTCGTTAACCAAGTTTGATTACTACGAATTGTACAGGGTGTCCAAAGTGTTAAACTTTGCAAACTTTAAAGCAATTTATTTCTCTTATTTCAAATGGGAATCCCTGTATATTATTATATCATTCGATGCAGAATTAAAATTCAAACATTTGTTCTAATTACAACCCTATCGCAATTTCTAACGCATTAAGACTTATTTGCAGAAAACTCATTTTATCAACTATTCCACCAGTCATTATTATATAATAAATATCAAAGGTGGCTTTGAAAAATTGATATTAAAGTTTTTATTTTTTTTCGCCTATAATACTGAACCGATTTCATAAAAAATTTAGGGGTATGTAGGCAACTATAAGATGCATCCAAATAAGTACGAAAATATATGGCATGTAATCTAAAAAAACATATCCTTACGACGTCACACTTTTTTGGAACACCCTGTATAAACAAAAATATTTTCCTGAAATGCGCCCTAGGATACAGGTAAAGTCTGCAAAATATCAAAATCCTAACTTAATTAATAAGTGAGCTAGAGAAGACGGGAGGTGAGGCGCAGGACCCTGTATATGCACAAAATATGGTTTATCCCTACAGTAGTTACATAATTATGCTTTAATTTTAAACTTCAACTACTTTTCAAAATCCAAACTAAGTGAATTGTTAGTAAGTCTTTAATAATTTGCACATCGACAGTTTACTGTGACTATTTGATTCAAAAAAATAAAAAACGAACAAACTATCACACCCGGCCTACACCCGATCTAAATTCGATAATAAAAAATCGAGAAAATGTGAACAAATTACCCAGGCTGTAGAAGTCACCTGACCACGTAAATGTAACGATATTTTCCTCGAAAAGAAATAAAGAACAAAAGAACTACGACTTCAAAATTTACCCCTCTTTTTGGGGTAGAAACCGCCCCCAAGTTTTTTTCTCAACTGTAAAGGTATGTATTGCGATAGCTCGTTGTAAAGAGCATAAAAAAAGGAATACGACTCTCTAATACTAAATCTATTTTAGTTAAAAATTCCACCCTGTATATATATTAGTGTAACTGTATGTTTATTTTTAACTGGCACTGCTAGTTAACAATAACCTAACCACAAAGCGCTTGCACAACATACTGTTCTATTATTTTAAAACTTTTGTTGAGTTTGCATAGTGCAGTGCTTGCCTTGTGGTGTAAAATAAAGCTACTTACAATATAATCGGAAAACGTGTTTATTCAAATGCATAAGCTGAATGCAGTCCTGTACCGATCGCATCGAGCATTTTGTGGTTTGACAATTGTTATTATTAGATGTTATAATTTTTTTCGGCGCTAGTTAAAATAAAAACTACATTTTGCTTCTTGCATTACTAGTTGCCCTCAAAACTTCCCCACCTGAAAAAAACTCACTGGCCGTCTGTAAAACTGATACGAGTAAAAACGTAACTGATGTTCTTAAAAGGAGATTATCCATATGGTATGACTTCTTCGTAAAGTTCACCACGAGAGGCCATTGAAATTCGAGTTGGGTAGATAAACTTTATATTACCTTTATTATTCACAGTTTATGGATAGAAAGGACGGACTTAGTTTCGTAATAAAATGTTTAATTAAATATCCTAAATTGTTAGAATAATGGGTAGTTGTGACCTTAATTCTCGATATATGGGGTGCTAAACCTATTTATTATTATGTGCCTTAAGTGACCTAGTGATCCTATAATCTTGACAATGGCAAGGGTTTACATTGTGTCACTAGTTTAATAATCCAAGCAGGTTTACTACTTTATCAGGCATAATTGATCCCAACCGAGTGTAATGAAGTTACGTATTACCCAGTTAGTACCTAGTAGAAAATATATTTGAATTTGTGTGACTTGATTACAATAGTTATTTTCTATTATACAGGGTGTCCCGAAATAAGGTGACAATATTTTAAGGGGATAAAGTACATCCAAAAATAGGACTAAAATCCTCTAAAAATATACCTTTAAAAACGCTTCGTTAGGGGGCTAGAGCCCCCAGAATGGAAGCTATGATAAGCGGTTTTTTCGCAATAGCTCAGAAACTGATTGAAGTATCAAAACAAAATTTGATACATGTTTTACCCATGACAAGACGCAATAAACGGTTTGTTTAGCTTAGGTGTATTTCTTCCAGTGGCGTCCCACTGGGTAGGTAGTGAGGAGAATATTGCCCTAATTTTTTTATTTGCAGGATTTTTTAACGCCAGGTGCAATTTTTAAAAGCACTAAAGTCTTCTATTGAAAAAAGATACTTTTGCTTCATTTCGGTAGGATTCACCATTTTTCAGTAAAATCGATTTAAAAATTTTCGGTTTTTTACAAGCTAAGGTGTTTTTTTGCATATCTCAGCAAACACTTGATATTAAAACATGAAATTTATTAGAAGTTCTACTAGCGACAAGGCATATTTATTAAAGGATGTAACATTAAAATATTTTTCCAGTGGCGTCGCACGGGGTGGAGCCTAAAGTAAATATTACATTTTTTTTTTAATTTGAGGGACTTTTATACTTTTAATGTAATTTTTTTTAAATTTTTAAATTTTTTGTTAATAAAACCTGCCATTATTGTAATTTGACAGAATATAAGGTTTTCAACAGATTTTTAGACTTTGTTTTTTAAATATTTATTTGTATAAGAGACTTAAATAAAACAAAAAAGAATAACAAATTGCAAATCAAATTTAATTGTAAAACCACACGGGAAACTAATTGTTAGGCAAATGTTTGAAATGATTTCCATTTTATTGGATGCAAAATCTAGACCTGCGTGTTATGATTTGTGAGGCACGGAGAATTTGAAAATAAAAGAAAAGCTCCTCAAATAAAAAAAAATAGTAATATTTACTTTAGGCTCCAATCCGTGCGACACCACTGGAAAAATATTTTAATGTTACATCCTTTAATAAATATGCCTTGTCGCTAGTAGAACTTCTAATAAATTTCATGTTTTAATATCAAGTGTTGAGTGCTGAGATATGCAAAAAACACCTTAGCCCTTTCAATGGCTTGTAAAAAACCGAAAATTTTTAAATCAATTTTACTGAAAAATGGTAAATCCTACCAAAATGAAGCAAGAGTATCTTTTTTCAATAGAAGACTTTAGTGCTTTTAGAAATTGCACCTGGCGTTAAAAAATCCTACAAATAAAAAAGTTAGGGTAATATTCTCCTCACTACCTACCCAGTCGGACGTCACTGGAAGAAATACACCTAAGCTAAACAAACCGTTTATTGCATCTTGTCATGGGTAAAACATGTATCAAATTTTGTTTTGATACTTCAATCAGTTTCTGAGATATTGTGAAAAAACCGCTTATCATTGCTTCCATTCGGGGGGCTCTAGCCCCATAACGAAGCGTTTTTGAAGGTATATTAATAAAGGATTTTAGTCCTATTTTTGGATGTACTTTATCCCCTTAAAATATTGTCACCTAATTTCGGGACACCCTGTATAATGTAAGTAAAACTTATCAGTTGAGACTACTTACATTTTCTTAAAACTGGGACATACATCTTAGTTTATATACAGGGTGTTTCATTAAGGCTGGCCAGCGGTCATATCTCGGAAACTACTGGGCTTAGAAAGACAGGGAAAAAAATCGTAATTAAAGTGGCCATGAAAAATCCTGGAAATAGTTTTGTAAGTTCCGCATTTTACGGCAAGGTATACTATTGATAACATCATTAATTAGAAAGCGTAGACAATTCTGCATAATTTTGATTTAAGGCTCATTGGCGTACCGATTTTGATAAGAGTGGAGGAAGCTATTGAAATAGTAATAATTTAAATTGCAGGAACTTCAAAGCGACTTATCCAATTTTAATAAATTTAAGCTTGTTTGGAAAATAAAGGTAAGTACTTTTAATTGTCGTATTCATTAATACACGATAGTTCGTAATAAAATTGTTGGATGGCGACATTTTTAATAATACCAGTTTTCTTGATTTTATGCCGAAAACTAAAATTATACAGTATAACTATGACACCATAATCGGATAGTAGATTTAATTTGCAAGAAAAAATATGATAACGGCGTTCGATATCTTCGTTCGCTTCAGAGTTATAACCAATAGAATAATTTGTAATCCTCTAATTGAAGAAGTGATTGTCTTCATAGTTCCCTGGTCAAGCATTTCACGCCAAAAAATATTTTAAATCTTTATGATTACGTAGATTTGTCACTCATTATTTCAATAGGCGAAAAACGACTTATTGATAACATAATCATTGAATCTTCTAATTTAGACATAATTCTAATATGGCGATTTAAAAAATAAATCTAGATAACTATGAAACAAAATTGGCAGGTATCCATGAAGGTAAATAAACTGAAATAGTTGTCAAGTAATATAATTTTGATAGGTGCTGATTTTGTTTCACGGCTATTTAGATTTATTTTTTAAAACACCATATTAGAATTATGCCTAAATTAGAAGTTTTCATTGATTATATTATTAGTTTTAAAGTATATTTCGGGCTATGAAATAATGAGTAACAAATTTGCACAATCATAAAATTAAAAATACTTTTTTCGTAGATTGCTTGACCAGGGAAAACTATTACTTCTTCAATTATAGTGGTAAAAGTTATTCTTTTGCCAATAACTCTGATTATTATTAAATATTAATATACCGGGTGTTGCATCGTTGAGCGGGACATAGGAAATCCCATGTAATTTTAAATGGGGTCAATTATTGGCTTCCCTAATTATTTTAGAGAAAAATTCTATTTAGGTTTATTAAAGAGCACTAAAACCCACATTCAAAAGAATAACTTTAGATATTTTTGATGAGCCCGTTTACGGGTTATCGCCGATTTATTTTTAACTATTTCTCCTTTTTATGACCCCGTATTTGCGGGCACCAGTCAAGGTAAAAGATGACTGTCAAATACGAAATTTAAATGCAGAATATTTTTTGGAACAACTTGAAGATCATATTTTACCTACTTTACATGATGCCGCCAGGGAAAATCAGGAAGTTTGGTACCAAATGGATGGCTGCCCGGCACATAGTACCCTGGCTGTCCGGGAATATTTAAACCGTGCTTTTAATGGAAATGTTATTGGCTTAAATCATACAGTAAATTGGTCAGCCAGGTCTCCTGATTTATCGCGAAATGATTTCTTTCTCTGGGGCCATTTAAAAAACAGGATATACAAAGATAAAAAATACCCAAATCTAGACGAGTTAAAAAATGCTATTTCTGCCGAATGCAATAGAATTTCAGTTTACCAACTAGCGAATGTAAGAAGAGAATTTTATGATCGCCTCGGTTATTGTGTAGCAGTCAATGAAGGAATATTTGAACATCTTAAATCCTAAAGTTTTAACAATTTAATAGTACCTACCTATTAATTAGTAAAATATTGAAACATGTAAAATGTCATAATTAACCTTGTAATTGGATACTTTATTTTAGTTTTATTCAGATTAATTTTTACTCATAAATACACCTTTAATATTTTCGATGTACGAGTTTTTATAACAATAAAGCACACATTTCAAAATGACAACTTTATTTGACAGTCATCTTTTACCTTGACTGGTGCCCGCAAATACGGGGCCATAAAAAGGAGAAATAGTTAAAAAGGAATCGGCGATAACCCGTAAACGGGCTCATCAAAAATATCTAAAGTTATTCTTTTAAATGTGGGTTTTAGTGCTCTTTAATAAACCTAAATAGAATTTTTTTCTAAAATAATTAGGGAAGCCAATAATTGACCCCATTTAAAATTACATGGGATTTCCTATGTCCCGCTCGACGATGCAACACCCGGTAGGCATTTATTCAGTAATTGTAACCCTAACCTAACCTCTAAGTGTAACATTCTTAAACATCTCAAAATACATTTGAGGGCTTTGCCATTTTCGAAAAAACAGTTTAATGCAAAGCGCAACTGGAAAACCGGGTACATTTTGGATTCACTATAACATCCATACATGATATATGTATGTATCATGAAACAATTCCTGTTATTTTGGATTTAGGTAAATATTCTTAATTAGTGGAAATTAGCACTTTACTGGAACATAATTGGAACTTTACTAGGAGGATACCAGAAGTTTACTAAAATTTTACTACAACCAGCACTTTACTAATAGATTTTTAATTTAGTCGGTTCATTGGCTTAAAAATTGCATATTTATATTCGCATAAATTACTGTGTATTTTGAAAATTAACTCTAAAATTGACAATCCAGCTTTTTTAATAGATTTTATAAAATGTATAATGTCGTATAAAGCCTATTTTATGTACGGTATAGGGTCAGAATAGTAGTTTGTACGACAAGAGTGGATATGATGTATATATCTCACGAGGAAGTAAATTGAGCACGACGCCGTAGGCGGAGTGCTCAAACTTCCGAGGGCGATATGGACAATCCACTAGAGTATATTTTTTCTACGACCAAACATACGAACCTTATGTTAAAAAATCTTTAAAAAGTTTGCAGACTTTCGGGTTTGAACTCACACCATTAGATCCTAAGTTCGACGCTTTGCCGTTTGAGCCACTGGATCATATTAGAAATTATTATTAGATGTGTATATATTTTGTTATATTAAACAAATAACATATTGTACCATATACATATTAATTATATAATTTAGTGTCTTGCAAAAGTAGGGGAGTCTCAGTAAATACAATAAACTGTGATTAGTCAGTATTTTATAAGGACACCACGGAAGAATCCAATTTTTATAGCAATGTTGTCAACTAATGGGAAATTTCCGGATTCGTGAGAATAAAGTACAGAGAAATAATAGGTCCGCGCTGTCTCCAAAGGAAAAAAGAAAATTTTTACGCAGTGTTATATTCGTAAGATATTCTTAAAGGTCACTTGTGGTTGTGATTTGCCTGTGTGCCTCCGTGGAATTTTTCTTTGAAAATGGGAAATTTAATTTGTAAAGGTTGCAACGCTGTGCAGCACTGACAATAAGAATATGCCATTTTGCTGTAAAGTTAACTGGAATAGCCTACTTTACTCGTCACTTAAGTGGAAAGGAAACAGTAAATAGGCGTGGAAGTGGAAACACATATTTTAAGGATGCGTCCTTATCTATGAACGGAAGTAAATTGTATGTCTCGCTTTGGAGAATTCAGTGACAACCGAGGGGAACATTTGAGATTCTTACATGCGGTGACCAACCCCTAACTAGATCACAAAAGGTCCCCTTTCAAATGAAAGAAATTAAATTTTGTTGGTTATCGCATTTTTGGTAAACCAAATTGGGGGTCCGTTTAAGCTGAGTCTGTGGCAAACCGAATCCTCTGCCTCATTAGCCTTCTATCGATACTATTATAGACGTCTTATCTTGTTAGTAATTAATGTCACTTGTACAGGGTGTCCGTTTTTGGGCACTTTTGTTAACTTATATTTAAAGATAAAGGTTAAGGTTTTCGCAGCACTGTGCTTCTTTTTTGTGAAACTAAACATGCCGTTAACGACATTTTCTAAGCCCTCTTGGTTTTTAAAATACAGGGTGAAAATGATTACTTTTGGAACACACCCCTTCAACTATGAAGCAAACATATATATTTTTAAATAGGACACCATATATATTTTTAATTAAATTAAACATTTTCCTGGCTTTTAAAAAATAGATAATGGTATATACAGGGTGTTACAAAATCGACATACCAGCATTGGAATCTCGAAAACCATAGGAGTTAGAGAAACGGTTAAATAGGGCAAAGTTGTGCAATTCGATGCTGATTATACCACCGCTTTAAAAGTTTTCAAATTCCGAATTCTTCCGATTTTATTCGAAAAAAACCGAATCTTTGCAAAATCGTTTTTTTTCTAACCTCATTTGACTAGCTATTTAAAGATAAATGACACTTTGTCTTTGCCACTTTTTCTCCTCTACCAAATGACGTTACTAAACTAAAGATCCGCCGTTTCGTCTCCGAGCGGCCATCACCAAACTTTACTTTTTTAAATACGGACCTGGATATTTTTTAACCGATTTTTAAACCCTCTTACCCTGAAAATGTAATGACAATATTACTTTCTCATAATGATGATTTGTCCTTGCTTATTTTTGTTCATATTTTTTACACTTATTGTCAGTGCGGTCCTGGCAACGAATTACAATATTAATTTTAAACCTTAATTTATTTAAAACCTTTACAAATAAGTTTCATGAAAAAGTTTGTCTAAAGTTCATGTTAGGTATTTAAGTAGTACATGTAATACCCAAAAAGAATTTAGACTATTTGAACATTTAAAGAATGTGCCATAATTTATGAATCTAGCAACGCGTTTAACCAAATTTTAAAATATGGGTGATTTCTACCTAGTGTCAAAAAGGCGATTAGTTATTGGTCCTTTGCACAAAAATACCTTTTTTCTGTGACGGGAAAAAAGTTTGACATTTTATCTCTGTTGACAGGTAATAAAATGTCACTTTTTGTGGAATTACTTTTTTCCCCGGGAAAAAAGTGATGTGATTACTTTTTTCCCCGGGAAAAAAGTGATTACTTTTTTCCCGGATATAATATACACACATAAGTAAAGGTAGATATTTAATTTTAGAATATTTTATTATACAAAAAGTTACATTTTCTTTAAATCAAAAAGTACAATAATTATTAAATGTGCATTGCATGCATGACATGTTCATTTTACTATACGGTACATTCGAATTTTCTCGTGTTGAAATTATATTTTCTGCCATGGACACAACTGCCGTTGATGTACCTGGTCGCAAATCGGGTGTTCTTTCAGCACTGCCACAGGTTCTAAACACTTTATTAGCTATTTCTGTCCTGTGTGCTACCGATTCATCAACATACCCTTCAGCGACCGTTGATGACTTCCAACCGCCATGTTTCTTGAGTGTCAACAAGTCTCCCCCAGATTCAACTAAAAGTGTAGCAGACGATCTTCGAAATGAATGACCCGTGTATAAGGTAACATTTTCAAGTTGAAGAAAATTAGCTACTGTTTGGGGTACCTTATAAAACTGATTTTTACCCACAACTTGATTGATACATTTTCCATTGTGATATACATAAAATAGGCGGCGATCCTTTGCTGCTGTTGGACAAAGGGCTATGTACATTCGGTAAAATTTAATATATTTTTCAGTAACTACAAATCTCCTGTTGACATCATTCTTTGTTTGCTTAATTTTCACAATTAATAACGTTCCCGAATCTTCAATATCATCTAATGTTACCTGGCTGATTTCGCAAATTCGACAAGCTCCTGCAATCGCAAGTAAAACAACAACCTTGGCCATTAAATAAACTTCATCGGGAGCATTATTTAAAAAATCACTAATATTTGTACTCGTAAAAATCGCAGATTTCTTGGGTGTGTAACCTTTCCCATTTTGTTTTAGAAATGTAATTAGTTTGAAATATTTTGAAATGTCTACATTATTATTGGATTGTAACATACTTTTAATCATTGAATAATTCGACCACACTGTTGATGGCTTTTGTTGTTGTGTCAGTTCCGAAAAATAGGCCAATTACACCGTCTCCGACAAAGAACTGCATGCCTTTTTCATCTTCCATTCCATAAATCTTGAAAACGCGTTTTCGTAAATTTTGCGCGATTTAGCTGGCAATAATTTTTGTGACGCTACTTTCGCTGCTTCTACTAATTCCGGTGGAGTCAGAGAAAACTCAGAATCAGACATTTTAAACTTTATATTATTTAATATAACTACTAATTAACCACTAAAGTTCTTACTTTTTATCAACGAAGACAAACATAGAAAGAAGGCAAACAAACGTTTTAATTGGTCGAAGCAAAATTTGACATAAGAAACGTCAAAACAGCGCCACCATCGGGTCTGGAGGGAACCTTTGGACTATAGGCGGGACTTTCAAATATGACCATTTTAAAAATTTTGGCCGCCAAAATTTTAAAATGATATTTACAGCTTAAAAAACCATCAGGATCCTAATATTTAATTTTTACTTTACTTGGAAAATTAAATGAGAATTGTAAATAGTTTGTTGGCTGTAAATATCATTTTAAAATTTTATGTGTAAACATTTTTAACATCTGGACAACCTTTCGACTATAGGCGGGACTTTTAAATATGGCAATTTTAAAAAACTTTGTACACAAAACCTTAAAATGATATTTAAGGCCATCAAATTATTCACAATAATCCTCTTTATTTGATTTTTCAAGTAGAGTAAAAATTAAATATTAGGATTTTCTGATTAGATTTTTAAGCTGTAAATATCATTTTAAAATGTTATTTATTAAAGTTGTACAATGAGAAATAAAACTTCAGAAATCAGCTTATAATTAATTTTATTGACAACTACGATGAAAATATAGGTAAGATCAGTACCTCGTTAGAAAAAAACAAGATCTGTAACTCATGTTAGAGTTTTGTTATATTCAGAGACTATGTTAAATAACTCGTTGGATAATCAACTGTCCTCATTCTGTAGAACAAATTACCCCTTTTTAAAGAAACATACTTACTGGAACTCAATACTACCTAATAAATTATTTACAAATTAAATAAAAAACATTTTCCAAAAATCCACTGCTACACCTTTTAGTCTCACGTATTATACGGATAAATACCCACATTAAAACTTACACTATTCCCCAACATCATAACAATAACACAGAGTTAACAAGATCTTTTTTTTTCTTCATATTCCCAAAATGTACTTACTTTCCCAGATTAACCTACAGTACCAGCTGTAGTGGCTCCCGTATACTAAACATTTATTCATGCAACATGCATAATCATCAAAGATTCACGTATAGGTACTTCTTGAAATAGCTAATCTAAAAGAATATAAAACAAAAAAAGTAATGAATTACTTACTACCTACAATTAATAAATATACTATAAATGATCTACATTAATAAAAGTTACTAAGTGAAATTCAACAAAAACTCCTTAAAGTAAAAATATATTTGGAACATAATTATTTTTGCAACAAGTAGGTAAACTAATGTAATAAATAACGAATAAAAATAACTAAAGAAATGTTCAAATTACGATTTACTTACCTGCAACAAAAAGAAAGCGATCCTTTTGGTAAAAAGATTAGAAAATTAAAAATAATATAAGAATATCAAAATTTTCAGCTATGAAGAAAGAAAAAGGGGCAATTCCATTTGTGCCATATTGACATTGACATTACAAATGACAATGATTTGTGCTCAAAAGGGAAGTTAGGTTGTAAAATAATTTAACAGCTCATGCTATTCATGTCAAGTACCTATCTCTGTCTGCATCAAGTTATCTCCATTCGATGTAAAAAGAGACAAATATAGTCAGACCAAGTTCGTCTGCCGTAGCTCTCTTTGTAGAAATAACCACGTAGGTGTAATATTGAGATATAACTGATGGGGATAAACGTAGGTCCTAACTTGAAAAAGTCTGGAGGTCTGACGTCACTCTAGCTTCGATGCCGCCCATTAGAAGTTTCACCGGGCTGCTTTTTATATTAAATCACGGAATTAAATTGACAGATATTTGATTATTTTAAAGGTTTCCTTAGAAACGCAGGTCCAATTGTCGCTATAAGTAAAACAGCCTACCTACTAGTTTAAAAAGTCAAATTTCACATCAATACTTTTCTGACTTTAATATATTGTAATAATAACGTCGTTTTTCCCGTCACAGAAAAAAATAGTGTATTATACACGGGAAAAATATTAGATTTTAGCTCTCGCTTTTTTGTCAACACACAACCTAGAGCTAAAATCTAATGCTTTTTTCCCTTGTATAATAAATAACTATTTTCCAACGAAGAAAGAAGTGATATGATTCAAATTTTTTACTTGTGTCGATTAAATAGAGTTAGAGTTGCTGAAATGGTTGGCTGATCGGTTGAAAGGGCTGTTGCCAAAATTGGAAGAAAAATTGATAGTTGTATTGAGCAAAAGGGCAATCTCTTTGAACATTTTGAAAATTATGATTTATAATTAGTAAATTATTATAAAATAAATTATGTTACTTATGTAAGCATATTTTAAATAAAATAAAGTTTTTAATTAATATTGTAATTCGTGGCCAGGACCGGACTGACAAGAAGTGTAAAAAATATGAATTTAAAAAAATAAGCAAGGACAATTCTTCATTATGAAAAAGTAATATCGCCATTACATTTTGAGGGTAGGAGGGTTTAAAAATCGATTAAGAAAATAACCAGGTCTGTATTTAAAAAAGTAAAGTTGGTGATGGCCGCTCGGAGACGAAACGGCGGATCTTTAGTTTAGTAACGTCATTTTGTAGAGGAGGAAAAGTGGCAATGACAAAGTGTCATTTATTTTTAAATAGCTAGTCAAATGAGCTCAGGAAAATACAAAAACGATTTTCCAAAATTTCGTTTTTTTTTCAAATAAAATCGGAATTTCGGAATTTAAAAACTCCTAAAAGTATTAATTTTTATTTTCACCCCTGTATCTCACAAACAAAAAGAGGGTAATAAAAATTTTGTTAACGGCATGTTTAGTTTCACAAAAAAAGTAGAACAGTGCTGCGAAAACCGCAACACTTTATCTTTAACTATAAGCGAGATACCCTGCAATAGGGCTCAAAAATGGACACTCTGTACATTAAAGGTGTACTCCAGAATTTTTGTATTATACTAAAACTTTATTAGAACTTTACTAGATTTTTACTAGAAGTTTACGAGAACTTTAATAAAACTTTACTAGAACTTTACTAGATTGTTCCAACTTTACTTCAACTTGACCACAACTTTACTATTACTTTACTACAATTTTATCCGCACTACTATATACTATAGCTTCACGAGCACTTAATTAGCACTGTACTAGAACTTTACTATAAATATTGGTGAAAGCAAACTTTATGTTATGTTGAACCCTCGGTGGTCCATAAACTCTTGTGACGGATTTTCAGAAAAAAATCATAAAGCTTATTTTGTTTCTCTTTATTGCTTAACTAATATAAACCCCCGTTGTTACATGTTTATGTTTATTGACTTCTTTACAACCGGTACAATAAAATGCTATCGTAAAAAATAAATGTATCATGACGTGTACATGGAATTTGAGACAAGGAAAAAAAAATTCAGACGAAAAGAAATTTTATGAAGAATAAAAATAAATCTTCGCTTTACGCTTCTAATGTCAGTCGCAATGAAAGCTCAGTATACGATTTAAAAAATTATTTTATTGTATGATAACATTCTCTGGTTTAAATTCTTTGCCGCATCGATACTTAATGACCAGTTAGTATATATTGGTACATCAAGGACGGATTTACCGTTATGTCTTGGGGGGAGCGGATGCTTTTGAGAAAAATATGTTTTTCTACTCCCACATGGAAATTTGCTGTTTCCTTTACACTTAAATGGCGGGTAAAGTAGGCTATTCCAGTTAACTGTGCGGCAAAATTTCATATCCATCCTAGTTAGGTTATGAAATTGACCAATCACAAGAGTCAATTACAGAGAAGCCAAATTTACATGTTGTAAATTCGTATTCTGACAGTTGAGAAAAGTTAGGTTAACAATATGCTTCAAAAATATGCAAATCTGTCAGATGAAATTTGTTCTTTTTTAATTTAAATCAAAATATTTATCCCAGAGTCCATGTATACACAATATTTTCCTAAAGAGTACAAGAAATGGAGCAAAAATTGAAGGTATAATAATAAAATTAATACCAAAATATATTTCTACCAAATTATTGTTATTTTCTGCCGAACTAAACATTTGCACACAGACGCACTTTCTTATTTCACAAATACCTTTATTTCCACTCATTTCTGGCCAATTACTACAAGCTTTACATAAAATGTACTATATACCTACCAAATAAACGTTTTTTTACTAACCTTGGTAATTTTTTTCCGTATAAATAATATATATTATTATAAATATTTGTGAACGGGGATATTTTCCGATATATTTTGAACGGGGATCGAACCCCAATTGATTTTAAAACTTTTATTATACGCAACAAACATAGAAAATTAACTGGTAATTCTTCCTTAAATGGTGGAATATAAAGATAACCAGATAAAAAAGAAGAAATTATAAGATTTCTAGAAAAAAAAACATTTTTAAGAATACGTTATTTCTACGTACACTATTGCCACTTCTCGTCTTCTCTTTCCACGTTAACAGTGTTGCTAGTGCTAGTTTGTAAATTGGCGTTTATTTTGAAATATTTGACCATAGCGAACATTAAAAATTCATATTAAAGCACAAAATACATTTTTAACTGTTTGAAACGAATTTTACAGCTATGTTGTTGTACTTTCGGGGTTACAATTCTTTTTGCAAGCAGAAATAAACCTGAAAAACCTATTTTTCTTCTGTGCATTTCCGTAAAACAATTATTAATTAAATTACCTGGTTGAGAAAATAAATTGTTCGTTTTTATTAATATATATATCGCTCTTTGTCTGTTATTCTGCAAAAAGTTGAATGTGAGAAAGATAGATATATTCAAAATTGAGTTTGTATAAATATAAGAACTTACCCAAATCGATAAATATGTTACAGTGTAATTTGGTCAATAGGTTTGTCCTCAAAATGAATTTTTGTTGAATTGTTTCTTATTACCGTTCTCACAAGTTTATAGCCAACTTAAAAGACAAGTTATGATGCCTAATTTAAATAAATTTTTAAAATTCTTAGCATGAAGTTCGGAAGTGAAGTCGTAGAAAAAATATACTGTACAACTCGAGTTATATATTGCCCTCGGAAGTTACTTCCTCATGCGATATGGACATCATATCCACTCTTGTTGTACAAACTACTATTCTGGGGCTGGAGGTCCAATCCATTATTAAAAAATAATTTTTGTACTACCTCATGTTGTTTGGATCGAGAAGATTGGAAAAAGTTAAATAAAATTCAAAGAAATTAAGTGATTCCGTGTTAAATTGTGTTATTTTTTAGGAATCTTAATACTGCGAAAACATTCGAAGGTATCCAAAAAAACCCAAAATTTCTAGGTTTGGGTTTTAATTTTTTACGCCTTCATTCTTGACTTGTGAAAAAAATAAAAAACCATTATGTTATTTATGTTCTACAAGATGGCGTTATTAGTTTTTAAATTCGACGTTTCGTTCTTTAGATACCCAAGTCAATTTTCTTAAATACAAATTTGGAATTTTAAATGCAGTTTTCGGAACTTCTAAGGTTCAGAAATTTATTGCAATTTATAGGGTTTTGAAATTTTAAAATTTTATCATCTTCATATCTCTTACCGCTTTCGAGATCTCCTTGTACGCACACAAATTTGTAGCACACTGTAGATATAATGGAGCATGGAGCTGGTAACCTTAAAGAAGAATTGAGTTAAAGAAATATCTTGGGGATAGATGGGTAGCCGTGGCCGGCGGGTAGCTTCGACCACAACAAAAAAATATATATTTAGCATTTTTTACTTTCACCCTTACGTCTTCTCTGCGCGCAGTTGACAACTTGACTTATAATAACAATTGAGCCTATTCGGTTGTGGCGCCCATACGTGGTTTAGTGATATTAAATTCGGTAAATTAATTTCACGTGACAGACGATCTTTCAGGTGCATTTATTAGAAAACCTTAGTAATAATGTATTTCATACTGTTAGATCATAATACAACCATTGTTTTTGGGCATATCTTTTTTCTTGATCGATTGTTGTTCCTCATCTACATCAATGATCTTCCACTTGTCGATAATCTAGCATTGTTTACTATCTTTGCGGACGATACTTCGCTGTCGTGCCAGGCGGACTCGCTTGATCTGGCAAGGGAGGCCTTGTGTGAGGCACAGGCGAGAGCTGAGGACTGGTTCAAGGCCAATAAACTTTTGCTCAACAAAGACAAAACTTATGAAATGGTCTTCTCCTTGAGAGACATGTCAGAGATGCCTGATAATCAGGAAAAAATAAAATTTCTTGGCGTACAACTTGACAACAAACTCAAATTCGACCATCACATTGACTACGTCTGCGAAAAACTAAAAAAAGAAGCCTTTGCATTAAGAGGACTAAGCACTTCCGTATCCACCAGTACATTAAAAACTGCATATTATGCATTGATACACTCCTTCCTCACTTATGCGATTACTGTGTGGGGTCACTCATGCCATACTGACAGGGTCTTTGCAATGCAGAGAAGAGCTATCAGAACGATAGCGGGGTTATCTTTCAGGGAGGACTGCAGGGATGCTTTTAAAGTCCATGGAATACTCACCTTTCCATCGGTCTACATACTTGAAACTCTTCTTTTCATGAAGGTCAATGCAGATAAATTTGAATCTCACTCCGAGTTGCATGACTACAATACGCGAAATAAAGAGAACTTAGCTATTGTTTATAGGAGGTTAAAAAGATGCCAGAGTGGACCAGACTTTCTGGGGATCAGGTTATATAACAAGCTTCCCGTGGATCTGAAGCTTTTACCTATTAAAGCTTTTAAAAATAGGGTAAAGGCGTTTCTTGTGAAGGGCGCATTTTATTCGGTTGATGAATTTTTAAATTGTGATGTGCAAAATATTTAAGTGTTGATTTTAGAATGTTATATATGTAATGATTTTAGATTGGTTGTGACAGTATAAAACATGTGTATTTTGTTACTTTTTCAATACTATTTTTTTATTTTTTCATTTATATGACGTGTGTAAGTACTATGTACCTTGACATTAATAAATTATCTATCTATCTATCTAAATCTATTTTTAGAATTTATTTCCTCGATGTTGAGAAATTGCATCAGCTATCAATCACTTCTTTAAACAATTTATGGGGTGAAGTGACACAGTCATGACTTCAACTGAATGGCAGCCACTGCTCTATAGAATACCCAATCTGATCCAGGTTTTCAGCAGAGTCAATGCCCATTATGGAACATATTGCATGGAATATAACTTAATATTTCATAGAAAAACTGGCACCCATTTCCTTAAAGATAATAAATAGCCCTCTCTTAAGGCGCATTTTGCGTAAAAATAAAATAAATTTTGATTTATTACGAATACGAGTAACAAGATTTAAACTTAAAAAAATGTGTAGCATCATTTCGCGATACAGCCGTTGAGAACTGTCTCTTAATGTTTTATTTTTCTTTCATTTATTCTTCCAGTCCGCTTAATAAAAAAATATTTTTTGAAAGAAAAGTAATTTGATTTCACGATTAAATTGCTCTCTTCCAATACCTTATGTTTTTATATAATTTTTACTGTAGAATAGTGTCTCTTTGTAAGAATAGATAATAATTTTATCAAAGAAGATCCTATTTCCAAACTCTAATAAGTGTCTACAATTGCTTTTGAGTATTTGAAACTCGCTTCTTGTATTGATATTGGGGAGTTATCGGTAATGCCAAATTATGCTAATAACGGAGAAATTAGATAAACGGTATTAACGTTTTGAAATAACGTTCAAATAGCACATTGTCTAAATAATATTAGCTACTTTTTGCCAACCAACAAAATCCCGCTATTCGATTTTTTAGACGCTAAAATCTCGGCTACCGCTCACTCCAGAAACCCGAATTTTGCTTTGTTAGAAAGAATAATACTTGCCCCTTAATATGAAACAGGTTTTAACCAAATTGTTTGTGTAGTTTCAGAGATATTTGCGTTTAAAATATCGTTTAGCGCCTCAGAGCCTCCATAGTTCCATTTAAAATTCCCACCCTGTATATGTCTATACAGCAAACAAATAGTCACCAGTTGGCAAGCATTGGTTGTTAATGGCACCATTAAAAATCGGATTAAAGGATTTTTACGCTGAAGCGTTGTATTTTCTTCAAAAAGCCGAATCTCAGGTTATCAAACATAATAAAAATGATTTAGAAAACAAAATATTTCTAAAAAAGCAACCGAAATAATGTTTTTTTATAAGTTGCATTTGGTCATGACACTCCACAGGGCGTTTCAAATATTAACAAAAAACCTACTTTTTTTTAAAAACCTGTTTATTGGAATAAAAATAATAAAAAGCTAAAAACTAATAACATAATTTTTGGAAACCAATGGTTCCATCCAACAGTTAAAATCTCAATACCGTGCAGCCACCCGTTTAAAAAACATTTCGCCTCAAAGTAGAAGTACATTTTAGGTTTGTTTATTTTTTTTAGGTGATTATTTTTACCAACTCTATTTAAAAATAAATCTTCAGTTGATAAACTAAACAAAACATTTATTTAAAAAAATCCTTTAAAAACTCATTAACATTATATTAGATAAAACAAGTATAAGTAATAAACATAGTAAAATTATCGAATTTGTTGTACTTTCATTCTCTTTATTTTAAATTCTTTAACACAACACACCAAAAAACTGCAATAAAACAATACGAAGCTGGACAACAAATTAAAACATTGCAACAACACGAAATGTGTTTACCTACAGAGTCACTCTCTGTATCGGTGCTATGGTCGACATGCCCTTCCTCTTTAAATTTAGAAATTTTCCCGATTAGATACCAAAACTTTATATAATTACACAAGAAGTAAAGAGTTATTACACTGTAAAAGTTTGCTACATTGAAAATGGCAACGCTTATATCGTTATATTATTACTGTACATTGTACATGATATAAATTTTGATATTACAATCTAATAAAACATCATATAGCTTGTATTTTTAATATGTATAAAACAAATTAGGTAATAATTAGGAAAAATTATTAGTTACATAATAGACTATACTGTAAAAAGTAAATACCTGTCATTTTGCATAACAAAAAGCGGAAAATACATTTTTGGCTAGTAAATTCTTATAAAAATATTTAATTTACTGCCATGGAAATATAGCTTATAGTGAAAAAAATTCCTAATTATACCGGGTCCGCCAACGTGGCGGGGATGGAGGATTAAATCATTATCGAGGAGCTTATCAAAAATACTGAACCAGCATAAGGTATCGTTAAAAGCGGCATATTTTAAAAATATTTTACATTATACAGGGTGGCTCAAAAAAGTGTGGCGGACTAAACTTAAATTTTTTTAAATGGAACACCCTATACAGGGTGTTCCAAGTTAAGTGCGCACTATTGCTAACTCATTTATTATTATAGATACAAAGTCGGTTAAATTAGCAAAGTAGTAACATTTTTTCTGCTGATTAAGATAGTAAAAACAAAAAAACAATTGAATGCAGCATGTCCGATTAAACGAGAAAAATGCTTTTTTTTTAAACTCAACACCCTGTATATTTTTGACACAAATGTTTGCAAATCGTCTACAGAATAAAAAAATTCATATGCAATATTGGCCTAAAACTAAGAATAATCTAATTATTGCCATATTTACTTTTTAGACAAGGTGGCTGTGCATTTTTAAAATAAAACCTAATTTTATCATAAATGTTTGGTTTAAGCGTAATAAAAAGAACTACATTAGATGTGCAAAGACATCACCGTTTTGTGTAATACATTTGTCGACATTCTTTAAAATCCGTCTTGTAGCTTTTAACACTGTTCGGCCATCAATTGATGATATGATGAATCGAATGCTTTCTTAAAGTTCCTCCAGGTTCTCGTATCTCCTTTTATAGACTTCTCCTTTGACATAACCTCAAAAGTAAAAGTCTAGTGGAGTTATGTCAGGAGAGCTTGGGGGCCAACGTATCGGACCATTTGTTGCTATCCAGCTATCTTGAAAAAGCCTTTCTAATAATATTCTTACTTCGTGAATCTGATGTGGGGGGCTCCATCTTGTTGAAAGTAGATTTGGTTACGTGCCTCTAAGTTCACATTATCTAAATATGCTTCCAGTAATTCTAACAACATATTAACATATCTCCTGCCTGTTAAATTGCCTTCATAAAAAATTGGCCCAATTATTTGACTGCCTATTATACCACACCAAATATTAATACTAAATCTTATTTGTGGATTTCGGGGATGAGAAAGAAACACATTTTCTCTAGACCAATAATGCATGTTTTTACGATTAAACATACCCCTGTTTGAAAAATTTGCTTCATCGCTCCAAAAAATGTGCCTAAAAAGTTAGGATTTTGCCTGCACATATTAACAAACAATTGACAGAAATGTAGTCTCCTCTCAGTGTCCCCAGGTAATAATGTTTGCACTGGTCGGTACTTATCAGGTGTAACCTTATATTTTTTTAAAACTCTCCATATTGTAACTAAGCTTAATCCACTGTCCCTTGCCAAATCTCTGGTTGAATTATTTTTGTATGCTTCAAAATATGCCAACACATTTGCTTCTACTTGTTCTCTTATTATAAACTGGCGTTTAGTTTTAACCTTTGCAAGGACTCCTTCGTTACTTCTAAATTTTCTATACAGCTTTAAAAAATACCTTCTGTTTGGTTGATCACGTTCAGGATACATTTGGGAATATTCTTCCTGTGCCCGAAAACTATTTTTTCTGCATATAAAATACGCTTCTAACATATCGCATTTTTCTAAATGTGTGAACACCACTTTGTAATATTTTTACCAAAAAATCTAAAATCACAGACCAGTTCAATCACTGACAATAATATAAATGCTTACTTTTGTTGACAGCAGAATAATCTACTGACGCACCGAATAAAGCTTTTGTTTTAAAAAGCACAGCCACCTTATCTAAAAAGTAAATATGGCAATAATTAGATTATTCTTAGTTTTAGGTCAATATTGCATATGAACTTTTTTATTCTGTAGACGATTTGCAAACATTTGTGTCAAAAATATACAGGGTGTTCCGTTTAAAAAAAATGAATTTTTCTCGCTTAATCGGAAATGCTGTATTCAATTGTTTTTTTGTTTTTACTATCTTAATCAGCAGAAAAAATGTTACTACTTTGCTAATTTAACCGACTTTGTATCTATAATAATAAATGAGTTAGCAATAGTGCGCACTTAACTTGAAACACCCTGTATATTATATTATTTTCTAATTCCCTACACAATTCCACGTATATTTTGTATAAAATGTCATATGTCTAAATTCAATTGTTTTTGAGTAATTGACGTTTAAAATATGGAATTTTTTGACTTTGACAGGCTGTAACATTGGAACGGTTCATCTTAGAGAAAAATGGTTTCCACCTCTCTATCTTAGTTTTTCATTCTCTATCCAAGGAAACCAACCTCCGATTTACCATGGTAAACTAAAAAAACGGTTTTAACGGTTTAACATAGTAAATCGGAGGTTGGTTTCCTTGGATAGAGAATGAAAAACTAAGATAGGGAGGTGAAAACCATTTTTCTGTAAGATGAACCGTTCCAATGTTACAGCCTGTCAAAGTCAAAAATGCCATATTTTAAACGTCAATTACTCAAAAACAATTGAATTTAGACATATGACATTTTATACAAAATATACGTGGAATTGTATTAGAAATTGAATTAGAAAATAATATAATATATAGGGTGTTCCATTTATAAAAATGCAAGTTTAGTCCGCCACACTTTTTTGAGCCACCGTGTATAATGTAAAATATTTTTAAATATGCCGCTTTTAAGTCGATACCTTATGCTGGTTTAGTATTTTTGATAAGCTCCTCGATAATGATTTAATCTTCCATCCCCGCCACGTTGGCGGACCCGGTATAGCATAAAACATACATGTTATTATGAGATTTTACCATATTTATTACGGTATTGTCATTATTTTTTTTAAAGTGAAAAAAACACGGAGATTGTCTAAAATACTGTGAAATGTTGGAAAGACAATGAAAAATTAAAACCTTCTTTATTTATTTGTTTCCATTTAAATTGGCAGTAATAATTTTTTATAAATCAATTTTTTTTTTACATATAGGGTGGTAGAAAAACACTGTTAAACAAAGAATTATCAGGATATTATATGTATTTAAAAATATTTGGCTACAGAAACGTTTATAATTTTATAGAATTTATATTCAATTTTTAAATTGGTTCATCTGCATCTTGTCTCTCCTCACGTTTGATCTGCATTGATAGAAAAAATGCGAATACTGCTCCAATCAAATCTATTGCCGAATATAAAAAAATTAAGAAGAACAGCAGTTTTAGATAACCACCTACCAGGGATATTATAACTGATCCCAATCCTTCGCCTTCATCATCATTTAATAATTCGTTTAAATCAATCAGTAAATAAATTCCGTATCCAATTTCACTTATGGCTATTATAAACATAATTGGCCAAACCCAAGTTAACACCTTTGCACTGCTCTTTATCATTCCAATCAATGCTGCAACAGCTATTGCAATTTTTATGGCACCTACACCCACTGGAACTGGAATAGATATGTATATCCCGATAACTGTTATTATGCCACCAATAATAACACAGAAGAAACTGTCAATACATAAAAAAATATAGGCAACTTTTTTCCAACAGCCGCCCCATATTTCGGAACACATTTTAAACTTCTAATTCGACCAAATTTCTGAAAACTTACTCTAATAATAAATATAAATAGATACAGGTAGGTAGGTATGTGCGGGTATAGGAAAAAAAAATAATTCCTTCTTAATTAATAACATTTACTTTATTTGGTCTTTACCAAGGTTGTAACAAAACACCAATATTACGGAGAACATTAATGAAATTCCTCTTTTTTCTCTATATATAAGATATAAGAAAAAATTATATTTTATGGAATTATTTTAAAATAAATTTTACACATCTCTCTTTTTATTTCATTATTTTTTAAATTTCTCTAATTAAAATCAGAACATTGCTTATAAAATATATTGTAATGTTCTTCAAACTGAAAGTAAGGTTAAAAAATATATATTTATGTAAATCAATATTATATATAAGAAAAAGAAGTTAGTTAATTGTTTATAGGACTAAAGGAAGCAGGATAAGACACACGAGAAACTCTATGATAATGCCAAATATATACAAATGTCTAGTTAACCATCAAATACTTACCTGACCTGACCAAGACGAAATCAACAAGTCAAAAAGACAGGAAAAACTGTGTCTACCAGATTCCCTGCGAATGTGGCCAATCTTACATTGGTGAGACTCTGAGGCCACTTGAAACTAGTGTCAATGAACATAGAAACAACACGCTTAAAGGAGAAACCGAAAAATCAGATGCAGCTGACCATGTCTGGACACACGGTCATCACATCAAGTGGAAATAAGCTCAAATCCTGCATAAGGAACCACATTGGAGGAAGAGGAAGTTTAAGGAAGCTGCTATCATTTACCAGAACCCAGATTGTTTTAGTAAGCTATCATTAGATATAAGAGATATCTGGAAACCCTTGTTAAGTAGATGTAAACTTAAAATACCGCACACAAACTAAACGCATGACTGCACCCATCTCAGTTATGCTCCAGTACATCTAGCTAGTATAAAGAGAGCTGTAGTTACTTTATTTATTAGTATTCAACTGAAGACGACTGGAGATACTTACCAATTGAAACGTTGTTATATAAAACAAATAAAGACAATGCAAGTCCAAAACTCTTCTATCAGTCAAATTACTTACCTATTTCTAAAATAAAGGAATATATGTCAACATAATTATTAAAACCAGCCGGGAACACATTTAAAACAGACATAGGAACAAATATTTATGTATGTATATAAACAACCTACATGACAACAAGTACCTAATGTTAATCTCTAAATGAAGGAATATGCACCATTTCTTAGCGTTCATCTTTTTTCCCATTTGAAAAAAAAATAAAGAAAAGAAGTGGGAAAAAGGATATACGAGTATTTCAACCATAATGCACAGTCCTTCATACAGAGATTAACAGTATTCGTTACCGTGTAGTTTATTTATATACATACATAAATATTTGTTCCTATGTCTGTTTTAAATGTGTGTTCTCGGTTTGATCACTGGAGATGGTTTTAATGATTATGTTGACACATATTCCTTTAATTTAGAGATTATGGTTAACTACACATTTCTATATATTTTGCATTATCATAGGGCTTCTCGTGTGTGTCTTATCCGGCTTCCTTTAAACAATTAACTATTTTTCTTAGGATAAATTAATTTATATAAATATATAAATTTTTTTAACCCTACTCTCAGTTTGCAGAACATTGCAACATAATTTATAAGCATTGTTCTGATTTTGGATAGAGAATTTTAAAAAATAATGAAATAAAAAGACATACATCTGTAAGATTTATTTTAAAATAATTTTATAAAATATAATTTTTCTTATATATTGTATATATAGAAAGAAAAAAAAGAATTTTATTAGTTTTCTCCCTAATATTGGTGTCCAAACGTCCCCAATTTTTTAAATAAGAAAGAATTGTTTTTATTGTCCTATACTCGCAAATACCTACCTACCTGAATTTGAATTGGGACGCTAATCTCACAACATAAATAGATAATTCGGAAGTAGTAGTAACAAGATGTAACTGATGGACTATTACTTTCTCACATGTGTGGCGACCAGGTATTACTTTTGGTTTAAACTAACTGCATTTAAGTAAGTATTACTTAGTATTTTATTTGAACTAATAATTATAATACTGTCTTGACAAATTTGTCAATGTCAAAAAACAATTTATATTGACGTTTAACAAATTCCAATGAACAACGCTGATGATGTCGTCTCAAAATATCACTGCTACCAACCAAAATGTTTTTATGTACTTAAGGGATTTAAAGGGTACTTTAAATCCCTTAAGTACATAAAAACATTTTGGTTGGTAGCAGTATTTTCAGGGAAAAAAGTGGTACTTTAAATCCCTAGGGATTTAAAGTAAATTTCTTTGCAATAAAAGCTAAATTTCGAAATTTATTTTTAATAATTTTATTAGAAAATATAACATGACATGGATGCAACAAAAGTGTAACATGTTTAGAACAATATTAAACTATAAAAAATAACTTAATTTCTATTAACATTAACAGTTATGTTTACCCCACTGCAATTAGCCAAGTGAAAAAAACGTAAATTATCATTATTGCAGCTGTTATTTTTATTAATTAAAGTATTTTTGAGAATTGTATCCGTTGTCGTCGTCGGTGGCACCGACGATGTCGTTGGTGTTTCATTTTGTACAATAGGAATCGAAATATCTGAAGACGTTTTAGTGGAAGTACCAGTAAAAAGTTGATCTGCCATACTTTTTTTCTGGTATAAGGAATTTTCCACATATCCCTCAGCGACGGTGCTACTTTTCCAGCCGCCATGTCTTTTAAGCTGATCTATCGTTACTCCAGAGTCGGCTAGTAGCGATGCTGACATCCTTCTAAAACAATGACCAGTATACAATTTTGCATCTGGAAGCTTTAAATATTCGGCAATCTTGGTTGGCAGTTGTCCAATCGTATTTTTGCCCATTGGCTGAGACGTGCATTTTACATTTCTGTACCCAACGAAAAATCTTGTATGGCCTTGTATTGATGGAGATCAAAAGGCAATATACTTCTTCACCAATCGTACTACATCTGTGGAGTTTTCCTTAGACCGTTTTATACCAAAAGATCGGTCTGTTTCTATCTTGGTATCTTGTAAATTGACCAAAAAAGAACGTTTTATAGTCTAGGACATCGGTTTTGTCAAGCTGGCAGAGCTTCTTGCCTCGACAGGCTCCTGACTCGCCCATGACTAGAATTACCTGGAACAAAATATAAATTAAATAAATAGGTACCTACTTTATTTTCCAAAAAGCGTCTAAATAGCATAGATATAGGTATAGACTGGGACAAAATATCGGTTGAAAAAAAATGTGTATCTTACCTTTTGCCATGGTCGGGTGCTTTTTCCAGGAACTCTTTAATGTTGTCAACATCGAGAGTCTTCGACTTTTTTGTTTTGAAGCCCTCATTTTGTCGTTTCAAAAAAGCGGTTAGTTTGCAGAATTTGATAATGTTGATGCCCATGTCTGTTGCAATTGTGGCTTTTATCATCGAATATACACTCCACAGTGACGATGCTATAAGCTTTTTTGACTTTTTTAAGAAATATGCTAATAGTACCTTTTCTTCTGTAAATTCCTCTACGTTCCGTTCTTTGCACCATTTGATAAACTCAGATAACTGTTTTTTATATTGTTCTCCAGATTTTCTTGGTAATAATTGGCCTACAGCCTCTTGAGCAGCCTTTTCGATTTGTTCCATCGCGATAAACGTCTTTCAGTGGATGTAGCGTGTTTGACTAATATTTATCGAGTAACTTTTGTTTTACTTAGTTACTTGTCATAACTTGTCATTTGGTCGTTGATATGGTAACATCAGCCGCTTCGATGATTTTTTAGAAATAGAGTACCTACCGTTTAGTGGCATTTAATTTTTTTTTTAACGTTTTACCTATCCTAAAGTACATAAAATAGTATATACACCTCAGGACCAAAGTGTTTTTAAATCCCTTGACAAATTGTAGCCCTCCCGTTGGCCGGGCTATAAACTTTTTGTCTCGGGATTTAAAATACCACTTTAGTCCCTAGGTATATAATGTACTATTTAATAACGCGTACGTTTAAAAAAAAATTATAGTTCACCTTGTTTTTATTTTCAAACGCTTTCTTCTTGACATCCTTGTGACTTAAAATGTGTAATAATTTAGAGTTTGGTATAGTTAAGCCGATACAAAGTAATACGTTTTGTTGCACTTTTACTGATAAGTGCATTTTTTTCGCAATAGAGTAGAGTAGATTGCGTTTTAATTTTTACGGCATTTTGTAAAATCAGTTTTTCCTTTTACTACAAGATACATCAAATGCTCAACTTTAAGGCCTGGTGGTATGACGGTTCTTATCGCTATGTCTGTTTAGAGCTGTGAGTAACTTAAGTAACTAGATACTTAGTAACTTAGTTCTTTTTTGAATCATACCAAAAGGAACTGTAACTTCGTTATTTTGAAAAGTAACTTGTATCTAGTTACTTTTTAGGAGTAACTATACACTTAAAAAGTAACTAGATACTTTAAAAGTAACTTAGATACTTTTAAAGTAACTAAGTTCCTTTTAAAGTAACTAAATTAGGTACTTTTAAAGTTCCTCTTAGGATACCAATAATGCACACGTGCCGTCCATCAGAGGATGACCAAGGGACGATCGGCGGCCGTTAATCAGATTTTCACGAAGGGACGAGCGGCAAGTCGCGACAATAATATCCTGACATTAACAAGGTTTTTCTCAAACAACAACCCGTTGCCTTCTTCAGCTCCCGTGGAGCGTTTGTTTTTATATGCTACTTTCATTAATGCTCCTCGCAGACATGCCCTCTTAGATGAGAATTTTGAAAGGTTGGTACTTTTAAAAGCCAACGGGGTCTTTTAAAAACGTTCTGAATTTTGTTGGTTCCTTATAAAAGTTCCTACTATATTTGGATTTGTTACTTCATTTGTATTTATTTAGTTTTGTCACTTATATTTATTTAATAGGTTTTTTGTTACTTATCTTTTCTTTCTACTTTTATTAGAAATGTATTGAGTTTGTAAGTATAATAAATTCGTATTCGTTATACACTTTTCATTTATATGTTATCACTACCTGGTAAATTTATGGTACCTATCTAGTTTAAAAGCATCTTAGTTACTTTTAAATTATCGTAGTTACAATCAATGTAACTAGTAACTGTAAAAGTATCTTAGTTACTATAACTAGTTACTTTAATTAAGTAACTAAGAACTAAGTTACTTTTAGGTAAAAGTAACTATTCCTTATAAGTATCTAGATACATTTGTGCAAAAGTATCGAAAAAGTAACTAGTTACTTTTCTGAAGTAACTTTTACAGCTCTGTGTCTGTTTCAAAGGTCTGAGCGTTCAAATTCACCCATACTTTTTTGATTTGATTTTTTTTATATTTCATCATTTCCAATTTTTACCACTCCTAAATCAAGAGTCGTAATTATATAAAAATATTATTACATACCGGGTGTCCCATTATGGATGGCCACCGGCCGTATCTCGGAAACTACTGGACATAGAAACTCGGGATTTTTTTTTTACCAAAGTGGCTATGAGAAAATCCTGGAAAAAATTTTTGAGTTCCGCATTTTGCCGCAAGAGGGCGTAAGTGAAAAGTAAATTTTAAAATTTTACATATCTCCGAAAATTCCACTAGTTTCCGAGATACGGCCGGTGGCCATCCATAATGGGACACCCGGTATAATTTAGAAGATACATACTTACTTGTTTACCTAATTAATCAGTGTAGTCAAGTTGAGGGGGGCTCTCCCAGTCAAAAGTTTTTGTTATTATTATAGTAAAAAATAACCACGATTTTAGAAGGTTAAATCCGTTATTTTTTTGTTTCGAAGGATGTTCCTTTTCTTAGAATAACTCCTTTGAAAATATACGCATATATCGGTACTAAGAGTATATGGAATTGAAATGTATTTGGCAAAAACAAATTAGGCCTTTACAGTGACGGTCCAGGGATAGGGGGGGGGGGGGGAGCAGGGTGGGCACCGAACCCTGAAAAAATGGGTGCTCACTCTAGTATGTAAAATTTTTTTAGAAGTAGTAACTTTTAATCGGAACTATATCTTGTTTTTTATATTTTTTCTTGGGTTCGTCTAGTCTTCCTAGCAATATTCAAAGACCATCAATACTTATAATATATGAGATATTGTATAAAAAATACTTTGACAGGACTAATTCTGGGTCCGGTTAAGAGACAGTAGATTTTTCGAAATTTTTCTTTTCTTATATAACGTAGACATATAAAATAGTAAATATCACCAAAAAAATTTGCGGGATATCGAGTATTTCTGGTAGAAAAAATATTTTACCTACGACCAACATTAAGCCACAAAAAATTTCAATATTAAGCTTTTTCTAATTTCAATCGTAAAAACTAGCTGGTGTCATGTTTATTAAGTGATAGATGACAGCAACGTTGTCAGATTGTTTACTAAATATGTTAAGTCAGGAAATAATAGTCAATAGTAAACATGTAACAAACAAAGTAACATGAACAAAAAAATTGCCCTGTTGAACAAGTTCTAACCCACCCCAATACACCGTTTGGAGCTGAACTGAGGATTCGGTAATCTGCTCTAATAGGTGTATTAAGGTAGGTTAGCACGTGTTTAACAGGTTTTTTGTTTTAGAATGAAAATTGCCAAATAGAAAAGTTCGCTAAATACATAATAATAATAAATACGTAATTATTTAATAATCGGTTTCTGCTATTTTTGAAAATTTTAAAAACTTTTTTGTGTACTTTTGTTCTTTTGGTAGTTGGAAGTAAGAGTTCAGGTGTTGAAAGGGTTTAAATTGTTAATATACATATTTTATAACAAATTTTTTTATAAATTTAACTTGATCGCGACGCGACGTATTGTATAACAAATATTAGAGCAGATTACCGAATCCTCAGTTCAGCTCCAAACGGTGTATTGGGGCGGGTTAGAACTTGTTCAACAGGGCATTTTTTTTGTTCATGTTACTATTGATTATTATTTCCTGACTTTACATATTTCTTAAACAATCTGACAACGTTGCTGTAATCTATCATTTAACAAATATGACACCAGCTAGTTTTTAAATACGATTGCAATTATAAAAGCTTCATTTTGGTCGTAGGTAAAATATTTTTTTTAATCAAAAATACTCGATATCCCGCAAATTTTTTTGGTAATATTTACTATTTTATATGTCTACATTATAATAGAAAAAAAGATTTCGAAAATCTACTGTCTCTTAAGTCGACCGAACCCACTAATTCTTGACAAAAAATTGACGCAATTGAATCAAAAGTTATAATTTGAAGGCCATCTGGCTCGGTCGCTCTATACCGCGGTGTGATTAATAACTAAACTAAAGTATAAAGTGATAAGTGATAAACTTTCTCATGTATTTATGAAAAATGTGAATACAAATAGTTTTAATTTGTTAACAGTTTTACACTATGCAATTTAGAAATGTTGAGAGGCAATTTTACATTAAGGTTGAAGCAATTTTTCTATATAAAAAAGGCGAGCGCCTGTCCCCTACCTATGGTCTATTTCTTTTCGATTGCGAACGATGACAGAAAAAAAAATTGAACAAAAATTCGCCTAATTGGTTAAATCATGTACCAATTTACACTAAATAAATGCATGGCCGACTTATTAAAGGTCTTTTTTTTTAAATCACAGGAGAAGAATTAGAAATTTCCGTTCGATTGATTTCTAGCAAATATATGCTAATTATAAACCTTTTAGCAATTAAAAATAACTTTTAGCTCTAGTTATATTACGAAACAAACAATCTATTAACTTTCTGTACATAAAATCGGTTAATTTTACGTTTTTCTGCAACATAAAATAGTAAACCTATGCCTACTTTGTGTTGAAGCAAAAAGGATGCCCGATTTATCGACAAAATATAGAAGGCCATGCCAAACGCCAAACATTGTGACATAACCTAAAAATTCATCTTCTTAAAGGCAGCTTTACAGTTTGCAATTTTTCTTTCACCCAAGTTGTCTTGCAGCAATTCATATTGCGGCAATAAAAATTTCACTTCGTTTTACAGCGTGCAATGACTTGCCAAGATCGTAGGTAATGTACCACTTGCCAACCATTAAAATAATAATACATTTGGTTAGGACTTACCGGCGCTTTTTGTGCATTCATTTTAACAAAACATCATTACAGGACATGAAAGCAAACCAACAAAAACAAAACGTACCCGCTATAGGTTAGAAAAAACATAAATAAATGTCAGGGATTTTTATATTTAGTTTGGTGTCTCATAAATCACCAGAAAATCCTCAGAATTGCGCTTGCAATAGCAATAAAAATACGGTCCGAGTTATATTTCTTGCAAGCAATACAAATTGCGCCAGCTGATCATTAGCCTCGTTCTGCGCATACTCCCGGGCAATCTTTTCTTGCGTGAAAGAAAAATTGCAAACTGTAAAGCGGCCTTAACAAGTGTTAATTTAAAAATCTAACCGCTATAAACAGTAAACAACAAAATGTCAGTTATGACGTAAATCCCTAACCTTACTTTTCCAACTTGTCAAAAATGAAAATTCTTGCATTTTTTTATTGTAAAACGGGTTTCTGTCATCGTTCGCAATCGAAAGAAATAGACCATAAGTGGGCAAAAAATAGGCAATTTCATTAATTCCAAAAACGGTTGCAAACATTTTTGTATGCGTCTTATATTTGCATGTCTTTATTTTTTATTATTAAGTATTTTTAGAATATTGCAACAATGGATATTTTGCAACATTTTTTACCTCCTCGTTCTTTCAAGTATTTTTGACTGCAAATAATAAGTAACTTTCAAATATTCTGACATACAATGATATGTCAGTTTCTGTCAGAAACCACAGAACACAGAAACAAAGTTTTGTTTCTGTATTCTGTGTCAGAAACAAAAACAAAATTGTTAAAACCTTTAATTTTGTTTAGAAAGAAATACAATTCTGAACCCTATTTGGGACGTTGCGATAAATTATTATATTATCTTTTTTAAAGAAATCGGTACTAAGCGATTTAAGTTTAGCCAACAAAATCTTTAAATTTATTGCTTTAATGCTTGGAATTATTTTTTAATTAAAACCTAAAAAAGGTATCGCAGATGCTTTATTGTAATATTTATTATATTAAATTAACTTTTTTTTTATTATTTAACCAAAAAATATATATATTTTATTTATCCGATTACAAATTATACACTGTAAACGAAAATATGGTAAAATTACAATAAATATTTGGTTACTTTAAGCCACCAAATATCATAGCGATTTTACATTCTAATTGTAGTTTTACATTTGCTAAGTAAATACGTTATAATCTACCTCCAAAAAATTGCTGTGAAATTGTTGTAAAATATATATAAAAATACCACAATTTTAGTAAAAAGTGTCCTATAGGCATTAAAATCAATGGAATCCCCATCAACAATATAAGATATGCAGATGACACGGCAATACTCTCAGACAACACAAACGACCTCTAGACACTGCTAGACTAGGTCAGTGAAACCAGTAAAAGAATGGGTTTAAAAATTGATATCAACAAAACTACGTTCATGGTTGTCAGCAGAAACAATATTTAGTATCCACGGATGCAGGTAGATGGCGTTGAGCGAGTCACGAAATTTAAATACTTGGTGTATATGCTGAACGAAAAATGACTTGGTATTTGGTACTAATTTTTATTTGTTCTCGTTTTTACGTTACCAAAAATAACTATTTTTAGTTAGGAATACAAGAAAGATTTTTTTCTTGGTTATATTTACCAAAAAATGATGCCATCAGAACAAAGAAAATATCTTGTTTTCATATTAGTTGGCAGAAATGAAATATTTTGTTTAGTTGAATTTTACTCTATATATATATCTTATTTAAATGTTACATCAAGGTTTCTACAAACTTGTATTTATCAATTAAGCTTGTTGTAATAACACATTATGAATTTGTAGTCCCTATAATTTTGTTAATTTTGATTAAGATACATTCTTAGTTACCAGAACTAACTTTTCTTTTCAAGTAATATTATTCTTCATATTTATAACTAACGGCATTAACAGAGACTTGACGCCCTTGCCCGGTGGGTGACATGTGACATCATTCTAGCCAGGACTGTCAGGAGGTTATGTTTATGTTAGGGCGTTTTTGCGGTTCCGTGTCCATTTTTTCGTGTTTTTACGGCAATAGTTGGCCATTTTCATGGCCGTGCCCGTGTGGAAAATGGATGTGACAATATTTGGTGTAATTTATTTGTGTTTATTGTCTTTCTTGTATACGTTCTTATTGGCAGAAGCAGGAAGTTAAATCATAAGTAAGTAAACATTTTATTTTTTATCATTGCAGTTGTACATTAGAAAGTTTAAATGAAATTTTTATAAAGCATAACAAGGTGACCCAATGAGAAATAACTTAAACATTTTTTTTTGTTTTATTTTTGTTCTATGTTCCATTTTTATAAAAGAACGTCATAATGATGACTTTTTAATCTGATCAAGTACAACAAATTTCATATAGCTGTATATTTTAAATAGAAAGTCCAGGGGATATTTTTTAATAATCGCAGTTACAGATAAGAAAATTTAAATAAGGACAATTCAGTTCTATAAGCAATTGAACAACCCAAAAGGTTGAGTAAAATAAGTTAAAAATCTAGTGTTTCTGTTTTGTATTGCATAAGTATGTATTATAAAGAACATGAGAGAACAAGGACATTGGAAATAATTTTTTTTAAAGAATGGGGACCTAGGAAGGAATATTTTTCGTTGCTAAGTATAAATTGCATATGACATTTTTTTAGAAATGAAACAGACTTTTTTTAAAGTTATTTCTATTAAATCAACTTGATAATTTTGCCATGCGTTATAAGTAGTTCATTTTAACTTTCTAATGTGCAACAGCAATGACGAAAATATAAATTTTTTACTTATTTATGACTCAACTTCTTTCTTACAATTAGAAAGTACAGAAAAAGATAATAAACACAATGTTGTGACTACATACGTAATTGTTACTCTACGAAAATTTCAAGTTTGGCCCAAATAAATGATTGCTTTGGCAATATTTGTAGATTGCATCATTAACAAAAACAATATTGCCTTGAAAAAAAATTTTCAATTTTCCATATTTACACATTAGTTGTGGCAACTAATTTTAAAAGCGGAAGTACCATATAAATTTAGTTATCCGTAACGTAACAACTAAAATTTGTAGGTTGGGTTGGTTAATGTTATTAATTAGTTCAACAGTTCAATAACGACAATTTTTTTTGGTTGTACAAACTAATTTTTGGGTTGAGTCCGATTTCACGAAAATAAATAGTTGTCAGAACCAAATTTTAGTAATCCATACCATGTTATTTTTAAAAGTGATGATTGGGACCCAGAGCAAGAGATAAAATGCAGGATAGAACAACCAAGTTTCTAAAACTTCGGAAATTCCTTGTAGATAGGAATTAAAGCTTTAGCTTTAGATACAGAATGGTTAAGTGCTATGTTTGGTCAGTTCTCTTATACGGGGTGGAGGCATGGACCTTGAAAACGGCTTCAATAAACAAAACTGAAGCATTCGACATGTGAACTCTGTGCAGGATGCTAAGAATATCATGGATCGATCATATAAGTAATGAAGAAGTACTTCGAAGAGCAGAATTGATAGATCGTGAAATTTTCGAAGACATAAAAAGAAGAAAAATAGCTTACTTAGGACACATTATGCGTGGAGAACGTTATGAGTTTTAACGTCTTATCCTGCAGAGTAAAATCGAAGGAGGGAAGAGAGGGATAGGAGGAAAGAAATTGTCCTAGTTGAGAAATATAGTGGACGGGGATACATGATTTTCAAACACACCAAAACGCTGCAATTAATAGGAATATCTGATAAGGACGAAAGGACGGACGCTTACTCAGGAATCTGCATGGCACCCTAAAAAAAAGAAGAACATATATTCATTAATAAATCAATAATTATCATTGTAATTTTAATTCTAGAGAAAAAATCATAATATAAGTATTTCGTAATTTTAAGGTATAACCGGCAGTGACATCACCTATTTTTTTGATGGAATTTTATAGTTGGATTTTTATTCTTTCTTCGAATTTAGAACCAAATAAAATATACATTTTAATAAATATTTTTTTATTAGAACTATAAATAAATCGTCACGATGCGGAGGTGACTTTTTAGATAGAGTTGTTAGGTATATCCATTTAAATTCTGTCAAAAAATAAAAATATTTTATTGCAAATAAACAAAGCACAACTACTACAAAATACGGCACAAATATCACGCACACAGCCAACGGGTCAAAAGCCAATCAACAAATGATTGCATCAGCATGTACGTGGGCTGACCTACTACGGAGCCAAATTACCGGTTCTATGTGCATATTTATCAATTAATGTTGTGAAATTACAAACTTGTCTTTATTCGCTTTGATTTTAAGAATTAGAAATTAGAATTTTTTGTGTAATTTTACCAGTATGTGAATAATTAATAATTTTACTACTTGCTAAGTATTTTCACACGGGAATTAAATTTCATGCAAAAAATCCTCAAACCTTATAATCATTTAGGATTTTTATCAAGATAAACGTAATGTAGTAAATTTCACACAGTATTTTATAGTGTACAATGGATATTCATAGCTTTTGTTAATATTACAATATTCGTTTGCTACTTTTTACAATAATAGCTCTTATTGAAGAAACAATATAATATTTCTTTTATATAATTTAATGAAAAGCACAGTTATACAACTGCGGTAGAAAGAGCAACATCGCCAACACTGACTTCGAAGGTCCACTCGAAAGGAGATACAAGGCAATCAGATATACACGTAATCAAACGATCACTGATAATATAGTTCTGGTTTTTTACAAGTACAAGTAGCTAATAAAGTATATTGGGTTGCTAATAACTTGTGATTTATTAGATACTCAACTATACCACCCTAACTAACTAGGTGTGTTTAAATAAATTTAAAATATAGTTATCTCCATGCTGTTGCTATACAATATTGTTATAGTGTATCATATAATGTTGTTAAAATATGACGATATGTATTTTAAAACGATTACAATTTGATTTTATGATATTTAATAAAAATTGTAGATATTGCTTCACAACATTTTATTATCTTTGGAGCAACACCATCGAACATCATGGAGAATCCCGGGCTGTTACACTGGACATCTCTAGGGCTTTTGATCGTGTTTGGCACGATGGGCTTCTAAGTAAATTGCGATCCTACGGTATGCCTAATGGATTTTGTTTATGGTTAACCAGCTTCCTTAAGAACCGTTCTCTGCAAGTGGCGATTGACGGGTTTCTCTCAGACACCTTCACCATCAATGCCGGTGTTCCTCAAGGGTCCATATTGTCGCCTACCCTCTTTTTACTGTATACTAACGACCTTCTAGTGAAAACCCAAAATCCAATATATAGCTTTGCTGATGACAGCACACTTGTCTCCTTTTTTACCTTGACTCCCCAAACATCCGCTGCCGACGCACATCTTCGCAGGTAGCATGAAGTATTGTGCCTCAACAATGACCTGGAAGAAATCTTGGCTTGGGGTGACAGTAACCAAGTCGAATTTAATGCTAAGAAAACCCAGACAGCAGTCTTCTCCAAAAAGGTTAACATTGCAGAACCGAATATAGTCATGGCACACGCAATTCCCCTGGCACCGTCTATTAATTTGCTGGGGGTCAATCTGGGAGGTAATATGTCTTGGCATGATCACGTTGCCGTAATTGCCAAGGCAGCTGCACAGAAACTTGGTGTACTTTTCCGCACCAAAAGGTTGTACACACCTCATCAACTTTTGACACTCTACAAAGCCCAGATTCGACCATCATTAGAATATTGCTCTCATGTCTGGAGCTCTGCACCCAAGCACACCCTTCGGCTACTGGATTCCATTCAAAGGAGAGCCGTTCGTCTGATCGGCGACCACGAGCTGACCAAGACCCTCGATAGCCTGGAGCATCGAAGACAGGTTGGTGATTTGGCTCTCTTTTACAGATATTTCCATGGCAGGTGTTCGACTGACATTGCCCACTTGATTCCACCTAGAGCAATGCAAAACAGAAATACACGGCGAACCACTGCCGCTCATCCATATGTTGTTCAGCTTAGTACTCCTCGAACTTCATTGTTCAAGAACTCTTTCATCTGGAGAACGTCATCTTTGTGGAATGATCTTCCTGAGGTCGTGTTTCCCAATAAATACAATCTTCAACGTTTCAAGACCAACGTTAATCGCTTTCTTCGCACACACACCGCTCCCAGAGCGCCTTAAAGGATTTTTCCTACAGTGCAGGTGTTTTATCATAAATAAAAAAAAAAAAAATAATAGATAACACTACAAAATTTAGAGTGTATAAATCTAGGACACCCTCTACATTTCAGAGTAATTTTATTATGACTGATTGAACGAACTACTTCTTTTTATAAAACATCTCAACATTTTTTTGGCAACAGCTTTAACACTCATTAAGATAACACTCCCTTTATAATAACAGCCGGTTTAAAACTCTAATTTCCGTATGATGTTTCCAATTTCTGTCGGCAGCCGAACACCGAACAAAAACAATTATGTTTTTAATAATTTTCCAGCTTTGTATAACAGCTGCTTGCGGGTTTTATGTTACTAAAATAAGTAAAATACGTCAGGGTCCTTTGAAGAATTACCTTTGAGCACCAGATTTGGCTTGTTTCATTAAGCTATCTTGTGGATCATAAAATAAGTAAAACTTCTCTTAAACCTTTGTAAAACTTTTCTCTTGCTTAAATTGATTACGAAATTAATACTTATTATGGCTGAATACAGAGCTGCCACTGGGGTATTTGGCGTCTGGTGCGAAAGGTCATCAGATGTGTAGGGGAGCGACGGGTAATCACGAACAGCGGGAAATGCCGAACACCCGTTTATACGTCATAGCGACATATTTTAGCTCTCCTGAATAATATAGCCTGAAAGCAAACTATATTGCAACTTAGCAGCTCTGTTGCATGATGTTCTAGGAAGTCGTTTGTTAAAGATATGGCGGTTTGTGAAATTTTCCGTGGTTTGTAATTGTTTTGCAATAACATTGCAGATACGTTCAGGTGAATACACAATACTATTAAGTATTTTTGAAAATATTTGCAGCAGTTATGCGTAGCATCAGATCCATAGGATATAGAATTTGATAAAAATGAAGGAGAACCATGTTCATCATGTGAAGAATATGGGAAAAAAGAAATGTGGTATCGATGTGTTGGCTGTGGAGCTGCGCAGTGGAGCAGAAACACCAGAAAATTATATTTGTGATTTTTGTGTATAATATTAATGTGGTACTACCATTTTTGTTGTAACTTTTTATTTTATTCGGGATTATTAATCACCTGTACCCGATTACCCGCAGCCTTCGGGTAATGCCGATTTTGTAATGTTTTTTTAAAACAGGTCTTGTGTTTTCCTCATAATATCTAGATAAAGAAATGTGTTACTATTTATTTTCTAAAACTTCCTTTTATATAATACACCATATCCCATGACCTTAAGTCTACTAATTTCAGAGTTAGTAATACTTTTCCTTAGGTATTCGCAATTACCCGTCTCTCCCCTAAGCCTACCTAGGCCCAAGTTTTTTTTTTTGGAAAAGGGGATGGGGAAAGGTGTAATTGTGAGACCTTCAAAGCGGTTTAAATTAGAAATAAACTATCTGATCAATTGAGCTGTTATTAACACTGTAAACCTCAAAACAAAATCAATATCTTTCTTCTTTAAAGTTTATTTAAATTTTTTTAAATGTTGCCTAGTTAAGAGTTACTTCGATATTTGGATACCTATTTTGAGGTTATTGTGAAGAAGAACAATAATTTGAGAAGGAGAAATCAGTTTTTCGTTTCTAAATTTTTGGGTTTGACCAAGCATTTTACACTTAACCTTTGTTAATTATGCGCCTTTTTCGTTCGGCGCCTGGTGCGAGGACACTCTTCGCAACCCCCAACCTACCGACTGAATGGGAGATCTACCAAAGCCAATAAATAAATAAATAATCATTACTTACTTAATTTGTCTTTTATTTTCCTAATTTCTGCGATTTTTATTTAAAAAAAATTGTTTTGGGTACCAAAATGCCAAAAAGGAAAAGTTCCCTGGAGAGACTTAATTCTTCAAACGGTGGAATTTATTCCCTTGGGGAAATATTCTGGTTGCAATGTCCTCACGGTAATTCCCAATACCCACTTTTTTTAAACTCTCGAGTTAAACTGGAATTCCAGTAATTTTTTTGGAAACTCTCCCTACGAAATGTATTTAAGAATACAAGGTCGCCATTTTCAGGGGAAAAGTGGAAAATCCCCATGGGAAAGTCTCCTCTCATGAACCAAGAATTGAGGCACTGATGGGAACACTGGCCATCGGATCAGTTACAACTGTAACAGGTGTTAAATACAAAAAGACATTAACATTACTTTAGGTTTTACTTAATACCATAAAAAAACTCACTAAAAAAACATTAGATAAGTAAGTTTTAAAGAAATGTATAAGTACAGGAAGCTACAAATTCGTGTGCATACAAGGGACTCTCAAAAAAAGTAAGAGATGGTTAAATTTAGGCAAATTTGCGTATTTTGAGGTTCACTTCGGATATATCCGACAAAAACGAACTTTTTAGTTGTGCTTTTTAATTCTTCTTACCTTAATTTTTGACTATTTTCCAAACTAAACATTTTGTTCTTTATGTCAGCTGTAAGTCCACTTTTTTAAAATACAAACCTGGAATATTAAATACGGCTTTAGGAACTTCGAATCTCTAAAAGTTTAGAGCAATTCAATTTCAAGGTTTTGTCATTAATTATCTTTTTATATGATTACTGTCCTTTATAGATTTTCTACATTTAGAACCCAACTAAAAAAACAGTGTTATTTGCTTATTAAATATGGTTATTATAAGGTAGGATATTGTTTTCATTTTATGTAATGGTATTACTACTAAAGTTCCTAAAACCGCATTAAAAATTCCAGGTCCGTATTTAAAAAATTTGGCCTGACGCTGGTATCTAAATAACAAAACTTCCAATTTAAATACTAGTAACAACGCCATCTTGTAGAACATAAATACGCATATAAAAAGTGTTTTTTGTTTTCAAAAAAAAAGTCAAAAACTAAGGTGTAAAGAAGTTTAAATAAACAACTTTTCTTTCTCCCCATGGTTTCCGGGATGAAAGTTCTTGACCTGTGAATCTCCATTTTTCTTATATTTCTTACATTTTTCTCTCTACCCAAACGGGCCCCCTCTTGCCACTGTTACCTGTTGCCCATGGTCAGTGTCAAGATTTAACCTCTAATCTTCAACCATACCAATCTTAAATCATTAACCCATTTCTCAATATTTTATCTTTCATGGCTCGATGAGAGCTCCATCGATGTTCACTACCATATACCATTTAACTTTGTTCCTCTCACTTATAACAATTTTCTCTTTGTATTTTATTCCTGATGATGAATGTTACTACACCCGAAACATATAGAGTATCTATTACATTTTTACTTTAATACTTTAATAAACCAGTGGAGAAAGACTTTATGGGTTTTTTTATTCCTATATACAACCGTTTTCGAAATAATTGTAAATTTTATACATTATATTAAAAAATAAAGTTTTATTATTAAAATAATACATAGGCGACTAGACTAAACTACCGTCAGTCAACACGTTCTGACATTCCTTAATATGTCATGTAAAATGCTAGCAAACCCGTTCATTTAATAATGGTAACCGAAAAAATACAACTATTTGTTATCACATTTTTTTGTATATGAAAAAATATTTTCCTGATAGGACACTAAGGTCTGCATATGAATGATATTCCTAACTTCTTATAAAAGCTATAGAAGCCTGACGTACTATTGCAGGACTCTGAATTAAATTAATTATATTTTTTCGACTATTGCATTGTTTCAGTTTGTCGGTGTAACAGTATATTTAAACGGTTCAAACAACCTAGACTCCTGGACTTAATGTTATCAAAAAAATCAGTTATATATCAATGGGAATTATAGTCAACGAGGACTATACGCACACGATATAGTAGCACCCTAAATACCTGGTCACAAGAGATTTTAAAAATTTTTACTTCTAGAAATAAAAAGGTGGGGGTAGCCATTTCTTGTGTTTTTTTTTTTTTATGATAAAACACCTGCACTGTAGGAAAAATCCTTTAAGGCGCTCTGGGAGCGGTGCGAGTGCGAAAAAAGCTATTAACGTTGGTCTTGAAACGTTGAAGATTGTATTCATTGGGAAACACGACCTCAGGAAGATCATTCCACAAAGATGACGTTCTCCAGATGAAAGAATTCTTGAACAATGAAGTTCGAGGAGTACTAAGCTGAACAACATATGGATGAGCGGCAGTGGTTCGCTGTGTATTTCTGTTTTGCATTGCTCTAGGTGGAATCAAGTGGGCAATGTCAGTCGAACACCTGCCATGAAAATATCTGTAAAAGAGAGCCAAATCACCAACCTGTCTTCGATGCTCCAGGCTATCGAGGGTCTTGGTCAGCTCGGGGTCGCCGATCAGACGAACGGCTCTCCTTTGAATGGAATCCAGTAGCCGAAGGGTGTGCTTGGGTGCAGAGCTCCAGACATGAGAGCAATATTCTAATGATGGTCGAATCTGGGCTTTGTAGAGTGTCAAAAGTTGATGAGGTGTGTACAACTTTTTGGTGCGGAAAAGTACACCAAGTTTCTGTGCAGCTGTCTTGGCAATTGCGGCAACGTGATCATGCCAAGACATATTACCTCCCAGATTGACCCCCAGCAAATTAATAGACGGTGCCAGGGGAATTGCGTGTCCTGCCATGACTATATCCGGTTCTGCAATGTTAACCTTTTTGGAGAAGACTGCTGCCTGGGTTTTCTTAGCATTAAATTCGACTTGGTTACTGTCACCCCAAGCCAAGATCTGTTCCAGGTCATTGTTGAGGCGCAATACTTCATGCTGCCTGCGAAGATGTGCGTCGGCAGCGGATGTTTGGGGAGTCAAGGTAAAAGATGAGACAAGTGTGCTGTCATCAGCAAAGCTATAAATTGGATTTTGGGTTTTCACTAGAAGGTCGTTAATATACAGTAAAAAGAGGGTAGGCGACAATATGGACCCTTGAGGAATACCGGCATTGATGGTGAAGGTGTTACCCGTATAACGGGAACGGAAGAAGATTGAAACGTATAGTAGTAATTTAAGCTATATACAAAATGAAAAATTCTTCTTTTATCCATGTTCGACTCGCACATGACTGCTTTTATTATATATATTATGAATGCTTCAACTTTTCGCTGCTTTACATTCTTGTCCTCTAAGTAATTCGCCTTAAGGTTTTAATACCGTTCCATGTTTTGCATAAACATGCCTGTGTTTATGTGCCTCTGTGTCAGGGGCAATCATTGTAACCTTAATTTAAAGCATGACAGTCACAAACGTTAATGTCATGCTAGGAGCCTTGTTAGAGGCCCGGATTAAGTGTATTTCGGCCCTATATTAGTGTTACAAGTAGGGTTGGGTAAAATTTACTTCGGTCAGTATCTGAAATTTTAAGTAGAAATTTTCAAGAAATTAATGAAATTTTCCTGCAACTTTCGAAATATATGAAATTTTCGTGAATTTTATGAAACTTTTAATAAAACTTTAAATTTTATGAAAAATTATTGAAATTTTTGCATATCATTTGGAAAAAAAAATTATATTTATTTGAAAATTTCAAATCTTCCACCAATTTTGCTTTTTGGTTTTAGTAACATTTTTCAGTTTTAAAAAGTTCAGGGAAAATTAAACTTCTGCCAGAATTTAAAATTTGAAATTTTTCAAGAAATTTACGAAATGTCTGCCAAACTTACGAAATTTATGAAAATGACAACTGTCTCTCTACAGGGTGTTCCTTAATGATGTGCTAATATTTTACGGTGTGATTCCTAAAGTCATTTTATGAAGAAGAGCTCATATAAACATATTATGTCCTAATCGGCTTAAATTTTTTGCTACAGAGCGTTGAAATATTTTTTTTAATGCGTTTTTTGTAATATCTCCGAAAGTACTTTAGATAATATCTTCAATTTTGGCATACGCTAATCGGACATAAAACCACATGTTTTAGTTATAAAAGTTATTTTTTTGTCCCACCAGTGACGTTCCTGCAAACATTTTCTCTGATATTTTTTAGAAAAAAAGTGGTACGCCACTGACATTTTTCCATGTGGATATTATTCCTAATTAGCCTGGTCAATTCTGCATAAAAATGGTCTCTTGCGTTTTTTTCTCAGGCACACCATTTTTAACTAAAATAATTAAATTGAATTAGACGGTCGGAAGCATGCCTATTAAATAATGAAAGTGGTCATTTCCAACAATTTCTATAAAACAAAATTTTGTATTATCAATGTTAATAATAATAAACAGTAGAGCTAATTTTATGCAGAATTGACCAGGCTAATCAGAAATAATATCCACATGGAAAAATGTCAGTGGCGTACCACTTTTTTTCTAAAAAATATCAGAGGAAATGTTTGCAGGGACGCCACTGGTGGTGGGGGACAAAAAAAATAACTAAAACATGTGGTTTTATGTCCTACTAGCATATGCCAAAATTGAAAATATTATCTAAAGTACTACAAGAGATATTACAAAAAAAGCATTAAAAAAAATAATAATAACACCCTGTAGCAAAAAATTTAGGCCGTTTAGGACATATGTTTATATGAACTTTTTTTCATAAAATGACTTGAGGAATCACACCCTAAAATATTATTACGTCATTAAGGAACACCCTGTATAGATTTAAATTTCATAGAAACTTAAAATTTGTGAATTTTTCACCGAAAATGTATACAATTTTTTGAAAGTTTTACGTGTTATATACCGTATGACACAGGAGGGTGCTTTACCTCCCCGAGCAAAAAGTATTCGTTTAGTTACAACCCACATTTTAATAAAATAAAGCGACATTAAGTAATATAGAAATGAGCAAGAAATATCACTAAAGTAATTTCTGGATCAGTATTAGCCATAAGAAGTTATGTCAAGACTAATCTAGTATGCCGTGAAAAAAAATATTGTTCCTGCTCTTATTAGATCAAATTATCAGATGATGTTTAATAATATGACGATGATTAAAATTAATTCTCTTGACAACATTCTTTATGGATTATACAAGTGTCTAGAAATAACATTAATGATATTTCTTGTTAATTTCTACTATTACTTAATGAAAAATTATTAACTTGTGATACACCGTTAGAAAGAAAATTAAATGAAAAATGTTATTATAATAAAACAAAGATGAGTTGTTATTCAAAAAAGTCCAGAAATTTCTCCTCAATTTAAAAAAAGTAGGTTGCAATATTGTAAATAAAATAGTCCTAACTAATACACTTTTCTCTAACATGTTGATTTGATATTATAAATTAGGTCAAAATGAACTATTTTATCTTCTATATGGTCTACTATTTATTTACCATTTATCTTGTATCATCTAAAGGCGAAAATACAAGGTACAATTTAGTTGAACAATTTGTTTGATTCATCTAAATTTAACTGTGCATATTACGATTCACTAAAGGTGTTTAACCAAATTAACCGTCGAAAGTAGTTGGGAGATGCAAATTGATTGAATACCTTCATTGAATCGTAAAATACATATTTCCATTTAGTTGAATCAACCAATTGTTCAAACAAATTGGGTGTATTTTGGCCTTAAGTTATGAACATTTCAAAAATAAGTTATAATATCTGATAGGTCATTGAAAAGAGAATTTTTTATAAAATATAAGCACCGAATAAAAAAAGCTGGGTTTAAATTTCACTTTTTCGATTAAGTGAAATATTTAAATACAAAAAAATTAATTTTAAATTTTCCTTTACTTTAGTTACAATGCGATTTGTTCAAAAAGTTTACATTTGGTAACGGACATTGACATAAAATTTAATAATATTCATTAGGTTTACAGCTAGTAAAAATAACCAATTTTGAATTTTAAAAAATTACAAATTTTTAACACGTTAACAAAGTAAGTTCTCCTATTGCTGTATTTTGAGCACAACTGTGAAGATTGTGACTATCATGACATAGACGCTAGCGTCGTACGTGCACGTCTGACATTTTATCTCGCCTTTCTCCTGCAGCAGCATCTTTTATTGTGCACAATACCTTCTCTCGTATTTCAGGAATTCACACTTAAGGTCGATGAGTGTTATAAGGAAAATGACTGTTTCTGAAATATTAACGCTGTACTGGTTCGGGAAGTAATAGTAGTTTCTGCAACAAGAGTGAATGATGTCCATAACGCATGTAAGTAAATTAAATACGACGCCGTAGGCAAAATTCGGCTGACCCATGTAAAAAGTAAACACCAAAATGTAGCACATATCACCTACATTCCTAACCTGAATCTTTAAAATTTTTAAAAATATTTTTTAAATTTTACTACTGTAAAACGGGTTCTGTCGTCGTTCTAAATTAAAAAAATGTACTAACATTTAAAAACAAATAAAAACCTGGGTAATACACATAAATAAAGCAATTTTTATACTATAATTTAAAACGCTCCTACATTACAAAAAAATAAACAGTTAGAATCTTATGCTTAATATTCTCTTACTAAGCTATAGTTATTTTTTGTTATCAATTTTATAATATTTTAGATACTGGTCACTAAGAAAAAATTAGAAAGGGAGATAAGCCTCTTTGTAAAACACAATACAGTATTCAACATTTCTATATATTCCCATTAGAGTAGAGTATGTTACGTACTGAAAGAAACAATAATTAGTTGATTGACACAAACAAAATAATCAGAAAAATAACGTTAAAAACAAGATAAGGTTATGACTTATAGCTTACATGGAAATTCTACAACATCGGATGTAAGACAGGAATATCCTTAGAGAGGAATCTCCCATGGAACTTAATAATTGACGAGTTACTATATTAACACAGCACTAGCATCATCACACGCTCAAGGCTACTATACTCTTTATGGAAACACATCCCATCATTTTATACCAGAAATGAACATTAAACAGAGCTGGTATAAGATCAACGCTACAAAGACAGTAATTTTTTTATTTACCAGATCCAGACAAAGAGGAAACTACCACAACCTAAAAATCTTTAGCGAATAGATTACAGTCAACGAGGTCAAATAGGTAGGACTATTCATATAGATGCCGCTTTAACCTGGAACCAACAAGTTACTAGAAACCTAAATATAACGAAAATGCATGTGCCTAATGAGATTTAAAGGTCTGATGGGGAAAACCTGGACACTCAGACACCAGATGATGTGGTTATAAGTCACAATCATTAAATCCATAATGACATACAAGTCTGTAATATGATGAACGAATACACAAAAAATCACCACAGCCAAGTAATCACTGATTTATTGAGTTAAGATAAAGCACATTTTGTAGGTGAAGAAGAATAGTAACTAAAGATAAGGAAAAGCGGCATTGGTTCTCGATTTTTTACTATTGACACGAACGACTTTAGATAGACGTTGAGAGTGCTGCTTGTATTTTAAGCAGAACAGAATAGAGTCCTGAAGGAGCTTGTCCGTACAGAAATACACGTACTGGATACGCGACACAAATAGAAGTGAACCGGTAAGAAAGTTCTTAATGGTAGAGCATCGAAATTATCCACGAGTTAAATTCAAATCACATGTTTTTTCGCTATTTCTGGCGAGAATAATACGAGAACACGCGCGAGAGGCTGTTTTCCGTATTGCGAATTTTGAGATTGTACTTTTTCTTGTACACAACACAACAATATTACAAATTCTTGACCTTATTTTTGCATAGAACTGTGTAAGGTTCATCGAAAGAACCTGTGGCTTTCTGAAACCCGCCGTGAAGCTTTTGGAGCTCCTTGCCCACTTGACTCGCTTGTTATTTTACTCTGTTTTGATTTGTTGCATAAAAACGCCAGGCGGTCGCTGATGCCAGATTGCGACAGCGGGAAAGCGCCGTCTTTGTCTCAGGCACGGCAGAGCAGGCAAGTAGTGGTACCAAAGGCAACTTTGAACTATATAGAATTTGCAATTAAGTTTATTTTCAACCTTGTGAGACTTAATTATTTTGTGGTAATTTTAAGATATATCTGCTGGGTTATTTATTGAAATACGGCCGTTTGTAAGGAAAGCGACCATGTATACTGTAATCTCCCAATTCGATCATTCGATTCAGATCGGCGATCGGAGAAGTGCGGTTGGTTTAAATTCAAATGGGGGGGGGGGGGGGGGGGGGATTCCTTCCTTGTTGCCAAATTATGCATTTTGTCGTCAAAGGCAAATTATAGAACAACATGTCCATTTTCATTTACTATATTTTACTAGCATCAAATATGATCTTATAGTTTATTAAATTATTGTAAAATTTTTAAAAAAATTCGGTAAGGATGAATCATCGGATTATAACGTTCTTTGTCTAATGCACCGTTCGTTCTAATGCACTAAGAAATAAAATAATTTAAACCGTTTCCCCAACAACTAATAAATGAATTATTTTTTCTGTTAAATATGAAATCTAAATTTTTCTAAATTTTTACTTGTTGAATTTCTTTATTGTGTAATAAAATCAAGTACAAGTGGCAGTTTTTAAGAGTTCTTTATTTTATAATACGATTTCATGTGTTATTTCTATTTTTCTGAATATTTAATGTTTTTATTTTATTTAAGAAGAGGCTAAAAACGGATTCTTTAGGCCAATTACCTATAACCTACATACACCGTTTCAAAAATTTTATTTATCAATATTATTAATAAATTAGTAGGTATAAACGGAAATACAATTTGGTTATTTTGATTATTTCGTTATATGCTAAATCTATAAACAATATTTTTTTAACTGTAAATTTTTGGAACCACGCTATTTGGCCGCTCGATGGAAAGAACAAAATTATAATAAAATATTGATTAACTAGAAAACGTTATTGCTTACATAGCATTAGTTACCAAATACCTAAAATTGCTCTCTATAGGTAATAAAATATGATTTTTTAAATAGTATTTTTTCGGGCCTCCAGAAATGAAAACTGCTGCGGCCAATAGGATTACGGGGAATTTAAAATGAAAATTTATTTTGCCGGGAAAATTTGTTGCCAAACTATATAAAATATTTTATAAACAAAGATTTTGCTGTTAATAATAAACAAATATATAACTTTAATGCACCCTATTTTTTCTATATTCGCTACTCATAAAGTAGAATTGACATAAATGTTATGATAATTTGGCAATGTCTCAAATTGTGTTTGAGCCAAATAATTTGCCTATGTTCTCAAGTAAACACTAGGTCTAATATAGAGGTCCTTGATACTACCGTTTACTAATTCTCTGTATAGTCTTTGGTATCTCGACGATTTTCTATATTCATCTAGACTATTTTCCATAAACAAATTAGTATGAATACTCACATTACACATTCATAATATTATTTCACTCTGGCTTGAAATATATTTACCTAAAACTAAATTTCAAAACTTTGTCTTTCGTAAGATGAATAATTAAACTCAATATGAATAAAAGCCCCCAGCCGACTTTGTTAAATTACAAGTAGACTCTATTCTGTCTTCGAACAAGCACGGCTGTGCTGATCTCAACACTTTCATATTAGATAATTTATCTTTGTCGTCAACCAGAGTAAAATATAGGTAATTGTTCCGACCGAAGTTAAACCTTAAATTTTACATATATTTTAATACTTATTTCCAGGAAACCAATGTTGGAATTTGGGTCATTGGGCGGTCATGTGATTACTAACGATGCGACGTCTATTCTCAAAACTGGTTTGTTCTGTCACATAACTATTTTCTGTGCAGAGGCGTTCCTGGGGTCCTTGGCACCAATTTTAAATGCATTACATGTGTTTCTTTGATCAAAGCCTCTAACTATATGAAATCGGAAAGTAGCAATAGTGCATGATAGAACAAATTAAATAAAATAAAAAATTTAAATTCGCTTTTTATATGGTAAACTTTGGTGCTTGTGATTAATGTAATGTAGGCCAGACCGGTAGATGTTCTAAAACACGAACGAAAGAAGATCGTTCAAAGATAAAAAAAGAGAATTCCGCATACTACTTGATACAGGAAAAACAAATATTCAAATATTGCATGTGATGGATAAAAGTTATCATAAAATTAAATCCCTAAATAGTCAATGAGAAATAAACTCATCCACTTTATCAAATATGTACCAATAAAATATTTGAAACTATTAAGTTAGGAAATTTTTAAAAACTAAAGATTTTTTGTGCAAATCTTTCTTTTTGCATCAGTTGTAATACAGTAACCGATTAAGCATAGTAGGTATAGCAATACAAATTTACAATGTACTTAAAAAAAAGTGAGAATACTTCCTAGAATTATCTTTGATAAACATATTATTTAGATTCAACTACCTCCAGTCGCCTTCAGGTAAATACTAAAAAAGTGTGGTAACTATATCTCCATTTATACTAGTAGGTGCACAGTAGCATAACTAAGATCGGTGCAGTAATGTATTTAATTCGTGAGCTGTCTTATTGTAAGATTACATTTACTACAAAGGTTTTCAGATATTTCTTGGGGCTCACTAAAACAACTTGGGTTCTGATGTATGTTGACAGCTTCCTTAAACTTGCTCTTTCTCCAATGTAGTTCTTTTTGCAGGAATTTGGCTTCTGTCCGCATGATATGATGGCCATGTGTACTGCACCTGATTTTTATGTCTCTTGTTTTAGCGTATCGTTTCTTGGATCCTTGTTTGTAATGGTCTTAGTTAGTGTCTTACCAATATAAGATTATCCACATGTGATCTGGTAGACACAGTATTTGGTTTCGTCTTCGTCAGGTTGCGTCTTAAAGTATCTCTCGAGCTGATTACTGTATTGATATTGTATCGTTGTCCTATTCTTCTTATTCTCTAAGATACTCCTTTGATGGAATTACGGAATATTGACTGTCGGTTGTGTCTCTTTTTCTGCTTTTTGTGCGTTTAGCCAATTCTTATGATTTTCCAAAATTATGTCAACTAATCAGGGGGTAGCCATTTTTGTTGTGATCCGTCTTGATGTTATTAGTTTCTCTTTGAGGGCTTCGTTCGAGTAACAGAGGGCAATAGCTGTCACCATACACCAGGACCTAGATTCAAGCTCTCATTAGATATAATTTATAACGGGAAACATTTCTAAGTAAATATAATCTTAAAACAAGATCGCGCACGAATTAAACGCATGACCATCTCAGTTATGCTTCAGTGCACGCAAATAGAGGTACCATACTTTTTTGTCCTTCCGAGGGAAAAACACGATACATTTGATCCTATTTATGGCGCGACGCTGTCTTATTGTGCATACCAACATTTTAATACTCGTTTCCCGGAACACATATTCGTTCGTTTCCTGTATGAGCCATTAGGATAATTTACCTCTTGACGATGTGTTCTCATTATTTTTGTCTGAGATAGATAAGACTAAAATTTGATGGATAACTTGTGGGTTGTTTTTGTTGGCGTACACACACGAATATTGTTTTTCGTTGTAATTAATTTAATCAAGGTGGGTTTTCCCGGATGGATTATAACACAAATGACTAAGTTTATGATAAAGTAAGGGCGTGAAGAACCACTGATCTGATGACCACCCAAGATAAAATATGAAAGGTGATAATTTTTTTCTGACAACTTGACCAAAACTGTAACGATAATTTACCTCACCTATATAGAACCAATCAGAACGCAAATTTTCATAGCGACCACCTTGGTAACGTGCTCTTACCCGATAAGACCTACCGCTAGCTCGGTAAGACCACAGTAGCTTTTTGTCAAACAAACAGTAATTTACTTTAAGAAATCAAGTTTAATAAATAAATATTATAACCCCTACAAAATAAAAGTGACACACAACAGTATTTGAGGTGATTTTAAGGCATAAACTTAACCTAATTTTGGCATTTTTAAAGAAATGTTTTATGACAAAAGGAATGCAAGATTAAACTCATTGTGCTTTGCTTTGACGTGAGCTTAAGAAATCTTGGCGTTTTCATGGCAACCGTGATAACAACCCACGGGGGTGTCATTACTATACAAGCCAAGGACAACACCAATTTGCCGGACGGTGAAGTCAGTGGGGCGAGAGGGGTATTTACTAGGAATTTTTGTTTTTACACTAAAAGTTTGGTTTTATTAATAATACTCGTTAATTATACAACTTTTTGGAAAATTGTATTTTCTCAAGTTATTAAAAATTAGAATGTAGTTAATCTTCAAGATTTCAGTTGCAAATTTTGAAATAATTTGAATTGTGACTGATGTTGGTCACCCTGTTTCTCGCCGCCATCTCAGAATTCTACAGTCGCGTCGGTATTTTTTGTTGGCATTGTTCTAAAGTTTTTGTGAGTTTTCTCGTCGTAATTTTGGTTTGGTGGATAATCCATTTTAAATTGAAAGAAGTGTGATCGTTTTTGGTCTATTGTAATTACCATTTTAAAAAATTCTATTTTGAAATTAAAAGTTATCTGTTGGAGCACAATGGTCAGTGAAGTTTTATTGGATTATTAAAAAGAGGCCATGCCGCGCGGCGCTGAAACGCTGAGTTTTAGTAATTTGGAATTTTCTTGGACAGGTAATGTAAGTATACCTTATATTTATTAATTTTTATGTGAAATAACTACTAACACTACTCCCTGACTTTGATATTATGAAAGAACCCCCCCCCCCCCCGCAGCAGGATGAAAAAGAAACAGAAATTATTTGTCTTTAATTTTCTTCCTTAATTAATTTTGACCAGAAGGATGCTCGATGGGGCACTATGGGTAACATTATACTTATAAGAATAGTAACTTCAGTATACATCATAGTTCTCAATATTCCAATAATTTATAATCATACACCTCAGTTCATATGCAAAATAATGCAATAATTTGATAATATTTTAATTAGTATTTTTCATAACTCATCAGTGGACAACAGAAACTTCGGTACAACCTATAAAAAGTAGTAGTAAAACTGGTGTAAGCCATAGAAATCTTGGCAGTAACCTATTCTACAATTTTTCTGTAATATTTCAAAGAATAATGTTTGCTTTCGGCACACTGCCTTAACCCGTGGCTTTGTCCTCCTTTCTCTCCCTCGTTTATTAATTTAGGTAATTAGTTGTAAATATTTGTTTTGTTGTACTATCCATTTCTAAAGCGTTGACCCCTAACTTTAAAATATTGTAAAGTCTGTTACAAAAAAGTAAAAGAGGCTGAGATTAAAGGGAAAAATTCCTATTTCATCGCTACCCTATTAAGTAGTCATAGTTTTCCACAAAATACCTGTTACAACTCTTTCAAGATTAGGGGTCAAAACTTTAAAAAGTTTGTTTTGCCGTTAGTTGCAGAAAAATGTAACAAACGTTCGTGTTTATGTGTCTGTAATGTATACTATATAACTCGCTTAATGAACACTCCAGGGTAATACAGGGTCACCTTTAAACAATTACTTTGGTTAGTTCTAATACATTCTTCTTTTGCTTCACGTAAAAAGTTTTAATAAAATACATACTTTGCAAAAAGCAGTTTCATCAGACTTCTGCCTACAGCTTTGACAGTAATAATAATAATCTCAACATAAATATTGCTTTAGGTCATATGATTATAACTTTAACATATTATAGGGTTATTTCTAGGGCGGTATAAAAAGTTACTTGAGCACACCTTGAAGGCTTCCTTAGTCTATGCTTTTGTATAAGCCAAAGAAACCTTTGAGGTATCCTGCAATGACTCTGCATACCACTCCTAGAATAAAACAACAACAATATGAACCTAACCTAGAGCTTACATGCTTTTTTATAAAAAGACATTTTACTTTTACAAATCAAAGATACTGCTTTTGTTTTCTTTTTTTTCAGTATACCCCTACAGCTCTATCAGCTGCTATGGAGAATCTATTTGAGTGTTGAAGTCAACGGGAACTATTTGGTGTTAAATAAATAGCAACTCATGATAGCAGTTTAAACTTTTGTAATGGATCGTCTCATTCTTTGTAGTTTAAGTTTTTTAAATTTTAATAAATGTTTTGTAGGTATATCATTGTTGTTTTGTTTAGGACGTTGATATAAATAATAACATTGAGATCATCGAAAATATAACTCATGGTATTAATAGAAGAACTAGGTTGTATTAGTAATATAATAACTATTGCATCTTAAAAAATATATTTTTAGACATAATTGCTCAAAAATAAGAAATAGCCAGGCATATGCACATTTTTAACGTTAACATAAAGCAAATGTTGCCTTGTTATTTATTATTTTGAGCACTTATGTCAAAAAATATATTTTTTAAGATGCAATAGTTATTATATTACTAATCAATCTTTTCAAATACTCCCGCCACTATCAATCGGTAAATAAGTTATCTGTATTACCGATATTGTCACTTGCTCAGTCGGTAAAGCTACCTCCTATTTTTTTTTATACCGACCGATTTACTTGGCCAGGTGGCTCATAGATGGCACATGTTGCGTCGAAATAACATGGCCGTGACTTTTCTCAAACCCTTTTTTCTTCTGTGATAACAACAAGTGAATTTGATTTTTGACTTTCCACGCGTCTGATTTAGTCTTGGATTTTTAATTAATTGTTAGTTGTAGCGCGTTTATAAACTTAAAAGTAAATCATAATGATGTGCTTGTATATTTTCATTTATTACAAACGGCTTTTATTTCGGTTTCAGTAAATTATCCAATAAAATACACCTCTAGAAGCGGCGTCTTCTCTTCATACCGTTGTTTTCACTCGAAACTAGATTTTCCAAGAAAATTTTCACTCAATATGATTTTTACTTATAATCAAAGATAAGACCCTCGAGATAAAGCTCTCAGAATTATATCAGATTATAAGTAAAAATTACATTTCGGGAAAATTATCAGAAAATCGATTTCTTGTAAAAAACAGCGGTATTACCGATAAGACGCCTCCTCTATGGGAATTTAACTGTTGAAAAGTTGTTTGTCTTTTTTTGAAACCCTGTCAACGAGAAAAAACTAATTTTTGGAAAATATTCACTTTTACGTGTGTCTAACACAATATGTCGATACATATATAATATACAAAAGTTTGGGAATACTTTGAACTGATACTTTTTTTACTAATATACAGGGTTCTTCACGACGATCGTTTGATAGGACTGACTTTTAAGAAACCTTATTTTTATATATATTTTTCGATATACTCTCTTTGACCAAAATATTGACGTTTTCTTATCACTACTGGTTATGGTTAGTATTTATTTATCATTACAGCCAAACGGAAACCATTTACAGGGCAGTGTGTGAAGAAATACAAGTATCATACAATGTGTCCACGGATTGACTATCGAACAGGACAAACTTTTTTATTTGTGGGTTTATGAGTAAAAGTTATTTTTCATAGAAACTCCTGCTTGTTCTCAAACAACCAAGAAGCATATTATTTTTTCAAATTTATATACCAGGTGTTTAGAATTTGGAAAAATATAAAAAAAAGCTAAGAACAAAGTATCCTTATGCTTAAAGATAGGATAAAAAGTAATTAGTAAAAGTTGTTGTGGTTGAAAACCTACCTCTCATTACCAAGTTTTGACTTCTTAGCTAAATGTACAGAGTCCGGCAAAAAGTTCCAACTCGTAAAATATGATTTGCTTTAAATTAACGCATTTTGCAAATTAGTTATATAAATAAAATTATTTAAAACACGCCTATGCTTGCAAGGGATGCTGTGAATATGACCTATTATTTCCTAGGTTATCTACTTACATAATGTAATAAAACTTTTTTCTGTGGAAATAATTAATGTATTATTATTTTTATAATAATATTAATATATTATTATTATTAATATTATTATTATTATTATTATTATTATTATTATTATTATTATTATTATTTTAATATACATACTTATATTATTTTCAGTTAATATTTTACTTTTCTTGGTTTTAGGTTTGTCCTTTCTTCATATAAAACATCCGTTTTAGAAGAGAGATCTTTGCCCCAACTACGTAATGACTGTGTTGATGACTGAGTAGTAAGTGTTATATGAAGACGTTATTAAGGTAATAGTGGGCAAGGCAAAATAATTCTTAGTTTATTTCTAAGACCCAGTTTTTATTTTTATTTTTAATTTACTAGTCAATGAAAATGCTAACCCCACCGAGAGTTAATAAGAAAAAATATATACAGAGACTGGATCTTAAAAGAGAATCAAACTAACTATAAGCTTCTTTTAACTAAACCTATTTAAAATATTGAAATACAGTGGATTTTCCGAGCAATGCACCATGGACATCTACAAGATAAAATTTGTATGTCGTATTTATGGGTTTTCATTAGATAATGTTTCTGCACATATCCACACTATACATTGTATTGTCGATCGATCGTCCGTCAGTTGAAATTTGACATGATAATATTGATTATAGAGGTTGCTTGCTTGCTTTTTCGGCCTTTTTCCTCTTCGTACGCTGCCAGGGCCATTCCCAAAGGGACCTACAGATTAACGTTAGTTCCGAACCACGATCCTCGGTCATGCGACACCCCCCAAGGGCTATCAACCCTTGGTTTCTTGCCATTGCATGACTTACCGATTGGGGAGTGTGTACCTTCTTCCGCACCCCACGAGATGTCCGATCTCATCCAACCTGGATACCGGCGTGAATGGGGTGGGTTGGGAGATAATACCTTTTACTATAATTATACTGAATTTCGGACATACTTTTTTTATTGTACGTATGTCCACTCCGGGAATCAAACCCTATCGCCACGATTGAATGCCAGTAACTCACCTCTAAGTTGCAGCCGCGGTCATAATAGAGGTTTAAGCGAATAATAAACAATGAGCTGGCTATCCATAGGCGTAGTTAGGTCATCACATCTGGGGAAGGGATGCTTAAGTCCTCGTTCGAAAGTGACTTTAAAAACAACGTCCCTACCGTCCCCAATACTTTCTACTCTTATCGACGGTGATTTCTAGAATAATTTTTTTGGTGGTGTTAATTTAAATTTTGGGGGTATTTAGCATTCACAATAGAGTATATTTTTTTAATAAAGACAAAGAGCTGATCTTGTCATTGTTGATCATTAAAACAATATACCAACAATACAAAAAAATTATTTTTAACACTTTAATTGAAGAAGTGATTGTTTTCATAGTTCCGAGATTAAGCAGTGCACAATAAAAAATATTTTTAACTTTTATGATTGTATAAGTTTGTCACTCATTATTCTAATGGACATTGGATCAATGTAATATTTATAACATACACTACGTTTTCATGAGGACTGAGTTCGATTTGAATATTTTTTACCCTATTACATTCCAAGAGGTTTTCATTGCAGTTTTCAAATCGAATTGAAATCGATTTCAATTCGGATTTAAATTTTCGTCATTTGTCAGCTGTCAATGCTGTCATGCGTCAAACCTGTGGTTATAACCGCTCTTTTTTCGTACTTGTCTATGTTTTTGCTTTTAGATTTTGTTTCTATTGCTTTTTTGGTCGGTCATTTTTACAACATTTATAAAAGAACCGCCAAAACCAAACATAACACAAGAATTATTTGTAGGTTATGAGAATCATATTCCGTTCCGATGTCGAACCGTTTTCATGATTAAAAATTTCGGTACGATCCTGATACGATCCCAAAAATTGGCGAATCGACCTTGAACTGAAAACGAACTCAACACGGTAAAAATACCTGTTTTCATGTGTTCAATTCGGATTCAAATCGAACTGAATCCTCATGAAAACGTAGTAGATTAAAAATTTCGGTACGATCCCGATACGATCCCAAAAATTGGCGAATCGACCTTGAACTGAAAACGAACTCAACACGGTAAAAATACCTGTTTTCATGTGTTCAATTCGGATTCAAATCAAACTGAATCCTCATGAAAACGTAGTAAATATCATCAAATTCTTTAATTTAGACATAATTCTAATATGGCGTTTTAAAAAATAAATCTAGATAGCTGTTAAACAAAATTGGCCGATTTTTAAGGATATAAATAAATTGAAATAGATGCTAACTAATTTAAATTTGATATGTGTTGATTTTGTTTTACGGCTATCTAGAGTTATTTTTTAAAACACCATATTAGAATTATGCCTAAATTAGAAGTTTTTTTAATATATTATTAATTCTAAAGTATTTTTTGGGTCAGGGAATTATGAGTAACAATATACATAATCATAAAATTAAAAAAAAATTTTTTCGTGGAATGCTTTGACTATGAAAACTATATATCACTTCCTCAATTAAAGTGACAAAAGTTGTTATTTTAGCAGTAACTCTGAAACGAAAGAAGATAATGAACTGCTGTCTTTACATTTTCTGTTGGAAATTTAAGGTTACTCTAATTAAACCATACTGCCGTATGGTTTAATTTTTCGGGATAAAATAAAAAAAACTGTTATTATTACACTCTGAAGCGAACGAATATATCAAACTGTGGTTTCACGTTTTTTCCTGCAAATTTATTCTATTTTCTGTTTATGATGTCCTAATTATACCATATGATTTTAGTTCTTGGGATTAAATGAAACTTTTACAAATTGTGCCCTCTAACAATTTTATTAGGAATTATCGTGTACTAATGGATACGATAATTGAAAGTACCTACTTACCTTTCTCTTCCTATAATCGGATAAGTCGTTTAAAAGTTATAGCAATTAAAATGATTACACTTTTAATAGCTTCCCCCGCTTAAACCAAAATGATGCAGAATTGTCTCAGCTTTCTAATGATGTTACGAAAGGTATACCTTAATGTTGAAAGTTTCGGAGATATTTAGAATTTTATAATTAATTTTAAATTTTGTCCTCTTGTGGTAAATACCGGAATTTAAAAATTCTTTTCAAGATTTTCTCATGACCACTTTAATAACGATTTTTTTGTCCCTTAGTTTCCATGCCCAGTAGTTCCCGAGATATGGCCGGTGGTTAACCTCAATGAAACATTCTGTATATATTTTTTTTCGGTGTGGAATAGAAAATACAATCAGTTTTAAATACCCTGGCTAATTTGGGCATAGTAAACTATGAATATACATTATACATACTCATGAATGAGTATGTATAAAAATAATGATTATTATCTGTCTATACAGATTTTTTTCTGGTTTTTATTGGAGGTAGAAACCCATTCTTCTGCTGGGAAAAATAATATTAAATTATTCATTAAATAATGATTATTTTTTTTCAGGTTGGGATATTGTTTCTATACATGAACTGAAAGTGTTTTCAATTTACGAAATTGTAGACCATCAAGGGGTTTAATTAAAAAGATGGACTTCTTTCACCTGTCGAAATATATCAACCTTTTATTGCTTTGTTTTTGTTTCGAACCTAAAGAATTTACGACTTACATTTTAAAGGGTCGTTAACAGGGAAGTACACAGAAAAGAAGTTTTTTCAGTTCAAAATTTTTATAGTGTTAAAAATATTTGTTTAAACCAAGTTACTATTTTTTTAAATTAAGGTAGTTTCATTGAGACAAAAATCTTGAGGCCTTGATTTGAAGAGTTAAGTTCTTAATTTGATTCCTTAGTTGTAATCAAAAATTGCAAATGATTAATAAAAAACCTTCCATATTTCTAGGTTAAACCATCATTATCTAATTAGAAACTGTTACAAGTACAGGGACATTATTTTAAGTGTCTCACCCAATTGGCGACTTTCTTATCGACCGCAATAAAAACACAATTATGTATTCCCTAATAGCTTTTTGTGAAAAAGCCAAATTTGATGTAAAAAAAAATATTTGTTTACAAATTTGACAGATACGACACCATATTAGGGAATCCAAACCACGTGATTCAATATGGCGGTTGGATGGCAAAATGCATTGAGTCACCCGTTAAATGCCACCAGTAACATTATTTTTATGGTCACGTGTACCAATTACAAAGCAGTATTTGCCATCCAGCCGCCATTTTGACACATCGTTGGATTGCCTAATTGGATTTTCTTAAACGGCAACCCTACTTTATAGTATGACAGCTGCATTCGCTTATTTGTTCCAACATTAAAAATGTATAATTGTCAACATTTATTTTCAGCCGTTCCGGAGGTACAAGGCTACGAAGTTGGTGATTTTGTTATCATCGAATTAACAGAAGCTTTAACATTAAAAACTATATTTTTTTTTGGGATACGTAATTTTTTATGGCGAAGCCACCTAGGCTATTGTCATATATGTCAGATGTCAAAAAATGACAGTTATCACGCCATTATGAATTTTTTTAAATGGCAACCCTCATTTATAACTACACAAGTGTATTGCATTTCGCAGTCCGATTTCAAAAATATATAGTTGTTTTCCAACCCTTACGGAAATACGACCGTATCAAAAACTGCATCGTTCGATTATGTATTTTAAGTGTCTCACCCCATTAAAAAATAGAAGCTTTGTGATTAGAAATTAAAATTTTTTTTAGATACGTAATTTTTTATGGCGGAGCTACCTATGCTAATATCATATATGTCAGATGTCAAAAAATGACATATACGACGCCATTTTGAATTTTTTTAAATGGCAGCCCACATTTATAACTACACCAGTGTAGTGCATTTCGCAGTCCGATTTCAAAAATATATAGTGGTCGATATTTATCTCCAACACTTACGGAAATTAGACCGCATCAAAAACTGCATCGTTCGATTGTGTCTTTTAAGTGTCTCACCCCATTAAAAAATAGAAGCTTTGTAATTAGAAACTCAATTTTTTTTTGGAGATACGTTTTTTTAAATGAAACACCCTATACTACTTGGTCTAGCAGTAACAATGCAATTAGACAGGTATAGAAGAGACTATCGAAAATTCATTTTTATTGATAAAGCCGCATAAAAACAAAAAAGCAAAAACATTTTTGTCGAAATATCTACAGCTCCTAACTCGGCGTCATCATGTGTGAGCCATATAGGGAGCAAGCATCGACAAAGAAATATTAAATTCATGAGTAATTTTCTGGATAGAGAGATTTTTACACAAACGCCGATAAAAATATATTTTAACGTTTTTTCTGGCTTTTCGATCAGTAAAACAGAATTTCTTTTAGAGTAACCCATTTTTTTTACTTGTCGGGCCAGGTAGATGCCGGCTAAGCTGTTTGATGTCGGCAACCTTTATAAATGAATTTTCGATGGTTCTTTTTATACTTACAGGACTGCATTTAAATAAACACGCCTTCGTATTGTATTTTAGCGTACCTATTTGTTTTAATTTTCTGCCAGTTGGAGATCATATACAAATATGCTTTGCTTTTGCCTTTCGCTTAATTGAGTTTATAAATCATAAATAATATAGTAAAAATATATTACAAAAGACCAAGATATTTTTATTTTAGAAACAGGGTAAACAAGCCAGCAGAAAAATAGCAAAGAAAAATATTTTTACTAAATTGAAAATTTATAGAAAATTATAATAAAGCAGTTTTTACTTTATCTGATTGCGTACCTTGAAAGTTGTTGCTATAAAATTCGGTTAATTTGGAGGATAAATAATATATTATTTTAATGTATTATAAAGATTTTTAACAATAATTAACTAACCAGTAAATTTGATTGTGGTATTAATGACTTTAGTATATCAAGAATTAAGGTAGCCGGGCCACCTTGGTTCTAAGAAAACTATTTCTGCATTAAGCCACAGTCAAAGCTGCTGGTTAGTTAATTATTGTTAAAAATCTTTATGCAACCCGGCTATATTATATTAGGTATAAACATATCAATATGGTTTTATTTTTAACTTATAAACTTGATCCTAAAAAACCTGATTAGAAAATATGAGCCCTCCCCCGAATATATTTTTTGGCTACGCCACTGCAAATAACCCTACACAGTAGGCTTCTAATTTATTTTCAAGGCAGAATATAAAAGAGCCAAAAATTTCTTATTTCCATTTCTAACCACGTGCAGGAAGCACCTACCACGAATGGCTCCGCCCAAATATTAAACTCTTGAAAAAAATGCTACACTACATAAACTAGGGTTAACAACAACCCCCTGAGCATATATTGCAGACGTCCTAGGTAGCAGTACTTAAAGGTACAAATTAAAATATTATGTAATATCATGGTTGCGATGATTTAAATCAACTGACTTTTACAATTTTAATCGTGATTTAAATCAAATTATAAATTGCTGTAAAAACAAGTCGCCGAAGCAAATAACTCATCAGGAAATTTAAAAAAAGGGGAGATAGTTTATTTAAAACGAAGTGGTTAGATACATTATGCAAGTGTAAAAACATAACTAATCGTCATCAGTCCATCGTAAAAAATATTCATACCTAACAAAACACACAACAGTTTACAACAAAAAAAAAATAGTTTTAATATATGTCTATTATTGTAATGCTTATATAAGAAAACTAATTTAGCGGCTTTTTCGGTTTTCAAGCGATTTCGAAGTTTGGAAAGTTTATTATTGCCATATTTAAGAAAAAAATCAGTATAAATTGATAAAAACCAAAAAATCACGATTTTACCGAAAAAATGAAATTTATTGATTAAAAAAAGTGATTTATTTGATTCTTATCAATTTATACTATAGTAAAACCGTTATAATAAAATAATTTAAATAAATAAAGATATTTTAATAGTAAGAACAGATAGGATGATGGGTTTGTTTCTAATTAACCATTTAGGAATTTATCAGTATTTTTAATTCTAATTAATAGAAATTTACTAATACATTTTAATACTTTCTGGAAATACTACTAGGTACGATCCGTTATTTAAAGCTAAAAAAGAACCTACTCTACTCATCATTCACATCTAATGAATATTTATAAAAAATGAGTCTATATACGTAAATAAATGTACCGATATACAGGGTGCGCCAAACTCAGTGGCCTATTAGAAATATTTAGAAAACGACAAAAGATATGTTTTTGAAAATTTGAGTGTGTTTATAAGAGCTAGTGTTCTAGCGTTTAAAAATATTTTGAAAGGGGCGTTGTTGCCAGATCATCTTGTAACTCCTAGCAACTTTGGAATTTTAAATGAGACACCCTGTATATTATTTTACTTTTTATTTCTGCTTAATAACACAAACATTTTTTGTATATAATAATCTATGCCTATCTCTTATAGTTTTTGAGATATTAATTAATTAGTCATTTTTTGGGGCCAAAACATGCTAACCAGAAAATCAAATATTTTTGTGATTAAGGCACCTAGAAAGTTAAAATTTTTACAGACGGTTCTTATAGCATGGCCATCTAGGAATTTTGATGATATATGAAAATATTTTTACACAGAGCGTCACAAAAAAACGTAATCTTCGTAATATAAATAAATGCAAAATTCTCAACTTTTTTAAATGGAACACCCTGTATTTTATTTTCTTAACAAAATCTAGTTTATATTTCCTACCAATAAGTATAACATATTCCTATACCTATCTCTAACCAATTCGAACTTACAAGGGGTTTAAAAAAATTAATAACTTAATAAAAAGGTTTAAACACATTTAATAGTAGGCTTTGGCAGAATTTGTTCGGAAACAAATGAAAAAGAAAAAATGTCAACCGAGATGTCAACTTAATTTCCTATATTATCTTATATTTAAAAAAATTATTCGTTCTATGGATTTATACGTCACACATTCACATTATTATACTGCAACATATTTCGCTCTATTTTTCTTTTTTGCTGTCATTGGAGATGAATTGGGATACCATTCATTAAATCGTCTACATGTTCTTGATACAATTTTATTACACTCTCCATGTATAAAAAGTAAATTCAAAATTTCTGCGTTTGAATAAGAAATATTGGCCATTTTAGTTAATAAATTAAAAACACAGATTATAGACAAAACCAATTAAGTTGACATTTTTTCTTTTTCATTTGTTTCCGAACAAATTCTGCCAAAGCCTACTATTAAATGTGTTTAAACATTTTTATTAAGTTATTAATTTTTTTAAACTCCTTGTAAGTTCGAATTGGTTAGAGATAGGTATAGGAACATGTTATACTTATTGGTAGGAAATATAAACTAGATTTTGTTAAGAAAATAAAATACAGGGTGTTCCATTTAAAAAAGTTGAGAATTTTGCATCTATTTATAATACCAAGATTACGTTTTTTTGTGACGCTCTGTGTAAAAATATTTTCATATATCATCAAAATTAATAGATGGCCATGCTATAAGAACCGTCTGTAAAAATTTTAACTTTCTAGGTGCCTTAATCACAAAAATATTTGATTTTCTGGTTAGCATGTTTTGGCCCCAAAAAATGACTAATTAATTAATATATCAAAAACTATAAGAGATAGGCATAGATTATTATATACAAAAAATGTTTGTGTTATTAAGCAGAAACAAAAAGTAAAATAATATACAGGGTGTCTCATTTAAAATTCCAAAGTTGCTAGGAGTTTCAAGATGATCTGGCAACACCGCCCCTTTCAAAATATTTTTAAACGCTAGAACACTAGCTCTTACACACTCAAATTTTCAAAAACATATCTTTTGTCGTTTTCTAAATATTTCTAATAGGCCACTGAGTTTGACGCACCCTGTATATCTATAAAAAAATAATTAGGATCATCCAAATTGTTTTGAATATTAGATAATAAAACCATATAAATACACAAGGACAAGGTCTATACAGGCTGTCCCACTTATAATGGAAACAAGCCTATATATATAATATGTATTTTTAAATTGATGATTTTGAATTTGGATGTAGTTATGTATGGTCCTAGGGCACACTTTTCTATTGAATAAAATGTTAATCATTGGCGTACGGATTTATAAGGGATTTAAAAGAATAATTTAAAGAACTATTAATTACCATTAGCCATTATTTTAGTTTAAAACTAATACCGAAAGTCGATTTGGCATCCCTTAAAACAACCAAAGTTTCAATAAATTGGCACAACCAGTGGCGTGCGTTTGACCAATTTTATTTTTATTACTTTTAAAATATTTACATATAAAATCCGCACGACAAGGAAATTACCAAAAATGTTGAATGTTTAACTCCTTTGTATCAAAAAATTCTAAACGTTGAAAACAGTGGCGTACTGTATTTTTACTATAAAATTAAATTTGCAATATGTGACAAATTAGAAAATAATCAAATTTACGCATAACTTCATTAAATGCAATTGACAAAAAAAAATTGAAATAATAAATACTATTTTGTTTACATGGCCTACTGATTCAAGATTTCGTATTTATGCTTTTATATTTTCTAATTGTAAGAATAAATTATAAGATGTCCAGTACAGAATTTAATTTTATAGCAGAAAATACAGTACGCCACTGCTTTTAACGTATGTTTTTAGATGAAGCTGTTAAATACTCAACATTTTTGGAATTACCTTGTTCCTTATCACGAATGTTTCACATGTAAACATTTATTAAAACAAATAAATACTCACGCCACTGGGCCAATTTATTGAAACTTTGTATTTGGTCATTTTGAGAAATGTTAAATCGTAAGATGTACTTTTTTTTTATGATAAAATACCTGCACTGTAGGAAAAATCCTTTAAGGCGCTCTGGGAGCGGTGCGTGTGCGAAGAAAGCGATTAACGTTGGGCTTGAAACGTTGAAGATTGTATTCATTGGGAAACACGACCTCAGGAAGATCATTCCACAAAGATGACGTTCTCCAGATGAAAGAATTCTTGAACAATGAAGTTCGAGGAGTACTAAGCTCAACAACATATGGATGAGCGGCAGTGGTTCGCCGTGTATTTCTGTTTTGCATTGCTCTAGGTGGAATCAAGTGGGCAATGTCAGTCGAACACCTGCCATGGAAATATCTGTAAAAGAGAGCCAAATCACCAACCTGTCTTCGATGCTCCAGGTTATCGAGGGTCTTGGTCAGCTCGGGGTCGCCGATCAGACGAACGGGTCTCCTTTGAATGGAATCCAGTAGCCGAAGGGTTTGCTTGGGTGCAGAGCTCCAGACATGAGAGTAATATTCTAATGATTGTCGAATCTGAGCTTTGTAGAGTGTCAAAAGTTGATGAGGTGTGTACAACCTTTTGGTGCGGAAAAGTACACCAAGTTTCTGTGCAGCTGCCTTGGCAATTGCGGCAACGTGATCATGCCAAGACATATTATCTCCCAGATTGACCCCCAGCAAATTAATAGATAGTGCCAGGGGAATTGCGTGTCCTGCCATGACTATATCCGGTTCTGCAATGTTAACCTTTTTGGAGAAGACTGCTGCCTGGGTTTTCTTAGCATTAAATTCGACTTGGTTACTGTCACCCCAAGCCAAGATTTCTTCCAGGTCATTGTTGAGGCGCAATACTTCATGCTGCCTGCGAAGATGTGCGTCGGCAGCGGATGTTTGGGGAGTCAAGGTAAAAGATGAGACAAGTGTGCTGTAATCAGCAAAGCTATAAATTGGATTTTGGGTTTTCACTAGAAGGTCGTTAATATACAGTAAAAAGAGGGTAGGCGACAATATGGACCCTTGAGGAACACTGGCATTGATGGTGAAGGTGTCTGAGAGAAACCCGTCAATCGCCACTTGCAGAGAACGGTTCTTAAGGAAGCTGGTTAACCATAAACAAAATCCATTAGGCATACCGTAGGATCGCAACTTTACTATTATTATTTTAAAACTTCTATAAATCCGAACGCTAATGAGTTAACTGTAATTTTAACCAATAGAAAAGTGCGCTCTACCCTCATACGTAACCACACCAAAATTCAAAACAATTAATTCAGATATACCGATAATATAAGCTTGTTTCCATTATAAGTAGGACACCTGGTATATGGATGGATATAGTGTAATAATGTAATGGATACTTTTTTCTAGCTGACATAAATATTTGAACAGTTTTACTATAATTTTATTGAATGGCCCCGCGTAGGCGGATTAACCTATATAAATAATGGTATTGTCTGGGTCATGATCGCCACAAAATTATGCTTAAGTTCACTAATATTAAGCATCCGTATGTCTGCTGACTTACATGGGCCATCCACTGACAAATAATATATCGTTAGTAATATCACAAGTGTTTTAAAATTGCCGATAATTTTTGACGAATGCGTGTTTTCTTTTAATTTCACGACTCCGAAGGAGGAGTGAAATTTGTAAAGAAAACACGTATAAGTGAGAAATTATTCGGTTAATTTTAAAGCACGCATGGTATTTAAATAGTATATTACATAACAAGTGATGAAAGTGATACTTTTCAAACGAGGAGATATTTAGCACGAGGCGTCAGCCGAGTGCGGAAATTCTCCGAGTTTTAGAATAATCACTTTCACACGAGTAATGTACACTATTTTTCCTACGACCACAAAGAATTATTAAAAAAACCTTTGATTTGTGAAAAAAATATTTCAACTCTAGAGCTGAAAAAAAATATTTCAACTCTAGAGTGAAAATACAAGGCACACTATTTAATTTAAACATATGATGCCAATTTATAAAGATCGAAAGGTCACAGTTCAAATTCCATCAGGAGTACTTGACTTTTTTTTATAAAAACATTAAATAAATTATAATATTATTTTGAATTGAAATCTTCCTTCTTGAATGATTTTTTTTTATTTAATCAAGGAAAGATGCATTAAAAATAAATTAAAAAAATTTACACAACAAGGAAGATTTCAAATGTTTTCATAAAAAAAAGTCAAGTGCTCCTGATGGGATTTGAACCTGTGATCTTTCGATTCGTAGGTCATGGCTTTAGTCTCTAGGCTATGGCGACCCATAAACATTTCCTGCTTAAGTTTAATATGTGACATTTTCTTCAGCAGGGCTTGTTTTGACTGGTAATAAATTTTCCAGTATATTCTTAACTTTTTTATAATTTCAGATGGCGTATTTTCACACTCTAATTCTGAAACACTCGACAAATACGTGATAAATAAACTAAACTGCTTTCTAAAATTTGTTCTTTTTAATAAATAGGTGTGGTCTGTCAAATTGGCATCATATGCCTAAATTAAATAGTGTGCCTTGTATTTCCAGTTGAAATATTTTCTTTCAACACGCGTGTGATATTCGGCGCTTTCGAGCCAAGTTAACCGTGCTTTTTTTCTCATTTTCATAGGTGGTCGTAGGAAAAGAATATTTCACGTTTCTAAATGCATAACTGTGAAAAATATAAAAATTTATCAACAAAGTGACACTGACAAATATTTGAATTGCCATACTGGGTTACCCTGACGACGCGGTATTTTCGTTTTGGTGTTTTCAACAGTAATATACCGATAGAGGAGGCGTCTTATCGGTAATACCGCTGTTTTTTTACAAGAAATCGATTTTCTGATAATTTTCACGAAATATAATTTTTACTTATAATCTGATATTATCCCGAGAGCTTTAGCTCGAAAGTCTTATCTTTGATTATAAGTAAAAATTATATTGAGTGATCATTTTCTTAGAAAATCTAGTTTCCAGTGAAAAACAAAGGTAAGAAGATAAGACGCCGCTTCTAGAGGTGTATTTTATTGGATAATTTACTGAACCCGAAATAAAAGCCGTTTGTGATAAAGGAAAATATAGAAACAAATCATTATGATTTACTTTTAAGTTTATAAACGCTCCACAACTAACAATTAATTAAAAATCCAAGACTAAATTAGACGCGTGGAAAGTCAAAAATCCAATTCGCTGTTGTCTTCACGGTTGCCATGAAAATGCCAAGATTTCTTAAGCTCGCGTCAAAGCAAAGCACACTGGGTTTAATATCGCATACATTTCTTTAAAAATGTCAAAATTAAGTTAAGTTTATGCCCTAGAATCACCTCAAATACTGTTGTGTGTCACTTTTATTTTGTAGGGGTTATAATATTTATTTATTAAACTTGATTTCTTAAAATAAATTACTGTTTGTTTGACAAAAAGCTACAGTGGTCTTACCGAGCTAGCGGTAGGTCTTATCGGGTAAGACCACGTTACCAAAGTCGTTGCTGTGAAAATTTGCGTTCCGATTGGTTCTATATGTGAGGTAAATTATAGATTTTGTATATCCGCTGTAAGTTTTCGAAAATACTACTGTCCTTATGGGACTTTTTATACGTGAGTGGAATATTCTTGTCAATTCCAAAACACAGGTAATAATTAATTTTTCCTCAGTTTCTAGCTTGATCGTCAAAAACATTCCAGAAAAATTAGCCGCGAGCAAGGTTGTGACTGTTATGATAACTTGTTAAATAAAGAAGAAAGTAATCGGCTAAAACTAGAACTTTATATTTATTTTGTAAATTATTAATAATAATTAACAGTAAGAGGGAGGTATGTCTGGAGTTTTTTTAAGTTTATTACTATGAACAGAAGTTTTTAGCAGTTCAGTCAACTATTATTATACATCCTTTATTCAGAAAGCTGCTGGTAATACGCTACAATGACGTTCAATAGTCAACTCGAATAGATTTTTAATGATCATGTACACATTTTTGTATTAAAAAAATAAAGCCTGCGGCACAATTTCGTAAGTTAACTTAACTTCCCCCTGACTCCTCAGACCCATGATATTCTACTCTTAAAAAGGCAGCAAATGTTAAAGCCATATTTCTATCAAGTATTACGAATTACAAAAAAATTGAATGATATTTTTGGCAATTCTGGTCGTTTCTACATTAAATGAATCATCCAAGTTTTCTTTTGCCTCGGCCTTTTTTAGTATTAACTTTATTATCCGATTTTAGTGATCTGGCGTAAAGGTTTTAGTTACATTTTATTCTTTTACTAGCCAGCGGGTATAAAAAGAATTCGGAACGCGCCCACATAAAAAGAAATGAAAATAGTGTCTAATAGAACTGGTAAGAAACTTAAGATAGTGGTCAATTTAGTGATAAGTGTGATACATCATTAGTTTTGAGAGGTCAAAAGCAATTCAAAATTTAAAAAAATTTAGATCCATATTTAAAAAAATTAAGTTGATGCGGGTATGTAAAAAATGAAACGTCGTATACGAAGAATGAAATTATTTTCTAGAAAAGTATTAAAAGTGCCTTAAGAAAATTAGTTTTCTAAAATAATAGGTGTAAAGAAATTAAAACAAAAATTGATTTTTTCGGATAAAGAGGGTGATTCCGAAATTGATACTTCTGTTTTAGCTGTGCATAGAAGGCATTTAAATAAACAACATTTTCAAATACCTTTTTTCAAAAAACGCAAAAAATAGTATATTATTTTACAAGGACGAAAAATGCAGTATTTCGGACGTATTGCGGGAGATTACTGGACGAGGCAAAGCCGAGGCCAGTAACCCGCATAGTCTGAAATACATTTTTCGTCCGTATAACATACGTTATTTTTTATCCGATTGTGTTTTTGCTCGGATTATAAAATAATGTAAAAATTAAGAAAACCAATATATTTCATCTTGCATTGTAATTTTTTGTCCCTTGAATGTTTGAACAATGAAACCTGTAATATGCGTATCCATGGTTCTAACAAACAATTAAATTAATATTATCAACTGACGTTTTATCAATCAGGCGATAGTTTTAACTAATCTTTCGTGTTCTGCTAGTTTTAAAACCAGAAAAACACAATTAAAAATGGAAATAGACGATGATCTTATAGAAGGTACACCACCTGACATTCAAGAAACTGCCAAGGAAGTAATGTTACATTTGATGCCACAAAAATCTAAGGAAATATATGAAAGAGCTTATAAAAAATTTATGGATTACCGGCAAGAAAAAAATATACAGTCGTTCTCCGAAAACGTCTTCTTGGTCTATAGGGCGGAATTATCGAAAACTATGAAGTCATCTACTCTGTGGTCGCAGTATTCTATGCTACGTGCAGTGGTAAATGTAAAACAAAATATTAATATATCTAAATACATGAGATTACGAGCATTGTTGAAGCAAAAAAGTGTTGGATATTGTCCAAAGAAATCAAGGATCCTAACTAGAGAAGAGGTTCACAAATTCCTTTGCCATGCTCCAGATGACAAATACTTAATGTTGAAGGTAAATGTAACTATATAATAGTATTTTAAATTTCTGACTAACAATTTTCTTAATTACAGGTTGCTTTTATTTTTGGAATCGCGGGCGCATGTCGTCGAGAAGAACTGGCTCATATGAAAATTGATGACATACAAGATTTGGGAACGGCTTTGTTAATAAAAATTCCCTATAATAAAACAAACAAACCGAGATCATTTACGGTGACTGGAGAATATCTAAAGTATTATAGAAGTTATCTGGCTTTACGTCCAACAAATATGAGTGATGGGCGATTTTTTGTGTCTTATCGCAATGGAAAATGCCATAAGCAAGTTGTCGGTATACACACATTTGGCTCTATACCTCAGGAAATAGCATCTTACTTAAAACTGCCGAATGCCAAGGAATTCACGGGACATTGTTTCAGAAGAACATCGGCCACATTACTTGTAGATGCGGGAGCAGATATAACATCTCTAAAACGGCATGGAGGCGGAAGTCTTCGGGAGTAGCCGAGGGCTACATAGATGATTCCTTAAGTAATAAGTTAGAGCTGACCAAGAAAATATTCAACATTCCACAATCTGACCTGCAGTCAGTCTCGACTCAGGTGTCGCAATCCGTCTCCCAATCGAGTTCAACATTGGAGAATAATATCATAACGGAGACCAAAAATAATAACACATCCTCAAAATCAAATTTACATCACCCCGTTCTTGTTCAAAATTGTTCTAATTGTACATTTAATATAAATATTGTAAATAAATGAATAAAATAAACTGTTAAAAATATTTTAGTGTCCGACAAAATGTTTTTCGGACTAGGACGACAAAGGTTGCCTAGCTACCAGCGCAATAATCAATACCTTATTAAAAAGGTTACCTTTTCGTCCAAATATCTGATCTATAAAACGTCATTTTTTGACACAATCGGATAAAAAAATCATTTATTATACTATGAATCAAATACGGTCCTGCCTAACTTGCCAGTTGAATAACATTAAGTAAACTTCTGGGTGGAGGATGAGCCCGCAATGAAAAACATTCTGCGTATAATCTTGAAGCACTAGCCGCACTTTGACGACACTGACAGTAAATTAGCACCTCATATCTATTAGTTCAATTTTACCATTTTCACGTGTCACCTTTAACTTGCTTCAGAAAAACACACCGCAGCAGATCGTCAAATAAATAACTGACGACCGACCCGTAAAGTGCATGACTAATAAAAGATAAGGCAAAACAAAAAAACATACAGTAAAGCAGGTTACATTTTGATGACCAGGACCGCACTTAGATTTTTTACTTCTGTAAGTCGCCTATTTTTAGGTTTTTTGAAAAAAGTATATGAAAATGTTGTTTATTTTATTGCCTTCTATACACAGCTAAAATAGAAGTATCAACTTAGGAATCACCCTGTATATATCCGAAAGATATCGAAAAAAAACTTTGCCTCAATCTAACCAACTCTCTATATCCTATAATTACCAAGATAACAATGCTAATGCATCGAATTTGTAAGAGTTTGTATATTAAAATTTTATCTTATATTATAAGTGGATAAATTAATATCATTTCTGTTATTTTATGTATCAAACAAACTGTTTCTGTTGTAATAATTGAAGTTATTGTTAAAATATGTTGTGAGATACACAAGAATCCCTAGATTTAATTTGTTGGTTTATTATACAATTTAAAATGTAACAGCATTACCTACATGGCTATCTAAACTTAATTATTTATTATTCAGTTTAATATATCACCGTAACCTAATTATAATTATGGAACCATATGAACTAGATGAATATCATTGACAAGAATATTGTGTTCAACATTAATAAATGACTGTCATAGCTCGACCGGTAATGCTGAAAATTGTGAGTGAGAAGAGTAATTTAATAGATGATTCCAGGTTATAATATTTAATGTTTGAAAATAATATCGGCAATTAAAATGATTTAAATATTTTAAGCCATATCAATGTAACGGCGCATAAACATCGACATGGAAATATTAAGTCATATTTTGATTATATTTTTGTTCTAAAATAAAATTTTGAAATTTGTTTACGATTAATTTCTGTGGAATTTAGTGGTCCTTCTTAGAGTCCTTTAGAAACAAGGCGACTTTTGAAAATTAATTGTTACTTAATATTATTATAGGAACAGTCAAAAATTCAGAATTGCCCTAAGAAAAAAATACTCTTATTTTTAACTTTAGAAGGAAAATAATTATTAAAAAAGTTGTTTTGACTTCAAAGTTATACCCAAAAATTAAACCTCGCTTACTTTGGACAAAAGTGAATTAACATATACTTTTTTTTTGTGCGGATAACGATTAATTAAACCTAAATAAAAAAAACTGTATAGTTATATGAATAAATATACTATTTGGAAGATTAAACTGCATCACAAATCTTCAGTTAGATGAAATCCTCTTGATTTCTCAAAAAATAAAATACGGTGTGCAGCAAAAGTCAACTATATTTTTGAAACTTGCCATTTTGATATAATATTTACGGTTATCTTTATAAATGCTACAGAAAATAAAATTTTCATATTGCATGATTGCAATCTACTTTTTATTCTGGGTTATTCAAAAAAATCGAATAATTCCTATTTCCTGTCCAAAGTGAGCAAAATTTAATATTTTGGTATATTAACTTTGAAACGTGAACACTTTTTTGTAATAACCTTATTTGCTAACGGGAGTAAAAGGAGGTTACTTTACTATTAAGGCAATTTCAAATTTTTGACGGGTATGAATTTCACAGGATTTGAAGCGCATTATTTTGGTTTGAAGATAAGCATTTCTTATCATATGTTTATTTTTTAGTTCCATATTAAGACGGCTTAATTTAGGGTGCCCTACACACTAACCATCGGGTTTTTGTTTTTTATGGTAAAACTAAATTATATAGAATTTTTAAAAGTTTTTTTTTTTGAAAATTGAAATTACTTACTTTATTATCATGTTTCGCATTTTCCAATAAATTTTCCGAGTTTGCCTTGAAATATATTTTTTCTACTGTCACATGGACATTTGCTGTTTCCTTTCCACTAATGTGATTGGATAAGTAGAATATTCCGGTTAACTGAAAGGATATATTTCATATCCATCCCAGCTAGGACATGAAACTGACACATCACAGTGAACAATTACAAAGAAACCAAATTTGCACGCTTTTAATTTTACGTGTCGTTTTATGACACTTAACAAAAGTAAGGTTAGGATTATACTTAAAAAAAAATGTGTCGGATCAAATTTGTAATTTTTTATATTTGAATCAAAACATTTATCCCAGTCTATGCATACACCAATTTTTCCCAAAGAGTACACAAAATGATGCATTGAAGATATAAAACCAAATTTTTTTTTTCCGAACTATTGTTAAGTATTTTCCAAGCGAACTAAAGATTTCTACACAAATGCACTTTCTCTTTTTAAGCATCTCCAGTTTTCTACTCATTTCTAGACAATTTCTACATGTTTTAATGCGTAAAATGTATAATTTACGAAATGATTATGAGAATTATAAGATTCTTAGAAACATTCTTTATCCATTTTTTATTGTTACACTGTTATACTAATAGTTTTAAGTTTTTTTTTTTTTTTTTTTACGTTTCGCCGACTACATAGGCCATCTTGAACCGGTCATCGACCACAAATGTGATCTACCGACCGGGGAGTGTGAAACGGCACCTTCATCCTACGAGATATCCGATCTTATCCGGCCTGTCCGGCGTGAATAGGATGGCTAGGTGTCGATTCATTTTACACTCTTCCCCGAGGCAATAGCACGCCGTATTCCCAAGCGGTCACCCGCCCAAGTACTAACCGCGCTCGACACCGCTTAACTTCGGTGATCTGCGGGAACCGGTGCTTAATATGTCGACAGGCCCTTGCTCCATTTTAAGGTTATGTTGTTTCGTTTTATTTTGCACAAAGAAAAAAATGGGCTTGGTCAGGTTTATTACGCAAGCAGGCAAGGAATACATTTCAACAAAATAATTAATCAAACTAGCTGTGGTTTACAAAAATAAATTGTCCATTTTTATTAACAAATATCTAGCCTCTTGACTATAATGCTGCATAAGGCGGAATATGGGAAAAATAAATACTACCACCCGAATCGACAAATATGTTACAGTGTAATTTGGTCTATGGATTTGCCAACCAAATAAATTTTTCTTCAATTTTTTACTATTTTTCTCACAAGTTCACTGTCAACTAAAAAGTCAAGTTATAATGCCTGATTTAAATAATTTTTTTAAATATTTAATAATAAGTCCGTAAGTTTAGTCGTAGAAAAAAAAACTGTATAATTCGAGTGGATTGATAATGTTGCGCTCGGAAGGTTGAACATTCTACTTAAGGCGTCGTACTTAATTTACTTCGTCGTGCGATATGGATATCATTTGCCCTCTTGTAGTATAAACTGCTATTACGTACATCCACATCCACATTCAATGTTTTGAAAAAAATTATAGTAAGAGCGCAAGCAGACGTAAATCAAATACATTGAAAGAGACCACGCCGACGATTTTAATGGCTACGGGTCATAAAGTAATACATTATTTACCTTTAAAGTTGAATCATGTCAATTATGGATTATTTACATTAATTAGGTGTTTTTCACATACAAGAATATTGTCATAAAACCAAATAAATGAGAGTCATAACCTAAACGATAATGGTTCAATTAATATAAAGTGAGAGTCATAATTTATTAGATTATTTTTGTTATAGTTTCCAAGTCGTTAAACCGTATGTTATACATCACTAAACTAACTAGTGTTTATTATTAAATTTAATATACACATTAACTCAAATATAAATTAAGCAGGAATAATTTTAATAGAACTAAATAATAGTTGTCTTTAAAATTGTATATTTAGAACAAATTAGTTAACACAGGTTCAACCGTTAAACCGAAAGTTGGTATTTTTGGGTAGAAAATAAAAAACTAAGATTGGAATGTTAAAACAGTTTTTGCAGATGCACCATCTTGACGCTGCGGCCTTGTCGTATCGGGATAAATGTAATTTTTTTTAAATGTCATTATCTCAGAAACAATTAAATTTAGACATGTAGATGTGTAGAACTCTTGGTACAATTTAAAAATGCATACCTGTATACAGGGTGAGTCGGGAGGAACGGACCAAATTTCAGGGAAGTATTATACACGCAAAAACAATGTAAAAAACCCATATATTCTTATCCGATATTCATTTGTTTATTTGAATAAGTATTTTGCATTTTGTAACACTTTAATCACTCAATCTTGAAAATAAACGTTTAATTACGGTAATAATACACAGACACATTGTCAAGACAACATAGACGTCAAATAGTTTAGAGTCGTGAAAATTTTGATAAAAGTGGAACGTAGAAAAAAATATAACTTGAAAAAAAATTATTATCGGATAAGAACATATGGGTTTTTTACATTATTTTTGCGTGTACGATACACTCCTGAAATTTAGTCCGTTCCTCCCGACTCACCCTGTATAGGTTGTTTAGTTTAAAAATAAAAATTAATTCATCACACTTTTTTGAGCCTTCCTGTATAATGTAAAATATTTAAAAATATGCTGCTTTTAAATCTAGATTTCATGCTATTTTAAAATTTTTGTTAAGTTCTTTGATAAAGATAAAATATTCCGTCCCCGCTTCGTTGGCGAACCCGGTATGTGAAATTATATTAATAAGGTATATATTATTAAAAAAATGAAACAAGTCTTCTCGCATCGTTTACAGGTATTTTATAAAATTACAATTAAAATATGTTCAAAACTACAAAGTGAGCGATCCATGATAAAATCTCGGTAATGAGTGGATTTATGTTATTGAAATATTCTATATTGGATCTAATTAGCTCGAAACTTGAAAAAAAATATTTTTGTCAGTCTCAGTTATACCGGAAATTGAGGCCAATTTTGTATATTTTTTAATTAAATAAAATTATAATTTGTTTTCAATACATCTACAGATTTTGCATAACCCTTTGAGGAAAATTTATTTTCTTTCAGGGTCGTATTAATCCTAAAATATAGTAAGTTGTACACACCTCATCAACTTTTGACACTCTACAAAGCCCAGATTCGACCATCATTAGAATATTGCTCTCATGTCTGGAGCTCTGCACCCAAGCACACCCTTCGGCTACTGGATTCCATTCAAAGGAGAGCCATTCGTCTGATCGGCGACCCCGAGCTGACCAAGACCCTCGATAGCCTGGAGCATCGAAGACAGGTTGGTAATTTGGCTCTCTTTTACAGATATTTCCATGGCAGGTGTTCGACTGACATTGCCCACTTGATTCCACCTAGAGCAATTCAAAACAGAAATACACGGCAAACCACTGCCGCTCATCCATATGTTGTTCAGCTTAGTACTCCTCGAACTTCATTGTTCAAGAATTCTTTCATCTGGAGAACGTCATCTTTGTGGAATGATCTTCCTGCGGTCGTGTTTCCCAATGAATACAATCTTCAACGTTTCAAGACCAACGTTAATCGCTTTTTTCGCACTCGCACCGCTCCCAGAGCGCCTTAAAGGATTTTTCCTACAGTGCAGGTGTTTTATCATAAAAAAAAAAAAAAAAAAATTAGTAGTTAGAAAAACATGGTATGAAAAAAATATTTTTCTAAGTCTGCGTTTAGGCTTCAGAACATGTCCTATATCTTAAAAATGGTTTGAGCTAATATAAAGAAATTATCTATTTTTTGAATCAGGAAAGAAAGACCTTTCACAAAAATTAAAAAAACAACAACTTTATGGCGCAGTTCCCTTGTTTTAAGCCAAGTAGTTTTTAAATGGCAATTTGAGGTTCTACGGTCAAACATAAATAAGATGACTGAGGGAATAATACACACAGTCTGCTCCACTAGTTTATTATAGGAATCTCAATAATATCCTAATGTCGTACATGTTTCGAAGGTAAAGATCTTCATCATCAGCGAATAAAGTTTATTCAAGGTTTAGCACAAAAATTTTTGTGCTCTGAATTTATTCAGTGTGCACGTTTTTAAAAATTTCGATTCTGATTTCTAAAATGTGGAGTATTAAACTGTTACTGTTTTTTAAAGACCCTTCGTAAGGGTATCTTTTCTACTTCTTAATTTTAATTTTTTAAAAATTCATTAAAACAATTTCCTATTTAGCAATAATCAAATTATGTAAAATTTAATTTTTAAAATTGTTTTCTTTTTTCTGTTCTTCAAGCAGTTCATCTTGAAATGTTGAGGGTCTCTCTTCTTGTAAAACCTTGAATTGATTTTATTCGCTGATGATGAAGGTCTTTACCTTCGAAACATGTACGATATTAGGATTTTCTAATTATTGAGATCCTTATAATAAACTAGTGGAGCAGACTGTGTGTATTATTCCCCCACTCATAATATCACTCCACTGAGAGATGGACTATTTCCACAAAATAAATAAGATGGCTGTATTGGTTTTATTAGAAATACGGGGAAACTTAAAAAATAGGCCTCTGGTTAGTCCTGGCTGAATGACGCTGTACTTTTTTAAAGTTAGTAAAACTAAACATAATTTTATTTATTTGTTGAACCTCATTGTTCCTGCGTCATTTGCGCACTCTTTCAAGCCTTTATTTGACTTTTAAGTACTTAAGAATATACAAACAAATAAATAAACAGAGGTTAAGAAACACCCAACTAATAATATTATTTTAGCTTTTTATTTTTACTTACCCATTTACAGGTGTTACTATTAAAAATCATTGTTATTTCAATAAATAAATAGCGCACAACAAATAACATAAATTAAAACGTAATTTCAAATCATCTAAGCTACACGTTCCAGTCGCATACCATTTTGATACGCGACATTATTTCTCTGGGGAAAATTGCTAGTGCTTCTGGAAATATTTAGAACAATGCGAGTTTTTAAAAATTGGTTTTTATATTGTTCTTTCTTTGTTTAAAGAGAAATTATGCAGACAGGGAACTGCGGAAAAAAGTTTAGCAAGTTGTCTTTAGGAAGAATTTTTAAAGAGTTTTGACTGTATCGTTACTTTTATCCTACTAAACTGTTATTTGGCATTTTACATCATAAAGGTGTTAAAGCAAGAAGTATTAAATTTTACAAAAAGGCAATAAATACCATAATTAATTTCGTTCCAGTTATAAATTTTCAACGGGGCTTTAATTTACAAATAATTGGAATTTATTGCACGTCGATATAACTAAATTTATGTAAATTTTATAATTAAAGGGGCTGATTAAATATTGATATGGTTTAAATGCATTTTAAATAATTGCTTTTTGCGGTTATGAATATTATCAACATTTTAATAATTTATTTGTCACTCACAAAATTTAAAAATCATTTATAGTAATTCCAATAACTTGGCCAAGTTGCCTCGCGCCGATGCACCAACAAGAAACCATGCGTCCATCCCAAAGTATATCATCTTGATTTTACCCCTAATAAATCATTTATATAAACATACCCATTGTCACTGCATAATTAGGTGTTTAAATGTAATCATTACTACCTACCTGGCTACCCAGGGGTGGAATAGATAAAAAGGGTCGGTCGGTGTTATACGGTATTTTTAGGTAAATTAATCACTTCTTTACATTTACCTGAAGTCCACCTCTGACGCCTAGAGTAAAATATCTAGAAGGGACCCATTTTATTACTTGGGACGGATTATTGAGTTAAATAAAAGCAAAAATCAAGACGATATACTTTAGGATACACTTCGCAATTATCCTTAAGTAGCCTAATTACTTTCAGTCGGCCAGCCATAATTTTCCGACGAAATAACTATCCCATGTCGCTTCACACACAAACACCATCTGTCCCTCACCCTAACATACACACAGTTAAATGACGAGCCACGGCCGGTCGGCGGCTGTCGGTTGTTAAAACTGAACGTGTGTAGTCATTTGCCGAGCTGTTGTATTGGACTGCAGGCCTAATTTTACTCCAGACGAAAAATTTTATAATTGAAAATAACTGAAAGAAATATTAAAGATTTTATTGATATGTACCGCAAACATAAATGTTTGTGGAAAATAAAAGACTTGATATGTGAACGAAGGTTTTTGAAGAATTACTTTTACTGTATGAAACAGCTACTGCCTGTGGAACATAAGATACATAATATGAGAAGTGTATTCAGAAAGGAACTTAAAAAGGTTAAAATATCAAAAAGAAGCAGAATTTAACAAATACTCGAAACAATTATTATTAAATTGGGGGTTTGAGAAGAAAGCTCTATCTCTCTATCTATTTATGAATGCATTTTGTTTTTCAAAAAGAATCAAGGTAAATTCACTCATTTAAAAAAAGAACACACACATGATACGAGAGGTAGACTTTTTGATTATAATTTTCCAAAACACTCTTTAACATTGACGGAGCACAGCTGTCACTATGCTGCCATCACTTTTTTAAATATTTTGCCACAGAATATAAAGTGCATAAATAATTTCAAAAAAGAATTATTTGTTTATATTAATAATATTGAACCGTATACAATTCAGGAATATCTTGATTATAAAAAACAAAATTTGTGATTAGGTACCTGGTATAAATTTATTTTACAATTTTTTGTTGTTTGTAGAATTTATAATATGTATTTTTGTGACATTTTATGACGTATTTCAAACTTTGTGAATTTTACAAATTTGTTTTGAAATAAATGCTTATCTATCTATCTATCTTCCTTCTTAAATTTATTAAATAAAAACTAATGCCTATGCGTTTCGACCAAAAAGGCCATCATCAGGACATGCTATAAGGAACAAGGTATAAGTTATACAATATGAAAACAATCTAAAAACTTAAAGGTAATAATACCATGCAATATTGTTAAATCTTAAATGGTAATAAAATGAATATTTAAAAACATGAAATTTTTGCTTAAATTTTTTTTTCACTAATTTAAACCATATTATTATTATGCAGTACATTCACAAGAACTTCTAGTTTGGCGGATGATACTTTATTTTTTTTCAAAAAAAAAATGAAAATTTACTTTAAAGTTTTAATTAGATAGGTTCAAATTATATCATCCGCCATAAAGACCATAAAAATAGAGATAATTCGGCTATTCATGTTAATCTCTTATTTTCCATTAAAATTACAAATGACGCCCCTATATTATCTTCAAAACCTCCACTGACGCTGCACCACTTAATTCTCGTGAAATTCGTTTTTATAATATTTTGTATATAAAAAAAGAAATTTTATTGCCATCACCAGACACAGGTACAATATGTGTCATGTGGTGGAAATGCCCTATTTGTTCATGATGACTCATCGACTACTGTTTGCTGTTGGTTGGTTGGTTTGCAGTTGGGTGCAGCCTAGTGGCTTATTGTGCTCCCCTGTCTTGCTTGAAAAGATTCCTTTTATAAGGTCCAAGAAACACCCGAATACGCCAAAAACTTAATAAAGAAAGAAGAAAAAGAAATAATGTACACAGTAAAACGAAGAAAATTAGAATATTTTGGTCACATTATGAGAAACGAAAACAAATATAAATTACTAAAATGAATTCTGCAAGGAAAGGTTCAGTGCAAGAGAAGCATCGGCAGGAGACGAATATCCTGGCTAAAGAACTTAAGAACCTGGTTTGAAAAATCCACCACAGGACTATTCGGAGTAGCAACAAATAAAATTATCATTGCTAGAATGATTGCCAACATTCGGTAACGAATAGGTATTAGAAGAAGAAGAAGATAAGGTCCATTAAATTCCTACCAAGTTTTGCATGCGGGAGGTTATCCCCACATTGGATTCTTCCGAAGATTTTGAATCTTCTTCGGGTCAGTGCTTCACAGTTATATACTATGATATGTGAGGCGGTTTCGTCCTTTTCACCGCAAAGTCTGCATTTAATGGGGCCATTGTAAATTCTTATTCGGCGTAGGTGTTTTCTTATGTGGCAGTACCTTGTTAGTAGGCCGACCACTTGTTTTAGCTGGGTGCGCGTTAGAAGCAACATTCCAATTGATAGCTTTTTGGAGGGTTTCCCAATTGTGGCCCTTGCTTGAGTTTGACCAGGTATCCTGTGCCATCGGGATAGGTATTGTTGTTACATGTGCCCACATGTCTGATGTTGCTTTGGTTGATTGTTTTGATATGCCAAGGGCGGGTTCAGGGCCCCTGAGTTTTTGAGATGACCCAGCTCTAGCCAGTTCATCGGGTTTTTCGTTGCCCGCTATCCCCGAGTGACCAGGAACTGTTTGCTCCTAATCTATATATTATTAATTTTTATTTGATTTGATATATACTAACATATTTATTATTAATAGTTATTATTTCCAATATGATTGTTAATTGATGTTAATTGTTAGTTATACTGATAACATTTTTTATTTTTATCTAGAATTATAAATTTATAAAAAGGGGATGGTTTATATTGTTAATAAATAAATAAATTATGTTTTTATTATAATAAAGGCAAGAAAATTCAAATATTTTAGGTAAAACATCTTTTTACATTCCTCGCACAAAGGAAAGAATTGCAATTACGAAAAAAAAATAATGTTCAAGATGTCATTATATCTTGCCGTGTTTAATTAACAAAGAACGAAGTAGTCGCCACTTGCTCTCTATAAGATATAAGATACATCACTGGGTATTCCCGATTACAAAGCTAACCCAGCACTTATGGTCATTATATAAAAAAAAACTTTATTCTTTAACGATTTTTCTTACGAGAAAGTACATTTTTTTGGTCACGACTATACATGAACCGTAACATATAAAATCGCCGCTATTCGAGACAGGATTTAATTCTACCAGAAGTTTTGACAGTCGGGGTGTAGGTAGGACACGACATTTATCATTTCGGTTTAGCGAGTTATGACTACTTTGATCCTATTATATCCCTACAGTAACATGTGTCGTCATCGACAGCTAGTAAAAATAAGATGCTATAAAGTAATGGACATCTACGTTTTTATTTCTGGAATTTAAATATCCTAAAGGAATTGGGGATTTTAGTCTTTTAAGAGATATGAAATTTTTCTATACAGGGTGATTCGCATTAAGTGGCTTATTAGGAGATCTATTAAATGTTATCCTAATCTTTTAATTATGAAGTTTGTTTCACTTCCGGTTATGCCGGAAGTTATGACCAACTTTAGTATTTCAAATAGAATACCCTATATATTTTAGCAACTTTGGATACCTTATTAAAACCTAAGTAACTTTTGTTAATAATAGTTATACCTATCTCTAACCGTTTTTGAGATATGAATTATACCATTAATGATAAAATATGTCAACTTTAAAATTATTTTAGTAAAAACCTACTTTACAAAAATAATATATTTATTTATTTATTTTGGTCTTTTTTGACTCAGGGAAAAAAATTCGCAATTAAAGTGGCTAAGAAAAATTCCTGGAAATAATTTTTAAGGTCCGCATTTTTTCGCAAGAGGGCACAATTGAAACGATGGGTTTAAATTTGAATTAACCAATTTAAAAATTTTAATTGATGGAGACAGATTGTAAATAGTTAACTTATTTAAATATTTAGGTATAGTAATTGACTCAAAATTAAAATTTAATATCCAATATGAAAATTTAATTTCTAAAATTGCGGGAAAAATAAATTACTTTAAAAGGATACTATTTAAAATTTTATTCGAAAAAAATTGTTTATAATACTTAATTTTGCCATATTGTTCTACAATTTTGTTGAATGCTGATGAAGGTGTAATAAACAGATTACTAATTTTACAAAATAAAGCGATGAGAATTTTACTTAGTATGGATAGATATTCAAAAATTAATATAATGTTAAAAAAATTAGAATGGTTAAATGTAAAAAATTTAATATTATTTTTAGTTTTGATATGTATTTACAAAGTTCAAAATGGTATGTTACCTTCACATTTAAAAGAATTTACTGTTCTAAATTGTGATCATCATAATTATTTAACGAGAAATAACAATAATTTTTTTCTTAATACTTTTTCAAAAAACGTAGCTTATAAATCGGTATTTTATAAAGGGCTTATTGAATTTAATAATTTAGATAAGTCAATTAAACACAAAAAAGGTTAAAATCATTCAAACAGAGTTTAAAAAATATTTATTGAAACAACAAGATAAATAAGAATGTTTCAAAAGGTCATTTAAAATTGTTAAAAAAAAATTAAATAATTATTTCCCTTATATGCTGAGGTAAGTCATTTGTGTCATAATCTTTTATGAACTCAACACAAACAGGGATTTTAGGATTTTTTAATAGCGCCAGTTTAGTCCAAAATGACTAAACATATGGATATTGAGATATTAAACATTTAGATAGCAAATTTGATATTTTTGTAATTTGCTTTCAAATCAGGATTTGTGAGTTTAAATAATATAATAAGTCCCCAGTGTCCATAACACACTGTATACCTACAACTAACATAACAATTTAATAAGTTGGCTGGGAAAAATTCAGAGGTGCACGGGTTAGCACGGTTACCAAGAAAAATAATTTCTAACAACTTTAAAATTCCTTATATAAAAACACAACAAGAAGCTGTATTTTAATGAACCAAGAGGGCCTGAGTTCGATCCCCCAGCTGAGACATAAAACTTTTTCAATTTAAAAAACTTTTGTGGGTTGCACATGCACCTTTGACTGGGACATAAATGACATTCGAAGACATTACTTACTTAAAGTCTAGTATTAAGTTAACCCATGGGCGGGCACAAGCGATTCTAAAAAAAAGTCGTTGGTAAGTGTATCAAAAAACAATAAGTAAATTAGTCACACAATTTAAGTGAGCACATGGTGGACACCTTTACCCTATCGCCTATGGCCACCCCCTGTCGCCGACACTAAGCTAACCCGGCAACTTTGGTTATGAGAAAATAATTTCTACCAATGTCAAAGTTGCCTGGTTAATTAATTATTGTTTAACATTTTTATTAAACATGACTTTAAGCATTTTTAGTCGTCAACTGGACAATCTAACAACAATATCAAAAGAAACCCTTTAAAAATTAAAAAATGCTTATCTGTATTTTCTGAATATAACAAGCCTGTCTTTTTCGTGTCCTGAGGATGACGTTATAAACGTCGAAACGTCGTCATTGAAACTAATTGGTTTCCTTGTTTTATTTGATCCCTGCCAACAAACTCCCTACTTACATTGAATGACTTTAGTCCGCTAAACATTTTTCAGTTATATTTAATATATATTACAAAAACACATACAAAGAAACAATATTCGTTTACGCTGAAAAGTAATAGGTGTATTTTTTGGCCAAAGAAGAAAATACCCGATAATCCAAATAATAATAACTTACCTTTTTGCTTATAATGAGAAAAATAAAAAAAAATTATGCCTAGAGCAGCTAAAATTTCCTGATCTAATTTAGCAACAGAAAGGGGTCCAATAAAAAATTCTCTAAATTAGTAACTTCTCCTTCGTGCAGACCTTTAATTTTTTTTTCTTTATCGTCTCGTAAAAACATAAGTCTAAGTTTACCAGCGCTTCATTTATTATAGCAATAATGCTTTTCTTGAAGTTTCTACAAAAAGTTTTATAAAAGTGCCGAGACAACGCCGACGGACTAGTTAAAAGTTGCAATTAAGGAAGTTTTTAGTTTAATATTAAACCTTAAAAGTCTGTAAAGTGTATAATGTACAGTGTACATTGTACATGCACAGTGTAACGGTTCCGTTATTATTATACAGGGTGATTCCTAAATTGATACTTCTTTTTTAGCTGCGTATAGAAGGCATTAAAATAAACATGAACGAATAGCTTAATATCCATAAAATCAATTTGCATTATGAAAAAAACATATTAATTCGAAGAAATGTCAAAAAATTTAACTTTGTCTTAGAGATCTAAAACTTTGTACATAGGCCTAAAACTACACCAGAAACAACTTTTTTTTTATAACATTTTTCGTTAAAATAATGCCATTTATCTGCATTTTATTAATAAGATGTCATTTTTGACAGGTACTGGATGACAGTTGCTTACCGTTGAATACATAAGTTTTAGTATTTTTTAAAGCAAAAACGATTGCCAATATTTAAATTCAATAAACTTTATTAATAAAAAAAAGGTCCATATGATGCTGACTTTAATGGTGACACTGTAGAATAATTTAGATAAATAATAGATTAAAAAATAACCCTCAAATCCTATATTTTAAAATAAGTTTCAGTGGTTTGGGTGTTATCAAATATTACCGTCAATATTTAATTAAATCATCACTAAAAAGATAAAGGTTCAAACGTTGTTTGTCTGGTAACCTATTTCGAATTTAGGGCTTTAAATGTGAAAAAAAATTCTAAAATTGGTCTATTTATACTGGGATTAATTAGTGTATAATTCGAAGATGAAAGGTGAATTTGAAAATCCTTTACATGAAAAACATCGTTTAGGGATGCATATTCATTCAGTGATAGTGAAGAGTAAAAACCGTGTTTACTTTAAGTGCTGTAATTAACTCAAGTATTACTGTTTACGACTCAATTTGCTTATGCAACCATAGGCGCCGATTCCATGGGGGCTCTGGGGGCTTGGGCCCCCAGAGCCATATTTCTTAGGGGGCGTAGCCCCCATAGCCTAACCCTCACTGTACGTTTACATAATAATGATACTAATAGCAATTCGTTTGCGAACGTGCGTTACTTGAGATTTGATAATTTAATTTTTTTCTATAAAATTTATCTGCAGTTTGTCGTTTCCTTTTTAATTTAGCAGATTATCATATTTAGGAAAAAATTATTTTGGCTTTAAAAATTAAATTATGCTAGATCTGGCAACCCTAGTCTGCCACTTTGCTTAGAGCACGTAGAGAATTTGGAAAGTCCCTGGTCTCAATGTCTCAAGGGTGCCAGGTCTGGTGAAATTTCACTAGATTTAATGATTTCGAAACCAATCCAAAGTGATTTAGTGAAAACTTTCGTTAAATACCCCAGTTTTAGTGATTTCTCGGATTTTGTAGCAAATAAGACAAAGTCGTCTAAAATACAATACAAAAATGCAATATTTTAAAAATATTTTTTTCAAAAACACGGCTATTTTTAATTATCCGCTCGATCTATATTTTCTACATGTTGGCAGCCGTAATGTCAGATCTGCGCATCATGCAGATCTGACATCACGGCCTAGTCAGCGAGGTCAAGTTGGAGCCAGTGTTACCAGATCTCCTGTTTTAACAGAAGATCTACTGTTTTCACTCTTAAACTACTGTTCTACTAACCTAAAAAATATTATATATTTATACCTGCCACCTCTAATCGTTGTTAAGTTTATTATTAGTATTTATTTATTATTTATATTATTAACCGCTTGATATTATTCTTTTAATTTTTTACTTTTGTTTTGGTAAGTATGTATATATTTTTTGACTATTTCATTCCAGCCATTTTTAGCCAAATTTGTTACCTTTGAGGTTTCAGAAATATGTTATTACTAACTATTACATTATATTATGTGTATATTTAATAAAGGAATTTTTTTTTATTCGTTGAGATCCGGGCTCCAAGCCCCCAGAGCAATTCTGAAGTTCCGGCGCCTATGTATGCAACTGTCAAGCTTTGATATTTAAATTAAATGCAATCTCTCAAATATTTATATTTTTAGAAAAACAATTTAAGTTTAAAGTTCTAAAGAGTGTTTTAAAAAATTTTCCTTTGTGAACAAGTTTTTTTTTTGCAATATTTTTGAATCTATTTTTTACAATAAGATTTTTGTTTAAAAAAAAGTTTATAATATACCGGATGGTGTGTCCGAACATTATACATGGGATTTCCCATGTAAATTTCAAGTTGGCCAAATATTCGCTCCCATATTTATTTTAGCTCAAAAATGCCTCTGTAGAATTTAAAGCGTATTTTCCTAGTAATTTAAGAGGAATTTAACAAAATGAATTTTTAAAATTGATAAACTAGGAAATAAGGACCTGACACATTTCTGTCAGTAACATACAGCAAATTTATGATTAAAAAACTGCGACAGTGCCACTGGCAATCGACTGTGGCGTTCCGAGTTCAATCCTCGAAATGGGCATACGCAAAATAAAAAAAAGTATCTCCGAATTTAAATAGGTTTAAGAAAGCAGGGAGAAGTGTAAAATGTGTCATCTCCCAATCTACCCCATTCACGCCGGTAACCAGGCCGCATGAGATAGGATATCTCGTGGGGTGCGGAAGAAGGTGCACTCTCCCCAATCGGTAGGTCATGCAATGACAAGAGAAATCAAGGGTTCATAGACCTTGGGGGGTAGTGTCACATGACTGACGATCGTGGTTAGAAACCCCTCAGGAATGGCCCTGGCAGCGAACGAAGAGTTAAAAAGCCTAATTCAAAAGAAGAATAAGAAATAACACACGAATAATTAAAATTTTGTCAAAGTAATTTTATGTCAATCTTAATATTAGGAACAGGTTTTGCATAAAGTTCCAGTTAATGAAATATCAACAGACAGTAAACAATTATTTTAATTTTATACTTTACAATAAATAATCAAAACCTATTGATAAATTTGTTACAATACTTAAATAAAATTAATTAATAATATTTCCAGTCCTAAGTTTACTTTTAATTAATGTTTAAGAAGATGCTCAAACAACCCTCCGTTAGCCGCCAAACAATATCCAAAACGATTATAACAGTCCCTTGTTGCATTGACCATATCTGTAATTGTTACGTCGTTCCATTATTTAAAAACAAAAGTTTGATCTTCGTTCTTCATCAATGCTTGATGTGTCTCGTACTTGTATGAATGGTATTGGTGTTTCTGTAAAACTTGTAACGCAGTACTGTGATATTTGCCTACGATTTTCCTAGCGTCCTAGTAATGACCATCCCTTTATTTTCTTGGGCATGAAGCAGTATATATAGGGCACAATCATTATCCTTGTTATTGGTCCTATTATTTTTATTTTTTCTTCGGCAGTTACTTAGCATGGTACCTTGGAGTATCCTCGTCAATCACCATCTTCAGTGATAGTCAGGCGGCGATCAAGACAATCTGTTCCAATAGTGACAAATCAAAGCTCGTAAAGCGATGCCGCAACAATCTATGCACACTTGGCAACCAACATCGGGTTACTTTGTGCTTGATTCCTGGACACTCCAAAATAGATGGAGGCGAGGCGGTGCGCTCGCGAGAGAGGGCGCTGACATGTCAGCTGATCCAGGAGACAATACGGTGAACAGACCACTGGGATTAGTCAAAGAGGATATTGATTTCACGGCCAAGTAGCTTGCACAAAACAGATGGACAGAGTTAATAACCTGTAGTACATCCAGGTAACTGTGGCCCACATTTGATAAAAAGAGAACCGCAGAGCTATTGAGACACAGTCGGAAAGACGTGGGAAATATTACTGCGGTTGTTACCGGACATTGCCTCTTCGGTAGATATGCCGAACGTATGCAAATACCCACTAATGACTTCTGCAGAAGTTGCAGAGATGAGAAAGAGGAAGAAAGTATTCAACATTTTCTGTGTGAATACCCTGGCCTTACAAGAAAAAGGTTCACTGCTCTGGGTGAACCATTTTTCAATAGCCTGGAGGAACTAAGCAACTTACAACTTGGTCGACTAAGCAGGTTTCTGAATAGTAGTGGCTGGTTTGAATGAGTTGTTCAAATCATTCTGCAGTGTACGCCGCACTAAGCATCAGTGATCTGATAAAGATGGGTTCTACGGAACACGTGTGGTATAACAATGAACCTAATAGGACTACGTAAGATAGTTTGGTCAGAACCAAAGGTCTGCCACTCTAACCTAATAACCTAACCTAACCTAGCATGGTAACTTTAAATTCAAATTTCTTAATTATTTTTCTTGCCTGGATTGGGTCGAATGAAAGAAGTGCTTTCACAAAGTTTCAACTGGTTAGTATCTCCAATCGTCCTCAGGTAAATACAATTTGTGTGATATAAGGTGTTTTTATTGTAGTACAAAAAATACATACCCTATATTTAATTATTGAAAATATTTTTACAAAGAAAACAGGCGCAAATCTTATATACTATAAAAAAACGAAGCTCCTGGCCTTAATATAGTTTTTAATTACTGTTTCCAAAGCTGAAAAGAAAAAGTAACCACCGTTTACCCTGTACCTTTGTATTGTTATAAGACTTCATTTGGTTATGTAAAAGAGACATAGAAAAAGTTTCGAAACTCAGCAAATTTCCACAATAAAAGAAAACATTTCCCTTGTCGAAAAACTCCGGGTTTCTTAACTTTCTCATCGAAACTTTACTAAAGAAGAGGTTTATTTTTTGATACACCGAAGCTCTAAGTTGACCTAAAAGAGTATATACGGGGTGACAAAATAAAGTAGCTTTGTAGATCCATTGTTTAAAAACCCTCTCGATTACGGCAACTAAAATAAATAGGGTGAATATTAGCTTTTTTTTAATTATTATTCTTTAACGCTCTGAGCCATTTTAAATGGCAAGGTGGTCAAGTGGCAGTAGTGGCACCTCATTTTAAAGTTTCTTTAATTACCGCCATTGGTGACTGTAGCACCAAAACTACAAAGTGCTGGTATTGCTGTAAAATAAATTAAAATAGCTTTAAAGTTGGGCGCCACTTGAACCCCATTTAAAATTAATTTTTATTTATTGCTGCTCAGATGGTTAAAGGAAAACGACTGATAATAGCTAATAGCAGTGTCCCATTCAGTTATTTGGTTCTGTACCCGAGATGTTTTTAAAACAATGGGCCTAAGTACCGAACAACAACTTTGTTTAACAGATGAAAAATTGAATTTGGGGATTAATTTTATATGAACTGGTGTATTTTCTTTAAATGTACTAGATTTACTCATGTTGTGCTTTTATTGTAAATATTAAATTGTTTCATTATATATTAACAAAATGCAGGGTATTTTGACCCAACATATTTAAACTCGTACATCCTAATACGACAATACGATGCAGTAAAATATTTTTAAATATTGTTTTGTTATAATAAATTAGAAAATGTTCTCGGCGATTTCATACCTCTTCGCCATCCAAAGTTATTAAAAATAAAGGTCTTCGGCGAGCTGGTACCCCTTCGTCTTCCAAAGTGACTTCTAAAAACATCCGGGGCGGGCTGGTAAGTTTATTATTAATATGCTTACTTATAGTAAAATGGACAGGGTTTAGTTATAAAAGCAATAAAAATAAATATTCTTAAATTCCTTGTTTTAAATTAAAAAATTAAAAATAAGTACTTTGTTACATTACATAAAAGAAGTAGAACATAACTTCGTTACAAATCGGATTTCTATAATAAAAGAGAATAAGTTCTCTTCTATAAATCGCGACTTTCCAATTTTTCAATTGAAACTTTTCTTTTATTTGTCGTTACGAGTTACAATGCACCAGGGCTAAAAGGTTTTAAGATTGCGATTTACTTATTTAAATTGTACAAACAGTTAGATATAAACTTGGACGAAAGAGACATAGTTTGTTTAAAGTTTCAATAATATGTACAGGGTGTCCCAAATTTGACGCTCATCATGGGTAACTAGGAAACTATAAGAGATATAGCACCGGTCAAATAAGGGCAAAGTTGTGGAATTTTGTGCTCAGTAATATCGTAAAGAAACATTTAAGCTTTCTTTTTTACTTCTTGAAATATTCGAAAAAAACTAAAATTTTAAGTTTTTGTTTTTTTAATGTATGACTTATTTTAACTGTTACAGAAAAACAAATACAACAATGTTAGATCAACTTTTAAGCTTTATACTACCATGTTCTTATAATTTTGGTACAACGTTTCGATTTTGTAGAACTGTTATTAACTTTTTTTAAATACGGACCTGCATTTTATATTTTATTTTTTTAAATCTCTTCAAACCCTAAAACCAACCATGTCTAGCACAAAAAAATAGTGAAGGTACTTAACAAATATTAACTAAAAACCCGTGTAACAAAACGTCTCTCGTATTACAGAATATATAGCTACGCTTATCCTCATCTGTCCAACGACTGAACGGAGTTTTACAAACTATGTCATTAATTGGGTTCATTTTTAAAACACACAACTAAGTAGGTACGTACCCTACTGTATTAACTGAAAATTAAAAACAAAACTTTTTAATCACACAGTAAATCATATAAAAACCATATCTATAACCGTAAGTTTCGTGAAGCCTCAAAATAAATACCTTAAGGTTAGGCGAACCAATGATAAAACAATGGTGCATACGACTGATCTATTTTTAAATTGACCTTCATCATAATGCAAATTGTTACATGTTGTTTGCGTGGCTGGCGTCCTGTAACCATAGCAACGGTGAATATCAAACCCATGTTTTGCGTTGGGTCGTCACTTGCTTTGATCTAACGGACACGGTCACTGGGGCACGCCAAAATGCACGAGTATTTATAATTATTGTCCATCGAAGTTAACCGTGGCCCTATATGCATAACTACAATCGGATTAAATTAGTATTATTAATTCGAACATAATTATTTTTTAAGGGCTAAAATGGTAGGTAGCTGTATTGGTACATTAATATTTAATAATGTCGAAAAATTTTCCTCCTAGTTTAATTTTTTTTTTTTGGTGAAGAGCTCCTTCACCTACTTCACCTGACTAGCCGCCACTGATGTATAACACTTTTTAATAAACTTTACGCTTAATTAGGTTGACAGATGTAGTAAGTACCTTTTTATGTTCAACGGGAGATATTTAAATTGCGGAGACTTATTCAAAAATGCATTTGAGAGGGACACTTCGTCGCCCTCCACACAAAGTGTCGTAAGTAGCATTTTATAAATTTTACAGGAGAGCGAAAAAACGAAATTTAGTCTATTGTAATTAGACCAACCGACGAAACTATTTTTAGTAGCGTTTTGAGTTAAATATATTAAAAATAATTAATAGTGGATCTATCATTTCCTGCATTAAAATTATCAAAAAAGTTTTTAGTTTTTCAAATTTTCACGAAAATGGTCACTTACGTCACTTTGTGTGATTTTTTTTATTTAACTGTAGAGTGGATAGGGCACTTTAAAATCAAACAATTACGTTTGATTTATTTATTTAAATTAAACCACAGTAATGTAAACAATTTATTTTATCTAATTTTCGTGAGGCAAGTTATAGTAAAAAAGTTTTTAAACTCCGTAAGCCGGATTACCAAAGTATCACCTTTACGTAAAGAAGAAAGATCATCAAATACTTTTTTAGTCATTTTTGGTGAAGTAATATTTAAAGGGTCTACTTTAATATTGGAAATTCCGCCTTCTAACCGTTTTAATTGAATTAAATCATATTTTGTTTCGAAATGGTTGGTTTGAAAAATATTTTTGTGAGATTCCTTTTATCCACCATTAGTTCCATTATATCGGTCCAATTCACATTCTTTCCCTCATTACTGGTACGAACAGTCAAAATTCTTAAAGTTTTCGAGACATTTTAAAAATCCAGAAAGTCTGTGTAATTCATTGGCATTATTTTGTATGGTTTTTCCGCCTGGCTAATTCAAAAAGTTGGCTGGGAACAAAAATATCACCAGCTTGTTATAAAGCTGTACCTATGGCACTATGCGCCGAGTCAGTCGCCTTCGTTCTGGCCATGATTCGTCTCAAAATACCGTAAGGATATTGTTTCGATCTTTTTAAATTTTTGTACTGAATATACCTAGCAACATTGCAGCCATTATAGAATATTTATTCTGCCCAAAACATCCGTCTGAATAAAGTAAAACAGATTTTATACCTTGTGCAGAGTAATACTGTAGGCTTTTATACACACAAGTAGATATTTCTGATGCTCCCCATTTACTTAGCGATTCGTTCTAGGAAAAGCAGAAACATTCTTTAGTACCAATATTATACACTATAAAATTAAAATTAGACAGACGACTTTTGTAAAAAATTGCACTTTCTTTGCTTCTAGGCAAGTAGATGACCTGTTGCAGATCAAAAACTGCACATCCTATTTTTATTCTTTAAAGCTTGCGTTTTTGATTCTTCTTTTAGCTCTCTCACTTTTACTTTCTCCAAAGTATGTGTCTCATATCTATCTTTAAGTTTTAGTTTTGTCTCGTCGTCTCCCTGTTTATAAGTTAGATATAAAGAGCACATATCTTTTTTTGGTCAAAAAAATGATAAATTTTGTTTCAAAGATATTCTCCGGTATGTTGCAAAACTCGGTTTAGTATTTGATTCCAATTTCTGTAGATACATTGCGTACATTTTTTGTAGCGACAACTCAGAATGAAGGTATAGCATGGAACTTACGTTGCCGCTTTCTAGAGTGCCATCACGATAATATTTCACCCAAACCGACCTAACTTCACATACGACACTAAAGGTGTATACATTTTTGCCCACAAAACGACGTATCTTAAGATACGTTGTTTGGTGTGATTTTGAGTAATTTCTTAGAAAACAATGGTTTCTTTGGAAATAACTTTGCTGGTGAAGATATGGATATATCGAGTCTAAAGCCGGCTACACACAGAGAGATGTACGCGTGCATCAACGTCGGTGTGTGGTTATGTATGGAGAATAGTTTACTTCGTGTATAAACTGGCTTTGAAGTTGAAATTTAACGAGACGCTGACATTTGAAAAATCAAATTTTTACACTTGACCGACTACAGTTTATTTAGGATACAACTTGGCGAACAATTGCTTGTACATTTCTGTCTTAGGGTTTCAATCCTTATTTAAAAAAGCTAACTTCTGGTTTAACTGCAAAACTGGTAAAACCAGTTTTACCTAAAAAAATGTTTTGTTAAAGCAGTTTTTTTGGGAAAAATCCCGTTTAGTTATTACATTATACAGGGTGGCCCACTCACAACGCAGGCTTTCATAGCATTTAATTTACTCAACTTTTTATTATTTTTTCAAAAACATAAACATTATTAATTCTAAATTATACAGGGTGTCCCAAATAGTTAGGGCATATTAAACATACTTTTTTTAATGGAACACCCTATACAGTATGTCCATGGATGGGGTTTACAAGAGGACAAATGGACTAAAAAATGAAAGATACGAAAAGAATCCACTTTTAATAAACGTTTTTGCTTGTCTAGAAAATACGATTCATCATAAGAAACTTCAATTTTTTTTTACAGGGTGGGTAAAAACTTCAAAAATGTTATTTTGCTTAAGAGTTAACATACTTTATTTTGAAAGATACGAAAAAAAGTCACTCTTAATAAACATTTTTGCTTGAATAATGAATGGGCGATACTTGTTGTCAATATCTTTATTTAATGAAGTAATTATATAATACGAATATTTTTTTTAACATGAAAAGAATACGACAACGATTTCATAATTCAAAAACTCCACCCCCATACTCGACACATTTTTCTAATTGCTTTCTCAAATAAGTGAAAGAATTTCTGATTTCTTCCTGAGATATCGATTGGACAACCTGAATAATTCTTCCCTTCAGCACTTCAATAATATCATTTGGTACTGCGGTAGCAAAAATAATTTGTTTTAAATGGCCCCATAAAAACATATCCGCCAAGGTTAAGTCGGGGCTTCTTGGAGGCCACAAAACTGGGCCTTTCCTGCCAATCCATCTTGGACCAAATCTGCGGTCAAGCCATTCTCTAACCTCACGAGCGAAGTGGGCTGGACAACCATCTTGCTAAAAATACATATTTTGTCGAAAATTTAATGGTAGATTTTCGAGCTCATCATTGAAAAATGTATCCAGCATTTCTAAATATGATAATCTATTGCACGTGTTATCAAAAAAATATGGCCCTATAATGCCATGAATGGATATCGCCCACTACACGTTCGGTTTTGTGAAATATTGTCTTCTCGTCATAATTCTGAGTTCGGGATTTTCTAAAGCAAAGTTGCAACGGTTCCATTGGTAGAAAATGTACATTCATCAGAAAACATGATACATTTATAAAAATCAACATTTCCATTTAAAATTTTGTCTCCTATCCACAAGCAAAAATCAAGTCGTTTTGCTCATCTCCCTCTCCCAATCTTTCAAAATAAAGTATGTTTACTCTTGAGCAAAATAACATTTTTGCAGTTTTTACCGACCCTGTATAAAAAAATTGAAGTTTCTTATGATGAATCGTATTTTCTAGACGAGCAAAAACGTTTAATAAGAATGACTTTTTTTCGTATCTTTTAATTTTTAGTCCATTTGTTCACTTGTAAACCCCATCCGTGGACATACTGTATATTATATTTTATTGATGTTGAACTGGAAGCTGCAACTTTTAGATACAGAATAGAAATCTAAAATAGGTTGCAGAAAACCATTTTTCTCTAAGGTGCGCCGTTAAAATGCTACAGCCAGTCAAAGTGTAAAAATGCTATATTTTAAACGTCAATATCTCACAACAATTGAATTTGAATATATGACATTTTATACAAAATATATGTAAAACTTTATAGGGAATTAAAAAATAATATATAGGGTCTTCTATTTAAAAAAAAAATATGTTGGATGTGTCGATGTGTCCTGACTATTTGGGACAGCCTGTATAATTTTAAATTTTAGACCTACTGCCTTCTTATTATTTGAAACTTATTAAAAAAATGAGTAGTTTAGATGGTATTGAATTTTGCCGGGTAAAGGTATTTGCTAATTTTTTTAAAGGATGTTAGCAATCCTTAAGTTGTCCGTCACCTCGGGGCCTCACCCCGCTGCCCACCCCCTAGAGACGACACTGAGTATGAAGAAGCTTTACGGCCTATATTTTACCTGTATTATCGTTATTTTCCTGTTTCAATTGCACTACAGTAAGAAATGTAATAAACTCTCCTACAAAAATCGCTGCATGTTTTGATAATAAAAGTCAATTGCTGCCGGGATGGAAGTTCCGTTTTCGTTTTCCGAACTTCGCCTGAATAGCTTTTAATGGTGGAGTTATTTTTGCCTTTTCGTGCCGAAACTAAAATATATAACCGAAAATTTGCGAAATATTTTACGTGTTAAAGCGAATACTTACGATCGCACAATGTTAAAAGATTCAGAAACTATTTTTCGCAAAATTTACGGCAAATAATTGGAGAAAATGTAAAGGAAGAAAATGATATCTGAAGATGTTATTATTTATTTATAAATGACTGTACAAGATGCTATAAATTCGTGTTTGTATATGGGGATCTTTAAAAATGTGTTTAAGCTGTCTATAATTTCAATAAAATTCTAGTCCAAGTCAGATTTTCCATAACCGTATTCAAGAAAGTAAGAAACATGTACATTTAAGGTTCAATAATTCTACAGGTCAATAAAAACGGATATAATTACAGGATTTACCTTTTCTATGGTTTGTAAGTAATGTAGAACAAGAAAAAAGTGACATTGGTCCTGAGTAAAAAAAAGATAGGTGACATAGCAGTAAAGAATGAAACATAATTCTTAAGATTAGGGGCGAACACTTTAAAAATGATAATAATAACTCTAGGTACAATTTTTTTAAATTTGTAAATATATACAGGGTCCTGCGCCTCACCTCCCGTCTTCTGTAGCTTACTTATTAATTAAGTTAGGATTTTGATATTTGGCAGACTTTACCTGTATCCTAGGGCGCATTTCAGGAACATATTTTTGTTTATACAGGGTGTGCCAAAAAAGTGTGACTCATAAGAATATGTTTTTTTAGATTACATGCCATATATTTTCTTACTTATTTGGATGCATTTTGTAGTTGCCTACATACCCCTAAAATTTTAATGAAATCGGTTCAGTATTATCGGCGAAAAAAAATAAAAACTAAAAAAAAACAGTTTTGTACAACTGGTTTTAAAAATTAATAAAAAATAAAAATAATGCCTCGTTATTAAAATTCTACAAAGGCACTTAATAAATAAGGTCCTAAAGTCTCGTTAACCAAGTTTGATTAATACGAATTGTACATGGTGTCCAAAATTTAGTGTCAAACTTTGCAAACTTTAAAGCAATTTATTTTTCTTATTTCAAATTGGAACCCCTGTATATTATTATATCATTCGATGCAAAATTAAAATTCAAACATTTGTTTTAATTACAACCCTATCGCAATTTCTAACGCTTTAAGACTTATTTACAGAAAACTCGTTTTATCAACCTTTCCACCAGTCATTATTATATAATAAATATCAAAGGTGGCTTTGAAAAATAATTTATTGGTATTAAAGTTTATTAAAGTAACAAAAGCCCATTTTGACTTTAGTTATTTTATAGTTTCAAATATTATTAGATTAGTATTAATTATTTAAGCTATATTACTTTTTGTGATGGAATACAACCAAGAAAAGCTCGTAGATATGATTTTCATATTAAGAGCATGCTAAAATAATTTTTATTTGTCTTTTTAGTAAACTTTAATATCAATAAATTGTTTTTTAAAGCCATCTTTGATATTTATTATATAATAATGACTGGTGGAATAGTTGTTAAATGAGTTTTCTGCAAATAAGTCTAAATGCATTAGAAATTGCGATAGGGTTGTAAATAGAATAAATGTTTGAATTTTGACACTAAACTTTGGACACCCTGTACAATTCGTATTAATCAAACTTGGTTAACGAAACTGTGAGACCTTATTTATTAAGTACCTATGTATAATTTTATTAACGAGACATTATTTTTAATATTTATTAATTTTTAAAACCAGTGGTGCAAAACTGATTTTTTTTAGTTTTTATTTTTTTTCGCCTATAATATTGAACCGATTTCATTAAAATTTTAGGGGTATGTAGGCAACTACAAGATGCATCCAAATAAGTAAGAAAATATATGATATGTTATCTAAAAAACATATCCTTATGACGTCACACTTTTTTGGAACACCCTGTATAAACAAAAATATTTTCCTGAAATGCACCCTAGGATACAGGTAAAGCCTGCAAAAGTCTTAATCCTAACTTAATTAATTAGTGAGCTACAGAAGACGGGAGGTGAGGCGCAGGACCCTGTATAGAAAAGAATTAGTAAAACCATAACACAACATTATTTTCCTAGATAAAAATAACTGACTAACAAACCTAATCAACCAAATTATTCTTATTTAGTTGGACCCTTAATCTACAGGACTGTAATGATATTTAAAATGTGATCAAATGTAAAAATTTAAAGAAATCTTAGAATTGGCGTAAATGTCTAAAGCCTAAAAGTCCCTAAAACTGTTTTTAATATTCCAGGTTCGTATTTAAAAAAAAAATGACGACAATGTATTCAAAGAGCAAAATGTTGATTTTGGAAACTAATTACGCCGTCTTATAGAACATAAAGAACGAATATAAAAAAGGTTTCTTGTTTGTTTCTTAAGTCAAAAATTAAGGCGTAAAAAATGAATATTCAAATAATTTTTTGTTTCGGATATATCTTCGATTATATACCTCAATCCGATTCTGACCAATTAAACGCTGTTTTGCGACCCATCAGATGCATATTATACTGAATATACCCCGCATAAGTGGATATACCCCGGGCCACCTGCCACAACAATGCCAATGCATAACAACATCATAACAAGTTTAAAATATTTGATGGTTGCTATAGACCGTTTCTATAATAACAAAAATCCCTTTCAACAAATCAAGTTTTTGATGTTGTCAGATTCATGTCACATTTTTTTTAAAAATGGAATCTTGCTGATTCGGTAATGTTTCAGTCGAAATTATAAGGAAAAACGCTGAAAAGACTATCCCAGAAAATACAACAAAAACAAAAAAGTATATATGGACCCAATTCGAGAAATTCTGCGAAACACGGCAGTATATATTGACCAAAAATACAACTATAATACAGCTTGCCGCTATATTGGAAGAATGGAGTTTTAATATGAAGAAAAAAGATGGTTCTGACTACAAGGAAGGGGTTATCAAGACAATGTGGAACCAAACAGCCCAACTGCTTCAAGAAAGGTACTTCAATAAATACAACATTAAATTTGATCCTTTTAAAGATCCTGAATTCCAAAAAGCACGTATGGCTAGAAATTCTAAAAGAAAACTGCTTTAGGCTGATCCAAAAAATCACCGGAAAAGTGCAAGAGCACTAACCTACGACGAGTACAAAAAGATGGTAAAATTTTTTGACGAAAATAACCCCGAGGATTTACAGAAAAAGTTCTATCAAATAGCGGCTGTGGAATTAGCATGGAGAGGAGGAGAAGCCGAAACATGCCTAATTACGTATTTCAGAGAAGAATATTATAGCGATGGTACAAAAAGTAATAGAATGGAATATAACCCAATCTTTTCAAAAACATCCCAAGGCGGAGACAAGAAGCTTTCAAATTCAAAATGGTTAGTGGCAAACACAAAAGATGCCGATTTATGTCCAGTTCGCCTTTACAGAAAACTAATTTCAAAAAGAGGGCAAAATATAACTACCCAAAGACTATTTCTGACAGTAAATCCAAATTGGAAAATGGGAAATTGGTACAAAAACTGTCCCATTGGAAAAAATACTCTTTCTAATTGGACAAAACAAGCAGCACAAAAAATTGGACTAGATAATGAGAAAGAAAAAATCACCAACCATTCCAATCGAGCCACAGCTGTCTCTACATTAAGCAAAGCAGGTGTGAGCGAACAAACTCTTATAAAAATAACTGGACATAGTAGTGCTGCATCCATAAAGCCATACTTGCAGATGGACAAAACTCATCACGAAAACACTATTCAAGGTTTAAGAGGTCACCCTCCAACTAATGGGTTGGACCAACACGAAGCTCCAGTCTCTTGCAGCTCGAAGAGTTTCCAGCAACACCAGCAAGCCACTACTGTTTATTATAATAACTGTGTGTTTAACAATAATACTTATAACTAATTTTCTGTTAGTTTTATTACTTTGTCAATTGTTTAGGTTTTGTTTTGTTTTGTCCGTTTTTCTAGTAGCTACATAAATCATTTTAAAAATCTTGCATTTCGTTGTATTTTTTCTTTTTTTTGTTATATAATCTCAACATATACCACTCGAGGTAAATATTTTATTTAGAATATTTTTTGACATTTTTCCGCAAAATTTCTGTGAAAAAATGTCAAAAAATATTCAAAAAAATATTCACCTCTTGTGATATAACTTATGATTATTTGCAATTTTCTTTACCTAATTATTAAGCCCCAAAATAAGCAACATTGCCCTAATTTAACGGTCTTCGTGTCTCTTACCGTTTTCGAGACTCCCTTGCACGTACGTAAACGAATTTTTCTACTCCCACATGGAAATTTGCTGTTTCCTTTACACTTAAGTGGTGGGTAAAGTAGGCTATTCCAGTTAACTGTGCGGCATATCCATCCTAGTTAGGTAATGAAACTGACCAATCACAGTAGTCAATTACAGAAAAGCCATTGTTGTTCTTAAAAGTACTGACCAATCACAGTATATTATTTTTACTGAGGCTCCGCCTTCTTTTTCACGACACTAAATTATGTAATTTAAATTCATATGGTACAATTTGTTATTAATTTGTTCAATATAATAAAATCTAGACGCATTTATAATAGATTTATCAATAATGCAACCTGCTGAATGTGCATAGAAAATTAATTTCATGTAGCATCATTTATCAGTGGGTTTTCCCATAATTAGTTTAACGTCTCGATAGTCGAGAAGTAAAGCGTTTGACTATGGAACCAATGGTCGTGAGTTCGAGCCCGGCAACCTGAAAACTTTTTTTTACATTTTTTAGCATAAGGTCGTAGAAAAAATATACTGTTCAACTCGAGTGGATTGTCCATATTGCCCTCGGAAGTTTGAGCACTCCGTCTACGGCGTCGTGCTCAATTTACTTCCTCGTGCGATATGGACATTATATCCACTCTTGTTGTACAAACTACTATTGTGACACCCTGTATATTTCTAGAATTGCAGTCAACTAGATTTTTCAAAATTTTAAACCAGGTATTTTTTGGATTAGACCAGATGTACTATTAACAGCGCCATTATTTTATTTGCAAATCCTACGACAGATTATATCTTAGAAAGTTAGATATAGGACACCAAACTCAAGACATCAGTCAAGTAGGAGCGCGTCGGATAAAGAGCCGTCTCCGATAGCGAATGCTCGGATTTGTTGTAACGTAGTGTATATTCTTAATAAAAAGTATAAAAAGGGGGAGGGGGAGAATGGAATGATAATTACATTCTCCCCCTTTTTTTATACTCTTTTATTATTAATTTTTTAAATCAAAATTATAAAGGACCATAAAAATCATAATATCTTGTTGTCATAATAACTCTTGAACCATGATGAATTCACATTTTGCCGTTTTGCTAATCAATTTTAACCCTTTTTTTGTCATTTAATCACATGCAACCAAACTTTTTACCAAAAGTCTCATAAGGTCATTTCCCAAACAAGGGTGAATTAAAACGCTTCGGTGTAGCATTCAAATTTCTTTAATTAAAGAATTCCTAAATATTTGGTTGGGCATTGTAGGTTGTTTTCTAGTAATAGAACAGGATTGCGCGATGCTATCCTATCAATAGTTTGTTTTAAGTTCAATTCGCCCATCAGTCAAGAAATTTCGAAGTGGAACCATGATTATTTTAACTGTTGACTTGACCTTCTCAAGGTTGCCAGATTTATTTTCGATTTTTCCTGCAATATTTTAATGTTCGAACCTTACCGCCAAATTTGTACCAATCAAATTCGAATTAGGTTCTTGGAATTTCCGGTCCCAATTGATACGTCAAGGGATTCGTTTTTCCGCCGGCCATTCCGGTGTGAACTCTAGGCTTGCACGCGGTGTAACCGTGAAGAAAACGGGAATTTTTTCTCCCACATACCCAATCGGGTGATTTTAGTTAATATTCTTCATTTTTCACATGTGCTGTAGTGCCACGGGTAGACAGTTGATTGATTTTTTTACAACCCTGGAATTATCCAGATTACCCAGGAGTTCCGGAATCACACCTCTTTCATCTTTAGTGAGAAACCCTTATTAAAAGGTGAGTGTATCTTCGTAAAATCATAATTTTGTCTTTCAATAAATTTTACAAAGTAAAGGAATAGAGCAAACCACCTTGTTATTCCATAATCTGGATATTAATCTGTGGTTTTCCTCAATCTTTGCAGGGTTCTAAGTTGGGGCTAACAACAGTTGCTCCAGTAGTTTTTTCTTTATGCTCTCTACCACTTCTTAGAGGCTCTATGTACCAATCCAAGCCACCACCCTGTAGATTTTGGTAGAAAAAACAGGATATCAGTACCTACCCGATTGACACCGAGTGCGGTGCAGATGGTACTTCTCCTGGACTTTCAATAGGACCACTTAAGGCCAGATTTTTGGAATATTACTAATTTAATCTTTTTCTTTAACTCAAATTAACTAAAGACGATTTAAATTTACTTAAAATAAGCAATTACTTAAAACAAAGTTTATTGTTGATTATAATATTAATAAGGGTTAAACCTTTGGTTACCCAATGAAATTTTCCTATGATAAGTGTGAACTATAGTCGACTATGGGGTTGTTATTTTCTCAATGACTAGAAAATAACTATTTAAATTTTATATTTAAGTTTTATAAGTTTCCCTTAATCAATTCTTTTTCTACTATACCATCTTATATTATATTAATATTAAAGGGACTTATCCAAATTAAAATGATATAACAAATCAGAGTCGCATGATCATTACTATTTTATGCACTTTTAAATATGCATTATATAACCAAAAATATTGTATAAATTGTACATAATAATTCATACCATTATTTAATTAAACCTAACTATTAGATACTTATATTGTTTCTTTTTACCCAGCTTACTCATACTTAAAAACAAATTTTAATTAGTTATCTTCATTAGCTCATATGGACTAGCTCCGGTGTTTACGACCTTTTTGCCATAATTTGGGTTTCGTAATTTTTCCCAAATTGTTTCAAATCAATTAATTTAAATTACGTGGTGCCCAGGCTTTGTTATTTATCAGAATCCTTTTTTTTATTATTACTACCAATGTTCTCTAGTAAAACCTACGACGCTCTCCAGACGAAAAGCTGCCGAAAGCTGTTTTAATTCTATTTTTTATAAAAAGAGTGCCACATCCTAATGGAATACTTTTAAGTTTATTTAGTCAAATATATATTGTTTTTAATGTACAAAATTCTGCTTTTCTCTGATTTATATATATATATTCACATAATATATTCATACATACATGTTCACCGAATGTTTTAGCTTTTCTACGTCACACATCTTTAATTAATAGCAATTTCTCTAAGGCCGAAACGTGATATTTTTTTCTTCTCTTACTTTAATGTAGAGAACCCCTGATTTTAATTATTAAAGATATTGTGGCTTAGACAGAATTTTATTCCTACCATTTAAAATATAAGGTTAATCCCCTAGGAAGAAAATGCAAGATTTACATATATGTATTTTAATTCATTTAGAAAAACGATCGAAAAAAATTAAAAATAGCTTAACCAAAAAAACGTAAACAAACATCTAAACCTAAAGTAAATTTTAAAAAAAACACTAAAACAAAAAGTTATAAAAGCAAAAGTTTCTTAGTAAAAGAGGTGACCAATTTACTCCTGACTTTAATAAGCCCCTGGCCCATGTCTTCCCCTCCCCTAATTTTCGTTAAAGGCAAGCGTAAAAATAGCGTTCCATTTCACCGAATAATAATGGAAAAATCATATTTGTTTTCATAGTCGTTTTCCGTTAAGAGTCCATGCATCATGCTTTGGAAAATTTTCCGACATTTCAAAATATATCTGTTTATTATTATTTTAAAGTAATTTTTATACATTTGACTGCTGTGCTTTAACGAACACGATAAGTATTGTAAAAATTATTGCAGTCGTTCGGCTGTCACTAAATATCTCAACTAAAAATATGGCATTTCTGGATAATTAAAGATTCAAATGTTGTTTGTCTTATATCCGTGCTAACTTTACGTCCCTCGTCACACCCTAAAATCTGGGCGTGACAATATAGTTGAATATCTGATTCTGTTACATGAGAAATACAGTTTAAGAATTCATCTTTCAATATCTCCAAGCTAAAGTAAATTGTATGTCCCAATTTGGACAAATTCAGTGACACCGGATGGCAAAAATGGGTTTATTTTGCTTGAAGTAACGAACTCTTAAGCTTTTTGCATAACTACTTTTGGATCAATTCAAGCGCATATCGAGTCTGATATGGTAAACATCTTTCTTGACATTCAAGTCGAATAGTATTATTATATTCATATTTGGAATTATAATACGGATTTTAAAAATGCTATTTAATGTTTGTTATTTTAGTAAATTCTGTATTTTTATCGTTAAAATATTTTTAAATTTTGGGTTTGTGTTTGTTGACGATGATAAAACTATAAACTAATCACACGGAGTAATCTGGCTTTATTATAACTGATTGTACATTTTTTTAATATTCTATAATTATCATAAAATATTTTATTATTACCTGGTAACATAAAATTATATTAAAAGCAAAAGTAATCGCGGCAGTGGCTCAGAGGTAAAGCTACTGGCATTCGACCGCGGCGACCCGGGTTCGATTCCCGTAGTGGGCATACGTAAAATAAAAAAAGTATGTCCGAAATTTAGTGGATTTAAGAACGCAGGGAAGAGTGTAAAAGGTATCATCTCCCAACCCACCCCATTCACGCCGGTAACCAGGTCGGATGAGATATGATATCTCGTGGGGTGCGGAAGAAGGTACATGCACACTCCCCAATCGGTAGGTCATGCAAACCAAGGGTGGGTAGCACTTGGGGGGTGTCGCATAACTGAGGATCGGGGTTCGGAACATACGCTAAACTGTAGGTCCCCTCGGGAATGGCCCTGGCAGCGAACGAAGACGAAAAAAGCCTAATCCGAAAGAAGGGCAAGAACGGCAAGCAAAAGTAGTCGATGAGTCATTACGAACAATTAGTGCATTTCCACTATATCGCGCATATTGTTTACCTATGACAGGCCATGGCACTAAAATGTCTTCTTTTATATAAGAAATACTATAAAAACGAATTAAGTAATAGAGAGAGTAAGAGATTTTTAAAATTAGAAAATTAATTAACATATAATTCTATTTTTATGTTCTGCATCGCGAATGATATAATTTAAACTGAAATTTTAAAATACATTTTCAGTTTTTTTTTAAAATAAAGTATCATCCACCAAACTAGAAGTTAGTAAAATTTTTGTATTAGGTACATTTTCAATTAGATAAGCCAGGAAACGATGCCGTGTTTCTCGCTGGTAAGGAAGGCTCTAAAATACAATTTAATGGGTAGATACTACTCTGTACAATAATTTCATATAATATTAAATTACGACGTAAAAAATTGTCCAAGTTATGAAGGCTTCCCATTATGTAAGTTGGCAATGCTATTTAAGAAAAAAATAAAAAGACGGTTTTCTCTTTCACACATTTATTTTATGGTTTACCGGTTTCGAACATCAATATGTTCTTCCTCAGAACCTCTACAAAATTATGCACGCTATAGGTAGAGAAAAAGTAAGGGGCCTAAAGTTGAGCCCTGTGGCACCCCAAAATGTATATTAGCTTGAACGGCAGTAGAGTTTTGGACTTGCATTGTCTTTATTAGTTTATAATCACTACGTTTCAACTGGTAAGCATTTCCAGTCGTCTTCAGGTAAATACTGAGTTGTATGTATTGTTCATTCATAAGACGAGTATTCACCTGAAGATGACTGGAGATGCTTACCAGTTGAAACGTAGTGATTATAAACAAATAAAGACAATGCAAGTCCAAAACTCTACTGCCGTTCAAGAAACGTCATTGTCTTTAACCTTTAAACAGATACTAGTATATTTGCTTGTTTAGAATAACTATTATCGGAAAAAGCTTTCTGAACTCTCTCTTACAAATAATTCCTTAAAAATCTAGATACTCTACTTATCAAATATAGCAACCGAAGTTGAAAGCATGTTGATTATATAAGATACTGATTAAATATATTGTGGGTAGAATGTTTATTACCCGGAGGTCGTTTAAATTAGTTGGGCTGCTGATCTTGGCTAATAGTTAACCAACTGATATTTTCTATTGATCGGGAAAGTAACTTTTTCTACGACCACCTATGAAAATGAGAAAAAAAACACGGGTAACTTGGCTCGAAAGCGCCGAATATCACATGCGTGTTGAAAGAAAATATTTCAACTCTAGAGTGGAAATACAAGGCACACTATTTAATTTAAACATTATGGTGCCAATTTGACAGACCACACCTATTTATTAAAAAGAATAAATTTTAGAAAGCAGTTTATTGTCTCACTTATTTATCATGTATTTGTCGATTGATTTCGAATTAGAGTGTGAAAATACGTCATCTGAAATTATAAAAAAGTTAAGGATATACCAGAAAATCTATTACCAGTCAAAATAAGCCCCGCTGAAGAAAATGTCATATATTAAACATAACATTTGTATGTGTTGCCATAGCGTAGAGACTAGAGCTATGGCCTACAAATCGAAAGGTCACAGGTTCAAATCTCATTAGGAGTATTTGACTTTTTGTTATAAAAACATTAAACAATTTATAGAATTAGGTATTTTGAATTGAAATCTTCCTTGTTAGATGGATTTTTTAAATTTATATTTAATGCATCTTTCCTTGAAATAATCCAGACATCAAGACATTTCTAAAGGTATTTAAGAGTTTTCTGGATATTAAAAAAAGTTGTTTATAATCTCTGCGTCTGTAAATATGCAAGAACGGATGTTTGTGACTAGGGAAGTAAACTAAATCAAGCAAAATATCTAGAAAATCCATAAATCATACGATCCAAATAAAAATCAACAGTTTACATTAATGTTATTATTAAAATGATTGACAGGGCATTTATTTTTAAATGGTATTTTAATTACTTTTATCTAAACTAGGCTAGACTTTAGATTCAGAAAATCATTAAGCCATGATGGAAACGACTTTTCACAACTTTATTTAGCATAAAACGGTGTTAGCGATGTTTAGGTTTATGTAAACAAGGGTCTGCTCGTGGCCGTCTAAAGGGGGGTAAGAAGAAGATACTTGTCCTCCTCTGGCTGGTCAAAAAATTATCATCTCTATAAAAATACCGTTGCGGTGTCGACCTTTTTTAGAAGAACTTTGATTTTATCCCCATTTCACTTGATTTTATTAAAATTCCTAAATTCATTTCGGTGCAAAATTTTTTGATACCTTTACCAACATCATAACAAGAGCTAAAACAAATAATAAGCACATATTATCCTAGACCCAATACAGTGGCGGCTCGTCAGGTGAAGTAGGTGAAGGGGCTCTTCACCAAAAAAAAGAATAAAAGTGTTTTGACAATATTAAATACTAATGTACCAATAGAGCTACCATTTTAGCCCTTAAAAATAATTATGTATGATTTTGAAGAAGTAGTCCATTTTTAAAGTGGAGTTAATTTATGGAATAAATAAAAATATGAAGTCTTTCTCCACTGGTTTATTAAATAGTAAAGTTAAAAGGTGGTAGATATTCTATATGTTTCGGGTGTAGTAACACCCATCATCAGAAATAAAAAATATAAAGAGAAAATATTTATAAGTGAGAGGAACAGACCTAAATGGTGAATGGTAGTGAACCTCGATGGAGCTCTCATCGAGCCATGGAAGATCAAATATTGAGAAATGGGATAATGATTAAAAAATTGGTATGCTTAAGTCTTAACACTGACCATGGGCAACAGGTAACAGTGGTAAGAGGAGGCCCGTTTGGGCAAAGAGAAAAAAAAATATTAAGAAATGTAAGAAAAGTGGAGATTTACAGGTCAAGAACTTTCATCCCGCAAACCATGGGGAGAAAGAAAGGCTGTTTATTTAACCTTTTTTATATAAAAAAATTAGTTTAGAGGTAAAATAGTAAAGGTATTGAACTGATGTATGAATCTTAGTTTATAGCAAAAAAGAAAATTAGGGGAACAAGCCCGAATGAACGGACTGAAACCCCAGTGGGTGTTAATTTCAGCATAGCTGGAAACTAACTAATAGAAAATTAAAAAAAACTTTTTAGTAAAACTTAAAAAAAGGGCTAGAGAACCGGAGTTCTTTTTGTTAGACCTTCATTCCACACGAGGTCAAAAAGAAAACCTTTTTCTTTTTGACCTCCTTTTTCTTTTTGACCTCGTGTCGAATGAAGGTCTGTTGAAAATGTTGTAAAAATATTTTATTGCATTGGATTATATTTTTGTTGATTTAAAATAGCTCTAAAAAGGGGAAAACGAAATAGACAAGTATATAATGGAAAGATACTATAGAATATTATTCTTTTTACTCGTTTTCCTTTAAAATTGCATCAAAAATCATTAATTAAAACGATATGCCTGTGAAACGCTAATCTCTATAATATAAAATGGGACTTTTAGAAGAAAAAGTGTAAAAACTAAACGTTTCCTACAAAACCTTTGTAATCTTAGCCAAGAATACATTATTTAAATATTTAAATTAAGTGTACAATCGTTCAAAAATTAGGTTGCAATTGCAATTAGATTTTTAGAGCCAAGCTCCGAGGCTAGCGGGGGGGGGGGGCTCTGCAGCACGGCAACCCCCCCTTCCCCCCTAAATACGCCACTGCCACTATACATAAATAAATAGAATGTAGAATGTAGATATCCTTAAAAGCGTTTTTCTCTCTCCATTTGATTGACAGAATACAAAATAACGCAAATTAAAACGATTAATATAATTTTTAATATTACCAAAGCTGACTGACATCATGAGTAATAAATCAATCAGATCATCCGTTATTAAAACATTTATTAAGTTTTGTTTGAGCTTATTGGATTTTCCATTTTTTTTACAACTTTTTAATGTACTTTATTACACACGAAAAAAATGTAGGCGATCAGTCAATATTGGAGTAAGTTTAATAAAGTATTATAATTGTGTAGACATTTAATAATTAATATATTTTTGCTCTTTAATTTTTTCTCTATGAACTATAAAAAAATAATAACGGTAATAATAAAACAACAAAGTAATATTTATCGTTACTACAACATTACAAATTTTGTTGCTTCCTTTACACTAAAGTGATTGGAAAAGTGGGCTATTCCGGTTAACTGAAAGGATATTATTTTATATTCATCCTAGTTAGGATATGAAACTGATGGTCAATGTGGTCAATTACAAAGAAACCAAATTTACATGTAAATTTTACGAATCGTTTTCTGACATTTGACAGAAGTGAGGTTAAAAATATACTTCAAAAATATGCAGATCTATCTGATTAAATTTTTTTCTAAAGAGTGTACCAAAGCGTGTAAAAATTGAAGATATAATACCACAATTAATACCAAAATATATTTCTATCAAACTATTGTTATTTTCAGACCGAGCTAAATATTTGTGCCAAGATGCACTTATTTCAAAAATCTCCGGTTTCCACTCATTTAAAGACAATTACTATATGATTTAATGCATAAAATGTAGATACTATTTACTTACAAAATATACAATTTTTACTAACTTTGGTGCGTTTTCCCATGCAAATATTTTATGATATATTTTAAACCGGGATCCAACCCCAATAGACATTAAAACTTTAATTATACGCAACAGATGGAGAAAATAACTGGTAACTCTTCTTTAACAGGTGGACCATGAAGATGAGTACATAAACCCAGATAAAACAGACGAAACTCCAAGATTTTTAGAAAATAGCTATCTACATTTTTTGCTAAAGGTTTTAAGGGTATGTTATTTCTACAGTATTGCCACTTCTCTTTCCACGTTAACAGTGTTAGTTTGTAATTTGGCGATTGTTTTGAAAAACCATTAAAACAAATTCTACATCTATTTTGTTGTACTTTCGGAATTATAGTTCTTTCGCAAGCAGATAAAACAAACCCCCTTTTTCTTCTGTGCATTTTAACAGAACACTTTAATCAAACTAGCTATGGTTGAGAAAAATAAATCGTTCATTTTTATTATATTATATTGCATACGGAAGTTTAAGCACTTCGCCTACGGTGTCTTACTTAATTTACTTCCTCGTGAGATATGGACATCATAATCCACTTCTGTTGTACAAACTACTAATATTTTTGTTTTTTATAATTTTTTATATTCTTTTTAGCATAACTAAAATAAAAGCTTAAAAAAGTGCACAAATGACGCACGAAACGTTTCTAAACAAACCATAAGTTTTCTATTAATTATATAACAATTTTATTTTATAAAAGTTACTTAAAATTAAAAGTTATATCCGAATACGAAGTCATGATCTTCTATTCAAAAAACGAAAAAAATAGTAATTTATTGTCTATCCTTGTATAGAGACTAGATTGTAGAGATTAGATAGACATTATTTATCATCAGATATTTCTATTTGCGTACATAGAAATATCTTATTTTATGCGAAGACAAATGTATATCTTATATGAAGAGATATAGATCTTACGCCAAGAGAAACCTTTCTTATGGAAGGAGACTTTAAGTACTACAATTCTAAAGTGTTTCAAACAAGATAAATCGCTTTAAAGTCCAAGAGAACTTTCACGGTATATCAAGAAAGCCATATTTGGTAAATCAAGAGATTTTCTCTTGTACCGAGATCATTTCTCCTGCCTCAAAGAATAACGTTCAAAAGCGTAGACTACTTTGAATCAAGAGCACCTCTTTTTTCAGTGTAGGTTAGGTTAGGTTAGGTAAGAGTGGCAGACCTTCGGTTCAGACCAAACAGTCTCACGTAGTCCTATTAGGTCCGCTGTGATACCACACGTGTTCCGTAGAACCCACCTTTATCAGATCTCTGATGCTTAGTGCGGCGTACACCGCAAAAGGATTTTAACAACTTATTTAAACCAACCACTACTATTCAGAAACCTGCTTAGTCGTCCAAGTTGTAAGTTACTCAGCTCCTCCAGGCTATCGAAAAATGGTTCACCCAGAGCAGTGTGAACCTTTTTCTTGCGAGGCCAGGGCATTCACACAGAAAATGTTGAATACTTTCTTCCTCTTCCTCATCTCTGCAACTTCTGCAGAAGTCGTTAGTGGGTATTTGCATACGTTCAGCATGTCTACCGAAGAGGCAATGTTCGGTAACAACCGCAGTAATATTTCTCACGTCTTTCCGACTGTGTCTTAATAGCTCTGCGGTTCTCTTTTTATCGAATGTGGACCACAGTTGCCTGGATGTAGAACAGGTTGTCAGCTCTCTATCTGTTATGTGCCAGCTGCTTGGCCGTGTAATCAGTCTCCTCTTTGACTAATCCCAGTGGTATGTTCACTGTATTTTCTGCTAGATCAGCTGGCATGCCTGCGCCATCTCTCGCGAGCGCATCGGCAGCCTGGCATCTATTTTGGAGTGTCCAGGAACCCAGCACAGAGTAACCCCATGTTGGTTGCCAAGTGTGTATAGATTGTTGCGGCATCGCTTTACGAGCTTTGATTTGACGCTGCTGGAACAGATTGCCTTAATCGTTGCCTGACTATCACTGAAGATGGTGATTGACGAGGCTACTCCCTGGCCAAGGTGTTCTTGCAGGATATTGACCGCCTTCTCTACTGCCATTTTTGTGTAACTATTATGATTACGTTAAAGCTGGCCGTTTTTAAGCAGTAAAATAAACACAACAAATAACTAGCGCTAAAATAATCCGCAGCTGACGATCACGGTATCTCGGTTTTACACCATCTTATTTGTTGCCGTCAGTAACAAAGCTTTGGTTTAAAATACATTTTATCTGAATAAACACGGCCTAATTGAAACATTAAAACAAATTTCCTGCGGCATTTTAAAGGATTTACGTGTATTCTACAACCACCGAGTCAATAGAAACAACTGTATTTGTCGTTGGGCTTTGGCCTTAGCTTACCAAGTAAGCACGTAGTTTTTTTGTAAAACGTTACACATAAGATATTCTGCTTTATATTATTATTTAAAATTAACAGTCCTATTCATAAAGGGCTCTAAATTTGCAACTGTTCTTAATTATTCATACTTCTGGGTTTAAAATGACAAGTGTTAAAATAAGTCAACTAAGTTTTGTATTGTAATTGGGGGGGGGCAAGAATTTAGTCAGTGGTGTCAGTCAATTATCCACACAACATACCAGGCCACATGGCAATGTATTACTATAGTACCTATTGTTACTTCTCTTTTCGCGTTTACCAGCATTGCTAGTACGTAGATTGGCATAGAATATGATTATTTTGATAAACTTTACCATAGCGAAGGTTAAAAAGTTGAACAATGCACAAAAGCCTTTTTTAAAACTAATTTTACCATTATTCTTGCATGAGCAGGTATGTAAAAATAAACTTTAGTAAAGGATAAAAAAAGCATTGTTCATTTTTATTCATAAATATATCGCTTTTTGTCTGTTATTCTGTAAAAGGCCGAATGTGAGATAGATACATTCAAAGTGATTTTGTTTAAATATAGGAAATGCTCCAAATCGAAAAATATGTTACAATGTAAATTGGTCCATAAATTGGCTAACGAAATGAATTGTTCGTCAATTGTTTTATCTTGTTTTTCTCAAAAGTTTTAATATCGATTTAAATAATTTAAAATTTTTTTTTAATTATGAGGTTTGTAAGTTTTGTCGTAGAAAAATATACTGTATACAACTCGAGTGGTTTATCCATATTGCGCTCAGAAGTTTCCTTCCTCGTGCGTTATGGCCATCATATCCACTCTTGTTGTTTAATAGTAGTTTATACAACAAGAGTGGATAGCGCAAGAGAAAGTAAACTTCCGAACGCAATATGGACAATCCACTCGAGTTATACCGGGTGATTCATTAAGGGTGACGAGCGGCCATATCTCGGAAACTACTCGGCATAGAAATTCAGGAAAAAAAAAATATAACTAAAGTGGCCATTAAAAAATCCTGGAAATAATTTTTAAGGTCCGCATTTTGCCGCAAGCGGGCGTAATTGAAAAGTAAATTATAAAAGTTTACACATCTCCGAAAATTCCACATTAAGGTATATCTTTGATAACACCATTAAAAAGCTTGGACAATTATGCATCATTTTGGTCCTATGCTTATTGGCGTACCGACTTTAATAAGAGGGGGGAAGCTGTTGAAAGTGTAGTCAGTTAAATCGCTGTATCTTATAAACGACTTATCCGATTTTAGCAAACTAAAGACTGTTTGGAAGAGAAATGCATGCACTTTCACCAATCGTATTTAGTTGTCCATAATAGTTCTCAAAAAAAATGTTAGAGGGCGCAATTTGTAATAATAACACATTTTTAAATTTTACTCCGAAAAAATAAATCATACGGTATAATTAAGATCGCATAATCGAAAAGTAGAGAAAATTTGCTAGAAAAAATATTAAAACCGCAGCTCGATATCTCCGTTCGTTTCAGCGTTATCACCAATAGAATAATTTTTAAAACTTTAAATGAAGAAGCGAGTGGGACGCTACTGATATTTTTCCATGTGGATATTATTTCGGATTAGCCTAGTCAATTCTGCATAAAAATGTTATCTTGAGTTTTTCTCCTCATGCACACCATTTTTAATTAAAAAATTAGATTAAATTAGACAGGCAGGGTGGTCATTTTCAACAATTTTTATAAAACAAAATTTTTCATTATTAATGTTAATAAAAATAATTAATAGTAAAGCTAATGAAAACAGTATTCACCTGAAGACGACTGAACATACGTACCAGTTGAAACGTTGTGTTGTAAAAGAAATAAAGACAATGCAAGGTCAAAACTCTTCTATTACCGTAAACTTAGAAAGAGGAATGCCAATGCTGTAGTAAAACGAAATAACATAACCTTAAAACGAAACAATCCCGAAACCTCTTTTTTCTGTGCTTAATAAAAGTTTTAAGGTTGATTGGGGTTAAAGCTCCATTATCGCAAGAACCCAACAATAGGCGAGTAAAAGCGTTTATTTTATATACTACTTTACATTTAACGAATTAAATCTTGTAATTGTCTAGAAGTGAGTGGAAACTGAAGATTTTTGTGCAAATATATATTTTTTTTATTTACATCTTCAATTTTCGTACAATGCACTCTTTAGGAAAACTTGCATGATGATGATAAATGTTTTTATTCAAATAAAAAAATTTCAAATTTGATCTGACAGATTTGCATCTTTTTAAAATAATTTCTAACCTCATTCTTGTAAAGTGTTATAAAACGACGCGTAAAATTTACAACGTGTAAATTTATTTTCTTTACAATTGACGGCTGTGATTGATCAGTTAGGATGGATATTGTCACGAAAGGGAACCATATCATAATATTTCATAAATCAATATTTTCCATTTTTATAAATTGTTCACGTTTAACACAGGTCATTCCACGCAACATGAAACCTGTCTCAAGTTTATTAAGCAAACTAATAAAGTTGCAATTATGAAATGTTATACAAGCTTCCCGATCTATCAATTATTGTCGAGTCATCGAGTCAGCAGAAATGAGGTGTACGACCTAAGTTCGTCGTTCCTTAAAAGTGGGAACTGACGGAACGGCATATTATTGGTAGAAAAAATATCTGACGGCACCAGCGCCCAAGTCCGTGAGACATCCACGTCTAAAAATTGTAAATAAGTTGTTGGACCCCAAATTATCAAGACGCCAGCGATAAGACCCGCATTAATATAAGTATCATTTGATTTTAAAGTTATTGTTAAAGGTTTAAATCCAAGTTATTTATTGAGTTTGATTTTTTTGTAACCCCTTCAGGAAAATTTTATTTTGACTTTGTAATAAATTTGTTTTCAAAATCACTTAGTCGCTAAAGTCACGCAGCTACCTTTACGCCCTCGTCGCACCCTAAAGTCTGGGCGTGACAATATAAAATTATATCAGTCTCGTTAACCGGAATAGCCCATTTATCCAATCACTTTACTGTAAAGGAAACTGCAAATCTGCTATAGCTTTGTCCATCGAATAAACTGATACTGCAACATTTCAAGCGTGTGCTGTTCATATAGTTGTCATGTTAACTTGCACAAAATTTTACTTCAAGTATAAGTACTCTTGTTTAATATGCAGTTACGTTTGTGGCGCCCATTCTGCAAGAACAAAGGTAAACTGGGTCAGATGAGGGCTCACGCTGCAAGCCAGATGTCTGCCAACGTCAATAAAATATTCTAAATGGATTTAATCCATCAAGCGATGCATTTCACAAAGTATTAAAATTAGATGAAAAGCAATTGGAAACTTTTGTAACATTCATTATCGAAGGATTTGAACTAGCTCATTAAAAATTATTGAAAATGGATCTGAAAAAACAAAAAGCGAAAAATTATCATTGGAAATATTCCGTATCTTGAGGGCGTGTGGCTGGGCGCCCCTTTCCGCCTGCCGCTTGCCAAAAATACGATAGTTTTATTTTATTATGTTTATTATTTAATTATTCGGGAAACAATAAATAAATTTAGTAGATCCACCGATAATTTATGAGGATTTGCAATATTGAGCGCCACTCTCTTGCCACCTTCGTTACATACTAATCCACGTGCCATCATGTAATGCGCTCGTTTGTGGCTCGGTACCGAATTCTCTGCGGAAGATCCTTTCTGACAAACACGTAAAATCAGAGACCTCGGACGGCCCTATTCCACCTGTGGCAATGAAAATATGCTAAAATCACGTTGATTTATCTGCGGAGGTATCGCGTCAAACGGCAAAGCACCAACGTAAAGTGGGAGACGTGGCAAGTTGATGCGACCGCGTTAAAATTTGCCATGTAAAATAGGGGAATGTTTTTGACCCAAATTACAAAAAAACTGAGCAAACTATTTAATTTCTGTTTTTAACAATGGAAAGGTGGTATCCATGTATAAAAAAAATTCCAAGAAAATGTATAAGTCAATAAAAACCATTAAAATTATTGCTTTATTTCATGGTATTGTTAAAAATATTTGAAATTATTTTTTTTAATGAAAATTACTCTCTCACGCTCCTTAATAACTGTGAGTCCAAATTTAAAAGATTTTCAAAAACCCATCAATAAACATTAGCCAGGATTCGGGTCAAGAGAACCCATTGTTTTTAATATATAGATATAATTTCGTAACTGTGGAGAAGAACGATATTGCTCGGATGCTCTTAAAAAAAAATAAAAAACGTAAATCATATCGTGTCTAGCTAGCTAATGTTTTCGATATGAATTTGTAAGTCATTCACTTTAAATATTTCCTCAAAAATTAGAAAAATATTCGCCGGCACTCAATTCTGCGTATCTATCTAGATCTGCGTCAGTGGCGGTCATCAGGTGAAGTAGGTGAAGAGGCTCTTCCAAAAAAAAAAAATAAAACCAGGAGGAAAGTTTTTCGACAATATTAAATATTAATGTACCAATACAGCTACCATTTTAGCCCTTAAAAAATAATTATGTCCGAATTAATAATATTAATTTAATCCGAATGTAGCTATGCATAATAGGGCCACGGTTAACTTCGATTGACAATAATTATAAACACTTGTGCATTTTGGCGCGCTCCAGCCGACCGTGTCCGTTAGCTCAACGCAAGTGAAGACCCAACGTTCAGCATGACTTTGATAATCACCGTTGCTATGGTTACGTGACGTCAGTCCCTCAAACAGCATGTAACAATTTGCATTATGATGAAGGGCTATTTTGAAAATAGATCAGTCGTATGCACCATTGTTTTAGCATTGGTTCGCCTAACCTTAAGGTATTTATTTTGAGGCTTCGCGAAACTTACGGTTATAGATATCATTTTTATGTGATTTACTGTGTGATTAAAAAGTTTTGTTTTTATTTTTCAGTTAATTCAGTAGTGTACGTATCTACTTAGTTGTGTGTTTTAAAATTGAACTCAATTAATGACATAGTTTGTAATTAGTTGGAAACTCCATTCAGTCGTTGGACAGATGAGTATAAGTAAAGTAAGTAAGTAAATATATTGTTATACGGGTTTTTAATCAATGTTTGTTTAAGTACCCGCACTATACTTAGCTTCTTACCAGACCGCGAGCCGCCATTGATCTGCGCCGTCCACTAAATAAAACCAACAAACTATAGCACCGATCGGCACATGTCCCTTAACTCGATAATAAGAATCAAAAATAAAAATGTATACAAAATAATATGATGGATTACATGTTTTTTTTCGCAAAACGTGTATTTTAAAAAAATGGTGGATTGTCCAGAAGTAAATAATTTACTATATGGCAGTAATTGTTAGCTGGTATATAGGTCGGGAAAATTTTTTTGGCAGTAACCTAAGAAGCAAAATGCAGTTTAGTGCATAGTTTTGCCAAATAATAATTACTTACCTACTAATAAACACCGCAAAATCATAACATACCTACTAAAATTACATTTTTGATGAATTTTTTAAAATATTATATAAAATAGTTTTACTTTACTATTACGTCGGGGGGCAAATGTAGCTCCCCCTACCTTATAAAAAAATGTTTTGCTTAGTTTGAAAATTGAAGAGCGTATAAAGAAAGCGTCAGTAGTTTTTTAGAAATCACTTTTTTTAGGCGCCCTTCCCCTCAGCAAAATCCTGGATCCACCATTATAAAATGACTGATTTCACTATAATACTAAGAAATATACTTAATATACAGATGCTCAGTATGAACGACCCCCTGCATAATAGATGTTTATTTAGGTCCTTCCGATATGGGGTAGTAACACATGTTTGATAAAATATACAATCTGATCGACACGCTGTTTTATGGCATAAACACTGAATAAAACATGGCATTGGACTTTCATTTAATCTTTAGTGTCCTTCACGTCATGAATAAAATATTATGTGAATAAATAACGTAGACTTGGTAAATCGAAAATGGGGCCAGAATTGGCGTTTCAATGAATTAGAATCATTATTTTAGGTAAATGGAGGTTAAACAAACCGATTGGCGAATGAAAAAGTTTTTCACAAAAACGGTGATTAAGATGCCTGGCAAAACTAATTATTGAGAGTTTGAGTTAGTTTACTTCGTGGAACAATAAATTATAATAGGCTTAAGGAAAAAAGCGACTGTACCTATTTCCAGTGACGGCCCTTAGATATTGATTCTGCATAGGTAGTACAAAATGTAAAGCAGGATTTTTTTATCGATCGATTTACTGCAGAATAGTTGGTGAGAATATTTTGTTCAACTTCGTATCGTCGGCATCACAGAAAATACTACAAGGAACAAAAACTACCGAATGGTTCGACGCCCGCTGATGTTTCTACAAAGTGTAAGGAAAAAAGTAAAGCTGAAAGAACAATACCAGATGAAATTTTAATAAAAAGTGTGCGGAAATACATTATATTATATTATGGCCAGAAATAATACTCTAAGTCAATCTTCACTAAGATATTTTCAATACGAAATCTTTATTTTACTCTACATGTTTCAAACGTATAAACGTTAATCTTCAGGCGAAGTATAGTTTATGTTGAGATAAAAATTGGAATTTGTGAGTGACACCCTCATAGAGCTTTTGAGGAAGTTATATTATTGGAGAAAGTGATGAAGAACTTCCATAGTAGTACGAGAGAAAAATACTACCAGGTTCTATAAATAAATATGGGAGGATGATTGATAAATGGTATTTTAAAGTGCCGAAATGAGAAACGTTATATGAGAATGATATTGAAAACTTCAGTAGTGGAGTGTATATTGTTGAAAAATTATTGTTAAATGATGAAAATGAAAACTATGCTTGTTGGTAGGACAAATGTACTATTTTTGTCGTAACATGTATGTATATATGAACTCTAATGTTCGGAACATCTTAGGATATGGTTCCCAGAAGTGATATGGGTTGTTCTTATAGGGTACAGTCATTTAATGTGAAAATTAGTGTTGAAAAAATTAATAAAACATTTTTTAAAAAGGTGAAGGATTTACAGAGGTTTTATTGTGAATTGGTAATTTTTTGTTGTTGTAAGGTATGTTGTAGAATACGTAAGTAGTTTTGAATAATGTCGTCTAATTTATTTTATTTATATTTTGTTCCAGGTAGTTCTAGTCATGGGCGTCTCAGGAGCCTGTCGAGGCAAGGAGCTCTGCCAGCTTGACAACTGACTATGAAACGTTCTTTTTGGTCAATTTACGAGATACCAAGACAGAAAAAGACCTATCTTTTGTTATAAAACTGTCAAAGGAAAACTCCACAGATGTAGTACGATTGGTGAAGAAGTATATTGCCTTAAGATCTCCATCAATACAAGGCCATACAGGATTTTTCGTTGGGTACAGAAATAGAAAATGCACGTCTCAGCCAATGGGCAAGAATACGATTGGAGAACTGCCAACCAAGATTGCCGAATATTTAAAGCTTCTAGATGCAAAATTGTACACTGGTCATTGTTTTAGAAGGACGTTAACATCGCTACTATGCGACTCTGGAGTAACGATAGATGAGCTTAAAAGACATGGCGGCTGGAAGAGTAGCACCGTCGCTGAGGGATATGTGGAAAATTCCTTACACCAGAAAAAAAGTATGGCAGATCAACTTTTTACTGGTACTTCCACCGAAACGTCTTCAGATATTTCGATTCCTATTGTACAAAATGAAACACCAACGACATCGTCGGTGCCACCGACGACAATGGCTACAATTTTCAAAAACACTTTAATTAATAAAAATTACAGCCGCAATAATGATAATTTACCTTTTTTTTACTTGGCTAATTGCAGTGGGGTAAACATAACTGTTAATGTTAATAGAAATCAAGTTATTTTTTTATAGTTTAATATTGTTCCAAACACGTTACACTTTTGTTGCATCCATGTCATGTTATATTTTCTAATAAAATTATTGAAAATAAATTTCGAAATTTAGCTTTTATTGCAAAGAAATTTACTTTAAATCCCTAGGGATTTAAAGTACATTTTAAATCTCTAGAGATTTAAAGCACCACTTTTTTCCCTGAAAATAGGGATTTAAAGGGTACTTTAAATCCCTAAAGTACATAAAATACTATTTATCAATCATTCTCCCATATTTATCTATAGAACCTGGTAGTATTATTCTCCCCTATCTATGGAAGTTCTTCATCGCTTTCTTTAATATTATAACTTCCTCAAGAGCTCTATGAGGGTGTCAGTCACAATTTCCTATTTTTATCTCCATATAATCTAATCCTGAAGATGAACGTTTATACGATCCTCAGTGATGCGACACCCTCCAAGGGCTATCAACCCTTGGTTTATTGCCATTGCATAACGATTGGGGAGTGTGTACCTTCTACCGCACCCCACGAGATGTCCGATCTCATCCGGCCTGGTTACCGGCGTGAATGGGGTGAGTTGGGAGATGATACTTTTTACACTCTTCCCTGCATTCCGGGAATCGAACCCGGGTCGCCGCGGTCAAATGCCAGTAGCTTTATCTCTGAGCCACAACCTCGGTTATTCGATGGTTACATTTTAGGTTTTGTCGTAAAACTAATAATAAAAAAAGTTTTAACTTAAGGAGATACACTAGGCACTAAAGTGATAACGAAATTATTAACCCAGCTTGTCACGTCCTTAAGATAATACATTATTTTTAAAATTTGGTAGCTTATGGTTGCAATGTGCACATATTTTTAGTATTAAAAAGTCTGACTGTCACGTCCGGTTGAACTGGAAATGCACACAACTTTGTTATTTTAAATAGAACACCCTATATATCTTTATAGATATGCAGTACAAAACATGTATCATATTCTACACTTATCTAAGAAAGTTTCCGAGAAAATGGCGTTGAAAATTAACAAATTAGACCCACATTTTTTGTTTCTACATACAAAATTTATAAGTAAAAAATTTAATACTATTTTTTTACCACTTTTTTTAGGTAGGTATTCTCTATAAAAGAGTCACAACTATTTTACTTCTGGTTTAACCGAAAGTGCTACAAAATTTGTCATTCAAGCATAAATTTCTCCCCACACCCCCTATTAAATCTTATTTTCAAAATAATCTCACTTTCCTAAATATTTTTTATTTATGCTTCCCTATGTCCAAACTTATTAGTTCTTAAGATATAAGCTATTAGAAGTTTAGCTACATAATCCAACAATCAACAATTGATAGTAATGTTAATGTATTCATAGTTTCATTTAAGGTAGCTATGGATCCCTGCTGATCTGTTTATTAATATTAACTGTTTTACGACTTTATTATTATTAATACCTTAGATGAAACTATGATACATAAATTGTCGCTTGTTGGATAATGTAACTAAACTTTTACCTACTTATTTATATCTTAAAATCTAATAAATTTAGAGATAGGGAAGCATAAATAAAAAATATTTAGAAAACTAAGATAATTTTAAAAATTAGATTTATTTGAATGTTAAAATTTGCAGCACATGTAGAGTAAAATAAAGATTTCTTATTGAATATAATATCTTAGTGATGGTTGGCTTAGACTGCTTAGAATATTATTTCTCCCCATTTAACTTGCCACTTCACTTCAAGTATTGACTACTTCTTCAAATTATATTATATATTAATTTTATAGCTATTTGAAGTTGCTTTAAAAAATCTGCACTAAATGGCTGCTGAAAACGGACTGAATGTGCCGATTTAGTGCGCAGCAGATGCTGCCGTGCCGATCGCACCCTGCCAGACCGACAGATCCGAGTCGATTCGGTGCGCGCTTTACTTACACGAATAAAGAAAATCGAGGAACAGCATAAGACCAAAAAATGTATATAGCTGATGCTTTATATTGTAAAAGAACAATATATATCCTGTATCTTAATACTGTAAAGTCCATATTTATTATTGTATACATTATACCCTAAAATAAAAAAGCCTGAATATACAGTCGCAAGAAGCGCAGGAAAGACGTATCAAAAATCTTAAAGGTTTATTATTATGTTTATTTTGCCACAGGCGTTCAAGTTTTATGACTTTATAGAATTATGACTTAAAAGATTTTAATACTCTCTGGAGGAAACGTAGTTTTTGCAGTTTATTTTCTAATTTATTATCAATATTTCGAATTAATAAAGAAAATATTAATTTTAGTCAGTAATGGACTCATATTTTTCAATATGGTTTTATTTTTAACTTAAAATTCTGAACCCTAAAAAATTTTAGCAACATGAGGAAACACATCTAAAAATATTAACCACGTGCCTATATTTCAGGGTGTGATTTTATAAAGAAAAGTTGATACGACCATATTTCAGTAACGGTGCCACGCCCAAAAAACCCTTTTATTTTTGACAATCAAAAAAAATACCTATATTTAGAGAAACTTGTAGGGAGTTATACAAATACACTAATATAGGTAATATAAAACAGATAATATACTTAGGACTGTCTTTTGGAAAACGTGGTATCGTTTCCAGCTAAAGAATTTTGCAAAACCCAAATTTATATAAAAACTAACGACTAAAATGTTATACAAGCCCAAAATGTTTCACTTTTTTAGTTACATTTACTCTTAACTTCATTATGAGATTTACATCTATATTTTAGAAGTTCTATAAGGAACTTTTTCAAATATAGTTTTTCTTCCTCAAACTTCCATTTTCACAGTTTTCATATTGATTTTCCTTAAACAATTCTTTAATTTTACATTCTGTTCAATATAATATAATATTAACTTTCTCATAATATACAGATGCTGAACCCTTCGTTCTACATTTGTACTCTTATGTGCCCTAAGCCATAAACCCATATTTTTTCTTTCTTTTTTCATAATGCATGTTACATTATGACTTTCTCTCCGTTCTACTCATTGAATCGGTTCTTTGTGCCTACAAATTTTGATGCTCCGTTAAGGTGATATCTAATAATTTTTTTTTTTTAATTTTTCTGAAGATGGATGCTTCTGCATTCGAAACATGTAGAGAATTTTTCAATCCCTAAATATTTTTTTAATATAAAAGTGGAGGAAGACTTTGTGTTCTTATTTCTTTCCTTCGATAATATACTTGTTGTGAAAAACTTTTTCAGGAAATAACCATAATTGAGCAAAAAAATGTTAAAAAGAAGGTATATTTTTTATTTATTGAAAAAACAATTAACCATAAACTAAAAGCGCAACATATTTTTTGTCTAAAACTAAACCGTAATTTGTCACCTGTTTTGACAAATTTTATTGATTATTCCATATATCAATGTGGATTTTTTTACTTATTAAAGCTAAATTTATTGTTGTACGCTCTTCACCGAATGGTTTCTCAGATATGTTTTTAATCTTTTTAAAGCGGAAAAACTTCTTTCTGCTGAAGCTGTAGTTACGGGAAGGATGATTTGTTATTTTATTTGGCGCGTTATTAATAGCGTTGCCGTCAAAGATTTTTTATGTTGCTCAATTATATTTTACATCTTTTTTTTTATTTCGGAAGGGGGCTGCCCCCCCCCGCCCCCCTCCTTCCCTGGCTACGCCACTGATTGGGATAACTAGTTACTAAGGCCACATTCTTTATGGTAATTTGGATGTGCAATTAAATCTGCATTTTTTAAATTAGGCAATAAAAATTTTATTTGGTGTTTGTAGCTTTCAACCTGTAAACACAACTCGTCGGTATTTAAATCATCTTTGTATTAACATGCGAGATCAGCTGCGGATGTCTTTAGTTCTTCAGAAGAGGTCCTGTTAGAATACCAAAATCAGAAGCCACAGCAGCTAAATTTTCATCTCCATCCGTACAATTACGGCTTAAGCTTAGCTCAGCGTTAAACCAAGATTAAACTTCATTTGTACAACCTCAATAAGAATTTAAACATTGATTCAACGCTCAACTAAGCTTAAGCCATAATTGTACAACCGGGCCTAGTATATGAATGTATGATTGTGACAAAATTTTGATTTGTGTGTAAAGTTGTTTCTTCTGTTTAAATAACATATTACAGAAGTAACAGAACCCTAAATGCGTTCAGTACTTAGTTACTGTGTTAAGCTAGCGTACCGTTCCTAATCAGTGGGGGGCACCTATTGCAATCAAGTGCAGTTTCTTTTATTATATTTTAATTTTGTGTGCGACCTGCAGGCAGGGCCCGCTCTAGCAATAACGCCGCCCTGGGCTAAACAAGAAATTGCAGCCTTTTTCATCCCTTCTTCGTTTTATACCTACCACAACAGCAAATTGTCTGTCTATTCCTCGCCGCTCGCCGGCTGGTCCTTTGCTGCGACGCCGCCATGACCAAAAAGAGTACCGGTGCCGGTGCCGGCGTTGTTCGGCTTGCTTTGTCGCGGAATTGCTTGATATTATTATAATATTAAAAAGAAAAGGGATCCGTCGAAATTGTCACTGTTTTAAGAATAAGACGGCACGGCAAAACAAAGGAAATTAAATTTGTTAACTGGGAATTGGAATGGTTCAAACTTCATATATACCTAGGAACGTAGGTAGGCAAAACGGGGATTTATGGTGTTTTTTTGGATTTTTTATGCCGCTCTTCCAACTTGCCGCCCTGGGCAGGGGCCCAGGTTGCCGCCCCCTAGAGCGGGCCCTGCCTGCAAGCTGTGGGTCTGCAAAGTGCGCCCCCCTAAGGATGACTCCTCTGGTAGCCGACAGCTTGGCCAGCCTCTAGCTACGACGCTGATGAGATGCTACGACCACTTACAAACAAGGATCAAGGAACGCAGAAACAATACGCTAAAGGAAGAGACCAAAAAATCAAGTGCAGCTGACAATGCTTGGACTCACGGCCATCTTATCAGGACAGATGCTGAAATACTGCATAAAAGAACCAAACTGGAGGAAGAGTAAGTTCAAGGAAGCTGCTACCATACATCAGAACCTAAATTGTTTTAGTAAACCCTCTTTAGATATAAGAAATATCTGGAAACTTGTGTTAAGTAAATGTAATCTTAGAATAATACCGCCATGAACTGAACGCATGACTGCACCCATCTCAGTTATGCTTCGATGAACCTAGCTAGTATAAATAGAGTTGTACTTACTAAACTTATTTATTCTTCACCTGAAGATGACTGAAGATACTTACCAGTTAAAACGTTGTGATGAATAAACCTATAAAGATATTTAAAGTTCAAAAATCATTTTCTCCAACCTTCAAATAGATAAATACTGTTGACAATGTAAAAAATAAGGGATTTTCAAAATTCCTAATAAATCAAAATAGACTAAAATTTTATTTATTACTTTTTTCCTTAAAAATATTCTATTATTAGACCGCATACATTTCTTGTTTTGTAAAGGCTTTTGAACAAAAAATTGTATTAAATTCATAATGCTCAAACACCCTTTAAATTTTTTTGCAATACATTTTCGCCAGAAAAGGGAGTTTTCTATTAATTTCTTTATATTTTTCAGCCAAAAAAAAATAAAGAATTCGTCAAAAGTATTACCTTCAAGACACGAAATGTTTCATTCTAAAAAGAACTCATAATATATTATTTATTCACTTGTTTTTCGCGCGTTTTGTGCAAATAAAACTTGAGCAAATACTGGTATCTGTATTTATTGACTTGTGATTAAAAGTAAATTTGTTTTACATTTCACAAAGTACAGGGATTTAAGAAATTAAAACTAAAAAATGTTGACATACATGACAATGCATCAAGCATGTAGCTTTAGCGAAACCGCACGGACGGCAGGAGAAAGTCCCTTGAGGGCAAAATTTAGATTCTCTCTCTCACTGGTGAATCGCTGAATATAATTTGCAACTTTTTTTTTATATTAAGATAGTGCCTACTTTATTCTTGATGAAATTTTAAAATGTGACATGTGTTCTGTTACTATAGTAAGCGATACTGCTTATAAGCAGTACCTGAAATCTAAAATATTATTTTGTTATTCTAAGGTAAGCAATTAGTTTCCTAAAAAATCAATTATAAAAAAGTTTTCACATGTTGCATACTTTCTTGGACACACTGTATATACCGGGTGGCACAAATTCCTTCGTAATTTTGTAAATAAATTTTGAAAATCTAAATCATTTTACTGTTTCCATGGTCCCCTTTTTACGACTACCTCTTGTTTTATTAAAGTTATGGACATTTTAGGAAACAGAAAAACTAATTTAGGCGGCCATTTTTAAAACAAATGATAAGGTGTGATATGTCATTGAAAAGAGAATTTTCTATAGAATCTAAGTATTGAAAATAAATAGCGGATTTTCATTTAAAATGTTTCAGTTAAACTGGAAGTGGTTTTGATGGTTCGAGTTGGCTGAAAAATGGCAATTTATGCACTTATTAAATAAATTAAAATTTTAAATCATTATTTTTAAAATTACGGAAAAAATCATTTTCTTGTGTCTTTTGGTATATTTTGTGGTTCACCCCAGTATCGAGTTGACTCAGATTGTTCATATACAGGGTGTGTCAGTAAGGTGTCTGTCTTAGATAGCACCTAAACTATCAAAGATAGGGAAAAAAGTGTAATACAAAAGTTAAAGGGTTTTTAAGGATACATAATCTAAAAATATTTTCTAATCTACAGGGTGGTCCTAAAAAGTGGTACTGAATAATAAAAAAGAAAATTAAATGGGACACCCAGTATTATTTTCTAGAATATGATTCAATGGAATAAGGACTTTGCAACCCTATTAAAATTTTTAAAGTGAAATGCAACGTTGCCAAGTAATTAATTTTTTTCCGAAATTTTAGTAATTTTAAGGGTATCGTTAAAAAATCATAGCAACCTGTGGATTAACCCTAGGCAAATATAATTTACGTTGTAAGTACTTTAAGGTACGATATATTGATCTATAATAATGTTTTTTAAATCTTTTATACAGAGCGTTCATTACAAGTTGGACAACTCGATAGTTTTAAAAATGCTTTATTTCAATTTTTTTAAATGAGACCCCCCTAATATTTTTAGGCAAACTCATATTTTTCTATTTCGATAAAGTTAGTTCGGGAAACTAAACTTTAAACAGTAATAAAGCACAAAATGTTGACGAAATAATTTTGCAATGACAGCTGTGACAAAGAAAATTATTTATTTTTTGTTCCAAAGCAATCTTGACTAAATTGTTTAATTAGAACTTTCCTTTTTTACCCTGATTTAAGACAAATCCTAAAATATTTCAATAACTATGATATTTAGATATATGACATGTTTAACAAAAAAGTAAGGTTTTCGAAAGATACATTCTTTTGCCTAAAAAAATTAGGGGGGTCTCATTTAAAAAAATTGAAATAAAGCATTTTTAAAACTATCGAGTTGTCCAACTTGTAATGAACGCTCTGTATAAGAGATTTAAAAAACATTATAATAGATCAATATATCGTACCTTAAAGTACTTACAACGTAAATTATATTTGCCTAGAGTTAATCCACAGGTTGCTATGATTTTTTAACGACACCCTTAAAAATGCTAAAATTTCGGAAAAAAATTATTTACTTGGCAACGTTGCATTTCACTTTAAAAATTTTAATAGGGTTGCAAAGTCCTTATTCCATTGAATCATATTCTAGAAAATAATACTGGGTGTCCCATTTAAATTTCTTTTTTATTTTTCAGTACCACTTTTTAGGACCACCCTGTAGATTAGAAAATATTTTTAGATTATGTATCCTAAAAAACCCTTTAACTTTTGTACTACACTTTTTTCCCTATCTTTGATAGTTTAGGTGCTATCTAAGACAGACACTTTACTGACACACCCTGTATACAAGATAATGCAATAACTAAAGAGTATGTTTCCAAAAAAAAACCATAAATTTAAAAAAAAAGTTATTTTTTTGTAAGTGAAAAGTCGTTATGCAGATAGAAATGACAATAATACTGATCATGTAAGGGCGAATTTCAAGGATTGATGACCGAACTGATGTAAATTCTAGATTGATGAAGAAGACGAAGGATTGATATCATTCAGGAATGTCAGTCCTTAATGAAGTCCCTCATCAATCAAAAATCTGTAAACTATCGCCCGGGCAAATGTAACTTCTTAAAAGAAAAAGATCTTTTCTGCCGTTTATAAATGTTTTATTGACCTTCAAAAGTAACTGCTAAAACAAATTATATGAAAATAAAATCTAATCTCTTATAGAAAATGTTAACACAGTGACGCCAGATACATTTTTCGTCAGCCAGGGTTACAGATATTTTCTTTTACTACACATTTTTAGAGCATCCCTAAAGAAAAGTTCTAAAGAAACGGTCAAAAAATGTTGTCAATAAATAAAGCCTAACGGACCTCTAGTAAAATACCCTTTTAATGAAATTCCAGAGATCCCTAATTTTTATTACCTGGATTTTTTGTTTCCGAATTATTTTCCTGATGGGATGTGTGAAAGTGAAAAATTTAATTGAAATTCTATATATTGGCCGAGCAGTTACCCCAGTCATTGAGTACTAATTTTCAAGTTAGTGTCAAAAAAGCCTAATTATTATACGGGGTATTTAGTGGCGTATGTTCAAAATTTTGTAAATTAATATGTTCATTTCAACCTTTGTAATTATGATTAAACACCATCTGAAATTAATTGGTTCTTATAAGAGCAAAAACAAGGTTTTTGTTTGTCGTAAACTTGAATACAAGAATCAAGTGTAGTATACAATAAGTCCAAAATTTTTGTCAGTGATTCAACGCTTTCATATAGAGTGCAGCGAGTTGTACGAAATACGAGAAAACAATTCCAGTATATTTTTTAGAGCAAAATATTTATTTGAATGGCATTTTTTCCGGGTAGTGAACTAGAGTAGACGAATCGAGTACAGTATTCGTTCGTTCGAGGCATGTGCTGAGCGGGTTATAGAAAACGTGAAGGCTGAAAAGCGCCGCAGGCGAAATTTTTTTGCAGACCACGCCAAAATACCGAAAAAAATTCACTCAACTGTTATCTAAATTTATAAATTAACTTATTTATTTATTTTAAAAAAAAATCTATTTTCAGATTTTTGGTAGTATTATCTGTCTTGACTCTATGGGCAAATGACCAGACAGCGTTATAGATATTAAGTTACATCATTCTATGGAGCTCTGGGGAGAGGAGAGGGGGCTGAAAAACGTCACTGAGGAGCTTGACCCTCACCCTACAAAAACGTCATACCCGAACACCCTAGGCAGTGACAGGAGTACCTACTCGAGTATTTCCTAATCTCTACGCATAGTGACGACCTTTTTTCTTAGAAGTTACTTTTTGTATGATCTTAACGCGATACTGACGACCTTTGGTTCTAGAAATCATTTTTTGCCAGTAAGAGGATAAAGAGTTATTCCATTCTTCCAATTCCATTTACGATATTTCTAGTTAATTTCTACTGTCACTGTGCATAATTTATTAACTTCTGGAAGTTAAACATTTGTGAAAAATACAAAAACAAGTCGATTGGGATGTTTTGTGAGCTTCACACTCATAACAATACTTTTTTAAATATCTAAAAAGTGTGACACTTTTTTTTGATGGGAAGTTACCACTTGTGGTACCTTGGAAAGTTCTTTTAAATAGAAAATAAGCTCTTCTATTATTTTTAATTTTAATTTAAACTTTTCAACAAGGTACAAGTGGTAACTTCTCATTTCAATTTATTAGGTTTGGTTATAGGTTGCGCCTTTAAAATGTTAAAAAAATACATTTTCGTTATGATTATGAAGGCCACAAAACATCTCAATAGGGATGTTTTTGGATTTTTTTTATAGATATCTTATCCTAAACGTTTAGCGGACTTATTCTAGTTAAAGTTGCCACCCAGTATAATCCTCTTTAACTACCGGGTCCGCCAACGTGGCGGGGATGGAAGATTAAATCATTATCGAGGAGCTTATCAAAAATACTAAACCAGCATAAAGTATCGACTTAAAAGCGGCATATTTTAAAAATATTTTACATTATACAGGGTGGCTCAAAAAAGTGTGGCGGACTAAACTTGCATTTTTTTTAAATGGAACACCCTATATATTATATTATTTTCTAATTTCCTATACAATTCCACGTATATTTTGAATAAAATGTCATATGTCTAAATTCAATTGTTTTTGAGTTTTTGACGTTTAAAATATGGCATTTTTTGACTTTGACAGGCTGTAACATTGAAACGGTTCATCTTAGAGAAAAATGGTTTTCACCTCCCTATCTTAGTTTTTTATTCTCTATCCAAAAATACCATAACATGTTAAACCGTTAAACCCACTGACCTGTATTTGTAAGTTCTTGCAGCCGTTCGTAGTTATGATCGGCAATTATTGCATACTTTTTCGTATCTCTGAATATAAGTTTAACTAACATTCTAAATGTCACAAATACTAAAATCACTATGTACTGTAATAATCACAAACACAAATTAACCGACACAACGCCCGCATATCACCACAAAACAGACACTAGACAAAAGACAATCAATCAAACACCCGTCGATAACCGAAGCCAACTGATGACCTGCTCGCTTGTTGCATAAGTTAGCGAGTTCTTTGGCATTTTTAAATCCGTCATAATCAGATATGATTTAAAACATTGACATATTTTATGCAATTAATCAGTATCGATTTAAAGTAATCCAAGATGATTATTTTGTCTCAATAACAGTAAAAATCATACCACTGATTTAAAAATTGATTAAAAAATAAATCAAAAAATTAAATCAAACAAATTAAATCAGACATGCCTCGCTGTTAATCAATTGAATTTTTTACTGTGTAGGCAAAAAAAATCCTTAATCATTCCTGACATCACAAAAATACAGAAAAGCATTTTTATTACAATAATTAAAGTAAGGATTTATAAAAATATAAATCAGGTTAAAAAGAATACAAAAATGTATAAATCTTCACTTATTTTTTTATTGTACTATGACAATTGTTTCGACACACAGTGTCTTCGTCAGATAGTAGAAATCTAATGCAATACTCCAAAATAATGTACCTATTTTACAACTTAATAATAAAGACATTATAGTAATAAAGTACCGAACCCTAATTATGAAAACACACCTTTTCTTAACTAATCTGAAAAATATTTTTAAAAACTATTGTTATAATAATGTCAGGGAATACCGAATGGTTATAGATTTAATAATGGGGAATTATTCAAATCGAGCTGATCGTTTAATAAAATATATAAATTTTTGTATTTGTTAATTTCCATACTTTCTAAAAAATTAAGTTTTATTGATTTGTTTTCTACATGTAGAATTTCAAATTTGTCATCAAAATTATGTTGTTCGTTATTAAGATGTAAGGAATAATGAGAATTGGTGAGTTTTTTATTATAGCTTGTTTTGTGTTCTTTAATTCTTGTTTCAAAACTTCTACCTGTTTGTCCGATGTAAACTTTTGGGCAACTACCACATTTTAGTTTATACACTCCACATTTTTGTTCTTTTTTGGTTCTGCTTTTGTTATTTTTAATTAGTTTGCCTAACTTATTATTGGTTTTATATGAGATTTTAAAATTTCTTTTCGTTAAGTAGTTTTTAGCTAATAGTGAAAGTTTTCCAGTATATGTGAGTGTTTTGTAAATTAAGTTTTCATTGTGTTTAAAAGTTGGATGTGCTAAACTAATTGCTTTATTTAGTTGTTTTTTGTTTATAATTTGATCTATTACATTTGGTTGATAGCCATTATTTACTGCTAGTTGCTTTATTATATTTAACTCTTGAATATAGTTTTGTTCTGATAACGGAACACTTAACAATCTATGGACAAATGAGTTAAAAGCTGCAATTTTATGGGAATATGGATGATTCGAACTGTTATGTATTAGAATGTCTGTATGTGAAGGTTTGTGATATATCGAGAAACTGTGTTTATTGTTTACTTTGGTTATTGTAAGATCTAAGAAATTTATCGAATTGTTTTGTTCTACTTCTAGAGTAAAATTTATGTTAGGATGTAAAGTATTGATAAAATTGACAAATTTGAAATTCCACATGTAGAAAACAAATCAATAAAACTTAATTTTTTAGAAAGTATGGAAATTAACAAATACAAAAATTTAAATATTTTATTAAACGATCAGCTCGATTTGAATAATTCCCCATTATTAAATCTATAACCATTCGGTATTCCCTGACATTATTATAACAATAGTTTTTAAAAATATTTTTCAGATTAGTTAAGAAAAGGTGTGTTTTCATAATTAGGGTTCGGTACTTTATTACTATAATGTCTTTATTATTAAGTTGTAAAATAGGTACATTATTTTGGAGTATTGCATTAGATTTCTACTATCTGACGAAGACACTGTGTGTCGAAACAATTGTCATAGTACAATAAAAAAATAAGTGAAGATTTATACATTTTTGTATTCTTTTTAACCTAGTTTCTATAATGGATCTTCATCAAGTAACGGCTACATCTATTGAATAAAAATATAAATAATTTTTTTTTAAATCAGTGGCGTAACAAAATTTTCATATAAATTATCAGAGAATAATTTTGTATCGACGCCACTGGTTATCTCTGGGAGTGCATTGTACCTTTAAGTTGGTATATTTATATGCTCATTTATTTCACCAAATTTTAAAATTTTACCTAAAAACTCCACTTGGTTTTTAATGATTTAAAAATTATTACCTACCCAGAACATAGTTCATAAAGACTTTTTTTCTTAAAATAATGTTAGCAACCATATCCCCAAGTTTGTCAAAGTACTTTTGAATCACCCTGTATAAAATTCCAGGTCCTAATTTACGGTATCCAAAAAACTAAACGTCGAATTTGGAAACTAATAACGTCTTCTTGTTGAAAATATTTACAATTGTAAATTATGAGGCCCTAAGATAGGAAACTTTGCATTAATTAAATCTCTTATTGTTTTCGAGATCCCCATGTACGCACACGATGAACTTGTAGCACCCTGTATAAACTAAAATTTTATGCCCTGTTACAAATCATTCAATTCTTCAAAATTCATGCCATTATCCCCTAAAATGAACACGTCAATCACCTAATAAAGTTCGTCATAATTGACTGACTGGCAGAATCGTATTGACTCGATTTTCCGCGTTCAATGCTTAATGAATTGAGAATTAAAGGATCAGATTTTAAAAATTTGATCTCGGCAATTCTCGATAATCTGCGTGATATACTCTTTTTTGTTCAGTTTATCATTTTCCTTTCAACTGTTAACGAAAAGCTTTGACAGACGATAGATGGACGGACGCCTGGCCAATGGCAAAGATTTTGAACATCTATGGTCTATTTCTTTTCGATTGCGAACGATGACAGAAACCCGTTTTACAATAAAAAAATGCAAGAATTTTTATTTTTGACAAGTTGAAAAAGTAAGGTTAGGGATTTGCGTCATAACTGATATTTTGTTGTTTACTGTTTATAGCGGTTAGAATTTTAAATTAACACTTGTTAAGGCCGCTTTACAGATTGCAATTTTTCTTTCACGCAAGAAAAGATTGCCCGGGAGTATGCGCAGAACGAGGCTAATGATCAGCTGGCGCAATTTGTATTGCTTGCAAGAAATATAACTCGGACCGTATTTTTATTGCCATTGCAAGCGCAATTCTGAGGATTTTCTGGTGATTTATGAGACACCAAACTAAATATAAAAATCCCTGACATTTATTTATGTTTTTTCTAACCTATAGCGGGTACGTTTTGTTTTTGTTGGTTTGCTTTCATGTCCTGTAGTGATGTTTTGTTAAAATGAAAGCGCCGGTAAGTCCTAACCAAATGTATTTTTATTTTAATTGTTGGCAAGTGGTACATCACCTACGATCTTGGCAAGTGAAATTTTTATTGCCGCAATATTAATTGCTGCAAGACAACTTGCGTGAAAGAAAAATTGCAAACTGTAAAGCGGCCTTTAAGAAGATGAATTTTTAGGTTATGTCACAATGTTTGGCGTTTGGCATGGCCTTCTATATTTTGTCGATAAATCGGGCATCCTTTTTGCTTCAACACAAAGTAAGCATAGGTTTACTATTTTATGTAGCAGAAAAACGTGAAATTAACCGATTTTATGTACAGAAAGTTAATAGATTGTTTGTTTCGTAATATAACTAGAGCTAAAAGTTATTTTTAATTGCTAAAAGGTTTATAATTACCATATATTTGCTAGAAATCAATCGAACGGAAATTTCTTATTCTTCTTCTGTGATTTAAAAAAAAAGACCTTTTTAATAAGTTGGCTATGCATTTATGTAGTGTAAATTGTAAATTGGTCCATGATTTAACCAATTAGGTGAATTTTTGTTCAATTTTTTTTGTCATCGTTCGCAATCGAAAAGAAATAGGCCATAATAAAGTACCTTTTCAACTTGAAGAAATAGTTCATACTGAAAGTGGAGTGGATATTTAGAAAGAAAGAAATAAGAACTCAAAGTCTTCCTCAACTGTTATATTAATGTTTTTTTTTGTTTTAAAATAAAAATTCTCTACATGTTTCGAATGCAGAAGCAATTATCTTCAGGATAACAAATGAGTATAAGAAGAAAAGGGTAGATATAATCTTAACTGTGCCTTAAGATTATAATATTATGAATTAAAGGTTTAATGAGTAGAATAATGAGAAAATCATCACGCACGTCACATTGTAAAAGAGGAAACATATATAGGTTTGTAGCTTTGGGCACTATAAGAATTTAAGTGTCAGTGGGGGCTCGTCAGGTAAAGGAGCTCTTCACCAAAAAAAAAAAAATAAAACTAGAAGGAAAGTTTTTCGACAATATTAAATATTAATGTACCAATACAGCTACCATTTACCCCTTAATAAATAATTATGTTCGAATTAATAATCTTAATTTAATTCGAATTTAGCTATGCATAATAGGGCCACGGTTAACTCCGATGGACAATAATTATAAACACTCGTGCATTTTGGCGCGCCCCATCCGAAAGTGGCCGTTAGCTCAAAGCAAGTGAAGACCCAACGCCCAACATGGCTTTGATATTCACCGTTGCTATGGTTACGTGACGTCAGTCCCGCAAACAGCATGTAACAATTTGCATTATGATGAAGGGCAATTTAAAAATAGATCAGTCGTATGCACCATTGTTTTAGCATTGGTTCGCCTAACCTTAAGGTATTTATTTTAAGGTTTCGCGAAATTTACGGTTATAGATATCGTTTTTACGTGATTTACTGCGTGATTAAAAAGTTTTGTTTTTATTTTTCAGTTAAATCAGTAGTATACGTACCGACTTAGTTGTGTGTTTTCAAAGTGAACCCAATTAATGACATAGTGTGTAATTTGTTGGAAACTCCACTCAGTCGTTGGACAGATGAGGATAAGGAAGAGGTTTTGTTACACGAGTTTTTAGTCAATGTTTGTTTAAGTACCCGCACTATACCTAGCTCTTCACCATTTTTTAAGACCGCGAGTCGCCACTGTTAAGTGTAGAATAAAACTTTTAAAAACCAGGTGTGAGGGACAGTTTGAGAAATAAAAGTAAAAATGTGGAAATGTAAAAATTCATTTAATAAAAGAAAAAACGAAGTGCATAGCAAGGAAAATAAATATTTTATAATTTTGTGATGCTGACACCCACCACACACCAGATGAAAGCGTCCATATGGACACTACTTGCTTGTAACTTATATTCTTAATTTGAAATACTGCCCATATGGATGCTTTCATCTGGTGTTGGCATCATAAAACTATAAAATATATTAGATTTTATTAACATTAATCTTCCTCACACTTATATATGCATTTCGTTGTCCATATTTTTTGACTTGACGAGCCCACCACCTTTCTATTCTATTTTCTTCTATTCTTAAATGAATTTTTACTTTTCACCCATATTACTCTTCATTTTCCTTAACAATTTTCTTCACACCTGGTTGTTAAATCTTTTATTCTACGCTTAAATTCTTATAGTGCCCAAAGCTACAAACCTACATGTTTCCTTTTTCACAGTGTGACGTTTGTAATGATTTTCTCACTGTTCCACTCTTTGAACCTTTATTTCATCTAATATTATAAACTAAAGGCTCCGTTAAGATGGTATCTACTATTTTTTTCTTATTTTCATTTGTTCTCCTGAAGATGAATGCTTCTGCATTCGAAACATGTAGAGAATTTCTATTTTAAACAAAAAAAAATTCATTAACATAACAGGGGAGGAAGATTTCGAGTTCTTATTTCTTTTTTTCTAATTTAATTATTATTAAGTTTTTCTTATTTACATTTTGTTTTTTTTGCGAGGGACTTCCATGTGCCGGATACACTTAGGCCAGGTTACACTAGTATTTGTTACCTCTTCTGATCTAGTAACTCACAATGGCAAACTAAATAGTTATGAAGTACTTAAGTTGGCGTCTGTAAATAATTTTTAAATCGAAAAATGTTTTTGCCGGCGTACATACACGATTAAAATTGAAAAAGTTGTATGCCTCCGCTGGGAATCGAACCAGGTCCCCCGTAGCGCAATTAGCAGCGCGTTTGACATATAATCGAGAGGTTCTGGGTTCGATTCCTAGCAGAGGCATAAAACTTTTTCAATTTGTTTGTGAATCACAGGAGATTCCGGACTATTACTGCTAACATAAAATTGAATAAGTTATATGACCGAAGTTGGTAAGAGAATTTCAGGTCCTCCGTAGCGCAATTTACAGAATCCAACTTAACTACTTTAAACTATTTTACGGCTAGATGTCACTGTTCAGAGATCTCTTTTTGATTCCGGCTAATAACGCTATATGTCGTCGATGTACGGATAAAAGAAAAATAGATCTTAATGTTCAGTGGTAGTGAGTGAGTTCCCTTTTCCCTTATAACACCCTCCCCGGTCTGTGAATCACAGGAGATTCCAGACTGTTACTGCTAACATAAAATTGAATAAGTTATATGACCGAAGTTGGTGAGAGAATTTCAGGTCCCCCGTAGCGCAATTGGCAGCGCGCTTGACATGTAATCGAGAGGTTCTGGGTTCGATTCCCAGCGGAGACATAAAACTTTTGTCTGTACGCCGGCAAAAACATTTTTCAATTTTGAGTAGTTATGTGCTGTACTGTTTCCCTGCAAAAAAAAATAATAATTTGCAATTAAGGTCGCTATTGTACAGTTGCATTCTCTGCAGCTGATTCTTAATAGCCATTTGTCTTGTATACATTTTATTAATTTACTTCCTGGGGCGATATGATCATCATATACACTCTTGTTGTACAAACTACTATTACCTAAAAGATGACAATCTGAAATCATCGTTCTAAAAAAATATTACATTAGATCAAGAATGAAAAGATCCTGAAAAAAACATTGTAAATAAATTGTTCCATTTGTCTGAAAATTCATCTAAATACAAAATTCTGCTCCTAAAAAAGCAAAAGCAAAGGAATTGCAGAAAAGATGTAAATGAAGTCAGCAAAAATAACTGAAAATTAGACATAAAACCCTGATTTTAAATGAGAATATTTTCTCCGTTTAAGGAAAACGACCGCAATAAAAATGACTGAATGTTTCCCAAATGACGCAATCAAGAAGTGAGTAAAATTTATGCGTCCTAGGAAAAAATTAATGAAATACATATTCTAAGGACAGATTTTTACAGTTTGTAACCTTGTCGGCGACGATAATTATTTGTCTGTCGCGATCTTCGAATAAAATAACACTTAAGAGCCTCCGATCAATATTTCAAAATGTTTCTCTAAGGTTACCAGTTCCATGCGAAATTATATCTATATGAAATTAGACCCAAAAGCATTGCGTTCTCTTGACCCGAATACTGACCATATTTTTTAATGGGTTAATTTTGACTTTACAGATATTAGAACACATGGTCGATACTGAGCTAAAGACTGTTTATTCATGAATTTTAGCTTAACATTTGCTTCATATTTATTATTTTGCGTCACTCAAGAAACTAGAGTAGCATGGCGACCAGCATGCCGAGTCGTAGATACTTGAGTTGCCGGGTCTCCTAGTCGCCGCAACTGAGGTAGCGCTGTGTGAATACCGCCATTTAAATCTACGTGCTGGGTGACCTAGTCGACCAGTCTTCTAGTATTCAAGCTACTAGAGTTTCTAAAAAACGAAAATAACTGGAGAATCATTGAAAGAGTTGTAACACAAATTCTGAAAGAAAAAGAGGAAGATGAAAGAAGAAGATAACATAAAACGGCAACAATACTGGAAACAGAAATAAACAAAGAAAAACTTAGCACACTAACAGACTCAAAGACACCCTCTTTGAAGTAATACCGGAAGGCAGTTCCAAAGAGGAAAGCAATAGTGTTAGAGAGGGAAGGGTTGAGTCGGTAGGCCCTGACAGGGCATGAATCCCACACTCTGCAGGAACATAAGATCCACTCGCCTGCAGGTCTTTTGAAGATTTCTAATCCTCCATAAAAAAAACTAGAGTTTCTTTTAAGTTTCTCCGTGTGAGGACTACCTGAGTGTTAGGCCTTTTTCACACGGTGTGACTGCGATGCGATTTTCCGTTGCATTCGCAGAAAGCTTTTACACAAGGCGATAATTTTGTCTCCAACGATTTAAAAATAAAACATTGTGCGCAGTGTTTTCATTGCTCAGGTGATATTTGCAGTTAGTGGAGTGTATTTGCAGCATGTATACTAGAAGACGAATTATTTTATTGGCATCCCTACATCGAAGGCGAAAGAAACGTAAAATTATTGCTAGCAATCGAGTGAATCGACGTTACTGGGTACATCCACTTTTACAAGTAAGATACGTCGAAGGAGCTTTTTACACTATTTTTGAGAAATTGAGAGAACATGAAGACAAATTTTTTCACTACTTTCGAATGACAGTATCAATGTTCGATTACTTACTTGCTCGTCTAAGAAGTAATATAAGTAGAGAAGATACTTTGATGAGAGACTGTATCCCGCCAAAAAAAGCAAAAATCGTGAGAATTGTTACATTATTCGTGAGATCGTGAAGTTGGAACCAAAATCGTGTAATCTCACGATTAATCGTGAGATCTGGCAACACTGACGACAGTTTTGCAACACTGAAATTTTATTTTACTGATACATCTCGCGACAAGCAGCGACACGTCTGGAAATGTGCATTTATTTTAGTGGTTGGTTTATTATCGCACGGAAAAAAATCGGCCGGTATCTGACCAACATGCGATATAAAAAAATTCCGCACTAAGCGTCCGTTTTTTTGTCGCTTCCGCATAATGCGAAAATTACACATATGATTACCAGCGTTGCCACATTTATTTTGGCGAATCTACATTTATTTTTGCTTGAATCTACTAAAAAAATTTAAAAAAATATTAAAAATCTACTTTACAAAAAAAAGCTGAAAATAATGAATTGGTCTAATTTTTTTATTTATTGACGAAACCTAAACATATAAATCTTAATACTAGAATAATTAAAAGAAAAAAGATGTTGAATTTCGTCAGCTTTATAATATCATCCACTTAATCATTGTTACATCGAGTTCAAAATTTGTGCAGGACTCAGTACAAAGCCAAGTGGTTTTGTTCCCATTCTGCTCAATACGATTGCTCATAAGCTCGCTTCATAATTTTCACATTAAAAGCAATTTAACACTGCGCATTTGTTTTCACTATTTAGTATAAAGCGAAAACCGTGTTGCGATTAGAATAAATTCAGTTGTTGGGGAAATACAACGGTGAACCCGCATAAGGCATAAAGGGGAATCACCGACAAAAAAGCAGGCGAAGCAACCAAATGAATAAAAATAGCAAATTAGTTACACGTCTACCAACATAGAAATTAAAGTAAATAAGTACTTAATTAAAATAATTTTTACAATAATTATATTGTTAATGGCATATTTACATTATTGAAATTGATATTAAAATCTACAAAAATCTACTAAAGAAAATATGCATACTAAAATTTTCTGTAAAAGAGTAAAAATCTACCAAAAACGTAGAAATCTACTAGATGTGGCAACGCTGATGATTACATATATTTTATAGTTCCATGATATCGTTGCGACATACCGCAAACGGAAAATCGCATCGCAGTCGCACCGTGTGAAAAAGCCCTTAGGCTATGCACGAAAAACCGCGGCAAATGGCGTACCAACATATTTACATTATATACCGGCATTTCATGAAATGCCTAATCGGATTTCACCATAGGATAACGACATATTTTACTTATTTATTTACAAATTTAGGATGCAAATAGAACTAGGTATTCCAAAAAACTATATTACAATTGTATGATACAGCTTATGTGGGTTTTCTTCATTAAAAATTTGAAAATTAAAATTGAAAATACTACATCAAAGTGACAGTTATCTAAAAACTAATTGTATAAAATGCATTTTAAAACTTTTTTTAAAAGTAGAAATAGTGGTTTGAAATATATTAAATAAGTTACTGTACGTAAAAGTTTGCTGAAGTCTAACTAATGGCGTGTTTAATCCTAGGTTAGTTATTATACAGGGTCCTGCGCCTCACCTCCCGTCTTCTGTAGCTCACTTATTAATTAAGTTAGGATTATGACCTCTTGCAAGCTTTACCTGTATCCTAGGGTGCATTTCAGGAAAATGTTTATGTTTATACAGGGTGTTCCAAAAAAGTGTAACGTCTTAAGGATATGTTTTTTTACACTACATGCCATATATTTTCTTACTTATTTGGATGCATCTTGTAGTTGCCTACATACCCCTAAAATTTTAATGAAATAGGTTCAGTATTATAGGCGAAAAGAAATAAAAACAAAAAAAAAATAGTTTTGCACCACTGGTTTTAAAAATTAATAAAAATTAAAAATAATGTCTCGTTAATAAAATTATACAAAGGTACTTAATAAATAAGGTCTCACAGTTTCGTTAACCAAGTTTTATTAATACGAATTGTACAGGGTGTCCAAAGTTTAGTGTCAAACTTTGCAATCTTTAAAGCAATTTATTTTTCTTATTTCAAATTGGAACTCCTGTATATTATCATATCATTCGATGCAGAATTAGAATTCAAACATTTGTTCTAATTACAACCCTATCGCAATTTCTAACGCATTAAGACTTATTTGCAGAAAACTCATTTTATCAACTATTCCACCAGTCATTATTATATAATAAATATCAAAGGTGGCTTTGAAAAACAATTTATTGATATTAAAGTTTACTAAAAGGACAAATAAAAATTCTTTTAGTATGCTCCTAATATGAAAATCATATCTACGAGCTCTTCTTGGTTGTATTCCATCACAAAAAATAATGTAGCTTAAATAATTAATACTAATCTAACAATATTTGAAACTATATAATAACTAAAGTTAAAATGGGCTTTTGCCACTTCAATAAACTTTAATATCAATAAATTGTTTTTCAAAGCCACCTTTGATGTTTATTATATAATAATGACTGGTGGAAAGGTTGATAAAACGAGTTTTCTGTAAATAAGTCTTAATGCGTTAGAAATTGCGATAGGGTTGTAATTAAAACAAATGTTTGAATTTTAATTCTGTATCGAAATATATAATAATATACAGGGGTTCCAATTTGAAATAGGAAAAATAAATTGCTTTAAAGTTTGCAAAGTTTGACACTAAACTTTGGACACCCTGTACAATTCGTATTAATCAATCTTGGTTAACGAAACTGTGAGACCTTATTTATTAAGTACCTTTGTATAATTTTATTAACGAGACATTATTTTTAATTTTTATTAATTTTTAAAAACAAGTGGTGCAAAACTGATTTTTTTTAGTTTTAATTTTTTTCGCCTACAATACTGAACCGATTTCATTAAAATTTTAGGGGTATGTAGGCAACTACAAGATGCATCCAAATAAGTAAGAAAATATATGGCATGTAATCTAAAAAAACATATCCTTATAATGTCACACTTTTTTGGAACACCCTGTATAAACAAAAATATTTTCCTGAAATGCGCCCTAGGATACAGGTAAAGTGTGCAAAATATCAAAATCCTAACTTAATTAATAAGTGAGCTAGAGAAGACGGGAGGTGAGGTGCAGGACCCTGTATAAGGTAAATTAAATACAGCTGGATTTTTTAGTTCTCTAGAAAGAATGTTGAAGATTATTCCTGATAGAAGTTTAGGAACACTCAGACCGCAGTTTATTATTTTGTGAAGAAAAGTCATATCATTAGTTATTCTTCGGCCGGATAAACCAATTATTTTAGAGTTTATTCCCGAAATTTCCACTGTACCTACAATGGGCCTTAAAAGCTATATTTTTTAGAAATTTGTTTTGTACAGATCCTAGCCTGTTTATATATGTGACGTGTTTGGGATTCCAGATGGCAGATGCAGAAGAAAGTTTACTATGAACAAAAGCGTAGTAAAGTGAAATCATCGTTTGGGAGTTTGAAAGTCTTTGCAGGTTCTGTTAATGAATGAATACATTTTGTGTGGTGAAAACATCGTTTAATGTCATTAATGAAAATTATAAAAGATAAGGACCTAGATGACTCCCCTAAAGCACCCCTACGGTAGCCGAAAAAGCATCAGACTGAAATCCATTGACAGTCACAATCTGAGAACGATTCGAGATGTAGGGCCAGACCCACATAAGCAGACCACGGCATACACCAACCTCAGCGAGGCGCTCCATCAATCGTTTATGGCTGATCTTGTCAAAGGCCTTGCTGAAATCGGTGCATACGTATACCGAGTCCACCTGAACTCCACGGTCGATGTCGATGTATATTAAAATTACAAAACAATCGGTCTTCTCTTCGCAGGTCCATTTTTCGTATACACTACTGGTCACCTACCTGTATTTCAACTTAGGATATCTAAATGAATAAATAACATTTATAAAAGAAAAAAAGAATATAAAATCAATTGACAAAACCTTTCACACACTGTGTATACTGAACTTGAAACATGGAACTATGCAGTCGTGAATACAAAATACAATCAGAACATTTTCAATTAAATCAGCTAATTTAAATTCTTTTGACGTTAAATGGAAGAAAGACCCATTTTAAACCTAAAATTTGTAAATTAACATCAACCTCAGAAGTTAACAGAAATTTAAATTTAAAAACAATTAGTAAACGAAAACGGGAAATTTGGTCAACACATAAACTTTTAAAGAAGATTTTCCCTTTCATTTCGCCAGATCCATCTCTAGACGCGTTTCGTCATATCATGACTCATCAGTAAAGCTAGGATCTGACGAAAAGAAAAGGGATCTCGAAGCCACTAAAGGCAGCACTTGGTGGGACACACCAGTAAGATGTGGCACGGAGCGCCATCTGTGTCGTTGTTAGACACTCTTGAGCATACCAGCACCTCTAACAAACTTATAGAAATAAGTAAATGTTAAGAGGAAATCGCCTGTAAAGACATTCGTCACAATTACAGGAGTCCCGCTAGGCAGCGCTAACTCAAATCGGTTTATTAACCGAAAACAATGAGTAAAGAAGATTTTCCCTTTCATTTCGCCAGATCCATCTCTAGACGCGTTTCGTCATATCATGACTCATCAGTAAAGCTAGGATCTGACGAAAAGAAAAGGGATCTCGAAGCCACTAAAGGCAGCACTTGGTGGGACACACCAGTAAGATGTGGCACGGAGCGCCATCTGTGTCGTTGTTAGACACTCTTGAGCATACCAGCACCTTTAACAAACTTATAGAAATAAGTAAATGTTAAGAGGAAATCGCCTGTAAAGACATTCGTCACAATTACAGGAGTCCCGCTAGGCAGCGCTAACTCAAATCGGTTTATTAACCGAAAACAATGAGTAAAGAAGATTTTCCCTTTCATTTCGCCAGATCCATCTCTAGACGCGTTTCGTCATATCATGACTCATCAGTAAAGCTAGGATCTGACGAAAAGAAAAGGGATCTCGAAGCCACTAAAGGCAGCACTTGGTGGGACACACCAGTAAGATGTGGCACGGAGCGCCATGTCTTTACAGGCGATTTCCTCTTAACATTTACTTATTTCTATAAGTTTGTTAGAGGTGCTGGTATGCTCAAGAGTGTCTAACAACGACACAGATGGCGCTCCGTGCCACATCTTACTGGTGTGTCCCACCAAGTGCTGCCTTTAGTGGCTTCGAGATCCCTTTTCTTTTCGTCAGATCCTAGCTTTACTGATGAGTCATGATATGACGAAAAATTTTATTAATATTCTTGAGGTTTGTAATATTTTTATACAATTTCTCGTTTCGTGTAGGTCTGTGTATTCTACTGATACCAAGTTTTTTTAATTCTGATTTTCTTGGCCAGCAGCTACTTAGGTTTATTTATTTATATCACTATGTATTGACATAGATACCTATATTTTTATTTGAACACATTTTTTTTAAATTACAGTAGTCACGTAAAATATAGAGCACCATTTAAGGGTACTTCTAACTGAATAAAAAAATATATTAAAACACCTAATTATTGTATAAAAAAATATAAACAAACATTGTAAGTACACTTAATAAACATTAGTTATAAATCAAAAATAAAGGTCGTATAATAATAGTTTGGTACCAAATGGATGGCTGCCCGGCACATAATACTCTGACTGTCCGGGAATATTTAAACCGTGCTTTTAATGGAAATGTTATTGGCTTAAATCATACAGTAAATTGGCCAGCCAGGTCTCCTGATTTATCGCCAAATGATTTCTTTCTCTGGGGCCATTTAAAAAACAGGATATACAAAGATAAAAAATACCCAAATCTAGACGAGTTAAAAAATGCTATTTCCGCCGAATGCAATAGAATTTCAGTTGATCAACTAGCGAATGTAAGAAGAGAATTTTATGATCGCCTCGGTTATTGTCTAGCAGTCAATGGAGGAATATTTGAACATATTCTTAAATCCTAAAGTTCTAACAATTTAATAGTACCTACCTATTAATTAGTAAAATATTGAAACATGTAAAATGTCATAATTAACCTTGTAATTGGATACTTTATTTTAGTTTTATTCAGATTAATTTGTACTCAAAAATACACCTTTAATATTTTCGATGTACGAGTCTTTATAACAATAAAGCACACATTTCAAAATGACAACTTTATTTGACAGTCATCTTTTACCTTGACTGGTGCCCGCAAATACGGGGCCATAAAGAGGAGAAATAGTTAAAAAGAAATCGGCGACAACCCGTAAACGGACTCATCAAAAATATCTAAAGTTATTCTTTTGAATGTGGGTTTTAGTGCTCTTTAATAAACCTAAATAGAATTTTTCTCTAAAATAATTAGGGAAGCCAATAATTGACCCCATTTAAAATTACATGGGATTTCCTATGTCCCGCTCGACCATGCAACACCCGGTATATAAAGTACGTTAAATATATGATATAAGACCCACACTATATTGATCTTAGTACGTAACCAATTTTAGCCTGCTTGAGTTACGTATTAAGTTGTACTAGTGATGTAATGAGCTCATTATATATTACATATACATCACTAGTGATGTAGTAAACTCACTACGTAACTCATTTTTATTAAAAAACAGCAGCTTTTCACAACTTATTTATTTAAAAAATGCTTATGTATTGTACACATTAAAAATAAATTTGACCTGATGAAGAAAACCAAAAATCTGGGTCTTAGGTAACATGTTCTATATCACACCTACGGTAAGGTTTATTACAGCACTCGTGTGGTTACCACGATATTCCTCACTCGTTGGTGTAAAGAAGCTCATATATACCATACTAGTAATATAAATAACTATTACTTACAACCATGCATATAATATTGACATTTAATCTATCTTTGAAAGTTAGAAAGTTGAGGTTTTTTGACTTCTACTTTCCACCCGGGTGGACAGTGCTTACTTTTCATCCGGGTGGAAAGTAAAATTATAATTTTTTTTTGTAATGTTATTAAAAATCGATATCTCAAAATAATATACGATTACACTAACATGCGCACTGTAAAATGTACAATAGTACAATACATTATACAAATTTGACCAAAATACATTTTTAAATAAATTATAATGACATTTATAAAAAACAAAAAATTAACATGGTTTATGTTTTACCTAAATTTAATTTATTTATTTATTACATTACTTTAGACAGTCACTGATATGTCCAAACCTAGCTGATATTGTTTTTTGAAAGGTTTATTTCATGATTATTTAAAGTTAAAGTAGTGTCAGTAAAATTTAAACATACATTTAAATAAACATAGATTTAAAATCAATTTTGTCGTATTAACTTGATTAGCCACAGAACTATCTATGCATCCCTCAGCTAGTGCTAGATTTCCAAAACCAGGATTTTAAACTTTGTTTTCCGTACACCATTCTTTAAAACTGTTATACGCGTTGTCACATCTCGGGCGGCTTTTAAATGGCAGAAGATCTTCTACTATTTTTGCAGCTTCCCGAATTTCTGGTGGAGTAGCAGCCAGTGGCGGCTCGTGACAGTTGAAACAGGTGGGGTCAAAATATCCAAATCAATAATAAATTTCTTCGAAAAATAGGATAAAAAAAATTACCGAATAGTAATTAAATGGAGCATATAATAATAATATTGTGTCACAACAGCGTTTTTCTCGATATTTCAGTAGTTCTAAAGAAACAATAAAAAGAAAATGTTCACTAAACACTTACATTTTCCTATAGGAAAACTCTATTCGTCTTTCTTTTTTATTAGAAAATAGTTCGATCGCTTTGTTATTAAAATTGTCAATATTGTTTATAAAATGTTTTTCTGCAGACAACATTCCTAAAGCGCTAAGTCTTTCTTCTTTCATGATATTTGTTAAAAAATTTTTAATTCATTTTAACACGCATTAACCCACACTGACTAACTGATTTAACCTAAACCTAACCTACAAAAATAATTTATACCCCATAGTAAAAACTATTAAAAAGAAATATATTATGTTAAAAGTCAATATTTTGACGGGGCAAACCGTATTGAAAACAGCTGCCATGTATTATCGGCAAAAACGAAGGCCTAACTCGATTGTAACTCTGCACTCTTGACAAAATAAAGCACGTGTAAATCCTCCAATCCCGGACGGATCTGAGGATCTGGCCCGCCACAAAATTTTCAAATTCCTTATGCGTCAGTAAGGGAGGGAGACATATCTATGATCTCTTTCGTAAGCGGTTAACAGTCTGACCATACATAGAATTGGCCGACGTTGGGTAGCGCCAGTGAATTTTGACGCCGTCAGGGAGTTTTTGTACCGTTAGGCGTTATCAGATATCAAATGAACGCAACGTCTTGATTTTAAATTTTGCACATTTACAAAAAGAATGAAGCGTAAAGATACAACGCAATGATTATGGATGTGAGTGAATAAATAGTTTGGGGTACAGGTAGGTAGGGCCGTGGAACTGTGGACCTACTGTACGAGCCGTCACTGGTAGCAGCAAACTTAAATTTCTCATGTGCATTTTTTTCGATTTTTGCAAAATTTTTGACGCTACATACGTTTTAAAAAAAATAATATATTGTTTACTGACATGGAAACATTATTTATCTACTTTCATTTAGTAATATGAATTTTACAGTTCTGTAAATCGTTTTGTAAGGGCATCTATTACAGCGCAAGTGCTGTAAGGAAAAAAAACGGTTTTATTAAAATTTTGCTGTTAAAACCACACTTTTTAAAAGAATGATTTATTATTAACAATTATAAAATTAATTACCAATTATTAATTAAAATATAACACTTAAGGTTTATTATTTTTGACTGAAATCATAGTTCTCAACATTGAGTAGTAAGTCCATAGTGTAGATGGTTTCTGGGAGCGTTGCTTTACGGAAAAATAACCCAAAAGAATTTTGTCAGACACCTCCTTTATTTTGTTAGCTTTGCGCCAATCTTCAAACTTCTGATACTCCAACTCATACTGCGCCTTGGATTTTGTCGGAACTAAACTTGAGATCGCTTCGTTTGCCGCTGCTTCTATATCAGAGGGTAAACTTCCATCAAAATCGCTCATTTTGAAAAACGCTTTTATATTTTTGAATTTGTTTGACAAAGTTTCGACAGTAACCATGCGAAACAGTAACTCTGCGAAAGGTATCATAAAAAACTTGATTAGTAAACTTAATAGCAGGTGCATTTTAACAGGTGCATTTTTATTTTTAAAAATATCTTATGCCTAATATTTTTATTCATAGATGAAAGGTAGATAAAATTTTGTACAATATTCTTGTTGTAAATTCATATTACTACACTCGATGTTTTATTAAACTCGGCTGACGCCTTATTTGACAACTTTAACATCTCGTGTTGTAATATGAATCTTTACAACACTTATTAGGTAAGTAACTATTTTAAAATTAAATTATCTTATTACCTACGTTATTTTACTACCTGCGGTTATTTAAATTTCTATATAATGTCTGGCTAATTTTTAAATGGAAAAGTCAAAATGACTTTTCGCTTTTAAAAATTTTTTTAATTCAAAATAATAAGGAGTGGATGAAATGGTTTTAAATAATATAGTATACAAACCTCGGTGAAAAGTTTGTCTTGAGATTTAGTTTTTGAATAATGAAACACTTTTCACCTAGGTACGTAATATACTATGTTCACTGAGTAGAACGCATGTAATTTTTTTTGTTATAGTTTTAAATTGTTGGTAGAAAGCATAAAGTTCCAGTTTTAGCGAATTATTTACAGACTTCGTAAGTGTGGATGACACAATTTTTTTTTTCGTAATTCTTGAGGTAAAGACTTAAGTTTTTTAAGTAAATAAAATCACTTTCGGTGCCTATTTAATCGAAAGTAAAATCAACGTTTAAATTCTAAATAGAAATAGCCATTTTTAATCGTTGATTAAATTTTATAGGAAATTTTCTTTTCAATGACAAACGGCCGTTTAGATAACTTTGGTAAAAGTAGGTAAGTGGTAAATAGTGGGCCATAGAAACGTTAAAATGATTCATTTTAACCGACTTTATAATATGAATTATTTTTTCTTAATAAATATGTATCCGTCAGAGTTATGTTATTAACTCGATTTTTTAAAACAGCCACCATCTTTGTATTATATTCTAAATTACCCTTAACAAAATTCTTTATTATTAATTCTCTAACGGTGTATTACAAATTAATAATATTCAAAAGGTTATAGTAGAAATTAACAAGAAATAACATAAATGCAATTAAATGGGGAGAAATAATACTCTAAGTATACCTTCACTAGGATGTATTTCAAGGAAAAATTATTATTTAACTGTACATGTTTCGAACGTATAATTGTTCATTTTCAGGTGAATTGTAATTTATATTGAAAAAGTTATTAGGAAATTGTCAATGACATCCTTATAGAGCTTTTGAGGAAATTAATTGGATAAAGAAAAGTGTTGAACCACATAGTAGGCGAGAAAAACATAATACCAAGTTATATAGATAAAGTTGGGACAACGGTTGATAAAATTCAAAAATTCAAAGTGACAAGGTGAGAAACGTTAAGTGAAAAAGATACTGAAAAATGAAAACGACTTTAGTGGTGAAGCATATTATTGAAGAAACATTTTTGTTAAACGGTGTAAGAAGAAAAATTACATGTGGTTATAGGGCAGATGTACCGTATGTACACATGATACATGACGTTGTGAGACGTCTTAGAGTACTGTTCACAGTAGTTATATGAATTGTATTTCGAGGTTACATATATGATATAAAAAACGAGTGGCAAAGTTTAAGAAACATTTTTTTATAAAAAAACGTTTTACAGAAAAGGTATTTTTTTTGGAGGTAGTAACTGAAGTATTGAGTTGTAGGGTACCTGGAAAGGAGAAAAGGGCTTTTTAGTCGTTACATTGAGATAAAGCCTATTCATTTTTCTTGTTTTTTTTTCTCGTTGTGGAACTTTGTTTATTAAGATATTTTGATTTTTGGGTACGTTCATGGAGGATTCAGAAGAGTAGGTGTAAGCAAATGAAATTGTTTTCTTGAGCATTTCAGTTGAAAGCCAATCTATGCTGTAATAGTTATTTGCGATATAAGTGTTGTAAAGATTCATATTATAACACGAGATGTTAAAGTTGTCAAACGAGGCGTCAGCCGAGTTTAATAAAACATCGAGTGTAGTAATATGAAGAATATTGTACAAAATTTTATCTACTTTCATCTATGAATAAAAATATTTGGCAAAAGGCATTTTTAAAAATAAATATGCACCTGCTATTAAGTTAACTAATCAAGTTTTTTATGTTACCTTTCGTATAGTTACTGTTTCGCATGGTTACTGTCGAAACTTATCAAACAAATTCAAAAATATAAAAAGCGTTTTTCAAAATGAGCGATTCTGATGAAAGTTTACCCTTTGATATAGAAGCAGCGGCAAACGAAGCGATCTCAAGTTTAGTTCCGACAAAATCCAAGGCGCGGTATGAGTTGGAGTATCAGAAGTTTGGTGCAAAGCTAACAAAATAAAGGAGGTGTCTGAGAAAATCCTTTTGAGTTATTTTTCCGTAAACTAACGCTCCCAGAAACCATCTACACTATGGACGCACTACTCAATGTTGAGAACTATGATTTCAGTCAAAAAAAATCAAGATATAAGCAGATTTTCTCATCATTGAGTAAACTGTAAAAAGTGTATTATTAATGTTTATAAGAAACCTTAAGTGTTATATTTTAATTAATAGTTTGTAATTAATTTTATAATTGTTAATAATAAAACATTCTTCTAAAAAGTGTGGTTTTATTTAACAGCAAAGTTTTAAGAAAACCGGTTTTTTCCATTACAGCACTAGTGCTGTAAAGGCATCTATTACAGCACTAGTGACGATTTACAGAACTGTAAAATTCATATTACTAAATGAAAGTAGATAAATACAAAAAAGTTTTTTAGCGGCAGGCGGACAAGTGGTGCATCTATCTTTTGCATTAAAGTATACAGGGACGCCAAAGGTAATGGGTTTCCTGGGGCACAGGTAGACAATAACAGGCTATTTCGTTCTTGTTAGAACTCATCATTTAACTTGCAACTTCACTTCTAGTATGGACTACTTCTTCAAAATAAATGTAATTTCTAGACGCACATATACTTTTTTTTATAAATGGTAACTTATAGTTAATGAGGACTATACAGGGTAGAGCCACGGTATGGCAGCTCAGTGGTAGGGCTGTCGCATTCGATCGCAGGTTACCCGGGTTTGATCCCTGGGACGGGTGTACGCTTAATAAAAAAAGTAAACCCAAAATTTTGGAGGTAAGAATGCAGTATGACACTGATTGACTCCCGAATACGACCCATTAAGGGCGGATAGTCCTGCCTTAAGGGGAATGACGGATAAACCAGTGCATACGCGTGGTTCGGATCTCACGTAAAAAACTGTAGGTCCCGTCTGGCTGACATTACCCCGACGTTAAGCAAAAGGGATACAATAAGCCATTTGGCTGCAGTATACTGACAACAGGTCAACCCTCCTTGAACCAACCAACCAACCATCAGGGTGGAAGTTTTACCTAGAACCAATTCGCTAAAAGTAAAAAAAAATAGTTGTAAAAAATGTAAAATCATCTCGATTAATTTTATCGAATCTTATGCAGATTAGCATTTTAATTTAAATTAATTAACAAAAAATTAATAAAGAAAATAATTCTTTCTAAATTAAAAATGGCCGACGTCTTTATAAAGACCCAATACAGGAAACATCGGCAACTTTTTAATTAAAAAGTAAAATTGTTTTTTTGTCCTATACAAATAACAAATATTTGTTAAACTTCTAGCAAATTTGTTTCAGTTTTCGTACCTCGTATGAAAAATGAAAAATTATTATAAAAGGAAATACTTTTTCTCACAACAAAAACTGTGGATAAAAGGACTGTCTTCTAAAGTGGCTTATTTGTATTCTTTTGATGTGACGATATAACAGAAGGTTTATTGAAGATAATCTTTTTAAATTGAAGTTTCATTTTACCGTTTGATATTTCCCTTTTAAAAGTTTTATGAGAACGTAGCGCGGGTTTGGTTTAGTTTTATTAAGTTTTTGAGGAGCAAGTATGAGGAATCTGCGAAATAAACTTGAAAAGATGACAAAACATTTTATATATAAGGTGATTCAAAATACTTTGACCAACTTCGGGATATGGTTGCTAAGATTATTTTGGGAAGAAAAGTTCTAATAAACTATGGTCTTTAACGGCTTTGTTTGAAAAATACAGGGTGTCAAAAATAAAAAAATAATAATAATTTTTAAATAATTAATAAACGGGTAAATACTTTTGGGATAAATTTGGTAAATTAAATGATAAAGTAAATATGACTAATTTTAAAGTACAATACAGTCTAAGAGACAACCAGTGGCATCGATAAAGAATATTTTTTATGAAAATAATGTTACGCCAGTGGCAAATTTTTTTAAAATTCTTTTATGAACTCTTACTTTAATTATTGTAATAAAAACGCAATCTCTTATTTTTTTGATACAGGGGATGGATTAGGTGTATATATTTTTTTTTATATAACATTGATTAAAATTATTAGCAATAATAATTATACCGTATTTTTTACAAGTGGGCTCTGGAATCACATTTTAACTTTTATTTACGCAAATAATTGCTTTTGGTCAGTATAGATGTGTTTTTGCTATTTTATTGTAGTTTTACCCTGTTTTCTGTAAGTTTTATCTTTCAAGTATTATGGATCATTTAAGAATTAATGCTCATTTAGCTGGTATGCATTTCATTTATGGCGTTTTGAATGACAATGCTCGTAATCAAGACGTATCTACCAAGAGCGATTTCCGAATCTAGTGCTGCCTCCTGCACCAACCTTCAGTAATCTTCATCGTCGTTTGGCAGAGACTGACAGTTTTGTTCCTACAATTGGTGGAATTGGAAGAATCTGTTTTAAATGCTTTAGAGAATAATCCTGACACAAGTAAACACTACAAACCCGAGTAATTACTGAAGCTCTTAATTCCATCCAGGTCACAGTTTCGAGAACTATCCACGGTCAACAGGTATACCATATTCTAAGAATATATAAGGGCTTTTACCTAAAGACTTTCCCCAGAGACTTATTAAGTTTCAGTGTTTTTTGAGAAAATTACTAAAGGATTTGTTTTTTTTTAAGTTATGTACTGTTTACTGACAAAGTAAATTTTGCGGAAAATGCCAGAACAAATGACCATATCGAAAACTTGGTGTACTTTTCCGCACCAAAAGGTTGTACACACCTCATCAACTTTTGACACTCTACAAAGCCCAGATTCGACCATCATTGGAATATTGCTCTCATGTCTGGAGCTCTGCACCCAAGCACACCCTTCGGCTACTGGATTCCATTCAAAGGAGAGCCGTTCGTCTGATCGGCGACCCCGAGCTGACCAAGACCCTCGATAGCCTGGACCATCGAAGACAGGTTGGTGATTTGGCTCTCTTTTACAGATATTTCCATGGCAGGTATTCGACTGACATTGCCCACTTGATTCCACCTAGAGCAATGCAAAACAGAAATACACGGCGAGCCACTGCCGCTCATCCATATGTTGTTCAGCTTAGTACTCCTCGAACTTCATTGTTCAAGAATTCTTTCATCTGGAGAACGTCATCTTTGTGGAATGATCTTCCTGAGGTCGTGTTTCCCAATGAATACAATCTTCAACGTTTCAAGACCAACGTTAATCGCTTTTTTCTCACTCGCACCGCTCCCAGAGTGCCTTAAAGGATTTTTCCTACAGTGCAGGTGCTTTATCATAAAAAAAAAAAATATCTGGGCTTTGAAAACCTACACGCTGGCCGCGAAGACATTATCACCTTCAATTTTTATTAAATGCATGGGCTGGAATAGTTGTTAATTAATTAATGTTAATTAACTCTATTGGTCATTCTGTCTAGTCTAGATGACAAAACATATAGAGACTTCTCAGAAAATGAACTTCCTCCTTCTACTCCAAGAGGTGCAGAAGAGTAGTAGAAAATCGCATACAGATATGATTCATGCATGACTGCTCCGCCCATTTTATCATTATGGCTACAGAGTTCTTAAATGCTATTTATCGATGCTAGAGAACCTAATCAGCCATAGGTACCAAGATCCCCAGACTTAGATCCTCTTGATTTTTATTTCTGGGGATCCTTAAAGTCACTGCTTTATAAAACACTATTAAAAAATTAAGAAGACCTAAGAAACTGAATAATCGACGACTTTGAAAGAACAAGGATTCCAATAATGTATTTAATTGTAGTTTATTTTTTTTATTAAGTATTAAAAAAATATTACTTAAGAATACAGGTTAAATCGTTTATTTAAGCCTAGGCAAAAAAAATATTTACCCCAAATCACCCCTGTATCAAGAAAATACGGGCGAGCGTTTTTATTATAATTTAAGTAGGGATTCATAAAAAAAGTCAATAATTAAAAAAAAACACTGGAGTAACATTATTTTCATATAAAATATGACAAAATAATTTTGTAGCGACGCCACTGGTTGTCTCTGAGAATGTATTGTACTTTAATTATTAATTAGTAATATTTTTTTAAATTTAATTTTTCAAATTTAACCTAAAAATCTCTACCCGTTTACTAACTATTTAGAAATTATTACTTTTTTAAAAAAAAAGTACACCCTGTATTTCCGAAACGAAGTCGTTAAAGGTCATAGTTTATTAAAACTATTACTCTTAAAATAATGCCAGAATAGTAGATTCTGTAACGAGGTTGGAATGAAAATTTGATCCGAGTGGAAGATTCCGAACGCGAGGGCAGCGAGCGTGAAGAACCACGAGTATCGAATTTTCATTTTAACCGAGTAGCAGACTATATTTTCTCCACGACCAAAAATACTATTTGCAATATTTGTAATTTCAGGTGGAGTATTATCCAGTTCCATATCTGATTCATCCGATTTTTCACTCATTTTGACTTGCACTAAAATTTGTCTGCTGACATTAACAGTTTCGAAATTGATGTCGTTTAGATCAATTACAGAATATTTATTTCATATCTTGTTATGGAATGAAAATACACGCAAAACGCATAAGAAGCAAGTGTTTCAGAATAAATATTCCAACTCAAGAGCGAGAATTTTTACATTTCATCAAAAATGATTTTGGAATTATTGCATTCAGTAATGGTCGTGGAGAAACCATATTCTGAAGTTTATCAAAGTACTTTTGAATCATCCTGTGTAATAGTACAATAACCATGAATACATGATATTTTTCCTGTTTTTCGATTATGAAATTGCTCAGTTTGATTGATATGGTTAGGACTGAAATTGAGAAACGTAGTATGTACTTGTGCTTTATATTCATAAACTTTAATAAAACATGCAAACATAATTTACTGGTAGTTTTATTGTTTTTGTAAATAAAATATGATTTCTTTGTTCAATAACTATAAATCATCAAGCAAATATACAGGGTTAATATTTTTCAAAAACAGAGTTATAGTGAGTTATTAATTCTACAATTTAAAGTTATTTTAAAATATACAGAGTGTCCTTAATAGTCAGGGCATATCAAACATACATTTTAAAAAATGGAAAATAAAATATTATTATATTATTTGATAATTCCCCACAAAATTTACGCCTATTTTGTATAAAATGTCATTTGCCTAAATTCAATTTTTTCTGAGATATAAGTTTAAAATATGGCATTTTCAAAATTTTACAGGCTATAACATTGGCATTGTTCATCTTAAAGTTTTTACCTCATCGTCTTTTTTTTTTCGTTATCTTAAAGTTACAACTTTTGGTTTAACATGTTAAAGCATTTTTTGATATAACGTGTTTAACCAAAAGTTTCTGTTTGAAGGTCAGATTTAAAATTCATTTCTCTTTTACTGAACTAAAGAAATGGCGCTATTTCCTTTACATTTTGACATTACTTATTTTAAAAATTAGGCACCCTTCTCTACCTTTACTTTCTTTGGTTTAGTTTTATTCCCTTATTTTCGTATAAGCTGCTTTCATCAAACTTTTAAAGAATAAATTAATAATAAAAAATGTTTTTAAAATGTTCAGCAGAAAAAAAAATTTAAAACTCTTAAAGGTATTTAACGATCGACGTTTCTTTTCATCGAAGTTTTGTTAATATTCTGGTTTGATTGAATAAAAATGAGACTAATCTTTTGAAAGTACGAAGGCAGGGAAACGTAATACCAATAAAAGGCCTGAATTATTAAGAGTTTGAAATCAATTCTAAACAATGGGCTTTTTTACTAAATTTTGATTTTGACGCTATCCCTTAAAGTAAAAAAAATAAAATTTTCAATGGTTTTAGTTTTTGAATTTACTTTTCCGACCTATGACGAAAAAATGACGATACAGTGCCTATCAACTAAAAAACTGCAAACTGCAGTAGGGTGTTGTGGGTGCTGTAATTGCATCGAAAAAGTTCTCTTGATCCATTTTAGAAAAAAATCTTTAATAACAAAAAAAAAACAGATTCGTATTAATATTTTACAAAAACGTGATTTTAAATGTCTTAATGCCTTTTTACATTGGGTGCAATTGCAAGAAAAATGGCCTGGAAGCATGCGCTTCGACGACGTTTTAATCGGCTGATGCACGTTTTCCCATCAGCTGTTTAAAACGTCGATTAAGCGCATGCTTTTAGGCAAGTTTTTCTTGCAATTGCACCAAATGTAAAAAGGCCTTTATACAAAATATCAGCTATACTTATTATAACAAAGATAACAGCGTCCTTTGTTAATGTCATTAGACAACGGGGTAAAACAATTCAGATTTTAATGCTCTTTATTGTTTGCCTAATCTGTTGGTTTAAAATACAAGCCAGCTTTTGAATGGTTGCAAAATGTAAGCTAATTAGAAGCTGAATTGTAGCTTGTATATTTTGTTTCATTGTGTAATTTTATTAAGAGAAAATAAGTTAAATTGGTTTTTATTTAAAAAAGAGATATAAGTAATTCTCATGTCTTTAATGACCTGTTGTGCTTTTTTGTATAAAATAATCAAAGGTATATACAAATAACTACTACTCCTCTGTATTATCATAAAGGCGTCCATAGAACGTTACTTAGAAAGGGGGGGGGGGGACAAATAAGGTAAAAAAAATACTGTGATATGCTGAAAACTCCCAAAGGGACTTATAAAAAAAAGGTTCCTGAAACCTCTTCTCTGCCCAAAACAACTTTTTAAAACAAAGGTTCCCGTGGGTATTTGGGATTAATGGTTGGCTAGGGCGGGGGGGGGGGGGGCAAGTATCACTGAACAATCCCTTTTAATAAGAAAGCTCGTATGCTAAAAAAAAAATCGACAAGCCAGGCGGGGGTGCAATATTTGCATATACATATAATCATGGACGTCCGAAGAAACGTTTTCAGGGAGAGGGCAAACATTTTTTTATTGGAAAATGCGAAACGGTGGGGGGGGGGGACATGTTTTCTTCGGAAAATGGCTTTGGGGAAGGGAGGGGGGAAGGCGGGGTAGAAAAAAATTATGAAAAAAATAAGTACCTATGAAATATTTTATTTAGTTCAACGTTTTAATATGTAATAATCTTTTTTTTCTATTAATTTCGAAAGAAATTCAAAGAAGAAAAATGTAACGAAGGTCTTGAAAAAGTTAGTTATAAAGCCCAGTAGCGCTATCAGAAAATCAGTTTGAAGAAAGGAAAAACCAGGGTGAAAAGCAAGCAGAAGCCCTAAAATAATAGCGAATTTTTTTAGCAAAATTAGTAAAACCTACAGATATTGGCTTTATATAAAATTGGAAGGTAAGCGACACCTGAGGGAATATTTTTATAATAGTAAAAATAGTAAAATTTTTTATATTTTTACGTTTTACTAAGTGAGTGGATAATGTTATATCCAATATTGTCTAATGGCAAGCTTGATATGGATAATACACCGAAGTTGTACAATATATTTTTTCTACAACCCAATGTACGACTCTTATACTAAAAATTATTTAAATTATACCTTTTATTTAGTGGGTAACCTGAATGTTATAATATATTATATACTATAAGAAAGATAATAAAAGCAATTGAAAAAAAAATATTTTTTTTTTGAAAAGTTCAACATATTATGCCGATTTGGGACTTTTTCATATTACCACAAAATCATTAATCCTTCGTCATTCTCGTCTCAGGCTTGGTCTTCACTCCTTAAAATTTGCCCTTACACAATCAGTATTACTGTCATTTCCATATCAAGTCACTTTGACTGATCGTGTGTTTGATTTTCACATTGGGCATTTTGCAAGATAACATACAAAAAGCGATATATTTATTAATAAAAATAAACAATGCTTGTTTTTTAACCATAGCCAAATTGATGTATTAGTGTGCTGCAATGTATTCTTGGTTGCCTGCTTTCGCAAGAATAATAACGTCGAGAGGTATCTAGAAAGTTAAATGTTTTTATTTTTGTGTTTTGAACTGACGATCCTAAATCATGTCAGTCCTTTTTAACCCGCCCTTGGGTGTCCAATTTAATCGAAGAGAATAAGGCTTATATCGCCTTAACCACCCTCGCGCATCCCTGTTGGGGGTCCGGGACTTGGAAACCCATGTACTGAGTTCGTCTATTGCCAAGGAGCAACTGGAGGTCGTCTGGTGCCGAGAGGGGAATCACCCCTGCACTCTCGATCGTGCGACACTGCAATCTTTGCAGTCCCCGCCCAGCTTCTCTCCAGCTCTTTACCTGTTACCGTTTTTTGTCCTTGCGACAGGCGAGCTAGGCTGCCGCTGGGCGAACGATCCGAATATGATCAACTATTGGCTTTACTAGCAGATTATGCTTGCTCACTCAATAGCCAACCCTGCCTAGACCCGTGAAGGGAGGTCCGCGGCGGTGGAGTCCGAAATTCCTTCGACGATGATGGATAACGCAATAGCACACAGACGTCAGACGATTGACAGCCATAGGCGCAGACTTTTTGCAAGTCGCGGCCTCGGGTGTCGCGCGTCTCTGATGAGTCCCAGTAGGACGAAACGGCTGATCATGGACTATGGAAAGACAGTGAACGCTTCAGTGTTTGGGGAACGGTATACACCCATAACCCTCCGACCCGGTTGTTAGGCCGCGGTGCACTGAGGAATAGACGAAGGGGTCCACAGCGTGGAAACCCCGGACGCTCTTGACATTGACAATACAGGGCCCCCTTGTTGGTGGGAGGTATTCCTCCCATCTTCGATGAGGTGGTCTGCCTCGTATAAGGTTTTCACGCCTTGAGGTGGACGTTGGTTAAAGTGCCTGTGTCATGTCATGACTGTCAGTTAATATCATAGTTGTTGATCAGACGTTTGCGCCGTTCTCGGGCGACTCATCTGTGGCTTTGCTTGGCAATGTGACGCGTACGATGTCCAATATCATACAATAAACGTATTTGAATTTGAAATAAAATAAAATAAATGTAAAATTTAAAAAAGGTACATTGATATTATTATCAATTTTTATTTCCAAAATGAACATTCGCGATGGTAAATTTTTTTAAAAATAATTACATTCTTTATCATTTACATAAGAGCAATGCTGAACACGTGAAAAGAGAAGTGACAATACTTCATCGACAAAACAGTGATTTAACCTAAAATAATCTTTAAAATTTTATTAAATTTTTTTCTACAAAGTTTATAATTTCGTTTGTTTTTTTCTAGTTTAATAAACATATCTTCAGTTTTCATCATTTAATTAAAATGTATATGTAATTTTTTTTTCTCGAGTGATATATTAAAAGTTTAAGGGTCGATTACTTGAGACTCAGTTGAAAATAGTAGAAAAATTATTGTAAAAAATTATTTATACCGCAAAAAATAAAAAAGAAGGCAAATATAAACTTTCAAATTCATAAAGCATTAGTATAAAGGTCTTTACATATAATGGTGTCAAAATTTTGTTTTTCATTATCTAAATGGGTTTTCCATCAATCGTTCTCATTACACACGCATGTGACCTGCTTGATATCTGTGGATCAACCTAGCGTACCTATGCAGAGCCCAGTAAGAATAGACCTTAAATGTTTTTAAATTTTTTCAAAATTTAATTTTGACCGGTAGAGCCTATTTTAAAAAAAATTTTATCTATGACATTTTAAATAACCTTTAAAGCCAAAACTCAAAGTGTAAATTTCCTAAATTGTTCAAATAAAAATGTTCCCAAATGATGCCGACTTTACCCGTGACACTGAATAATCGTGGTCATTTCTCAAAACCTTCCTGACCAATCCTATTTTCGTTCATTTTATATGCCTCGTTACCTCGACATCACGATAATGAAAGTTAACCGAGATAAGCACGCCCGAATTATCAGAAGCAAGCTGGTTTTACTATCCACAATAAATCTATCCGAATCCATAAAAACAAGTAGATGTCGTTTTATTAAGCCGAAATCACAAGTGAAATGTTTGGAAAATTTAACTTTCCAGACTACCGTTAAATTAGGGTCAAGCGTCAAAATATCTTTTCGTCAGTGTATTTAATTTAGGATAAAAAGGAAAATATGCGTAGGTTAGTGTTGTTTCTCGGGTAGTTGATGCCTTGAGAAAAACGGTGACGCGTTTTTTCCGCACCCAAATAAGAACACCTTAACCATATGCAGACCCTACACGATCAATTGACCTGACAATCCTGATTAAATTTTTCGTAATTTTTGCATCAGTCTTGTTTATAATGTACGTTGGTCCTGCCATTAATCCTTAAAATTGGACCTTACACGAACTGTATTACTTATTGTTGGTTTTTAATTTTTTACGCCTTTATTTTTGACTTGAGAAAAAAACAAAAAACATTTTTTTATAGCTGTCTTTTATGTTCTACAAGATGGCGTTATTAGTTTTTAAATTTGACGTTTCGTTCTTTAGATACCAACATCATGTCAATTTTTTTTAAATACGGACCTGGAATTTTAAATACAGGCTTAGGGACCTCTAAGCTTTAGAAATTTAATACAATTTAAAGTTTTTTTAAAATTTAAACGTTTGGTCATCTAATAACACACTTTTTCAAGTTTTTTGTATATAATTACGGTCCTGAACATTTAGAGCCAAACCAAAAAAAAAATTATGATTTGAAAAATCCATCCATTTTTACTCAGATGATATTTTGTAAGAAACATAACCTATAATATCGGCTTCAAATATTTTTTAGTCTGTTTATTTTTGTTACATGTTTCGCCCGAAACTGGCATCATCAGACCGTATAAACAGTGAAAAAAATTTGAAATTGTTTTTAAAACAAACATAAGAGGTCTAAGGTAAAAACAGTAGGACTTAAGATGTTATATTTAATAAAATAAATAATAAAAACTAGAATTATACTTCTCCATGCATTGAAAACTTGCTTACTTGTATTTTTACAGTAACTCTTATTAAAATAATAAACTGCCTAAACACCATAACTTCCTATAATGTAATGTGTGTGTAATGTAATTTAAGTTATCCTAAAAATAATTGCAGGAGCCGAAAGAATAATTTGAAATTTTAATGATGTGATATTTAATGACCAAACGTTAAAATTTTAAAAACCTTTAAATTGTATTATATTTACAAAGCGTAGAAGTCCCTAAAAATGTTTTCAAAATTCCAGGTCCGTATTTAAAGAAATTGACTTGAGGTTGGTATCTAAAGAATGAAACGTCGAATTTGAAAACTAATAACGCCATCTTGTAGATCATAAACGAAGGTATGAAAAAATGTTTTTGTTTTTTCTTTTTCTCAAATCAAAAATGAAGGCGCAAAAAATTAAAATCCAAAACTGTAAATTTCGGTTTTTGCGGATATCTCCGAAGGTATTCGTAATTTTTACAATTTTTTTTTACCAAATTACTAAGCCCCAAAATTCGCAACTTTGCCTCAATTTAACCATCTTCGTATCTTTTACCATTTTAGAGATCCCCTTGTACACACGCAAATTTGAAGCAACCTGAATTTATATAAAAAATTGTAATTTAAAAGTTGACAACCAGAAGTGGATTTGAAGGAAGACCCATTTTCTTATTTCAAAAATATCTATATTCCCCTCATTTCTAGACAATTACTACAAGCTTTGCATAAAATGTACTATATACCTACCAAATGAACGTTTTCTTACTAACCTTGGTTATTTTTTTCCATATAAATAATATATATTATTATAAATATTTGTGCACGGGGATATTTTCCGGAGATCCAACCCTAATTGATATTAAAACTTTTATTATACGCAACAAACATAGTAATTCTTCCTTAAATGGTGGAACATAAAGATAACCCGATAAACAGACAAAATTATAAGATTTCTAAAAAAAAAATCCATTTTTAACTAAAATTTTTAATGTTATTTCTACTTACACTATTGCCACTTTTCTTTCCAAGTTAACAGTAACTGTAAATTGGCGATTATTTTGAAAAATTTGACCATAGCGAACGTTAAAAATTCATACTAATGCACAAAATCTATTTCTAACTGTTAAAAACGAATTCTACGGCTATTTTGTTGCACTTTCGGTGTAATAATTCGTACGCAAGCAGAAATAAACCTGACAGACCTTTTTTTCTTCTGTGCAATTCAGTAAAACAATTATTAATCAAATTACCTGGTTGAGAAAATAAATTGTTCGTTTTTATTAATACATATATCGCTTTTTCTTTTTTCTTTCTGCAAAAAGCCGAATGTGAGAAAAAAAGATATATTCAAAAGTGAGTATGTATAAATATAAGAACCTACCCTAATCGATAAATATGTTCCGTTCTCATAAGTTCATGGCCAACTTAAAAGACAAGTTATGATGCCTAATTTAAATAATTTAAAAAAATTCTTAGCATGAAGTTCGAAAGTTAAGTCGTAGAAAAAATATACTGTACAATTCGAGTGGATTGCCCTTATTGCGCTCGGAAGTTTGGGCACTCCGCCTACGGCGTCGTGCTCAATTTACTTCCTCGTGCGATATGAACACCATATCCACTCTTATGGTACAAACGACTAGTTTGTACTTAAAATAGACTTAAAATTTTAATTTTGAAGAAATAGTCCATTCTTAAAGTGGAGTTAATTTATAGAAATAAATAAAAAAACATAAAGTCTTTCTCCACTGGTTTATTAGAAATAAAATTAGAAGGTGGTAGATACTCTACATGTTTCGGGTGTAGTAATACCCATCATCAGGAAACAAAAAGTAAAGAGAAAATATTCATAAGAGGAACAAACCTAAATGGTGAGTGGTAGTAAACCTCGATGGAGCTCTCATCGAGCTATGGAAAATCAAAAATTGAGAAATGGGATAATGATTAGAAAAAATTGATATACTTAAGTCTTAACACTGACCATGGGCAACAGGTAACAGTGGTTAAGAAGATCCCCGTTTGGGCAAAGAGAAAAATTAAGAAAAATAAGAAAAATGGGGATTCACAGGTCAAGAACTTTAATCCTGGGAACTGTAGAGAAAAAGAAAAAATTATTTATTAAGCCCTCATTTTTTTTTTATTTTTTTTTTTTGAAATAAAGAGGTTTAAATAAATAATTTTTTCTTTCTCTCTACGGTTCCCAGGATGAAAGTTCTTGACCTGTGAATCCCTATTTTTCTTACTTTTCTTAATTTTTCTCTTTGCCCAAACGGGCCTCTTCTTAACCACTGTTATCTGTTGCCCAAGTCAGTGTTAAGACTTAAGTATATCAATTTTTTCTAATCATTATCCCATTTCTCAATTTTTGATTTTTCATGGCTCGATGAAAGCTCCATCGAGGTTCACTACCACTCACCATTTAGGTTTGTTCCTCTTATGAATATTTTCTCTTTCCTTTTTGTTTCCTGATGATGGGTGTTACTACACCCGAAACATGTAGAGTATCTACCACCTTCTAATTTTATATCTAATAAACCAGTGGAGAAAGACTTTATGTTTTTTTATTTATTTCTTAAAATTTCAAGCCTATTGGCATTTTGCTCTCGTTCACATTTTGTTTGACAAACATACGAACTTTTAATTTGGCACCGTCCATAATAGGCATTTATTTAACCTATTTGGTTTCCACTATTTGGAATCATTTTCTCATTATATCCATGTCCAAAAAGTAATTTACGTTCCGCAAATTCTCAGCCACCGGGTGATATGTTACACTAGAGTAGGGAATAAAAAACATTAAATGCAATTTAGACTTGGTACAATGCCCGGCGGAATAATCGAATTATCCAAACGATTTCTTGTTACGCTTTTAATCGTATCAACTACATTGATTATTATAAAATATAAATAGAAAGAAACTAAGCGGAAAGAGGACAGAGTAGGGCGTCTATCTTTTGCATTCAAGTACACAGGGACGCCAAAAGTAATGGGATCCCTGGGGCACAGGTTTTTTTTTATGATGAAACACCTGCACTGTAGGAAAAATCCTTTAAGGCGCTCTGGGAGCGGTGCGTGTGCGAAGAAAGCGATTAACGTTAAAGATTGTATTCATTGGGAAACACGACCTCAGGAAGACCATTCCACAAAGATGACGTTCTCCAGATGAAAGAATTCTTGAACAGTGAAGTTCGAGGAGTACTAAGTTGAACAACATATGGATGAGCGGCAGCGGTTCGCCGTGTATTTCTATTTTGCATTGCTCTAGGTGGAATCAAGTGGGCAATGTCAGTCGAACACCTGCCATGGAAATATCTGTAAATGAGAGCCAAATCACCAACCTGTCTTCGATGCTCCAGGCTATCGAGGGTCTTGGTCAGCTCGGGGTCGCCGATCAGACGAACGGCTCTCCTTTGAATGGAATCCAGTAGCCGAAGGGTGTGCTTGGGTGCAGAGCTCCAGACATGAGAGCAATATTCTAATGATGGTCGAATCTGGGCTTTGTAGAGTGTCAAAAGTTGATGAGGTGTGTACAATCTTTTGGTGCGGAAAAGTACACCAAGTTTCTGTGCAGCTGCCTTGGCAATTGGGGCAACGTGATCATGCCAAGACATATTACCTCCCAGATTGACCCCCAGCAAATTAATAGACGGTGCCAGGGGAATTGCGTGTCCTGCCATGACTATATCCAGTTCTGCAATGTTAACCTTTTTGGGGAAGACTGCTGCCTGGGTTTTCTTAGCATCAAATTCGACTTGGTTACTGTCACCCCAAGCCAAAATTTCTTCCAGGTCATTGTTGAGGCGCAATACTTCATGCTGCCTGCGAAGATGTGCGTCGGCAGCGGATGTTTGGGGAGTCAAGGTAAAAGATGAGACAAGTGTGCTGTCATCAGCAAAGCTATAAATTGGATTTTGAGTTTTGAAGGTCGTTAATATACAGTAAAAAGAGGGTAGGCGACAATATGGACCCTTGAGGAACACCGGCATTGATGGTGAAGATGTCTGAGAGAAACCCGTCAATCGCCACTTGCAGAGAACGGTTCTTAAGGAAGCTGGTTAACCATAAACAAAATCCATTAGGCATACCGTAGGACCGCAATTTACTTAGAAGCCCATCGTGCCAAACACGATCAAAAGCCCTAGAGATGTCCAGTGTAACAGCCGGGATTCTCCATGATGTTCGATGGTGTTGCTCCAAAGATGGGTGACATATGCCAGAAGGTCACCTGTTGATCTGGACTTACGAAAACCGTATTGATGGTCGCTGATAATGTTAAGCCCTTCCAGATACTTTAGGTGTTGTTGGTTAATAGCTTTCTCCATTACTTTTGAAATTACTGAAAGCAATGCGACGGGTCGGTAGTTGCTTGGCAGGGTCTTTTTACCTTTCTTTGGAATGAGCTGGACACGCGCCGACTTCCAGCAGGATGGAAATATTCCTTTTTTGTAGGATAAGTTGAAAAGTCTACAAAATACAGGTAGACAATGACAGGCTGTTTCGTCCTTATTGGAGTTCATCAGAAAGCCATAACCTTTAAGCAATTCCCATTACAGCCAAAATATGTTTTTAAGATATTTTTAAGAATAAATATATGATAACAAAAAATAATTAAAAACATTTCCGCTGTAATGGGAATTGCTTACAGGTTATGGCTTTTTGACGAGTCAAAATAAGAACGAAACAGCCTATCATTGTCTACCTGTGCCCCAGGGAACCCATTACCTTTGTACTTTAATGCAAAAGATAGACGAGCTATTCTGTCCGCTTGGCGCTAAGTTTCTTTCTATATATTTTAACAGGCACTAAATCCTACTATTTTATAAAATATAAATGTTGATGATTGTGCTCCAAAAATTAAAGTTTTAGTACAAAAAAATCTAAGAATAACAGTTCAAACCTCGTCATTCTACGACTAACCATTGCTGAGAAATAACGGGTTAAAGTTTGCGTGACGTCACGAAAGCTTCGGCTAGCGGCGCTCTGTAATTTTTTTTATCTCCAAACTATTTTTTTATCAGGCAGTAAGGTCTTCATTAAATTATTTTTAACAACTTGACGAATACTAAGCGCTAAAACTTTAGTAGTTTGTACAACAAGAGTGGATATGATGTCCATATCGCACGAGGAAGTAAATTGAGCACGACGCCGTAGGCGGAGTGCTCAAACTTCCGAGCGCAATATGGACAATCCACTAGAGTTGTACAGTATATTTTTTCTACGACTTAACTTCCGAACTTCATGCTAAGAATTTAAAAAAATTATTTAAATTAGGCATCATAACTTGTCTTTTAAGTTGGCCATGAATTTGTGATAATAAGAAACAATTGAGCAAAAATTTATTTTGATGGCAATTCCATTGACCATATTACACTGTAACATATTTATCGATTTGGGTAAGTTCTTATATTTATACAAACTCACTTTTGAATATATCTATCTTTCTCACATTTAACTTTTTGCAGAATAACAGACAAAAAGCGATATATGTATTAATAAAAACTAACAGTTTATTTTCTCAACCAGGTAATTTGATCAATATTGTTTTACTGAAATGCACAGAAGAAAAATAGTTATTTCGGGTTTATTTCTGCTTGCGTAAAGAATTATAACTCCGAAAGTACAACAAAATAGCTGTAGAATTTGTTTCAAATAGTTAAAAATGGATTTTGTGCATTAATATGAATTTTTAACGTTCGCTATGGTCAAATTTTTCAAAATAATCGGCAATTTCCAAACTAGAAACACTGTTAACGTGGAAAGAGAAGACGAGAAGTGGCAATAGCGTAAGTAGAAATAACATAACCTTAAAAATGTTAGTAAAAAATGTTGTTTTTTCTAGATATCTTATAATTTCGTCTGTTTTATCGGGTTATCTTTATGTTCCACCATTTAAGGAAGAATTACCAAATAATTTTCTATGTTTGTTGCGTATAATAAAAGTTTTAAGATCAATTGGGGTTCGATCCCCGTTCAAAATATATCGGAAAATATCCCCATGCACAAATAATTATAATAATATATATTATTTATATGGAAAAAAATTACCAAGGTTAGTAAGAAACGTTCATTTGGTAGGTATATAGTACATTTTATGCAAAGCTTGTAGTAATTGTCTAGAAATGAGTGGACATAAAGATATTTTTGAAATAAGAAAGTGCGTCTGTGTACAAATCTTTAGTTCGGCAGAAAATAACAATAATTTGGTAGAAATATATTTTGGTATTAATTTTGTTATTATACCTTCAATTCTTGCACCATTTCGTGTACTCTTTAGGAAAATATTGTGTATACACATTGACTCTGGGATAAATGTTTTGATTTAAATTTAAAAAGAACAAATTTCATCTGACAGATTTGCATATTTTTGAAGCATATTGTTAACCTAACTTCTCTCAACTGTCAGAAAACGAATTTACAACATGTAAATTTGGCTTGTCTGTAATTGACTACTGTGATTGGTCAGTTTCATAACCTAACTAGGACGGATATAAAATTTTGCCGCACAGTTAACTGGAATAGCCTACTTTACCCGCCACTAAAGCGTAAAGGAAACCGCAAATTTCCATGTGGGAGTAGAAAAACGTAAATTCCATGCACTATACTTATTTATGCAGCGGCCAAGATCTTGTGACGTCACGCGCTGAAATATGACATCTTTGCAGAGGCATATCTCCGTTATTATATGCGATAGAAGGGTGCGGCCTAGACTATTATTCTTAGTTTTTTTCTTTATTTTATTAAATAAAGTTGTTTTTTTGGCGCACACCCCCTTTAAACTTTGTTTTAAATATAATTGTGTTCCTTGTAATAAAAAAGGATATTCAAATAGAACATTTTAAAATACTATTTTTAAAAGAATTCCTAATAAGCTTACAACTATTTGAGTTTCAAAATACAATAGAATCAATTGCATACTTGAGCGGAAGTTCTTCGCAGTTTTCAGGATAACCATATTATAGACACCACACACTCAAGTATAACAATTGTTGCAATCAATCAATCTATTCGGTGGTCTAGACTGCTCGCTTCATCATTATATTGTGTGGTATGGTCTGCAGAGGTTGCTATAACAATTGAAGAGTGGAAGTAACAAAGGTGGTAAGTGCTATATTTTCTGAATTTGAGTTATTGCTGTAGAACGATGTTAAAAGACATGCTTTGTGACCCCACAAAGGAAGTAAGTGCCATGAGTCAGATTACGCTTTTTATAATAAAAATAAGATGGCGCCACCGGTAAGCGACCACGGGTATTTCTTATCAAGAGAGACAAGTGCCAGAGTTACAAAGTTAATTATTGTGGCACTTACCTCGTTTCTATTTTTTTTATGAAGTTAACTATATTTTCAGCTTTGTTCCATAATATATATCAATGTATGTTTGAATTATTGGTTTTCCGATAGCCTTTAACATGATTTTTAATGCTAATAAACAGAAAAAACTAATGTTGACTCTTTATTAACGTTTTTCTTGAATACCTATCTCGAAACTTTGTTTTTGGCACTTACCACCTTTGTTACTTCCACTCTTCAATTGTTCCTTTGTTATTATACAGGGTCGCATTTATTTATTATTAGAACGGTCAATTATTTCTTAATGTAGAATAGCTGGTGAAAAATTTATAAAGACCATTCAACATCAGAATTGCCAGCGGAAGAGTTCAGATTGACAAAGCACCGAAGTGAATAGGACTTGTTCTAAAAAAATATTTTATTTACAACCTGGTTTAAAAAAAAACAAAGCCGAATTTCTAGATTTTCTTACTTACTATTTCTATTTCAGAAACGTGTAGAGTAATAAAATGGGAAATTCCGTCCAGTTCTGTTCAATTTCGTTGTCGGCTATAGGTGCAGGTAAATTTTTTGCATTAAATTATTTATAACTAACCAAAGGAAAAAAAGAAGATAATTTGATAAAGAAGGAACTATTAGCTATAGCAAATTTACACAAACATCGTATTATTATGCCGTGGAAGATATAACTTAAACTACATAGTGTAACTGTGCTGCGCCTACCGCCATATCATTCCGAACTAAATCCTATAGAACTTATATGGGCGCAAGTGAAATGATTTGTGGCAAGGCACAACACGACATTCAAAATGAAGGACGTTAAGCTACTGTTTGATCAAACCACTAAGAAAGTGACACCAGAGATCTGGCGAAAAGCAGTCCATCATGTCATTAAAGAAGAGGAAAAAATGTGAGATCTTGACCACCTGATCGATCAGACCGTCGACCCGTTAATTATAACGTCAAGAGGAGATTACAGTTATTCAGATGGCGAAGAATATTATGATTTTTTTATAATTTAATTTCTGTATTAGGTATATTTTGTATTTTTTAAGTTTAATAAAAAATAAGTATAACTAATACTATGTTCATAATGCACGTCTTTGTCACGCCATTTTGAGTGTTTGTGAATGGATAACAATAGGCAAAACCCATACACTGACCCAAAACCGGGTGTTAATACCTGCACTTAATGAAAAGAAAGAATTTTGCAATGAAATCAATGCTAAATGATGAGAGTGGCTTAAATATTCGTTGGGTCACTCTGTAGTCTATTTGTATACCTAATGAGCTTTTATTACTCTTTTCTAAAATAAACTATAATTACATTTTGTAGTTTAAAGTATCGGAAGCTTTACTAAAATCCAACAAATCTAGCGATGTAATTTGCTTGTTTTGCAAACTTAAACGTACTTTGTTAAGGGCCACTTGTATAGGTTCAGTTTAAACTATAAGTGACTGAGTTACACTTAAGTAATGCAACTGCATAAAATTAATTTTAACTGCCACTTGTAGTTGAAACTGAACCTAAACAATTCGCCCTAAGAAGACGAACAAGGCTTGTAAAAAAATATTCACGAGAGAACTCGTTTTTCGACATTTAACATCCAGATATATAACCTCGGCCGGCTGATTAGGACTTTCAAAATTTCCCCAGATTTTGACAGAGACGTATTCAGCCAATGTTTGATTCATGAACGTATGATATTGTGTTTTAGACTTATAACTAACAATTAATTATGGATCATAACTATTGTTTGCCTAGTACCGCAGCTGCTGCCATTGCTGAGAAAGTATTTTAAAACTGTTTAAATTTATTTTTACAATAATTTCTTGCATTTAGCCATATGACGCATTTAAACATGCTTTTTAGAAAGCGCCTTCTTGGCGTAGGGGTATAGGCTCTACACTTTGGAACTAAAGGTCGAGGTTTCGAACCCGCTTCGAACAAAACTTTTTTTATTGTAATTTTTTGTTTTTCAGTAATTATTTATTTTTTTAAATTGATTTCAACTAAAAAAAATGCAAGACAATTATTAACCTTAAATCTTTAAAATAAAAAAATATTTCGCAATTATTATGAATGTCCCACTTATAAGGGAAACAAGCTTATATTTACGGTATTTCTGAATTGGTTGTTTTAAATTTTAGTGTGGTTTCGTGTGATATTAGGAAGCATTTTTTTATTGGTAAAACTTTTAGTTAACTTATTGGGGTACGGATTTATAGGGGTTGTAAAATAATAATTCACCTTTAGCGATTATTAGTTTTCATTTTCGTACAACTAAAAGTTTCGGTATTTAACAAATTCTGCAGTTCCTATCTTATTATTGGGGTCTGTTAAATTGTTTTTTTAAATTAACATTTTACCCTTTTTCTTGTCAATAGATTGTGTTTTTTTGAGGGTGCTAGATTTAGGGGCTTAGCACCACAAAGTACCCCCCGAACTACGCCTATGTCAATATTAGATATATTATATAACAACACATTAGTTAATACTTTTTATATAAATAAAGCAAATAAACATTTCTATTGTATGTTTTACTCAAATAGCTTACACGACTTTTTCTATTTACCACTATGTCGACCGGTAAGCATATCTACTATCTCTGTTATAATTACCTATTTCCAAACGAGAAAAGAACACAAGGGATATAGGCGAATAAAAGAAGCTGTCATTTCCTAATCTGTTTTGCAACTTTTTACTTTCATCTTATTGTAATCTTGTTTAGCCTGACAACAATAGCTATTAGTGGCTTAAAGAATATTATTGTTTAAACATACATTTTACATTTTAAAAATTTGTAACTTCTAAGTTCGATCCTGTAATTTACGTCAAATCATGCCAACATAACACACTAAAATTAACCAGCATGTCATTCATATCACGTGATTGGGCCAGGATCTTGCGAGTTCTATCAAGATTATTACTATAGTTTTTTTTTATGATAAAACACCTGCACTGTAGGAAAAATCCTTTAAGGCGCTCTGGGAGCGGTGCGAGTGCGAAAAAAGCGATTAACGTTGGTCTTGAACCGTTGAAGATTGTATTCATTGGGAAACACGACCTCAGGAAGATCATTCCACAAAGATGACGTTCTCCAGATGAAAGAATTCTTGAACAATGAAGTTCGAGGAGTGCTAAGCTAAACAACATATGGATGAGCGGCAGTGGTTCGCCGTGTATTTCTGTTTTGCATTGCTCTAGGTGGAATCAAGTGGGCAATGTCAGTCGAACACCTGCCATGGAAATATCTGTAAAAGAGAGCCAAATCACCAACCTGTCTTCGATGCTCCAGGCTATCGAGGGTCTTGGTCAGCTCGGGGTCGCCGATCAGACGAACGGCTCTCCTTTGAATGGAATCCAGTAGCCGAAGGGTGTGCTTGGGTGCAGAGCTTCAGACATGAGAGCAATATTCTAATGATGGTCGAATCTGGGCTTTGTAGAGAGTCAAAAGTTGATGAGGTGTGTACAACCTTTTGGTGCAGAAAAGTACACCAAGTTTCTGTGCAGCTGTCTTGGCAATTGCGGCAACGTGATCATGCCAAGACATATTACCTCCCAGATTGACCCCCAGCAAATTAATAGACGGTGCCAGGGGAATTGCGTGTCCTGCCATGACTATATCCGGTTCTGCAATGTTAACCTTTTTGGAGAAGACTGCTGACTGGGTTTTCTTAGCATTAAATTCGACTTGGTTACTGTCACTCCAAGCCAAGATTTCTTCCAGGTCATTGTTGAGGCGCAATACTTGTTGTTCTAATTCCTACGAAAACTGATCAATAAAAACAATAATTTTAAACCGATTATCACATGAGCAGTTTTGGTAATGATTTATTATATGTATTTCTCTAATTTTATCTTCAACTGTCAAAATGATAATAGGCCCTAAATATTTAAATTCCTAAGGATCTGTAATTTTACCTAATTGTTCTATGATGGCCTTTTCCCCTCTGTATAACCATGATAATATATAACAACTGGTTATTATAAGAGAGCAATTTTGCAATAAATAAGAAACTTATCTTGTTTCTTTCAGGCATTATAAAAGTTTGAACACAAAGGACGTTTTAGCAAAAGTGTCACTGGCTTTATAGGGTTATTATTTAGGTTTTTATTTCGGAATCTTTTGTGTCTGACGACAGGCATCACGCACACGCTTACAAAAAAACCTTAGTTTTTTTCCGTTGAGAAAATCGAGTCTTTATGATGATAAAAACACATGAGTTCTTTAGGGACAATAAGGGAAATGTCAATTCTTAATCAAAATATTTCTAAAACTAACGCGGCTACGGTTGCAGTCTAAAACAACTAGTGTTTTAGTCTCATCTCGCATTTTTGTTGGTCTCGTTTCATTCAAGAAAAGAGTAATCCTAGATGATACAGAAGTTTTGGACTTTATTTGTTTTTAATCGCAACGTTTCAACTGCTAAGTTTCTCCAGTCGTCTTCAGGTGAATACTGAGAGAGTAATCCTGTCTCTTGCGATACGAGACAAACGTTTTCCTGCGAGAATTTCGGGAGACGAGACCAAAATTATGCGAGGACGAGAAATCTCACATAAATCTTTCTATAAACAAATATTTTGTGAAAAAATATTAAAACTAAAAAGTCATTTTAAAAAGAAAATTGACTTTGCTATTGTTTTCGTTTATTTTTATTTTGTATGCTTGAATAATTAAGTTGTATCATGTTTCCAATTTTTTTTTAGTAATTAATGGTCGGGAACAAGATACAAAGTAAATTTACTGGTTAATCTTAAAATTACTCTTCGGGGAGTTTAAAAATATTCACAAATTTGGTAAATACCTTTAAGTAAATACTTACTTCATCCGTCCAAAAGAAGGTCCTCATGGAAAGTAGGAGAAGCGGTGTTTTCACACGTTTCATAAACCAAAGATATTTTTTTCGCCAAAAAAATCTGCATTCTTTGAATTTATTTATTTGAAACAAATGTTTTTTTCGTTGTTTTTAAAAACGTAGTTCAAAAATTTCAAATACCAAATGTTAATCGACTAAAATTACTATATTTTGAAATAAAAGATTCCACTGAACCCCCCCCCCCTGCCCTTTTGATTCGCCACCGTATATTTACTTTGCTGGAAAACATGCTCCTAAAAGAATATGTTTTTTTTCTTTTTTATGATGTACATAACTATCGCTAAATCCCATCTAGACAGTTCGATTATTCTACGAAAAATACGAAACCATAAAATGAAAAACATCATCTCTTCAATCTTACATTGTATTAAACTCTTAAGCTACTGAAAAATCGTTTTTTGCCGATTTATCTTTTTTTTTGCATCAGCCGAGTGTCCAGATCGGGAAATAAAAATATATCAAATATGCGAAATACCATCATTAATCATATATTTTTTAAAATGCGATGTCAGTTTCCGCTATTTGGAATAGAATAAAATATTTATAATTTTGAGCAGACAGAAGCCAAGAATATTTTTTATCCTTATACCCATTGGCGCCGATTCCGTGGGGGCCATATTTCTTTGGGGGCGTAACCCCCATAGCCTAACCCTCATAGTACGTTTACATAATAATGATACTAATAGCAATTCGTTTGCGAACGTGCGTTACTTGAGATTTGATAATTTAATTTTTTTCTATAAAATTTATCTACAGTTGTCGTTTCCTTTTTTAATTTAGCAGGTTACCATATTTAGGAAACAATTATTTTGGCTTTGAAAGTAAATTATGCTAGATCTGGCAACCCCAGTCTGCCGCTTTGCTTAGAGCTCGTAGAGAATTTGAAAAGTCCCTGGTCTCAAAGTCTCAAGGTTGCCAGGTCTGGTGAAATTTCACTAGATTTAATGATTTAGAAACCAATCCAAAGTGATTTAGTGAAAACTTTCGTTAAATACCCCAGTTTTAGTGATTTTTCGGATTTTGTAGCAAATAAGACAAAGTCGTCTAAAATACAATACAAAAATGCAATATTTTAAAAATATTTTTTTCAAAAACACGGCTATTTTTAATTATCCGCTCGATCTATATTTTCTACACGTTGGCAGCCGTGATGTCAGATCTGCGCATCATGCAGATCTGACATCACGGCCTAGTCAGCGAGGTCAAGCATCGGCGCGGTCAAGTTGAAGCCAGTGTTACCAGATCTCCTGTTTTAGCAGAAGATCTACTGTTTTCACTCTTAAACTACTGTTCTACTGTTTTCACCCTCAAATCTCCTGTTGAAAATTTTTTAATACCAAAGAGGTAATTGAGCTACATAATTCACAAATGTACACAAAAACATTGGATCATTCGGAATTAACTGGCCAGAGCCGTCTTTCCGTACGGGCCCGGTACATTTTTTTTAGAAGTCACTTTGGATGGAGGAATGGCCCCGCGCGTCTTGGGGCCCACAATTTGAATCGATGACCTTTTTTTTAGAAGTTACTGTGGAGGGGGGCCCCAAAATTTGGACCGATGACCTTTTTTTTTTAAAAGTTACTGTGGAGGGAGCCTTATTATATTTAAAATTTATTAACTATTACATTATATTATGTGTATATTTAATAAAAGAATTTTTTTTTTATTCGTTGAAATCCGGGCTCCAAGCCCCCAGAGCAATTCTGAAGTTCCGGCGCCTATGCTTATACCTACTTTTTTTTGTCCGATTTTTTGACAAGCAGTCTGAATAATAATTTTGTATTTTAATTCAATATACAAGGTGTTTTACGATGGATGGAAAACGGGTGATACCTTTTCTTCAAAAATTTGGTTGCTCAGATAAGCAACCATGGTTTATCTTCTTAAAATATTTTTAGCAATGCGGCGTTGCCGCTTCTACTCAAAAAAGGTGGCACCATCGTTATCTTAAATAGAACACCCTATACCGGGTCCGCCAACGTGGCGGGGATGGAAGATTAAATCATTATCGAGGAGCTTATCAAAAATACTAAACCAGCATAAGGTATCGACTTAAAAGCGGCATATTTTAAAAATATTTTACATTATACAGGGTGGCTCAAAAAAGTGTGGCGGACTAAACTTGCATTTTTTTAAATGGAACACCCTATATATTATATTATTTTCTAATTCCCTATACAATTCCACGTATATTTTGTATAAAATGTCATATGTCTGAATTCAATTGTTTTTGAGTAATTGACGTTTAAAATATGGCATTTTTTGACTTTGACAGGCTGTAACATTGGAACGGTTCATCTTAGAGAAAAATGGTTTTCACCTCATTGTCTTAGTTTTTTATTCTCTATCCAAAAATACCAACTTCCGGTTTAACATGTTAAACCAAAAAAACGGTTTTAACGGTTTAACATAGTAAATCGGAGGTTGGTTTCCTTGGATAGAGAATAAAAAACTAAGATGAGGAGGTGAAAACCATTTTTCTCCAAGATGAACCGTTCCAATGTTACAGCCTGTGAAAGTCAAAAATGCCATATTTTAAACGTCAATTACTCAAAAATTGAATTTAGACATATGACATTTTATACAAAATATACGTGGAATTGTATAGGGAATTAGAAAATAATATATAGGGTGTTCCATTTAAAAAAATGCAAGTTTAGTCCGCCACACTTTTTTGAGCCACCCTGTATAATGTAAAATATTTTTAAAATATGCCGCTTTTAAGTCGATACCTTATGCTGGTTTAGTATTTTTGATAAGCTCCTCGATAATGATTTAATCTTCCATCCCCGCCACGTTGGCGGACCCGGTATATTATTTTCTAATTTCCTATGTCATTTCACATATATTTTGTATACAGTGTCATATTCAATTGTTTTTGAGATATTGACGTTTAAAATATGCCATTTTCAGACTTTGACCGGCTGTAGCACTGGAACGGCGTATCTTAGAGAAAAATCGTTTCACCTCCCTATCTGAGTGTTTTATTTTTTATTCAAAAATACCAACTTCCGGTTTAACATGTTAAACCGTAAAACAATTTTTTTGCTTAAACAATTTTAAACAAAGATGGTTGCCATTTAAATTCCGTTTTGTGATTTTTTAAACAGGTTGTAAATATAATAGCCCCAACGGATACATTTTTCAAGTCAATTTTATATTATAAAGCAGGTTAAAATGTACCATTTTAACATTTCCATGGCATGCTCTTTACCAGTGTGTGTTTAAAGGTTGGAGACAATGACATTTCTTGAACGGCAGTAGAGTTTTGGACTTGCATTGTCTTTATTTGTTTAGAATCACTACGTTTCAACTGGTAAGTATCTCCAGTCGTCTTCAGGTGAATACTGAATAAGTACGGTAACTACAGCTCTATTTATACTAGGCAGGTGTTGTGACGCATGACTAGTGTGCGGAGTCATGCGTGTTGCTAGGTGATGACGCATAACTGGATGAGTCATGCTTGATGAGTCATGCTCGATGACGTCATGCTCGATGAATCATGCGTTTAACTCTTGGGTGTTCTTATTCTAAGATTACATTTACTTAACAAGGGTTTCTAGACGTTTCTCATATCTAATGAAGGCTTACTAAAGCAACCTGGATTTTGGTGTATGGTCGCAGCTTCCTTAAACTTCCTCTTCCTCCAGTGCGGTTCTTTTTGCAGGATTTCCGCTTTTGTCCACATGATATGATGGCCGTGCGTCCAGGCGTGGTCAGCTGCACCTGATTTTTCGGTCTCTCCTTTTTGGGTGTTATTCCGATGTTCTTTAATCCTTACTTCTAGTGGTCTGGTAGACACAATTTTTCTTGTCTTTCTGGCTTGCTGGTTTCGTCTTCGTTAGGTGGCTTCTTAAAGTGTCTCCAGAGCTGAATACTGTGTTGATGTTGTATCGTTGTCCTAGTCTTCTTATTTTCTCGGAAACTGGAACGGCAAAATTATTGTTGTAGAGTAGCTCCTTGACTATAAGGAATATGTAAAATCTATTGAGGAAAGGTTATTATTGTTGTTATAATAGTTGTCAATCATGGAAGTGAAAAGGTTTAACATCAAAACAACAATACTACATTTTTAGAAATACGAGGAAAAATGAAAATACGCTTATTTAGTATTTTAAAATGTAACAAAAATAAAACAAGATTTTTTAATATTATGTGCCTAAAAATTTTAATTTCAATCATATTTAAGCCTTAATATAATAACATGTTTTTTAATATTTGGTAGTTGCACCGTTATTATCGATTAAGGCTTGTAAACGTCGTGGCATACGTAACACCATGTTTCTCGTATACTCATGCGTTATTGCATCCCATGCCATTATCCTTTGTCTTAATTCATCCCGAGTTCTAAGCTGGAAGTTGTGTTTATACATAAATTTTATTATCTCACCCCAAACGTTTTCAATTGGGTTGATATCCGGACTTTTCGAAGGCCACGGCAGAACACGAATTTGATTTTCTTCTAAATAATTTTGAACTATGCAGGCTTTATGCATAGGAGCAATATTTTGTTGAAATGGTATCATAACTTGGTTTAGTAAATTGCAATATAATGGTGCATTGAGCCTCCCCTGCACTATCTGGCAAACTCCTGGGCCCCTTGCACTAATCCAGCCCCAAACGTTTATAAAAAAGCATGTATATCTTTCTTCGTATCTCGTAGCAGAAGGTAGATTTTCCCATTTCCCACGATTGAAAGGTTTTTTCATCGGAAAATATTACTGTTTCCCATATATTACTTTAATTTATATATTCATAAGCAAATTCTACTTTTCTCTGTTTGTTTGATTCGGTCAAAAATATTTTATTGGCAGCACAACAACTTTTTATATCTGAACTACGAATTCTTTATGCAGAATTTGAGCTTCTGTCCACTTGATATGATGAAGGTGTCCGTCTGTACCGGATTTCTCGCTCTCTTCTTTTAGTGGATTGTTTCTGTGTTCCTTGATCCTTAATTTGAGTGGCAGTGTCTCACCACTATAAGATCGGCCACATTCCAGTGTATAATATCATCCAACATTTAAACAGACACAAGATTATTTATGTTTGAGTAATACGGAACACAGTGTAGCATTGAATTAATTGGCATACATTTATTATTACGATAGTTATCTTTCTGTGTAGGTACTACGAGAGCGTATGTCAAAATTAAATTAATTTTTTCTACTCCCACATGGAAATTTGCTGTTTCCTTTACACTTTAGTGGCGGGTAAAGTACGCTATTCCAGTTGACAGTGCGGCAAAATTTCATATCCATCCTAGTAAGGTTATGAAACTGACCAATCACAGTAGTCAATTACAGAGAATCCAAATTTACATGTTGTAAATTCGTTTTCTGACAGTTGAGAGAAGTTAGGTTAACAATATGCTTCAAAAATATGCAAATCTGTCAGATATGAAATTTGTCTATGTCTATAAACAATATTTTCCTAAATAGTACACGAAATGGTGCAAAAATTGAAGGTATATGTTACTAAAATATATTTCTACCAAATTATTGTTATTTTCTGCCGAACTAAATATTTGCACACAGACGCACTTTCTTATTTCAAAAATATCTTTATTTCCACTCATTTCTAGACAATTACTACAAGCTTTACATAAAATGTACTATATACCTATAAAATGAACGTTTTCTTACTAACCTTGGTAATTTGTTTCCATATAAGTAATATATATTATTATAAATATTTGTGCACGGGGATATTTTCCGATATATTTTGAACGGGGATCAAACCTGAATTGATCTTAAAACTTTTGTTATACGCAACAAATATAGAAAATTAACTGGTAATTCTTCCTTAAATGGTGAAACATAAAGATAACCCGATAAAACAGACGAAATTATAAGATTTCTAGAAAAAAAAACATTTTTTACTAACATTTTTAAGGTTATGTTATTTCTACTTACACTATTGCCACTTCTCGTCTTCTCTTTCCACGTTAACAGTGTTGCTAGTTTGTAAATTGGCGATTATTTTATTTAATTGGCCTACGGCGTCGTGCTCAATTTACTTCCTCGTGCGATATGGACATCACATCCACTCTTGTTGTACAAACTACTATTAAATCCCTAACTCAACATACCAACCATGAATTTGCAGCAAAAATTGAAAAACGGCTGACGCAAGCTAGGTTTAATGGAAAAGAAAACCCTATAAATTTAATATAGGATACTGAAAGAACGAGCCCTTGTCGTGGCCCGTTGGCTTGAATTGGTTTTTGATATTGAACTGTTCGTAAGAAATACGAAGTATTTTATTTAAGAAACTGATTCATTAATTTTCTTTGTAGAAAGAAGAATTGTTTTCGGTATAAAATCACCTCTCGGCGTTTCTACAACCGATTGACTTAATAATACTCTTGCAAATCACCTTTATTAATACATCTTGTCTACTTTAATTAAATTAATATCTATATACAGGTTGTTTCATTTAGCTTAGCCAGCGGCCATATATCTCGGAAACTACTGGGCATAGAAAATCAGAGAAAAAGTTTCGCATTTCGCCACTAGAGGCCACTAAAAATTAAACATTAAAGTTCTAAATTGAAAAAAGTTTGCTGGCGTGCAGACAAAATTAAACTTGAAAAAGTTTTATGCCTCCGCTGGAAATTGAACTCAAAACCTCTCGATTAAGCCTCAAGTGCACTGCTAATTGCGCTACGGAGGACCTGATATTCTCTCACCAACTTCGGTCATATAACTTATAAATTATATATAAAATTCTAAATGTCTCCGAAAATTCCCACATTAAGGTATATCATTGGTAACGTCATTAGAAAGCATAGACAATTCTAAATCATTTTGGTCCAAGGCTCATTGGCGTACCGACTTCAATAAGAGTGGGGGAAGCTGTTGAAAGTGTAAACATTTAATTTGCTGTAACGTCTAAACGACTTATACGATTTTAGTAAACTTAAGTTTGTTTGGAAGAGAAAGATAAGTACCTACTCTAAACTGTTGTATCCATTAGTACACGATAGTTCGTGATAAAATTGCTAGAGGGCGCAATTTGTAATAATACCAGTTTTTTGATTTTATCCGTAAAGTTCTAATATGGTGTTTAAAAAAATAAATCCAGATATTAGGAATCAAAATTGGGTTGTTGATTTTATTTCACGGTTATCTAGATTTATTTTTTAAAACATCACATTAGAATTATGTCTAAATTATAAGTTTTCCTTGATTTTATTTTTAATTTTAAAATATTTGGGTCAACATAATACAGTCATAAAGTTTAAACATATATTTTGTCGTGGAATGCTTGACCACAGAATAATCAAAATAACATTACTTTTTCAATCAAGGTGGTAAAAGTTATTGTTTTGGCAATATATAAAACATAAGAAGATATCTAACTGCGGTTATTAAATTTTTTCTTGCAAATTTAATCTAGCCCCAAAACTTAAATCAAACGGTAATGATTTAAGTTTTGGGGATAAAATGAAAAAACTGTTAATATTACAAATTGCGTCCTCTAACAATTTTATTAGAAACTATGGCGCACGAATTGATAGAACAGTTGAAAGTACTTATTATTCTCTTCTAGACAAGGTTAAGTTCACTAAAATCGGATAAGTCGCTTAGAAGTTACAGCAATTTAAATGATTACACCGTCAATAGCTTCCCCACTCTGATTGAGGTCGGTGCGTCAATGAGCCTTAGACCAAAATGTTTATTTTATTATCTAAGTTTTCTAACGATGTTACAAAAGTATACTTTAAAACGAAAATTTTCGGGGATATTTAGAATTTTAATATTTAATTTTCAATTGTGTCTCTTTGCGGCAAAATGCGAAACTTAAAAATTATTTCCAGGATTTGATCGTGACCACTTTAATAATGATTTTTTCCCCTGAGTTTCTATCCCCAGTAGTATCCGAGATATGGCCGGAGGTCAACCTTAATGAAATCCCTGTATATTTTCATTGGCTTTATTGGTGGGTGAAATTAGTGCATATCCGAATTAACTAATTAATAGTTCCCTTCCATACTCAATGTCCACGAGCCGCCACTGTAAACGGTGCAACAATAAATTGCAAAGGCAATAAAGAAACCTATATAATTTTTAAAAATATGGTTTGAACATCGCAAATCATTTCAGTTGAGCAAATTACTCAAAATGAAGATATTTTACATTGTCTGTGTTCTTAATATCTTTTAACTGCAATGTATTAATTATAAAGACATCTTTATGGTCGCTGTCGTTTCTTTCTTGTCTGCTCATTTATTTTTCTTTGTTTAAAAGAAAAGAATGAACAAAATTTATTTTGATATAGAAGGCATGTTCACAATTCATCTTCCCCGATACTGCATGAAGGTGGCATGTAAAATGTGCTATATTTCAGGATATCTATAATTGCATGAATTCACTGATTGTTATAAAATTTGTACGCACGATTTTCTTTGGGTACATCTGACCGCCCTAAAATTGCCGTGTCAAATCGCAATTTAACATTTTAATTTTAGCGCCGTTGAACAAACAAATCATACAAAATCGCAGTTTCAGTATTTTATGTTTTTGCGGTGTTTATTAGTAGGTAAATACCGAGGTAATAGTGAAAGTGATACTTTTCAAAGGAAAAACATAAATTATTCTTGTAGGTTAGGTTTAGGTCAGACCGTCGGTGGATTATAATAATATTCCTGATTCCGGTTTATCAATTTTAAAATGAATAAAATAAAAGAGGAAAGACTTACGCTTTAGGTATGTTGTCTGCCGAAAAACATTTTGTAAACAATATTGATTACTTCAAGAACAAAAGTGATTGAATCATTTTCAAATAACAAAAAGACGTAGATACCTATAGAGTTTTCTTATAAGATAATTTGAGTGTTTTGTGAACATTTTTTGTTGCAAATGCTCCATTTAATTAGTCGGTAAGTTTTTCAATTTTTTTTTATATACAGGGTTGTACAAATTCGATGCACTAGCATTGCTATCTCGGTAACTACAAGAGATAGAGAGTTTGGAGGCAAAGTTGCATAATTTAATGCTGCACAATTTGTTAAAAAGAAATTAAATTAAATTTTGATGATTTCCAGAGATATCCGAAAAAATAAACGAAAAACTTGTTTTTACTTTTTTATGACAAAAGTACTTATTATTTTTAGAAACCAAGGGCACTTTCTTAAATATTTTACAAGATATTAATTTTAAGAGGTCAATAGCTAAAAAAATCAGGTCCGATTTGAAAAAATTTAGTGGATATAGGAATCTAAAAACGATCGTCGTATCTGAAAAATAAGATTTTCTTAAAGAGCATAAAAAATTGCCGTAAGTAAGTGCTCTTGGTTTGTCCAAAAAATCCATATTTTGTCGTAAAGATAATAAAAACACAAATTAATTTTTTCTTGTTTTTTTTTCGATTGCTCCGAAAGTCATCGGATTTTTTTTTAACAAAAAATTCATCAATAAAAAGTGCAGCTTTGCCTCCATTTAACCAAATTTATATCTATTATAGTTATTGAGATAGCAATGTCAATATATCGAATTTGTAACACCCTGTACTCTCATCAAAGATTTTTGACTTGATATTTTGGCCCCACCTGTATCGACTATCACGAGCCGCCACTGGATAAACGTGAATTCATAATATTAAAGAATAAGGTTATTAAGCTATGAACAGCATTTCATTCTAATAATAAAAAAGGTAATTGTTTTAATGAAACTTTGGTTAATGATTGCCATTCATTAATATAATGAACGATTTTTTTTTCAGTGAACAAAGCTATTGCCATGTGTAAAATTGTTGATTACTTTATGCATGGCGCATTCATTACGGACTACCCTGTACGATAGGACACAGCAGTTGCAGCGTAATTTGCGTTGAAAGCAAAAAATTTCAAATAATAATTATCATTTATATATCCTTTAAAAATATAAACCCACAAATAAAAAAATATATTTTTTTATTTTAAAATAAATTTCCTTTATTTTCACATCACAGACTTTACTTCGCATACGATGTAGTGGAATTTTTTTCCATAAATAATAATTTGGAAAATATGTTTAAAGGTCTGTTTATGTTTTTTTTAAATTTCCTTATCCTAAAGTACCGTCAGAATAAAACTTTTCCGTTTTTTAGCGTGGAAAATTTGTTGACCAACCGATATTTTTTAGCTACCCTTATGTATATGTATAAGTGTAAGAATAGCTGACTTATTGCTGATTCGGCTAAACTTCGCCCTTTTTTATTGTTGAATTGAAGCCGAAAGCTCTCTGCTATGATACTAATAAAGAAAAAGTTTAGATAAATAAAGAGCAATTTTTAAGAAAAAGTAGTTATTAATTTGTTTAAAAAAAAAATTATATACGTTTATGCATGCATATAACATTTATTTATTGTTGATCAATTAATTTAACATGTCTTTATTAAATAAAATTCAATTGCATACATTCAAAACTAAGTAACAAAATGATATTGTTTAAATTCAATAAAAACCGAAAAATATGACGAAGTCATATCTCATTAAAACTTCATCAAAAAATTTTTTTTAATATGTCATTCTATAGAAAATTTAATATCCTGTATTTTCTATAAAGCAATGCCTATACCTATCTCTGCACAAAAAAATATTATTTGCATAAAAGTAAAAAAAATAAAATATTTAATTTTATGCACTTTTTTGTTAAATTGTTTTTAATATAATTTGAACTGAATAGACTTGTAAATTTTTTAATTAAGGCATTTCGATTTCTCTACAAAATGTTCTCTATAAAATACCCCCAAATTTTGCTTCGTTTTCGAGAAATACTTAGAAACCCGTAAGGGTTGCATTTTCCCCCCTATCTCCAGTTTTCCCCCTGTAATTTAATAGCACTATGCGGTTTTTCATTCTTAATAACCAATTGAACGATTTATGCAATAAAAACCCACACACTCTGTAGTTCCTTATTACCCTGCTTTTTAGGACATAATCAATAGCCTTAAGGGAAAAATCTTTTTTTTATTTGATGTTAGTTTTCGAAACATTAAACCGATTATTCCGAGTTAGCGCTACCTAGCCAGACTCCTGTAATTGTAACAAATGTTTTTACAGGTGATTTCCTCTGAATATTTTTACTTATTTTTAGAAGTTTGTTCGAGGTCAAGAGTGTCTTACAACGACACCGATGTCGCTCCGTGCCACATCTGGTTGGTGTGTTCCACTAAATACTGCTCAAAGCAGTTTTGTGGTATTGCTTTCTTTCGTCGGATTCTAGCTCTATTGATGAGCCATGACATGGCGAAACGCGTCCTAGGAATGGATCTGACGAAATGAGGGGAAAATCTTGATTTGATTTTCTAATGTAGGTTATATATTTAACACCTATTTATTGTTTTATTAGTGGATATGTCTAAACATATACGACGTAACGTTTTATTTAACCCGAAAAAGGTAATTTTGTAACCCTTAAAAAGTTTTAAAGAGGCAACAAAATGTAATTTTAAAAGCGACATTGTTGGAAAACTATATTAATTTGCGTAATAAGTTCCGGAACTTTGTTGCTGAAGAAAAGCAGAAGCCCCAGGCTATCTGAAATAATACTTTCTCGGAAATTTTGATCAAATTAAATAAAATTTTAATTGATACTTTCCTAGCAAAGGAAAGTACTGAATTCGCAAATTTTTCAGATAATATTAGACGTTAATAGAGTCCCTAAATCATATAAACCATATTGCTCTTTGCCTTGGGTTTGTCTGTTGACTCAAAAGTTTAAGAGCTACTTAATTGGGAAAGGCAATGTTTTTATATGGATTAGACATTAATCCTGCTCAAAATTAGGAATTAGTTTGTGCTTGCTATCAGTGGCGGCTCGCGGTCTTAAAAAATGGCGAAGAGCTAGGTATAGTGCGGGTACTTAAGCAAACATTGACCAAAAACCAGTGTAACAAAACGTCTCTCTTATCCTCATCTGTCCAACCACTGAATGGAGTTTCCAACAAATTACAAACTATGTCATTAATTGGGTTATTTTTTAAAGCACACAACTAAGTAGCTATGTACACTACTGAATTAACTGAAAAATAAAAATAAAACTTTTTAATCACACAGTAAATCACGTAAAAACGATATCTATAACCGTAAGATTCGCAAAACCTCAAAATAAATACCTTAAGGTTAGGCAAACCAATGCTAAAACAATGGTGGATACGACGGATCTATTTTTAAATTGCCCTTCAAACTGTGAATATCAAAGCTATTATTGTCCATCGGAGTTAACCGTGGCCCTATTATGCATAGCTACATTCGGATTAAATTAATATTATTAATTCGAACATAATTATTTTTTAAGGGCTAAAATGGTAGCTGTATTGGTACATTAATATTTAATATTGTCGAAAAACTTTCCTCATGAATTATTTTTTTTGGTGTAGAGCCCCTTCACCTACTTCACCTGACGAGCCGTCACTGCTTGCTATATGTCTGTACGTGAGTATAATAAAAAAATTAAATTTCATTTATTTTGAGTTTAATTCTAGTGGCTTATATTGTGCATCAATTTAACGCGTTAGGTATAGAAGAGATCGTCGAAAATTCATTTATAAAGGTTCCGACATCAAACGGCTTAGTCAGCATCTACCTAACCCAACAAGTTAAAAAAAAGTGGGTTATTCTACACGAAATTCTTACTGACCGAAAAACCAGAAAAAACTGTAAAAATATATTTTTTGGCGCTCGTGTAAACATTTCTATATCCCGAGTTTCACCCATATATTTAATATTTTTTGTCGTACGAATCGGACCTACTCAAATAAAATTTCCCAGACTATTTAAAAAAGTTGATGATGGTTTTGAAAAATAATTATTAATTTTATACCAGGCCATCTCAAATTGATATTATATTAAATTAATGAATCTTATATATATATATATATATACTTGAAACTTGAAGTTGTTGGTATTTGCGGTGCAGTCGCGAGGTCGCGACTGAAGCCTGTGTGGCACCTCCTGAAGCCTGTGTGGCATCTCCTGAAGCCTATGTGGCACCTACTGGCCTGTGTGGCAATACCTGTATGGCACCTACTATCCTGTGTTGATAAGTCTGTGTGGCACATATTATCAAATAACTTTTGTTATTGTTTTTAATTTAAATACTATTGATATTTTTAAATCAGTTCAAATTAGTTGAAATACATTTTGGGTGAATTGGTTGTTCAGAGTACTTTTTCTTTATTTTCAGGTAAGATATTTCGACAAACAATTCCAGCCTGATCTGTCACTTATTAAACATAAATGATAACAATAAAATAAGCAATTACAGCTTGTAAGTACATAAACATTTCTTTAATACAATTAATCATTTGGTTAATTTAATTAGCAGGTTTTAATTAAAGTCCGGAATGGCCTATTTAAAAATATTTGGACAAGATTATATTATTTAAATTTTAAAAAAAATTGACGCCCTAGATTTACACGTTTTTGCCACCTACCAATGTATAGTTTAGCCAAGGAGTAATTAGGTATTTTCCAACGACCACCTATGAAAATGAGAAAAAAAAGCACGGTTAACTTGGCTCGAAAGCGCCGAATATCACACGCGTGTTGAAAGAAAATATTTCAACTCTAGAGTGGAAATACAAGGCACACTATTTAATTTAAGCATATGATGCCAATTTGACAGACCATACCTATTTATTAAAAAGAACAAATTTTACAAAGCAGTTTAGTTTATTTATCACGTATTTGCCGAGTAATTCAGAATTACAGTGTGAAAATACGCCATCTAAAATTATAAAAAAATTAAGAGTATACTGGAAAATTTATTACCAGTCAAAACAAGCCCCGCTGAAGAAAATGTCATATATTAAACTTAAGCAGAAAATATTTATGGGTCGCTATAGCCTAGAGACTAGAGCCATGACCTACGAATCGAAAGATCACAGGTTCAAATCCCATCAGGAGCACTTGACTTTTTTTTATGAAAAAATTAAATAATTTATAGAATTATTTTGAATTGAAATCTTCCTTGTTGGGTGAATTTTTTAAATTTATTTTTAATGCATCTTTCCTTGATTAAATAAAAAAATCATTCAAGAAGGATGATTTCAATTCAAAATAATTTTATAATTTATTTAATGTTTTTATAAAAAAAAAGTCAAGTACTCCTGATGGAATTTGAACCTGTGACCTTTCGATCTATTAAATTGGCATCATATGTTTAAATTAAATAGTGTGTCTTGTATTTCCACTCTAGAGTTGAAATATTTTTTTCACAAATCAAAGGTTTTTTTAATAATTCTTTGTGGTCGTAGGAAAAATAGTGTACATTACTCGTGTGAAAGTGATTATTCTAAAACTCGGAACAGTTAAAACTGTTTAAAATAAAACTATTTTAAAATTAATATCTCGACAGGGCAAACCGTATTCAAAACAGCTGCCATCTAGTATCAAGTAGTGGTAACAAAGACGAAGGCGTGATCTGGATTGGAACGACAAAATAAAGCACGTTTAAATCCTCCAATCACGGACGGTCTGAGGATCTGGCCCGCCACAACATTTCTGAATTCTTTATGCGTCAGTAAGAGAGGGCGATATATCATTATCTCTTTCGTAAGCGATGAACCTTCGATGAACAGCATGGCCATCCATAGAAATCGCCGGCGTTGGGTAGCGCAAAAGAATTTTCGCGGCGTCGGGGAGTTTTTGCACTGTTAGGCGTTATCAGATATTAAATGAACGCAACGTCTTGAGTTTTAAATTATTCACAGTTACAAAAAGAATGAAGTAAGAAGTGTGAGTAAAAAAAACATTTGGTGTACAGGTCATGGCACTGTGGCCCTACTGTACGAGCCGCCACTGCGTTTATCTATATAATTTACTTAAATTGGTGTAAAAGAGTCATTGTGATAATAAAATGTTCATTAAAAATAAGAATATTTTGAATAAACAAAGCGGTATTCATTTACTGAATGAACAAGGTTACATTATATTTATGTATACGGTCGTTAATATGAAGAATTTGTTCATCGTTTTGCTTCTGTTGCCTAAATAAACACCTATACATTAAATTAATATAAGGATGAGAATATCAAAACCAAATAATTGCTCCTTATAATGAGGTACGAGGTTCTTCTAGCTGATAAACATGTTTATCAAACTAATAAACATGTTTATCAAACTAATGAACATGTTGGTACACGGCATCCTTCACCCCCACCCCAGTAAGTTGCTTTGCGGTTGGCTGCTTCTTTGAAATACACAGATAAAGGCTCCCAGGTACGTGTAACCTTTAGTAGTACGCGTGGCTTAGGTTAAGTATTGTTATTGTTTGTGTGTGTGTGTATTAAGTTATCATCCCTTTAGAGGTAAGAGCAAAAAATATAATTTTTTTTATCATGAATAAGTTACAGCGTTACAAGTAAGAGTATAGGGTCGTAGGCGTTGGTAAGTCGATATTTAAAAATCTTTAAAATACAGGTAACTATGCATTGAGCAGATATAAGTTATTTTAAAATGTATTTTTAAGTTAGTGGAAGTATTAACATTAAATACTTTAGTATTTAATTATGGCATCATATGGCATCATTTTTTCATAGATTGACGTGATGCAGCTATAATAAAGTTGTCAGAAGGGACCAGTAGCGGAACCACGAACAATCGCTTTCAAGTCGGATCGACAAGGAGAAGTCGACGACTCTCGTGCTCTTGTCGAAGCGATCGAAAATTCGTACCACAGTCAATCACTTTACCGAAATCGTCATCTATTCGGGTGTTTCCGCTCTGTCGATAAAGACTTATAATCCGTTCTAAAAACATTCCCTATGTTTCCAAGGTTATGATTAAAGGCCACTAATTTACAGAAAAAAAGAAGAATAAAATAGGTTATATTTTTGTTTGTTTTCGCGCGTTTATGGTCGTTTTTAAATATTTGGAGAGTTTCAATCGTTTATTATTTTGTGAGTTTTATAGTTTATTAATCAAAGTGTTACATACTCTATATGACCATACACTATCATGACCAATCGTGACAGTTAAATTGGAAAGGGGCAAGTCCGAACTAACAGTTCTTGCTAAATCCGCAAAACTGAAAGAATTAATTCAGAATCGATCTCAAATCGAATGTTACTTCTCCGCGAACATGGAACTGTAACTATAAATTCGGAATTTTGTGATCCTCGAACGACATTATGTGAACTGCGCATTCGAATAGTTCCGAATCGGTTCAGAATCCGAACAAAGCTAATTATAGGTTTGAGCCCAATATGCCTATGTAAAATGTGGGTCGTTAATGAGATACAGACTGTGAAAGTTTACCTAACAAATTCATTTTTTTCTCAAAGCTCAAGCTATTTCTTAATATAAATATGAAAATTTGTAATTGTAGGTTTTTGAGGGCGAGCAACATGTTCCTATTTTTGTTTGTCAATTAACTTGTACAGGTCGCTAGTTACACCAATACATCAAGGCCAAATTTTTTTGCAGGTAACTTTATGGCGATTCTGATTAAAATTGATAATAATATGGAAATTTCTAAAGAATAGAAGTATACTTATTTATTTTATTGAAACAATTCGGTTTTGAGATATTTGTATTTTTAACCAACATTGCATGGAAGTTTATATTTTCCAGAAAAATAATTATTAAGTTTTGACAAAAAATTAGATAACAATTATGAATTAAAATCACTTTAACAAATGTAAAAAGTACCCTTCTATGCATTTTCTTAAACCCTTTACCAAAAAGCGCCTTACTTTAACTAAAGTTCTTTATTTATTTTGAATTACGTTGGCCGCCTCCTGAATCCTTCGCAACAGTTGGTCATGTGTCTGGATCTCTACTTTATACACCAAAGATTTGCTATAATAACCCCAAGAGAAAATAATTTTAGGAGTGAAGGTCAAGGCTAAGGAGTGGCCATGGAAAATTGCTATCATGGCAAAACCATCTTTTAGGAATAGATTCATGTTTCTCGCCCTAAAAACCCCTTACCACAAATTTTAAATTATAAAAACGGCTATTAAAAAAAAATCTAGAAATTAAACTTTACGATCCTGAAACTCATTAGCGACCAACATATTATTAAGTCATATTTACCTCAAATATATTATTGTAGAATCGTTGGTTACTCTATGGCGTATTCATTAGAGACCACCCTGTATAGAGCTACATTTTTGTAACTTTCTTAACGCCGCGCCGATTTGTAAATGTGACACAGTGATTTATTCTTATTAAATTAACATAGCTTAACTTCATATCTATTACAGTCTAAACATTTTCCGATAATGGAGACATTTCCATTAATTTTCCATTTAGACGCTTAACATGAACAGATATAATTAATATTCGATCCATTATGTCGCCTCAATGGCTCCATTTTGATATTTCAATGAACGGGAAACCTTTTAATGGAAAGTTATTTAAAGATAATTTACTTAAAATGGTAAATTATTGACATCGTTCAGATCGATGTGTCAAAGAGTAAGTTTAATAATAAAGTTTATATTTGAATTTCTTCAATTTATTATTCACATAAATGTCATGCTTTTGACCAAAACCATTGGATTTACAGAAGAACATTTTAAAAATTTATAAAACCCCAAAATTTTACAAAATATTTTTTTTTAGATTTCAAAAATCATATCATTCATTGATCTGATTTTAAATAATAATTAAATATAACACACAGATCGGTTTTATTTTTGTGGTTAGACGTAATAGTAGTTTGTGCAACAAGAGTGGATATGATGTCCATATCGCACGAGGAAGTTATTTGAGCACGAGGCCGTAGGCGGAATGCTTAAACTTCCGAGTGCAATATGGACAATCCACTCGAGTTGTACAGTATATTTTTTCTACGACTTAACTTCCGAACTTCATGTTAAGAATTTTAAAAAGTTATTTAAATTAGGCATCATAGTTTGTCTTTTAAGTTGGCCATGAACTTGTGAGAACGATAATAAGAAACAATTGAAAAAAAATTCATTTTGATGGCAAACCCATGGACCAAATTACACTAACATATTTATCGATTTGGGTAAGTTCTTATATTTATACAAACTCACTTTTAAATATATCTATCTTTCTCACATTCGGCTTTTTGCAGAATAACAGACAAAAAGCGATATATGTATTAATAAACAGGAACAATTTATTTTCTCAACCGTAGGTATTTTGATTATTTGTTTTACTGAATTGCCCAGAAGAAAAAAAGGTTTGTCGGGTTTATTTGTGCTTGCGTAAGTATAACTCCGAAAGTACAACAAAATATCTGTAGAATTCGTTTTAAACAGTTAAAAATGGATTTTGTGCATTAATATGAATTTTTAACGTTCGCTATGGTCAAATTTTTCAAAATAATCGCCAATTTACAAACTAGCAACACTGTTACACTGTTAACGTGGAAAAGAAGTGGCAATAGTGTAAGTAGAAATAACATAACCTTTATTTAAATTTTATTGAAAAATGGATTTTTTTTCTAGAAATCTTATAATTTCGTCTGTTTTATTGGGTTATATTTATGTTCCACCATTTAAGGAAGAATTACCAGTTAATTTTCTATGTGTATAATAAAATACTCTGGGATAAATGTTTTAATTTAAATTTAAAAAGAACAAATTTCATCTGACAGATTTGGATATTTTTGAAGCATATTGTTAACCTAATTTCTCTCAACTGTCAGAAAACGAATTTACAAGATGTAAATTTGGCTTCTCTGTTATGGACTACTATGATTGGTGAGTTTCATAACCTAACTAGGATGGATATGAAATTTTGCCGTACAGTTAACTGGAATAGCCTACTTTACCCGCCACTTAAGTATAAAGGAAACAGCAAATTTCCATGTGGGAGTAGAAAAAAATCTTTATTAACTCGGTTATTGAAGGAAATAAGTGTTCCATCAGGAAAAAAAACCTTTTTGAATCTACAGGGCCTTAAAAGTAACACGAAAAACTCCTTTCCGTAATTTAACTTTTGGTTTAACGGCAAAATCAATAACATCGAGCTCTACGAATTTAAACCAACTTCCAATAGGTCTTGAATTTAAAACACAGGTCCGGTAGTACAATTACGACTTAAGATTGGGTCAGCGTTGAACCAAGCTCACACTTCATTTTGATAACCACTTTACAATCTTTTTGGTTGTCAAAATGAAGTTTGAGTTTGGTTCAACGTTGGACTAAGCTTAAGCCGTAATTGTAAAACCGGATCTAAAGTTTGTACAGTTACTGGCTAGATACACGTCACAGTTCCTGACCATCGGCGTAGCTAGCCTTAGTTTTCAGGGGGAGCCTGGGCCCCAGGTGGATATTTTTTTTCTATTAAATAGTTCAGGGGGGCCCCAGGGCCTTCAGGGGGGTGGAGCAGCCCCCCTCTAGTTACGCCGATGTTTCTGACGTAATTTTTGGTTCAAGTCATGTCATTGATTAAATTGTATATTTTTTCAATTATGTCAGAATTTAACTAAACTTCAAAATGAGCGTTTCTTCTCTTGTTGAATAATGATACATATTTTTAGAATATCCTTCTTCCAATTAATTATTTTTCACTTTCAAATTACTTTAAAGATAGTTCCACACCAGTATAAAACACTGCATCGTTTCCTGTCTTGTCTAAGTTTTAAATTTGATATAAAAATTTTACTAAGGGGCAACGCATATACGCAACACGATAGTATTCACAATAATACCGCGGTGAAAATACAACTGGGAGACTATAAGATCTAAATATTTCGATGGGTTAAATTAACAACCCTTTAGGGAATATGGGTATACTATTTTAATAAAGGTACCTTTTTCTTTCTTTCCATGATCAATATTTTTGTTCCTATGACAGGTCTGATCTTATAGCAAGTAAAATTTGCAGAAAGGGAAGGCGGAGGGGGCACCACTAAACGCATTCTTGCTATATTTATTAACAGTATTATGTTATAATAATAATTTATATACCAGCTATACATATAGGAAATGACCCTACAATAATGGTGTCAGGTGTGGGGAGAACCAACAAGTATTATATTTAGGTATCATGGTCTATCATAAGAGGCTTAGTACAACATTATTTCCAACTACATTTTTACCAAAACTGTCAATTTTATGCTAAGAAAGATCATAAAAACCTATTTTATTTGACATTAGCAGAAGTAAGGTTTGAAGTAGGTATATTTCCAAACTACATTTTTGTCATTGGCTGTTAGTCCAGAAGGTTTTTAAGGCCCACACCACGATACACTTACTACAACGGTATGCCGATAAGCAAGCTGAAATTTAAACATCGTTACCCATGTCGTCACATGCGAGGACGCGAGTATGGTTGCTTGGCAACCGTTGGACGCGAGTAACGGTCTAACCTCACCTAGAAAGAGGGCAAATTTTCTTTCTGTGGTTGTGGTTGTTGTTGTTTATTTTTACAAAATACTGCTTGAAGCTGTTTTAAGTTACACCTTTCTTTTGTCGGATCCTAGCTCTACTGATAAGTCATGATATGGCAAAACGCATCTAGGAATGGATCTGATGAAAAGAAACTCTTTTTCTGTACTTATTATTTTCGATTTGATAAACCGACGCGAGTTAGCGGGACTCCTGTAATTGTGACGAATGTCTTAACAGGTGATTTCCTCTTAACATCCATTTATTTTTTATTCACATATTTCTATAAGTTTGTTAGAGGTGCTGGTATGCTCAAGAGTGTCTAACAACGACACAGATGTGGCTCTGTACAACAACTTGCTGGTGTGTTTTACCAAATACTTCTTAAAGCAGTTTTAAGTTACTCCTTTCTTTTGTCGGATCCTAGCTCTACTGATGAGCCACGATATGGCGCTTCTGGGGATGGATCTGACAAAATAAAAGGAAACGCTTATTCTTTGTTTATTTTTAGTTCGGGTAATTATATAGCGTACTAAAACATTATATTGGTTAAGGAATTGTAATCGACTATTACATATGGGGCAGTTTGGCAGAACAAAACTTGAAAAGCACGAAACTGGTGGGTCTCTGTGTTTTTAAATAGATAATCAGCTTTTTCCATTTGTTTTCTCTGCAGTTTCATACTTTTTAATCAGCTTAAGTAAAACGATTATTTACTTGCACTTACAATTTGCACCTAATGTACACCGATCTTAGCATTGTTAAAGTCCTTGAACGTGACGTCACAACGTGGGATAGAGATAGAATAGAGATAGAGAATTTATACGCGTTAGCATACCTGTGTTAGTGTATCCTGGGCCCATACCATTGTCCAAACGGTCAATCCCCAATAGAATATACTTGCTAAAACAAAATTAGTATGGCGAACTCAAGTTGACCAAAAATTGTCATTTTAATATTGGGTTGCACAAAGATTTTTAACCAGAATTAACTAACTAGCAAGTTTGACTGTGACATAACTGACATTGACAGGCATTATGAACTCACAATCAAAGGTGCCTGATAAGCACATTAAAAAATAAGGTTCCGAGCCAGTATGATTGTGAGAAAATTATTTCTGCCAATGTCAATCTTCCTGGTTAGTTAATCATTATTAAAATTCTGTGTGCAACCCGACATTAATGTTTTGTTGTTGTAGTTTTTCCGGAAATACGTCCTGAGAATGTAATCCTCAAAAAAACATAGGTATTGACCCGTTAATTACAACACTATAATACTGGCCTGTAATTGAACGTTTTTGTTGTGGGCGAATATTTTTTTTTAAATAGCGTTTAGAACATTTTTTTTTAATTGCGTTTAGAAAAAATAGCCCGTATTTTAAAAATATGTACTTTCTAATTAGAAAGGTTTCAAATATCAAGCCCAAAGTTGTAAATAAAAAAAGTCCTCTCAATTTCTTATTTTAAAACTAATAGTAGGATTTTCTTCTGACCTTCTTTTTTTTGTTTTCAGATCAACAATGACCAACGATCCATACCTATCAGACTTTATTATTATTCAATCGAATTTATCGGCAACAACGGAGGTCGAGTTTAACTCAACGATTAGATCGACTTTTATGAACGATTCTTTTTACTATTCATCGGTCGAACTTCAGGAATACATTTTTGATAAGTTCTACATTAGAGCCATTTTCATCACGTTGTATACCATTGTATTTGCCCTATGCTTTTTTGGTAAGTATATAAAAATACTGTGACGTAGCTAGACTTTAGAACCGGAAGACATCTTTTGGGGGCCACAATGTTTTTCAATTTTATTATTATATTCAATTTTATATTATAATATGTTTTAGGATAATGTTGCGTTTTTCTTTTCAAAACGAAATAGCTGCTTAAAGATGTTTAGCCACTTAACTAACGTGTGCAAAAGATCAATTCTCCAGATTGAGGTTTCGAGGTGATCTAAGTGACTCCAAAGTATTAAAATAATAAATAGGTAGACAAAATTACAAAAGGAAATATCTTACAAAGGGTCTGTTCTATACCATTTGTAATTTTTTAGATGCCCTATACTTGGGGTACGTTTATTTAGAAGCTTCGTTGAGTGAGTAGAGCAAGCAAAGAGTGTGACATGATATGGAGTACGCGGCGCCAAACCAAACGTGGTTGAGTACATGATACATTTTGAGGTTATGTTAAACCTTTTTTGCAATAAATTTTAATAATTTTGTTATTGTTGCTTACTTTGCTGGGGAGTACTTGTTTCAAGAGAGCGATGAGGATGTTATTTAATATTAAAAACAATTTTATAATAACTGATTTGGATTTAACAGGTTATAACAGTAGGTATTTATTTTACCCGATAATCTTTATTCTTTAAAAGATAATATGACCTTCTTCATAAATAAAAGCTTCTCCTTGATTTAGAACCAATATATGTATCTGGCGAGGGTAAACCATCCATGATTACAATTGCAATTAGCAAATACAAAATGTAGTTTTCTGCCAAGTACCTACAGTAACTTTTGGGACTAATAATTAATCATAACAAAACAAGAGCGCATCATGCGTCAATTTCACACTCTACGTGCACGCTTTAAGAGAGCTTGCTCCAAATGTTCAGAAAGAATAATCCAAAATGCAAAAGAGCACACATAGAGCAGCAAAATTAACAGAAAATAACAAATTGAGTACGCTCGGAACATCACGAGTATCAACCCAAACGTGCCCTTAAACGTCAATATAAATTGTTTTCATTTTTGACATTGACAAATGTGTCAAAGGGGTTTATATTTAGCCCTTTTTTTATTCTGTGATAATTAGTTCAAATATTAAGTGAATCAGTTACAGTGTTCCGAACTCGAGCGCGAATCCAGAAGACCGACCCCCCCCTCCCGAAAACCTAAGGAACACAAAAAAATAGATTTACTGTTTTGACTAGCTCTGCAGCTTTGTCATAAGATTCATCGCAACATTACCTATAAACTAGGTTTATTTTTTCTATTCATTGAATTTAAAAATAAATAAATAAGCATAAAAAATATTTTGAGAAATAACTGCTTCATCGAATTATTTTAATAATACTCTTTGAGTCGCCCCAGGCCCCGCCGAGGAAGAGAGAGGGAGAAGAAGAGATGAAAACTTAAACCGACTCTCTCCAAATGTGCTGGATTTATTTAAGTTAAATACTTTCTTGCCAAAAACATCTTATATTGAAGCTGACATACTGGCTGTAAAAGAAACTCTAAAAACTTATTACCAACTTTTAAATTATCTACCAGTTAATATAGTAGTGGTAGATTTTCAATTATGGATTACTAAATGGAAACGCGAAGTAACAAACGGCTATAAGATACCTGAATTACTTTACTTCCACATATAAATGATAACTGTGATCCTGATTTATTCCCCAATGTTAGGATTTTTCTTCAAATACTTGCTAAACGACCTGTAAGTGCAGCAACAGCGGAAAGGTCCTTCTCGACTCTATGGCTCTAAACTCCTTTTTACAAAATATTAGGGGCTTCGACATTTTGCCCTCATAAAATTTACATTTTTTATTGGTACTTTGGCATATCTATTTCAAAAACGCAAAATAGTGACATATGCACTTCTTGTACCAAGCCACAGATATAATATGCTTCATTCAAAAAATTAAAGTTTATATCTTTTTTCTAAAAAAATTAAATTTGACTGGTCTTCCATCAAAATATTTTAAAGGTGAACCAAGATAATGTTTTTAAAACTCTAAACAAAATGTAAAATGCAAAAAAAAATTAAAATTTATAAAGGAGACTTTAAGTAAGCCCAAGTCATAAATGTAGTATGTTACAAAAACAAAGTATATACCAACAGTATTATAAAGTACTTACCATTTTGAGCACTATAGCCATATTGTTTTAACAATGAAAAAATAATACGTAAATACAATACGAGCACCTTCGTGTAGAAGGCCGACACGGAAAAAAAAACCAAAGGCTTTATATGATTGACAGCCTTCTCTCCTATTTTTTTATTTGTATACTTATTAATTGTTATTCTATTAACTATTGAAGTCTGACTATTAGGTAAATAAGGGGAGTAAATATCTTAATCAATTAACCATATTACTTTTGTATTGAGAACTTAAGTTACTGGACTTGGGTTGTCTTTCGAGTTGGAAAGAGATAAACAGTACCTGAGCAACCAATTCACCCATAATCAACTTTAAATAAATATAGACAGACTATTAAAATAGTTTTATGAATACATTTTTATCAATGTCACTGTTGTTTGAAACACTAATGTATTCGTTTTATACAAAACAATAATAATTGTAAATTAAGAATATTAATCATTATCTCCAACTTTTACATAAAAAGTCGCATTTTACACTGTAAACCAACATGTAAAACAAGCTACAGGAAAAGACAAAATAAGAAAACGAAACGTCCGTTCTTCGAATGTGCAATGGGTATTAAGATACCCGTCCAAAGTACCTCTAACAGCTAGACAATACAACATGTCCTCTGATTAGGATACCTATAGAAAATTTTGCAAGCGAGCAGATAGAATGTCCCCAAAATATTGAACAACTTTACATCCTCCTTTGATATGGAATCAAACAAATCATTATTTAATCGGTGTATATTCTTTCAAAATGACTACCAGCAATCTACACAGTCTTAGGTGACACCATCAACAGCATCACTGAAAAGTATCCCCAAGCACAACTGTATTTATATGATGACTTCAACTTACTAAATGTAAAATGAACCTCGGACAATCATGGATCTACAGATTTCGCAATTCCGAACTCATTGCCTAATAAAGTTAAAGCCAACCAGTTGGTATCAAGTATGTGTTGTTTTCAAAACTTTTTTTAAATTAATAATATAACAAATTCAAGAGGTGTAATCCTTAATCTATTTCTCTCACATAATCCTATTAGTACTATTTCAGTTTCAGATAATGTATTATTATCAATTGATGAACTTCATCCCCCCTTGGATGTATCAATAGAGCTTGGATCACATTCCAACGGCACTGAGCTCTCTGCTGATGGTTATAACTACGATTATAAAGCTACAGACTTAGTTTCTGTGAATCAGTACCTTTGTGGTATAGACTGGGACACAATTTTTAACCGACGGTCTATGGATGAAATGGTTAATATTTTATTGCGATGCCGTTGAGTTGTTTGTTCCCATCAAAAAAATACTTCTTAGCTTGCATGATCCTCTGCTGCAGTGGCTTCAATGCTGCCTCATTGGCAGAACTCAGACTGCTCGAGTCAGATGCTTCATTTCCAGAAATATTGAGGTGACATCTGGAGTACCCCAGGGCTCGCATCTGGGCCCTCTATTATTTAATCTGTTTATCAATGATATTATGATGATTTTGTCTTATAATGAAGATCTATCTTAAGATATACTCATATTATGATGCCCTAAACCTTCAAGATCAACTAAACATACTTAGCACTTGGTGCAGGAATAACGGGATGGATTTGAATGTAAAAAAATGGCATGTAATGCGCTTCCATCGCCTAAAAGACCCATTAATTTTCCAATATCAACTCTCTGGCACTGAATTGGAGTCCAAAGATATCACAAAGGACTTAGGCGTTATCCTTAATACCTCCCTAACATTAATATGACGGTTAATAAGTCCTTGAAGATGTTGGGCTTTGTTAAGAGAACCACAAAGAATTTTCAAAACATTAATTCAATTAAGCTACTATATTGTACTTTGTTCAGGCCAGGTTTAGAGCTTAGAGTATTGCTCTTGTGTGTGGTCCCTCTATTATGTTAATCATATTCGCAATATCGAGAAGATACAGCATAAGTTTATTAGATACATGTCCTTTAAAAATAATATTGTCCATGACCAACCCATAGATTACGCTATCCTAGAATCGAATTTGAATTTGAGGACCCTTGAAGTTAGACGTCAGTTTAGGGACCTTGGGTTTATCTTCAACCTATTAAATAATAAAATCGATTGTCCTTGTTTGCTTTCAAGGATTGAATTGCATGTTCCCAGTCGAAGCAACAGGTCTGAAACGGTGTTTCATATACCATTTCACAGAACTAACTATGCATTCCATTCTTGTATGTCTCGAATGCTTAGACTGGCAAACCACTTTGCCGAGTCTGGTGTTCAGTTCTTTTGTATACCTAAACCCAATGTTTTTCCGTGCGAGACTGAACATTGTAAATCCTCTGTGATACCTTTTAAATTTTAAAATTTAATTTAAAAATTTTTAAAATTTGTTTTTAATGTACTTCTTTTAATAATTGTAAATATTTTTTTTACTGTTTTATTTGTGAGCTTATTGTTTGGACTATGAAATGTTTTATTAGTACTCGTTCCTTTGCTTTAAGAACATTATTGTTATAAAAAATGGGACTAATCCCGTAGATTAATAACTAATTAAATAAATAAATACAGATAGAAAATCGATTCTTACATTCGGTAAATATTGTCCAATAGCGAATGTTAGCTTAAATGCCGACAGGTTTCAATATTGGGTACGTTCAGTTGAGTTTAAATGGTGGGCTGGCATGATGCAATGATAAATAACCTTCTCAATGACGTAGTTAAAGTTCCTAAATTAGAATAGATTATTTTGTAACAAAATTATTTCTGACATTGTTATTACGTCAAAGTTACCTGGTTATTTAATTACTGTTTAAAGTCTTTGTGCAGCACAACTACCTACGATTTAAATATTGACGGAATAAATTAAAATTCCTTTAGTGAAGCCGGGGTAAAGTTTTTCCAATTATTTGTATAATATAATTAAAGTAAATGATATTCTAAAAATTAGTACATAGTTAAAGTAAATAATAATGTAAGAAACTGACACAACTACTAAGTATTAATATAACATTAAATGCTTTATTCGCAATAGCTGTCGAGTATTTTCTTGGTTTACGGCCTACATGATGCAGGGGGCACTTGGTTGTAGTGGAAGTATGTGGGTCGGTAGACTTATCTTGCTGATCGTTGACTTGTTCTGCTCCACAAGTGCAGTAACCTGGCGGAACTGTTTTTTTGCCAGTTGGGTCATCTACTAAAGAATACAAGGTGTGTATATTTCATATTTTTAAATTTTGGGAATCCAACAGTGGCACAGCCAAAAAATGTAGGTAGTTCTTTCCGGAAACTCTTAGTTTTTAAAATTTTCCTTCTAAAAGTCCTGTTGTGTATTAGTTATTGGGTTGTGATGCAATTTTAAAGGAAAACGAGTAAAAAGAATAATAGTTTATAGTGTTTTTCTAATATAATAAATACTTTTCTGTTCCGTTTCCGCTTTTTAGAGCTATTTTAAATCAACAAAAATATAACCAAATGCAAACAAATATTTTTACAACAAAAATAAATGACAACCATATCAGTCTGATTTATTTATTTTTGAAGACAAAAATTAAAGTAAACATTTTAATTGAAAAAACAGAAACATTTTACTTACTATACTGCTATTTAAAAATAAAAAAATGTCTAATTTTTTATTGAAGAAGTGTGATAATTTACAATAAAACAATAGTGCGGAAAGAAACGAGAATGGTTCATTATAAATCCAAAACCTAACCTTTATACAAAATGGCACTCAAAGAACAAATATTTCAAAACCTAAGCATTTACAACAAAAACTTCCAAAAACACATAATTTCTGAAAATTCATCAATTTTGGTGTGGTTAGCGTATAAAAGATATTTAATTTATTTTTAGACATGAATAGCCGAGCCCGAAAAATCCTGGTTAGGCTCATATATACTTCTTATGTGAAAGTTTTGCATCAAAACACAACATTCACATTTAAAAAAAATAATTTTTTTAATTAAAGGTCCAGAAGGAATATCAAGAAAAAAGTGAAAAAAAAAAAACATTCACAAAACCATATTAAATAGAACCATGGGTTAATTAGAGGGGGTTCAGGTCATCATCTAATGAATTGTTAACGAACTGTGGGCGTGGCCCCCAAGCAACCTTCCTAACTGGGTACAAAATCATAAAATACATGTAGTCTAGACTGCCTCTCCCTCCAGAAAAAAAAATGTCCTAGTTACACTCACTGAGCCCCCACCGAACATATTTTCTGGTTACGCCATTGGAATCAAACAAAAAAGTGGAAACAGAAAAAAAAGGGGGTTTTAGATCATGGGTTGGGGGATTTTTGGCACCATCCTCCGATCGTAATCCCGAAATTCTTTTTAACCCAACATTTATTTTCGCCCCAATGCTACTTGTCCCTCGAAAGCATGAAAAGTTGTTGTTTTAATTAGAGGGGTATGGAATGCTATTGTCATACATCATGTGTATTGCATATGTCTTGAAATTTTTTTTGATTTATCGTAATAAAGAGTTTATAAATTTTTTTAACATACTGTACATAATAATATTCTTTTATGTCCCAGAATTATATCGTTCATCAGGTGTATGGATCTAGACAGTATAGGTGGATAATGTTTTCATCTAACGTAGCCCTATACTAATAATGTATTTGCATTCTTTTTTTGACTTTGTGACTCACCTGTAGTTTTCCTTGTACTGGGTGTATCACGGTGGGTCTTCGTGCTGGACCGGTCGTTGTTATCTACTTCTGGTGGACAAGTGCAATCACCTGGTTCAAATGGTTCCTCGGAAGTTATGTCAATTGCTTTTTCGGTTGGACTTGACGCTGAAAAAAAGAGTAAGTACAATTTTTGTCGTTGTTCATTATATTAAAACTTTTGTGTGGGCATACAATAGTACAAGGTGTTCTATTCTCGATTTATTCATAACAGCATACATTTTTCTATGATGCCAGTGTAAGCATAAATTGTTCTCTTTTTAGGATTGCGAAGGTTATGAGTGGGGATGAGTAGGAGCTTAAATATGGGGTATCATGGAAATTACTTATTATATTTAAATGGGTAACTTCTTGAATATCTTACCGAAAGACTGCATAGATGTAAAGAAAGTTTACATGTGCACTGCGTCCATTAATTCTGGAATAGTAAAAAAAGTACTTAATTTTCAAAATCTCATATATTCATTAAAATTCAATAAATCCTTTCCAGACTGATAGAAGAGTTTTGGACTTGCATTGTCTTTATTTGTTTTATATCACAACGTTTTAACTGGTAAATATCTCCAGCCGTCTTCAGGTGAATACTTAATAAGTAAAGTAACTACAACTCTATTTATACTAGCTAGATGCACTAAGCATGACTGAGATGGATGCAGTCATGCGTTTAGTTCATGTGCGGTATTTTAAGTTTACATGTACCTAACAAAGTTTTCCAGATATATCTTACATCTAATGATGGCTTACTAAAACAATCTGGGTTCTGGTATATGGTAGCAGCTTCCTTGAACTTCCTCTTCCTCCAATGTGGTTCTTTAAGCAGGATTTGAACTTCTTTCCACTTGATGTGATGTCCGTGTGTCCAGGCATGGTCAGCTGCACCTGATTTTTCGGTTTCTTCTTTAAGCGTGTTATTTCTATGTTCCTTGGCCCTAGTTTCAAGTGGCCTTAGAGTATCACCAATATTAGATCGGCCACATTCGCAGAGGATCTGGTAGACACAGTTCTTCCTGTCTTTTTGACTTGTTGGTTTCGTATTCGTCAGGTGGCTTCTTAAAGTGTTTTTCAAGCTGAATACCGTATTGATGTTGTATCGTTGTCCTAGTCCTCTAATTCTCTCAGATACTCCTTTGACATACGGAATATTGAGTGTTGATTGAAACTCTTGCTTCTTGTGTATTTGGCCGATTCTTGCGATTTTCCAATAGCTTATCAACTAAATGCATGGGGTTGCCATTTTTGTTGAGGTCGGCTTGATGTAGTTGGTTTCTTTTTTAAGGGCTTCATTTGAATTACAGATGGTAATTAAAAATAATCTATCCACCAACGTTTTTACTATGCCATGTTTTGTGCTGTTTGAGTGATTTAAAATGTAATTCAGAGATTGACCTGTATGCGTAGGTTTCCTGTACACTGAAGTATGGATGGTGTTGCCACTTTTCTTTACGTTCACATCTAGAAAAGGTAATTGATTGTTTTCTTCTCTCTCCATGGTAAATTTGATTGTCGATGTCAGGCTATTAATGTGATGTAGGAATTCCCTAAGTTCGTCATCGTTTCCATTCCAAATAATGAAGGTGTCGTCCACATATCTCAGCCACGTTTTAGGTTTCTTTTTGCTTGTTTTATTGCTTCAGATTCAAACCATTCCATGTAAATGTTGGCGATTATTGGTGAGAGAGAAGACCCCATCGGTAGTCCGTCCACTTGGCTAAAAAACCTATCTTTTTCCTGGAATTAAGAATGATTGAGGCAACATTCTAATCATTCCATGATGGCCTTGATAGGTAGCGAAACGTTGTGATATAAAACAAATAAAGACAAAGCAAGTCCAAAACTGTTCTATCAGTCAAGAAACATCATTGTCTCCGACCTTCAAACAGAAACCAAATCCTTTCCAGTTTCAGTTTATTGGGTAGGCTATCTCTTGGACCAGTAAATACACTGTGTGTGACTTCACTTTATGTCTATATACAGTGTGATGGCTAAAATATCAAGCTGTGTAAAATCTGCTGAATTTAAAATTAATGTTTCTAAAATACGAAGATGAAAATTAAATATTATTATTTTGTAGGTTACAGCTTACTATATGAACTTTTTTGCAGGTCCTCACCAGGCATAGCTCGAAAATTTGTGCACTAAATGCTTATTTTATTATTAACAGTTTTCGTAAGACACTCAAACTTTCGATTTAACGGTTAAACCTGCCAAACCGGGTTTTTAGGTTTAACATAATAAACAAACACGGCTTAACGGCTTTTACATCACTATCTTAGTTTTTTATTTTCTACCCAAAAATATTAATTTTCGGTTAAAAAAGTTGGTATTTTTGGGTAGGAAAAACGAAGATAGAAATGTAAAACCCGTTTTTTCCCTAAGATGCATCATTTGGATGCTGCAACCTGTCAAAATGGAATTAATGTAATTTTTTAAAAGTCCATTTTCAACAACTGCTATGCTTAAAAGTGACAGTTTTAAAGTTATTGTTAATATAATTGCTTCTTAAATTAGTTTTTATCCGATTGTGTCAAAAAATGACGTTTTATAGATCAGATATTTGGACGAAAAGGTAACCTTTTTAATAAGGTATTGATTATTGCGCTGGTAGCTAGGCAACCTTTGTCGTCCTAGTCCGAAAAACATTTTGTCGGACACTAAAATATTTTCAACAGTTTATTTTATTCATTTATTTACAATATTTATATTAAATGTACAATTAGAACAATTTTGAACAAGAACGGGGTGATGTAAATTTGATTTTGAGGATGTGTTATTATTTTTGGTCTCCGTTATGATATTATTCTCCAATGTTGAACTCGATTGGGAGACGGATTGCGACACCTGAGTCGAGACTGACTGCAGGTCAGATTGTGGAATGTTGAATATTTTCTTGGTCAGCTTTAACTTATTACTTAAGGAATCATCTATGTAGCCCTCGGCTACTCCCGAAGACTTCCAGCCTCCATGCCGTTTTAGAGATGTTATGTCTGCTCCCGCATCTACAAGTAATGTGTCCGATGTTCTTCTGCAACAATGTCCCGTGAATTCCTTGGTATTCGGCAGTTTTAAGTAAGATGCTATTTCCTGAGGTATAGAGCCGAATTTGTGTATACCGACAACTTGCTTATGGCATTTTTCATTGCGACAAGACACAAAAAATCGCCCATCACTCATATTTGTTGGACGTAAAGCCAGATAATTTCTATAATACTTTAGATATTCTCCAGTCACCGTAAATGATCTCGGTTTGTTTGTTTTATTATAGGGAATTTTTATTAACAAAGCCGTTCCCAAATCTTGTATGTCATCAATTTTCATATGAGCTAGTTCTTCTCGACGACATGCGCCCGCGATTCTAAAAATAAAAGCAACCCGTAATTAAGAAAATTGTTAGTCAGAAATTTAAAATACTATTATATAGTTACATTTACCTTCAACATTAAGTATTTGTGATCTGGAGCATGGCAAAGGAATTTGTGAACCTCTTCTCTAGTTAGGATCCTTGATTTCTTTGGACAATATCCAACACTTTTTTGCTTCAACAATGCTCGTAATCTCATGTATTTAGATATATTAATATTCTGTTTTACATTTACCACTGCACGTAGCATAGAATACTGCGACCACAGAGTAGATGACTTCATAGTTTTCGATAATTTCGTCATATAGGCCAAGAAGACGTTTTCGGAGAACGACTGTATATTTTTTTCTTGCCGGTAATCCATACATTTTTTATAAGCTCTTTCATATATTTCCTTAGATTTTTGTGGCAACAAATGTAACATTACTTCCTTGGCAGTTTCTTGAATGTCAGGTGGTGTACCTTCTATAAGATCATCGTCTATTTCCATTTTTAATTGTGTTTTTCAGGTTTTAAAACTAGCAGAACACGAAAGATTAGTTAAAACTATCGCCTGATTGATAAAACGTCAGTTGATAATATTAATTTAATTATTTGTTAGATCCATGGATACGCATATTACAGGTTTCATTGTTCAAACATTCAAGGGACAAAAAATTACAATGCAAGATGAAATATATTGGTTTTCTTAATTTTTACATTATTTTATAATCCGAGCAAAAACACAATCGGATAAAAAATAACGTATGTTATACGGACGAAAAATGTATTTCAGACTATGCGGGTTACTGGCCTTGGCTTTGCCTCGTTCAGTAATCTCCCGCAATACGTCCGAAATACTGCATTTTTCGTCCTTGTAATTTTAAGAAATTTTTGACACATCTAAAAAAAATATATGGACAAATTCCTTTTTCTATAAGCTTTCCAAAAAGGTAACAAAAAAGTCGGTTAGAGCAGCGTCCCCTCCTTGGGGTCCCAATTCTTTTTTATATTACAAAGCGAGGCCCCTAAAAAGGCTTTGAGGACCTATTTTTACATTTTAGAGAAATATTATTCCAAGAGGCGCTATAAGCACCGTTGCATTTAAAATGCCCACCCTATACAGGGTGCTACAAATTCGCGTGCGTAAAAGGGGATCTCGAAAACGATAAGAGATACGAAGATGGTTAAATTGAGGTAAAGTTGCGTATTTTGGGGCTTAATAATTAGGTGAAAAAAAATTGTAATTATTTCGAATTCGTAAAAAACCGAAATTTCCATTTTTGGGTTTTAATTTTTTGCGCTTTTATTTTTAACTTGGGAATAAATAAAAAACATTTTTTCATAGCCATTTTTTATGTTCTACAAGATGGCCTTATTAGTTTTCAAATTCGACGTTTTGTTCTTTGGTTACCAACCTCAAGTCAATTTTTTTAAATACGGACCTGGAATTTTAAATTTAGTTTTAGGGATTTCTAAGCTTTAGAAATTTAATGCAATGTACACATTTTTAAAATCTTAATGTTTTGTCATATAATAACACATTATTTAAATTATCTTATTCATTTCATTGCGGTCCTGAAGATTTAGAGCCAAACTAAAAACAAAAGATTTATGATATAAAAAAATCCGTCTATTTTTACTCAAAAAGGCCTAATATTTGATATTTTGTAAGAGAAAATACCCAAAATCACAGCCTCAAATATCTAGGTAAGTATGTTTATTTTTGTTATATGTTTTGCCTGATGATTATCAGATCTTGTAAACAGTAAAAAAAAATTAAATTGTTTTTGAAACAAACATAAGCGCACTACATGTCATAGGGCATAGGAATGTGTGGTCAGCGGGAAACGAAAACGATGGTAGATAGACAGTTTCAGTAAAAGCCGAGTTTTGTGATTTAAAAAGTGTGTTTTCTTAATAAAATATTTGTTGGAACGGTGAACTAATTAAATATTGTAGTTGGTTGTTGTTTGCAAATCAGGTGTTTAAGGCTAAAAATAGACTTTTTGGGGCATTGTTTTTCCAAGTTCTCGTATTTTTCCTTAAAATTAATCTCCGATACGACATTACACAGTAACATAACTAGACTAACACTCAACAGTTAGCTTTTCTTCACTTGGGAGCATTATTTTTTTTCTGTTTCCAGTATTTTGTTCTAGGTCTAAGGCAAAACCATAAGATATACGTTATATTAATAAAATAACTAAAATACTAATATAAAATAGAATTACTTCTCATGCCTTAAAAACTTGCTTACTTCCTCCCAGATAGCACAAACTGTATTTAAAAGCGCTTAAAAAGCGACGACTTTTAGCAAAGAACTGCTGGATAAGTACTTGCTTTTAGCATCTGTCGGGCACCCCGGTGTCCAGCCGGCCGTAACAAAATAAGCAGTATGCGCAGTGCAGTGTGCGCGAACGTCTTAGTGCTATAAATGTGCTTGAGTGCATTCTACCAGCGATCAAATTTTTGCTATATTGCAGTGCTTTTAAAGCGCTTTAATAATTTACTTCTTGAGCGGTTATTGATGAGCATAAAATACTCATTCGCCAGTGACGCCTTTGTCATTTTATTTTTTGAGAAATACTTCAATATTTTTTGTTTTATATATAAACCCATAAGCCGCTCTTCAAATCCAATTACGAATTTTAAAATTGCGAAATTTACAAATGGAAACCAAAATGTATTTTTATTTGAAATTATAGTATATAATATAAATATATATTTTTTATTCTATATATACAAAATAAAAGTAATTGGGCTACAAAGACTGCTAGTGAGTTATTTTAAATAAAACAAAAAAAATAAAGAAATATTTTTCAAAATACAAAACAACAAACGCTTCACCCTATTTATTTGATAAATAAAATGGCATTTTATTTCAAATATTTATTTTGTTAGCTTTACATACAAATGAACATTTTTATAACTTAACAATTGGGACAATATTATAGCAATTTAATAATCGCTCTTTTTAAGAAAGATTGAAAGAAGGGTAAGCCTTAACGCCACGGCCTACAAAGTATACTAAATACATTACAATTACATTTCTCAAATATTTTTTGGTGATCTGTTCCACTTTGGTTCTTGTAGCATTTCGGGACATAGGATGTCGTCTTATAGCCACTAAAAGAAAAATTAAAACCATTTATATCTAATACAAATCTTTCAAAATTCTGCTCTCACTAGAATAGCTAAATTGTGTCTCTGATTATATTATATTTGGACTTCCTTAAGAGTGAAGTCTAGTGATGCATTCGCCATTTTATTTTTTGATCAATATTTTTTATCTTTTTCGCTTTATTCAAAAAGGGGCTAAATAGCTGTCCTTGAGAAGCAATTACCTACAGTTTTAAAATAAAGAAATTTTGATTAACGAATTAATAAAAGCAAAAAACAAAAATTTGTGAAATTTGTCCATTTTTCTTTTACTGCTTTTGATTCTTTATAAATTCAAACTTGTTTAACTTTAAATTGTAGGTAATTATGCTTGAAATATCGGTACATGTTTGGCCGATTTTTGGATAAAAGGAAAAAGTAACGAAATATTGATCAAAAAACGAAATGGCGAATGCGTAACTAGACCTTACTCTTAATACCGCAAAAGCTAGATTTAAATTTAAAATTAAGAAACATGTATCTTTCTACTTCAGAATTAATTTATATAGAGATTATTATGCCTAATTTTATTGTAATACTATTTACTATACACATACACTTTCCAGTTAATAATGGTATATTTTTTTTACCGCAAATACTATATAATTCATTTTATTTTAGTATTTTAAAAAGTAAAATAAATTGGACCGTTAGTTAGTTTTTTTAGAATGTTCTGCATTTTACAACTATAATTTAAAAAAATATGTCATTTCACATTATAATTCATATAGGTACCATTAACCAGAACCAGTAGAACTTTACTACTAACGTTTCAAGTAAAATAAAAAATGCAACTTTGCTCTTACCTAGTTATAAATTCATAATATTCGTTAGTTCCTTAAAGCATTGTTTATTATTTCTCCCTGTCCAATAATTATAGGACATTGCCAAGTCATCACTTATCAATAGGCCAAGCAGCTTTCTGGTGGTGTCAACAACATTCACTTCACCAACGGTTTGAAAGAGTATACACTAAAAAGTAAATTTAATACTAAATAAATACCTTTAATTTTCGTTTAATTTAAAATCACATGACATGACCTTTTCATTGTGCAAAAACATTATGACTTTTTAAACATTCCAGATAAAAAAATCATGCAGCCAAATTGTATTATATTTTTTTATATGGTACCTAAATGTAGGTAATTATAATTGAATTAAAAAAATGCACTTATAGGTTGTTTTTCTATATTCTTGTCAGAAATACACTACAGGTTCCTTCCACAAAAAAAAATAGACAAATAAGCAATAATAATTTGCTTATTTGTTTGCCAGATATTTAAAAATGGACCTCATCCATTCTGAACTTTGAATCTTTTAGCTTTTGTAGTGAAAGAATAAAAATAAAAAGGTATTTAGGAAACATGTTACTAATTTATTCTGAAATACCATCAATATTCTATTATATTATATAAATAGGGACTGTTTATTCAACTTCATAATTGATAATTAACAACTCCGTTGTTTATTCTAACTTTTTTAAAATTAAAAAGGAGTGGGATAAATTAAAATTACTTCTTTTAACTTTTTAATCTAAAACCCATTTTTTATGTTAATTTAGTCGTAGAGAACTGGCAATTGCAAAAATAACACTATTCCAGTATAAAGAATTACTAAGAAGTTGGATAATAAACCTGGCTTCTATTGATAGACGCCATTATAGTTTTTATTTGAGAAGCAAAAATCAACGCTTTTCTTTTTAAAAACAGTTTAAAAATTATAAGTCTTACCTTTCATCCAAGCAACCTGGCACATCAGAATATTTTATCTTGAATAAGAAAAAAACACTTTAACACCTCACCTCAAAAAACAAACACAAAGTGGTAAGGAAAAAATACACATGAGCGAACGCCATTAAAAGACCGCTTAAACGTTGATGACTTGACAGAGGACAGGAAACAACCCTTGGACCGTTAGGTAGGTACCTGGTCTAAGAAACAACCAATCACGGTTTTTAGGTCAAATGCACCTCTCAAGCACTTTGAAAGCAGTGACTGTTTAGATACAGTGCACTGGTCATGCTTTAAAACCGCTGCAAATTTGCACTTAGCTATGGGGCAAAATGCATGTAATATAAAGCACTCCTAGAGCATACTCAATTGATATGAACAAATTTGAAAATATGCAGTACTTGCGAAGCACTTTTTGAGTATATCCATAATAAAATAGTACTTATGAAATACTTTTGAAGCATTGATTTTAAGCGCTTCTTTTTCCTTAGTCGGCCGTAAGTATTTAAGCAGTTGTGTTGCAGTCTGCGCTATCTGGGCTAGCTTAGAGTATTGTGACGGTTAATCTTATTGAAAAAATAAACAGTCTAAACACCATAACTTCCTGTTATGTAATTTTAATATTTAAGTAATCATAAAAATAATTGCCAGAGCCTTAAAAGTAAAGAAAGGATAATTTGAATTGCTAGTGATGTGCTATTTGATGACAAAACATTAAAATTTTAAAAACCCTTAAATTGTATTAATATTCCAAAGCTCAGAAGTCCTTAAAACTGTTTTAAAAATTCCAGGTCCGCATTTAAAAAAAAAATGAATTGAGGTTGGTATCTAAAGAACGAAACGTCCAATTTTAAAACTAAAAACGCCATCATGTAGAACATAAAGAAAGTGTTATTTTTTTCTAAGTAAAAAATAAAAGCGTTGGGAATATTAATTTATTATTATATTTATTTTCTTTCGCCAAATTATTAAGCCCTAAAATACGCAACTTTGCCTCAATTTAACCATCGTCTTATCTCTTACAGTTTTAGAGATCCCCTTGTACGCAGACGAATTTACAGCACCCTGTATATTACTATAGGGAGAAACGTATGGGCAAAGGTGTGCAACATAATGAGAGGCGATAGATACAAACTCCTGCGACTGATAATTGAAGGAAAGATTCAAGGGAAAAGATCTGTTGGAAGAAGGCAAAATTCATGGTTGAAGGATCTTCGGAGATGGTTTGGGTGCTCTTCAATTGAAATCTTTAGAACTGCTTTGTCTAGAACATTGTTAGCCATATGGATCGCCAACCTTCGTAGGGAGAGGGCGTCGTAAGAAGAAGAAAGGTGTGTGCCGATTTTTTTGTATGGCCATCTTTAAGCTTTGAAACCTACTTCCCCCTCCCGTTTTCGAAAATGGAAAATGCGATAAAAGAGCTTTCAATTTTCTAAACCTCTTCGTCCATGCAAGCGACCTTCATGTTTTCTCGACTTAAGCGAGTTCCGAGAGATCTAGGTCGTAATCAGCAAACGATGTTAATAACTTGTGTAGATTGTAACCATCCCGAAATGAACGAAGATGTACAAATCATTATATTAGGGGTACTTTTAATCTTATCTTTCTTCGATTGAAATATCTTTCAATCGCGATCCACCTTAAAACCTCTTCAAATTATCAAGTTTTCCCCCTTTAAACATGAGGAAACCGAAAAATGGGGTGGTTTTTGTCAATCAGCGTAAATTGACGGATTTGTTGGAACCAGCTCTTGTTGGCGACCTACCTTTTTCCTCCAAATCCTCGTCAACTCACTTTTCCCATCCAAATACGACTTAAAAATTAAAGGCAGAAAAAGGGGGTTAAAAAGATTGTGGTTTTTGGCCATCAACATAGATTAAGGGATTGTTGTAACCATCCCTTCTTGACCATCTACCTGTTGCCTCGAAATATTTTACAATGCCTCGACCATTAAAATGTGGGTGATTTTCGATCATTGCCGGGAGTGGGAGGTTTTTGACACCACCCTTCGGTCTTAATTTATGTCATGCCTCAAAGTCTTTTTTAGTTGTACATTTTTTCCCATCCCACTGCGACTTATCCCGAGAAAGCAGGAATAACGAGTAGTTTTTGATTATAGGGCTACGAAATCTCCTTGTGTATTGTGTTTATGTCTGGACCAAATTTTTTAAATATATTATAAAGTTAATAAACAAAATTTTAAATTATTGTACTATTTTTCTATGTTCCAGGATTATACCGTTCATCAGGTTTATGGATCTAGACAACATTATGTAGATGAGATTTTCATCTATCTCAGCCCTATACACGAATAACATAACATAACATACACGATTTCTTTTGACTTTACCACTTACCTGTAGATTTTTTTGTTGTAGAAAAAGATTTAGTAGTTGAAGGCTTTGTTGTTGATTCGATAAATAAGGTTTCTGTTGTAGAAGCAGCAGTTGGAGTTTCTGTACAGAAATCTATAGCTGCTGTAGTAGAAACATATTTTTCATCGTCTTCATCGTCTTCATCGTCTTCATCGTCTTCATCGTCTTCATCGTCTTCATCGCCTTCATTGCCTTCATCGTCATCAGTTTGTGGTTGAAAGGGTGTTGTTGGTTTTCTAAATGGGGTCTGTGTTGTAGCAGCAGCAGTTGGTTTTTTTGTACGAAAACCTATAGTTGCTGTAGTAGAAACATATTTTTCATCGTCTTCATCGTTTTCATCGTCTTCATCGCCTTCATTAGTTTGTGGTCTTTCGGGATCGAGGTGTGAGGTTACTCTCTTTGTACCATCATCGTCAATATCTGGATAAAATGCTGTTGTTGAGGAACTAATCTGATGACGATATCTCCAAATGTCACAAATTATGTAATAAGCGTTAATTCCATTCATTAAATAATAGTCACAATTATTCGTTCGTTCGTTCTTCATATCTATGCAATTCCAAATTACTTTTTCTAAAATATATAAATAGATACAATGAAAGCTGAATTGCAAATGTTTCAAGAACTATTGAATATGATTTTTTTGAAAATTGGCACAACCATATACCTACTCGTGAAAAGTGCCATTTTCTTAATTTTTTCCGTAATTCTAAAAGTAAAGATTTAAAAAGTTTAGGTATTAACAAGGGTTCAAATTTTTTGCAAATTAAAACCTTCACAACCACTTCCGAACGAACCAGAAGTGAAGTCAACTTTTAAGTGTAAAATTAATGGAAACCAGTTTTTATTCGATGCATAAAGATAGATTTATAAACTGGATATTCCGTTTGCGTTATGCGTTTTTAGTTTACAGTTTCCAATTAAAAGCACTAAAGTTTATAAGATCATATAGATGCCTTTAATTTCATTTTATTCCGTCGGAAAGTCGTAGAAACGTCCGTAGCAAGTTTAAAGAACCAATCAAAATCGCATTTGTCTATCACGTGATATTTAGTATAACATATTATGTTATTTTGAATGATAGAGGAGGGTTTAAGGTGGATTTATAAATTTGGCGTCATACCGGTTGCGTCAGCATCGTGTCTGATGTTTGCGGCGCCGCCGTCCGTAGCAACACAATATACACCCAAATATCTTATAATCTTTTCTATATCGAAAAAAGTTTTTTAGCGACAGGAGGACAAAGTGGTGCATCTATCTTTTGCATTAAAGTACATAGGGACGCCAAATGCAATGGGTTCCCTGGGGCACAGGTAGACAATGACAGGCTGTTTCGTTCTTATTAGAACTTATCAGAAAGCCATAACCTGTAAGCGACCCCCAGTACATTGGGACTGATCTTTCAATACATTTTCACTAATAAAAATGTGATGAAAACTCAGTAACGCCATCAGTAGGAATCAACTCAATGCAAAATATATAGCCATCTAACGTGAAAACATAGAACTAATAAATCAAAGTACGGTGGCCAACAAACACCAGTATAGGAAACGTTTCACGCTTCACTACATTCTTCTACGCGGGTTTGTAGATTCAAATATAGATTGCGCCGCGTAGCTCACTGGGTGCCGATCCGTTCCGTATACAATACCGTATCGCCTGCCGCTAAAAAACTTTTTTCTATTTACTTTTACGGACGCTAAACTCTCTACTTTACTTTTCTATATTGATCAGTGGAGGCTCCATCTTAACATTTTTTTGGGTAATAAATAATAATTTTTAATTTACAGCAATCAAGAATATTTTCAAATAGAACGTAGTCCCTGTTGGAGAAACAGTTTAAATTATTTATGATGCCGACTGTACTCTTCGTAAAATAAGATTCGTTACTATGCAGTTAAATTTAAACATAAAAATCATCTACCTAGAAAACTTTCTTTATGCAAATTTATCCCAAGTCGGCAAAATTCAAAGAACTACGTTTGAAAAACACGAACAAATTATCTCCAGACTGCCAATATAAAAATAATATAACTAAATTTATCTTCATTGTTGCCAATGCAAAATATCAGCAATATTGGTCCACGTCATGACCGGGACCACCCTTTATCTAATGGCTCCCGAGGTACTTATTGCCCATTGAAGGGAACTGCGGAGATAGGGTGGCTGTTTGCTGTTCGACTCTCAGTGCTAGCTCAACCACGATGTAGAACAGTCCGCGCCTAAGACAGAAAAATTCTTACGTAAAAGTTATAGTGTTTTGCTCGTATCTCTTCTCGAATAGTCAACTTTTTTCGCGCCCTCACCGGGGACTTACATTGCGAATTGTTTTTTTTTCAATCATCGTCTAGTGCAGTCGATGGCAAATATCGCGCCTTCAGGAAAGGTTAAGTAAAGTTTAGTGATGTCTCGTACCTCATAAAGTTCTGATCATTTCGTGTTTTCCACGCCCGGTCTAAACGGGAATTACATAGCGGATACGTGCTTGTCTGTATGTCGTAACAGACAGACATTTATTGGACTTCTAAAGTTGACTTGTAACTTAGACTCAAAATTCGTAATTTTCTCAGTATTACGAAAGATTCCATAAAATCTTAAAGATGTGGTGATTTAGTGCAACTTTGGATATTTTACCGTCAGTATACTGTAATTTGTTTTACCGAAGACAATAGATGTTTCTCACATTAAACTCTTCGTCTTATTTGAACCTGAAATGCATGAACCAGCAATAAGGCTTTTAAAATCAATTCCAACCCCCCAATCTCTTGTGCGGCGTAAAAGTCTAAACCGGCGTCGCACAGTTCCTTATTTGCTACTTTCCAACTACTTCATATTTTCTTTTGCTATGCCTCCATAGTTTTTTTAGCAAAACGCTACGATTAGGACGAAATGACAGAGATAAATAGCAGCTTCTTGCATTTTAAGTACAATAATCGGCAATATATGGTAATGTCTACAGGAATGAAGCCCTAAACCAATCACAAGTGTGAGATGAGATTTAACCCACGTGCTAACAGTATGAAAGAGAACACTGTTTTTAACGATAATCGTCAATATCGCTAGGCGTCTCCTGAACGACTTTAGCGTAATTCCGTTGTTTATTACTTAGGTCAAATTTTAAAGTTTTTGACGTTTCTATTTAGTTTAGCCGTTTAGTGATGCTTTATATTGTCTATAATTGAAATATGTGTGTCTCGAGCTTTAATTTCAACTGATTTAGTGGAATATTTCCTGACCACCTAGTTTATTCTCTTAATTACGATGATAAACTTATAGTGAAGAACAGACCATTATAAAAAATATTTATAGTTTACTGGTTAGAGGTAAGAAATATAATTATATTGTTTTGCTGGTATTGTTTCCTATTTTCTTCCAATAAATTATCCTGATGGGGAAATAAGGATACCTAGGTATAATAATGATCTAAAAAATGTAATACGGGGGCTTGATTGAGTCACGAAATATCACAACTATCATTAAGTGTTAAATTTAAGTTTATGGGAAAGCAAATTATAATAAATGTTATCGAATCCGCTCGATTACACTTATGTGAGATAGAAAATCATAATAGTAACAAGGTTAGAGAAAATCGTTAAATCTTAACAAAATTAATTAATATTTAATGTTATTATATATTTATCATCTCAGGCCTATTTACATCGGGGTTCGAGGACGTAACGAAACTAAAGAGTATTTTAAATAAAGGCACTTTAGAGAACTAATAGTTTTTATTTTACAAGTACCGGGTGTCCTACTAAGAATGGCTCTTGGCTGTATCTCGGAAACTACTGGGCATAGAAACTCAGGAATAAAAAAATTATAACTAAAGTGGTCATGAGAAAATTCTGGAAATAATTTTTAAGTTCCGCATTTTGCCGCAAGAGGGCGTAATTGAAAAGTAAATTTTAAAAGTTTACATATCTCCGAAAATTCCACATTAAGGTATATCTTTGATAACACCATTGAAAAGCTTGGACAATTATGCATCATTTTGGTCTTATGCTCATTGGCGTACCGACTTTAATAAAAGGGGGGGGGGGAAGCGGTTGAATGTGTAATCAGTTAAATCGCTGTAACTTATAAACGACTTATCCGATTTTAGCAAACTAAATACTGTTTGGAAGAGAAATGTATGCACTTTCACCAATCGTATTTAGTTGTCCATAATAGTTTTAAAAAAAAATGCTAGAGGGCGCAATTTGTAATAATAACACATTTTTTGATTTTACTACGAAAAAACAAATCATACGGTATAATTATGATACCATAATCGAAAAGTAGATTAAATTTGCTAGAACAAATATTAAAACCGCAGCTTGATATCTCCGTTCGTTTCAGCGTTATCGCCAATAGAATAATTTTTAAAAGTAAGCGATTATATATTTTTTAGAAAAAAAGTGGGACGCCACTGATATTTTTTCATGTGGATATTATTTCTGATTAGCCTGGTCAATTCTGCATAAAAATGGTCTCTTGCGTTTTTCTCCTCAGGCACACCGTTCTTAATTAAAATAATTAATTTAAATTAGACAAGCGGAAGTGAAGGTGGTCATTTCCAACAATTTTTATAAAACTAAATTGTTCATTATCAATGTTAATAATGATAATAATAAATAGTAGAGATAATTTATTTTAATTAAGAACGGTGTGCCTGAGGAGAAAAACGCAAGAGACCATTTTTAGGCAGAATTGACCAGGCTACTCAGAAATAATATCTATATAAAAAAATATCAGTGGCGTCCCACTTTTTTTCTAAAAAATATATAATCGCTTACTTTAAAAATTATTCTATTGGCGATAACGCTGAAACGAACGGAGATATCGAGCTGCGGTTTTAATATTTGTTCTAGCAAATTTAATCTACTTTTCGATTATGGTATCATAATTATACCGTATGATTTATTTTTTCGGAGTAAAATCAAAAAATGTGTTATTATTACAAATTGCGCCCTCTAGCATTTTTTTTGGGAACTATCATGGACAACTAAATACGATTGGTGAAAGTGCATACATTTCTCTTCCAAACAGTCTTTAGTTTGCGAAAATCGGATAAGTCGTTTATAAGTTACAGCGATTTAACTGATTACACATTCAACCGCTTCCCCCCCCCTTTTATTAAAGTCGGTACGCCAATAAGCAGAAGACCAAAATGATGCATAATTGTCCAAGCTTTTCAATGGTGTTATCAAAGATATACCTTAATGTGGAATTTTCGGGGATATGTAAACTTTTAAAATTTACTTTTCAATTACGCCCTCTTGCGGCAAAATGCGGAACTTAAAATGTATTTCCAGGATTTTCTCATGACCACTTTAGTTATAATTTTTTTTCCCTGAGTTTCTATGCCCAGTAGTTTCCGAGATACGGCCGAGAGCCATTCTTAGTGGGACACCCGGTACATACAATAGCAAACGCGAGATTTCATGATCATTAGGCTACACCCTAAATTAATTTACCGCAAATATAAGTATAGAGAAAAAAATACTTCATCAAATTTATTGTAATTTTAATTTACGAAATTAGATAGGAGTTGAGTGATATTTTTGCCGGCGGCGCTTTTCCCGCTTGGTACAGCCCCACATTTTTTAAGTTATTACTTTCGGTCACAGCCTCCCCATTTATAGGCCACGAGCCGCCACTGATTTTGATGTCTATCTCACACTTACACATTGCATTATTAGACTACAACATGTACTGGTTATATTGTAATTTAGTTAGGTACTGAGTACCACATGCTGTTGCATCAGAAAATGAGAAAGCATGGAATTTAGTTTTACTATAGTTCAAGGTTAGTAAACTTTTATCCAGATACTTATGCACTCTATAAAAAGACCAATCTCAGCCTTCCTCAGAGCTGCTGCCCACTGATGCTCCTTGAAAAGGATTACTGTATAGTCTGCATATGAAATTAACTTCGCATTTAATTTCAGACTAAATGAGCTGTTAATATAAATCAGAAACAAGATTGGCCTCAACCCTGTTCCCTGCGGTACTTCCGTTTCTGTCACCAAGGAGTTGTTAATGTATTCCTAGGGATTCACATACTGTATTCGCTTTAATAGATACATTTTCAATAGTTTTTAATGTTACTTCCCTTAATCCTAGTTGCTCAATTCTGTCAATGACTATTTCACGTGATGCAGTATCAAAGGCCTTGGCTAAATCCAAAAATATAGCAACATGTTTTTTGTTATAGCTTAAACAATTGTTAACATACTCTATCAGTTCTATAAAGGTCTTAATGATCAAGTGCAAAGTTTCTGACCCGAGGGCCTCTGGCTCAAAAACCAACAATTTCCCTCGATAATTGTAATATATTGCATACATTGCATTAGGTTTGGCAACGCGGTGATAAGTAGTGTCTCTGAGAAATATCACCTGCCAAAAATATCAGTATATATTTGATTCTCAATATACGTCGTGTTCGTAAAAATGCCTTTTATTTCTTCCCTCCACTTGCGGACATAACAAGTGGCGACGAGGAAGTTAGTGAATTGTGAAATAAAGTTCATATTAAGTTTATTTCAAACAAGTAATTCACGTGCCTAATCAAGTTTTTTTTTTGGAAAAAATGGCTACTGATACGGCAGAAACCGCGACCGCGCCTGTTGCCTAGTACTAAGGTCATTTACGCGAGTTTAATCTGATAGAATCAGACTGGCCAGTTTTCAAAAGACGACTTGAAAATTATTTTGTGGCCAACGAAATAACAAACAATAATCGCAAAAGAGCAATATTTCTAAATGCATTGGGGGAAGAGGCATATAAAGGCGAAAATTGTAGTGATTTATTCAAAATCTTTTCTGAATACTTCAAATCAGGTTTATCGGTATTTGCGGCTAGATATAAATTCTATACGGCTCGCAAAGTTTCAAGTAAATCCGCTAAGGAATGGTGTGAGCGATTACGCAAGTTAGCTGCAGCTTGTGAATTTGAATCCGTAAATCTTCAGTGGATCCTGCGAGATATATTTATCATTGGATATTAAGAAGGGCCAGTACAAGACCGTCTCTTTGAGGAAACAATCACATCAACCCTGGATAAAACTCTTCAAGATGCAATATCCAAATCGGTAACACATCCTGCTTCGGTAAGTCTAGACTTTGCCATTAAACATGAACCCGAATTCGATTATACGGGGACCACGTCTATCAGGAAACCAAATTTTATCGGATAGAGGAACTTATAGTAGCGACAACAATTTAAACGCTAGAGCGAGTGCCCAGCATCCTCCACTGGGTACTTTTACCAAAGGTTTTATTTCGATTAAACTTAAAACAGACTCGGTGACACCCTGGTTTCTTAAAGCTCGGCCATTACCCTTTGTGCTAAAGGAGAAAGTAGAGGTGGAGTTGCAAAGAATGCATAATTTAGGCGTTATTGAGCCTGTGGATTATAGTGAATGGGGTACCCCCATTGTTCCTATTTTAAAACCTGAGGGGGATATCAAAATATGTAGAGACTTTAAATTGACAGTTAACCCCCATATAGAAATTAATAAATACCCGCTTCCAAAAATAGAGGACCTTTTAGTTAAATTGCAAGGGTGGACTCATTTCACTAAATTAGATTTATCTTCTGCATACCAGCAGATACTATTAGACAAGGAGTCCCAAAAAGTAGTAACGATCTCTACCCATAAGGGCCGTATAGATATACTAAAGCTCCCTTTGGAATTGCGAGTTTACCGGCAAAATTTCAGAAAATTATAGACTGTCTTTTGCAAGATATTAATGGTACAGTAGTATTTTTAGATGATATTTTGTTTACTGGCCCAAATAAAAAAGTCATATGGATAGACTAAAATTAGTATTAAATAGATTAAAAGAAGCAGGGTTTAGACTTTCTCTGCAAAAATGTGAATTTTTTAAGCCAGAAATATTTTACTTAGGGGTGACTATTAATTCGGAGGATATTCATACTTCCGAGGCTAAAATTTTAGCTATAAAAAATGCTAAACCACCCCTAACTGTTACACAACTCAAATCTTTTTTAGGGTTAGTAAATTTTTATGGGAAATTTATACCTAACACTGCTTCTATTTTGTATCCTCTGTATAACTTACTTAAAGCAAAGGTCAAGTTGGAATGGTCTGATAAGTGTAATAATGCGTTTAACAATATTAAAGATCATTGAATGTCAGCCAAAGTCCTTGTCCATTTTAATCCGGTATTACCTATTCATTTAACTACAGATTCCTTAAGTTATGGCATCGGAGCAGTTGTAAGTCAGATAATGCCAGATGGATCGGAACGGCCGATTGCCTACGCGACCAACCCTTAATTGCTTGTCCTTGTCAGGTGTGAGAAATTAATGCGGAACAAAGAACTTTTTTCCAGGTACCCAAAAATTCTGTTGTTTAACGCTGAGACAAGGAAAATTATTTTAAACGTTTTGGAGTATTAACAAAATGAAAAAGAAAATAGCCTTCAGCTGTAAGATGCACTGCAGCAACCTGTAAGATTAGTGAGAAAACAGTAGCCAGGATCCGAAAGGAATATACAACAGGAACCTCTCCCAGGGCTAATAGAGAAAAGCATGCCCCAAAAACGAGGGATTTAACTGAGGCAAGGAAAACTCAAATAAGATACGTAGTTTACAATATGATTGCCGCGCATAAGTATGTCACACGCGGCAAAAGCTAAAAGAGGAATTGCATGACAAACAAATTATTGACCAATTGCTACAAATAGTAAAACAATACAAGCAAAATTAGGATATGCCGTGGATGAATTAATTTGGACTATGGGTCATCAAGTTTTGAGATTGCCGCCCTACTATTGCATTTTCAACGCTATAGAATTAATTTGGGCCAAAAGCAAAACCTTTTTTAATAAAAATATTATTGAAAAATGTTAGTGCTTGCTCCAAAAATTTCAGTGACGATGACCATGAACGAAATGTTGAAAACGAATTGTTGAAAAATACACCTGACAAATATTGGCCTTGTTCATTTTTTTTTACTCTGGGCATATTCATTCTTGGAAATCAGCTCCTCGATATTATGTTCGAAGGGCAAAAATGTTATTTTTTGATGTAAGATGTATTTTTGTAGCACACAATTAAAATGATGCGATTCATTATAGAAAAAGAAAAATGAAAAAAAAACAAAAACCTAAATTTTTTATTAAAACTGGTATATGTAAAATAAATTCAGAAATTTTTTTTTTGAACGAATACTCAGACACAGGTAAAAATATTTTAAGCTCTTTTCTATACAAAAAAATATTGGATAGTGTGTCGTTTTCCAATTTCCATATTCGCAATGTATACTTAACTTGTTCGTGTTAAGTATATCAACTTTTAGAGTGAACTGTTAAATATATATTTCTATTGTCTATTTTTATAATTATTTTAAATAAAGATATTTCTTATAATTATTGTTATTTTATTATTATTAACTTTCCCAAACAATGCCATCATTTATTATTAATTCTACTTGTGCATATCGATCTTTAAAGTACAAAATATTTATATTTTCAAATAATTTAAAAATAAAATATTTTTAATTTGGTTGTAACATAAGTAGCATGCTGTTTCCATGTAAAATTTTGGTCTAAATAAATTCCTACGTACTTTAAAGAAGTTTTCCTTTTAGCATAAGCACATCTAAAAGTTTGAATTAAGGAAGGTACCTAAGTAAAATGAAGTTTTAAATTTTAATCCCAATAATCAATCTATCTATATAAAATGTATATTTTAAGATTTAAGTCACAGTAGAAATTTTAAGGCTATTATGATTTGAAATAAATTTATTAAAAATTGACTTTTAATAACGTAAACTACGCTTTGCTGTATAATTCGGCGCGTTCAATTCACAAATTCCTCACAAGGTGACGTCATAATCCACTGCGCACGCTGTTGGTATCATATCTTGTGTAGTTGTATCATGGTTGTGGCTCGGTAACGAATTCTTTGCGGCCGTTCCTTCCCGATGAACGATTAAAATCAGCAACCTCGCACTGCCCTATTCTATCCGCCCTGTAACTGAAAACACGCTGAAAACTTGTTGGTTTATTCGCGAATTTATCGCGGTAAACGGCAAAGCACAAACGTAAAAGTGGGCGACGCGGTAAGTGGAGCTGAGCGCGTTAATATTTGGGATTTAAAATAGCGCCGTTTTTTGGCCCGAATTATAAATAAACTAAGATACATATTGAATTTCTGTTTTTACCAATGAAAAGGTTTTATCCATGTGGATGTAAGAAAATTATTTTCTTGCAAAAAAAAATCAGGAAAAAGATATAAGCCAATAAAAACAATTAAAATTATTGTTTAATTTCATGGTACTGTTAAAAATATTTAAAAAAAAAATTTTAAAATAAAATTACCTTCTCACACTCCTCAATATATGTGTAAAAGTTTTCAAATATCCATTAATAAACATTAAGCAGGATTCAGGTCAAGAGAACCCAATGTTTTTAATATACTACATACCGGGTCCGCCAACGTGGCGGGGATGGAAGATTAAATCATTATCGAGGAGCTTATCAAAAATACTAAACCAGCATAAGGTATCGACTTAAAAGCGGCATATTTTAAAAATATTTTACATTATACAGGGTGGCTCAAAAAAGTGTGGCGGACTAAACTTGCATTTTTTTAAATGGAACACCCTATATGTTATATTATTTTCTAATTCCCTATAAAATTCCACGTATATTTTGTATAAAATGTCATATGTCTAAATTCAATTGTTTTTGAGTAATTGACGTTTAAAATATGGCATTTTTTGACTTTGACAGGCTGTAACATTGGAACGGTACATCTTAGAGAAAAATGGTTTTGATATGAATTTGTAAGTCATGCATTTTACACATTTGTTTAAAAAATATAAATACATCCGCAGACACTATTTGCATATCTACCTAGATCTGCACCATCCCATACTCAATATTCACAAGCCGCCACTGCTGGATATACTATTTTTATGAATCGTTTGAGTGAAACGGACCCATGATACCACTGTCATGGAACATGGAACTCACTAGGTAAAATGATGCAACCTTTAACTTATACCTACTAGTTATTAGGAAAGTAGTTTTTAAACATCCAAAATCGTCATGTGGTCTTATTTTCTCACGAATACATGGACATTCATTGTTCGGGTCCCACTTGTATCCGGTTTGACCTTAAAAAAAAACATTTGGAAGTGGACAAACTTTAATGATCATTTAGCATCATTGAGAGAGAGCACCGCAAAAGAATGAATTACTATTAAATCATGGGAAAATTGTTTAATGTGGTGTTCTCCATGATGGATATGGGTGCGATGGATCAGGGAGTTAAAGAAACAAAAGTGCATGCCGATCAGCGACTCTTGCGGGACAAACAAGTTGCTGGAGTGGCCATTATGCTTGCAAAAAGCGTGTACCTTCCACGTGGCCATGCAGAAAATGTTTTTCCGAAATTATTACAAACAGCGTACTTTGGTGTATTTTAGTCACGCCTTTTATATGTATATATGGGGACACTGACCGTTCCTTTGGCCTTCAGAGAAGGGCCATTAGAATTTTAGCAAATTTGGGATTTAGTGAAGACTGTAATAGTGCCTTTGCACATCTTGGAATACTTACCCAACCATCTATAGTCATTTTGCAGAATCTTTTGTACGTCAAAAAAAATCAAAATCTACTCAGAACTCATGAAGACATTCATCATTATCAAACACGGGATAGGGGTGACTTTGTGCCAGATTTCTGGCGTTTGAGAAGCTGTCAAAGCTGTCCCGGTTATTGGGCGATAATTTCTTTAATAAACTGCATGGGAGTTAAGAGTCTTTCCATCAACTTGTTTAAAGAGAAAATTCAACGGATCGTTGTTCAAAATATGTTTTATCTTTTTAACAAATTTTTAAATTTTAACTTTATGTAAATTTGTACTTTTTAAATTTTTAAATTTTAATGTGCTTGTTGAAAGGAAACTAGTGGTAATAGTTTTTAATATTTCATTTTAGATATATGCTTGTATTATTGACGTATCAATATACTGATGATACATGAATAAACAATTTGAGTTTAAATTTAGTAGTTACTGAAAAATTAGCAAATTTCTTTTTTCGGACTTATAATTACTAGAGTTGGCCCTTTTTAATAACTTTCAAAGGCGTTTCCGTTGCTTGCTATACCGCAGAGATAAAATTCAAACTTTTTCGACTTTGAATCAATGTGACTGGGAAACACAACAATGATATATAATAATTAAAAACTTTTAACTCCAGTTATAACAACAGATTATCCCTCTTTAAAAAAAAACATATTTCCGCCTTGTTTAAAACGTTCACTAAAGTATATTAAATAAAAAATTATAGACGTACGAGTTATCCACATATTTTGTATTATATCCGTTCATTTTTAGGAGAAATATTACTTGTTGGAATAACCATAAAATAGGAAATTATTAATACACTCGCGTACCTAGCCCGTGCCCTGCTGTATTTTGTGTCTGCGCTAGTAGTTTCTTTTCCAATCTTATGAATATTTACCAAAAACGTACAAAGATTGTTTTATATGTTAAAAACATTGTAAATGCGCTTTAAAAAACTCCCCAAGACAAAACTCTAGCTACGCTAGTGTGTTAGTAACACCTTATTAGGGCTTTTTGAGAAACATTCTTCGGTCAATATTTGCCTGTATGTTTCCTCCCTTCTACGAAAACATTAAGTTTGTTTAAAATGCTTTGTTTAATTAAATCGCGCAGAATTAAAATATTAGAGGAACTGGTCGGAATATGGGCCAGGCATTTAATATGTCCATCTACAAACCAAGTAACTCTATCTGCCAGGTGATCTGTAAATTTACATTTACACATTGTCAATACTTAGTTTACTGACTCCCGACGTGATCCCACGTGTTTTTATTAAACGATTGTGATTGATGTGATTCGCTGGTTCCCATGACTTTTTAATGCAAGTTTAAATAGCGTGATTTTTATATTTTTTTAAAGCTATTTTGAGCTTGCTTATGCGGCAGTGATAGAGGGAAAGTTCAAGTTCAATCTTATTCTAAAAATTACAGGTTTTTTTAAACAATAATTTTATGGTGACTTGTACTTAGTGCAATATGGCCCCTTCTCGAGTGTGTTGAATATGGGCCGGGCCCATATTCAGACAAAACTATATTATATGAACTTTTTTGCAGGAAATCCAGATCCTCACCAGGCATAGCTCGAAAATTTGTGCAAAAACAAGTGCGCAAAATGTTTATTTCTATTATTTAACAGTTTTCTTAAGACACTGGGAGAATTCTGAGTCCAATGTTTTTTGTGTCATTTATGGGCACATAAACAGTGTTCCAGTGGCGCATCCAGAGGGGGCTAGTTTTATGACACCTTTTATTTATTTTATTTTATTTTTCTAAAATAATTGTTTTTTGTTTTAGTTTACGTTTTTATAACAGTTTTTGAAGGGACCCATATTCCATACCCTCTGGGCAAATGTCAGAAATGTGCAGTATTTTTTATTTATTTTTTTAGATACATTATACGTTGTTGAGAAAAATTAATGTTGGGGTTTAATTACTAGGTCTTTATAACATACATAAACCATTTTACATATCATCAGAAAGAAAAAATAAGAAAGTTATTCCAAGAAAAACATGGGGGCCCATATTATGACCAGCTCCTCTAATGGTTATTATGACGGTATAGATTACGGGCTCCTGATAGGTTTAGGCCGTAAAACTAAAAAGAAGATTTTTAATTCATTTTTTTGCTAATGTCAATTGTCAAGTAGACGGGACTGTTGACTTTAGGTTACCTTTAGCTGCAATGCAATTGTAAATTCTTTTTAACAAGTTTTACTTAAGATTTAAAATAAATAAACTGTATAAAATTACTTACTTTCCTTGGTCAGTAATAGTAAAATATAAAGTAATACAATTATGGTCTTCATTGTTTCTTAGAAAATATACAGTAAGTAGCCCATATTAATATTCTATTTTAGAAGATAATATCGCAAAATGTCAAATTTGGTTAAGTGATGTCAAAGTGTGTGTGTCAAAAGTATAACATATTGCAGACATAGTGAAGCAATTGCACGAAGTGACAAGAAATCACGAAACCGATCGCAGAATAGAATTTTAAAGTTTTATAGGGACCTGGATTGTTATACTAATTAGTTATAGTGGTAATGTATTACTTCTGCCAAAGAATTTTTCCAGGGGACACGATGTACAAAAAAATTGTTTTAAGAATTAAAGACTTACATATTTTATTTGTGTAGTTTAAAATGTTTCGCTTTGTAAAAAACTGTAAATTTTGCTGCAGAATTTTTTTGCTGTGAATACTGCAGAAATTAGATCAGTATAAAATTGAAAGGTAAGTGGGAAAATCTATATTTTCTTCTCCGATATTAGTAAGCATTGTTTAACGTACAGTTCACTCTATAAGTAAATCCATTTTTATACGCACAACTTTGCGTAAAGAAAAAAACCACAACTGTGCATTATGATGCGTCCTCCACACTTTCTTCTAGTGTACAGATCAAGGTAGGTATTGAAATCTTTAAAAAATAAAATCTCTGATAACGATTTAATTCTTTCTAAAGCTGATAAAGGTAACTGTCTTGTAATAATGGAGAGACCACAATATATAGATAAGGTTAAAGATTTCCTCTCATCTGACCAATTTTCTTTAATTCAATCTAATCCTCTTGACCAATTCATGGTACATTTCAAAAATATTTAAAAGAAACAAATGATAGGTACCTACTTTAATTTTTCTCAAAACCAATGAATTTAAACTTACCCTAATAAACCTTTAACTTTAAGGTCGTTCCAATATATAAGCTGGATATTTTTTTTGGGTGCCACGCCCAAAAACCTTCTTTTGGACAATCAAAAAAAATTTCAAAATAAAAAAAAAACCTATGCATATTTAAAGAAACTTGTAGTGAGTTATACAAATACACTAATATAGGTAATATAAAACAGATATTATACTTGTTAAACAAAAACTTCTTCATGAAACAAACAAAATTGAGCAAAAAAATATTAAAAATAACGTATATTTTTTATTTATTGAAATAATAAAAATTAACCATAAACTAAAAGCACAACATATTTTTTTGACTAAAACTAAACCGTACCTCGTCCCCTGTTTTGACAAAATATATTGATTATTTCATATATCAATGTGGGCTTTTTGATGAATACTTATTAAAGCTAAACTTGTATGCTCTTCGCCTGAATGGTTTCTCAGATATGTTTTTAATCTTTTTAAAGTGAAAAAAAACTTCTTTCTGCTGAAGCTGTAGTTACTGGGAGGATGATTTGTTATTTTATTTGGCGCGTTATTGATAGTGTTGTCAAACATTTTTTATGTTGCCCCATTATATTTTATAACTTCTTTTTTTTTCGGGGGGGGGGGGGGGGGGGGGCTGGGTAACTTAACTCTAAAGAAACATTGAAAATATACACCCTAACACTTTTTTATGTTACTTTTCTAATGGGAGAAAAGTAATAGGAGAATTCTCCTCTTTTGCGCAAATCGTTTTATTGCTTTTTCAATAATAATGTTTTTATTTTTATTTACAAATTCTCGATGAACGCTAAGCATACAGAGACCAGAAAGTCTTTTCTCAGACATGGTTGATCTCAACCGGGTTTTTACACGACGGAGGATAAGTATTTTGCTTTGATAAATCAAAATCGGTATAATATAATTTTCTAGGGGGGGGGGCAAGTGCCCTACTTTGCCTCCGCCCTTCCGACGCCCATGTGAACAGTAGCCATATTTTGTAAGTTAGGAGTAGCCATATTGTTTCAACAAAAAAAACAAAACAGATAACATAAATACAATACGAGCAGCCTAAATACCAACTGGTTTCGACATATATAAGTTGTAAGAAGACGGTAATCAAAGTACATCCAATTGAGCTTAATTGGTGTGCTGGCATGATGCAATGATAAATAACCTTCTTTATGACGTATTTAAAGATCGTAAATTAGAAGGATCAAAATTCGCTTTGCAAAATACGATTTTAGTATTAATGGTATAAATTAAAAACCCTTTAGTAAAGATAGGTGTAAAGTTTTTTCCATTAATTGCATAATATAGTTAAAGTAAATGATATTGTAAAAATTAGTACATAGTTAAAGTAAATAATATTGTAAAAAACTGACACAACTACTAAATATTAATATACTATTAAGTGCTTTATTCGTAATAGCTGTCGAGTATATTCTTGGTTTACGGCCTACATGATGCAGGGGGCACTTGGTTGTAATGGGAGAATCTGGGTCGATACTGGTCGAGGTGGAACCTAACTTATTTCGCTGATCTTTAACATGTTCTGCTCCACAAGTGCAGCAACATGACTTTTCTGGAAAAAAAATACAAGATGTGTATATTTTATAACATTTTTAAATTCTGAGAATCAAACTAAGTAAATTTGCTATCATTTTATCTATAGGGTGCTACACCTTCAAGAGCGTACAGGGGGATATCGAAAACGGTAAGAGGTATAAAGGTAGATAAATTATTAAGATAATGTTGTGTATTTTGGAACTTAATAACTGGGTGAAAGGAAATTGTAGATATTTCGATTATCTTCGGGAAAAAAATCTAACTTTTTGGTTTATACATGATGGGGACTTTATATTTTTGAAAAATGGAATACGTCAATTGAGATTTTGTACACATTTTGGCACCATTATTTTTTTTTTACTTACTATTATAACTTTTGTGTGGGCATAAATTGTTCTCTTTTTAAGATTGCAAAGGTTATGAGTGGTAATATTTTAACGTTTGTTTTAGTTCTATTTCTTTATTATTTACTTTTAGATGCTGATTTATATGAACATTGTTTCTTTTTGTTGTAATTATTAGGCACTCGCATTTCTCTTCGTTTATTTCAAGTTTTCATTTCTCGTACCACGGGAGGAGGACATCCAAGTGGTTGAAAAGGTGGGCTCTGGCTACATTCGCGTAGTACGAGCTTGCGTACATTAGTACGTCGCGTCGTCCGCGAATATAGCCAGATTGGAATTTGGAAAACCTGGGATATCGGCTGTATAAAGGTTGAACAGTGGCGCTGTCAGTGCAGTGCCCTGTTGCAAACCAGCATGCAAAGTTACAGGAGAGGACAAGTTATCTCCCACCCTTACTCTTAGTGTTCTGTTGGTTATGTATGAATGCATCAGTGTTATTAATTGTTATTCTATTAACTATTGAAGTCTGACTATCAGGTAAATAAGGGGAGTAAATATCTTAATCAATTAACCATATTACTTTTGTATTGAGAACTTAAGTTACTGGACTTGGGTTGTCTTTCGAGTTGGAAAGAGATAAACAGTACCTGAGCAACCAATTCACCCATAATCAACTTTAAATAAATATAGACAGACTATTAAAATAGTTTTATGAATACATTTTTATCAATGTCACTGTTGTTTGAAACACTAATGTATTCGTTTTATACAAAACAATAATAATTGTAAATTAAGAATATTAATCATTATCTCCAACTTTTACATAAAAAGTCGCATTTTACACTGTAAACCAACATGTAAAACAAGCTACAGGAAAAGACAAAATAAGAAAACGAAACGTCCGTTCTTCGAATGTGCAATGGGTATTAAGATACCCGTCCAAAGTACCTCTAACAGCTAGACAATACAACATGTCCTCTGATTAGGAGACCTATAGAAAATTTTGCAAGCGAGCAGATAGAATGTCCCCAAAATATTAAACAACTTTACATCCTCCTTTGATATGGAATCAAACAAATCATTATTTAATCGGTGTATATTCTTTCAAAATGACTACCAGCAATCTACACAGTCTTAAGTGACACCATCAACAGCATCACTGAAAAGTATCCCCAAGCACAACTGTATTTATATGATGACTTCAACTTACTAAATGTAAAATGAACCTCGGACAATCATGGATCTACAGATTTCGCAATTCCGAACTCATTGCCTAATAAAGTTAAAGCCAACCAGTTGGTATCAAGTATGTGTTGTTTTCAAAACTTTTTTTAAATTAATAATATAACAAATTCAAGAGGTGTAATCCTTAATCTATTTCTCTCATATAATCCTTTTAGTACTATTTCAGTTTCAGATAATGTATTATTATCAATTGATGAACTTCATCCCCCCTTGGATGTATCAATAGAGCTTGGATCACATTCCAACGGCACTGAGCTCTCTGCTGATGGTTATTACTACGATTATAAAGCTACAGACTTAGTTTCTGTGAATCAGTACCTTTGTGGTATAGACTGGGACACAATTTTTAACCGACGGTCTATGGATGAAATGGTTAATATTTTGTTGCGATGCCGTTGAGTTGTTTGTTCCCATCAAAAAAATACTTCTTAGCTTGCATGATCCTCTGCTGCAGTGGCTTCAATGCTGCCTCATTGGCAGAACTCAGACTGCTCGAGTCAGATGCTTCATTTCCAGAAAGATTGAAGTGACATCTGGAGTACCCCAGGGCTCGCATCTGGGCCCTCTATTATTTAATCTGTTTATCAATGATATTATGATGATTTTGTCTTATAATGAAGATCTATCTTAAGATATACTCATATTATGATGTCCTAAACCTTCAAGATCAACTAAACATACTTAGCACTTGGTGCAGGAATAACGGGATGGATTTGAATGTAAAAAAATGGCATGTAATGCGCTTCCATCGCCTAAAAGACCCATTAATTTTCCAATATCAACTCTCTGGCACTGAATTGGAGTCCAAAGATATCACGAAGGACTTAGGCGTTATCCTTAATACCTCCCTAACATTAATATGACGGTTAATAAGTCCTTGAAGATGTTGGGCTTTGTTAAGAGAACCACAAAGAATTTTCAAAACATTAATTCAATTAAGCTACTATATTGTACTTTGTTCAGGCCAGGTTTAGAGCTTAGAGTATTGCTCTTGTGTGTGGTCCCTCTATTATGTTAATCATATTCGCAATATCGAGAAGATACAGCATAAGTTTATTAGATACATGTCCTTTAAAAATAATATTGTCCATGACCAACCCATAGATTACGCTATCCTAGAATCGAATTTGAATTTGAGGACCCTTGAAGTTAGACGTCAGTTTAGGGACCTTGGGTTTATCTTCAACCTATTAAATAATAAAATCGACTGTCCTTGTTTGCTTTCAAGGATTGAATTGCATGTTCCCAGTCGAAGCAACAGGTCTGAAACGGTGTTTCATATACCATTTCACAGAACTAACTATGCATTCCATTCTTGTATGTCTCGAATGCTTAGACTGGCAAACCACTTTGCCGAGTCTGGTGTTCAGTTCTTTTGTATACCTAAACCCAATGTTTTTCCGTGCGAGACTGAACATTGTAAATCCTCTGTGATACCTTTTAAATTTTAAAATTTAATTTAAAAATTTTTAAAATTTGTTTTTAATGTACTTCTTTTAATAATTGTAAATATTTTTTTTACTGTTTTATTTGTGAGCTTATTGTTTGGACTATGAAATGTTTTATTAGTACTCGTTCCTTTGCTTTAAGAACATTATTGTTATAAAAAATGGGACTAATCCCGTAGATTAATAACTAATTAAATAAATAAATACAGATAGAAAATCGATTCTTACATTCGGTAAATATTGTCCAATAGCGAATGTTAGCTTAAATGCCGACAGGTTTCAATATTGGGTACGTTCAGTTGAGTTTAAATGGTGGGCTGGCATGATGCAATGATAAATAACCTTCTCAATGACGTAGTTAAAGTTCCTAAATTAGAATAGATTATTTTGTAACAAAATTATTTCTGACATTGTTATTACGTCAAAGTTACCTGGTTATTTAATTACTGTTTAAAGTCTTTGTGCAGCACAACTACCTACGATTTAAATATTGACGGAATAAATTAAAATTCCTTTAGTGAAGCCGGGGTAAAGTTTTTCCAATTATTTGTATAATATAATTAAAGTAAATGATATTCTAAAAATTAGTACATAGTTAAAGTAAATAATAATGTAAGAAACTGACACAACTACTAAGTATTAATATAACATTAAATGCTTTATTCGCAATAGCTGTCGAGTATTTTCTTGGTTTACGGCCTACATGATGCAGGGGGCACTTGGTTGTAGTGGAAGTATGTGGGTCGGTGGACTTATCTTGCTGATCGTTGACTTGTTCTGCTCCACAAGTGCAGTAACCTGGCGGAACTGTTTTTTTGCCAGTTGGGTCATCTACTAAAGAATACAAGGTGTGTATATTTCATATTTTTAAATTTTGGGAATCCAACAGTGGCACAGCCAAAAAATGTAGGTAGTTCTTTCCGGAAACTCTTAGTTTTTAAAATTTTCCTTCTAAAAGTCCTGTTGTGTATTAGTTATTGGGTTGTGATGCAATTTTAAAGGAAAGCGAGTAAAAAGAATAATAGTTTATAGTGTTTTTCTAATATAATAAATACTTTTCTGTTCCGTTTCCGCTTTTTAGAGCTATTTTAAATCAACAAAAATATAACCAAATGCAAACAAATATTTTTACAACAAAAATAAATGACAACCATATCAGTCTGATTTATTTATTTTTGAAGACAAAAATTAAAGTAAACATTTTAATTGAAAAAACAGAAACATTTTACTTACTTATTTTTTATTGAAGAAGTGTGATAATTTACAATAAAACAATAGTGCGGAAAGAAACGAGAATGGTTCATTATAAATCCAAAACCTAACCTTTATACAAAATGGCACTCAAAGAACAAATATTTCAAAACCTAAGCATTTACAACAAAAACTTCCAAAAACACATAATTTCTGAAAATTCATCAATTTTGGTTGGTTAGCGTATAAAAGATATTTATTTTTAGACATGAATAGCCGAGCCCGAAAAATCCTGGTTAGGCTCATATATACTTCTTATGTAAAAGTTTTGCATCAAAACACAACATTCACATTAAAAAAAAAATTTTTAATTAAAGGTCCAGAAGGAATATCAAGAAAAAAGTGAAAAAAAAAAAACATTCACCAAACCAAATTAAATAGAACCATGGGTTAATTAGAGGGGGTAAAGGTCATCATCTATTGAATTGTTAACAAACTGTGGGCGTGGCCCCCAAGCAACCTTCCTAACTGGGTACAAAATCATAAAATACATGTAGTCTAAACTGCCTCTCCCTCCAGAAAAAAAAAATGTCCTAGTTACACTCACTGAGCCCCCACCGAACATATTTTCTGGTTACGTCATTGGAATCAAACAAAAAAGTGGAAACAGAAAAAAAAAGGGGGTTTTAGATCATGGGTTGGGGGATTTTTGGCACCATCCTCCGATCGTAATCCCGAAATTCTTTTTAACCCAACATTTATTTTCGCCCCAATGCTACTTGTCCCTCGAAAGCATGAAAAGTTGTTGTAATTAGAGGGGTATGGAATGCTATTGTCATACATCATGTGTATTGCATATGTCTTGAAATTTTTTTTTGATTTATCGTAATAAAGAGTTAATAAATTTTTTTAACATTATTGTACATAATAATATTCTTTTATGTCCCAGAATTATATCGTTCATCAGGTGTATGGATCCAGACAGTATAGGTGGATAATGTTTTCATCTAACGTAGCCCTATACTAATAATGTATTTGCATTCTTTTTTTGACTTTGTGACTCACCTGTAGTTTTCCTTGTACTGGGTGTATCACGGTGGGTCTTCGTGCTGGACCGGTCGTTGTTATCTACTTCTGGTGGACAAGTGCAATCACCTGGTTCAAATGGTTCCTCGGAAGTTATGTCAATTGCTTTTTCGGTTGGACTTGACGCTGAAAAAAAGAGTAAGTACAATTTTTGTCGTTGTTCATTATATTAAAACTTTTGTGTGGGCATACAATAGTACAAGGTGTTCTATTCTCGATTTATTCATAACAGCATACATTTTTCTATGATGCCAGTGTAAGCATAAATTGTTCTCTTTTTAGGATTGCGAAGGTTATGAGTGGGGATGAGTAGGAGCTTAAATATGGGGTATCATGGAAATTACTTATTATATTTAAATGGGTAACTTCTTGAATATCTTACCGAAAGACTGCATAGATGTAAAGAAAGTTTACATGTGCACTGCGTCCATTAATTCTGGAATAGTAAAAAAAGTACTTAATTTTCAAAATCTCATATATTCATTAAAATTCAATAAGTCCTTTCCAGACTGATAGAAGAGTTTTGGACTTGCATTGTCTTTATTTGTTTTATATCACAACGTTTCAACTGGTAAATATCTCCAGCCGTCTTCAGGTGAATACTTAATAAGTAAAGTAACTACAACTCTATTTATACTAGCTAGATGCACTAAGCATGACTGAGATGGATGCAGTCATGCGTTTAGTTCATGTGCGGTATTTTAAGTTTACATGTACCTAACAAAGGTTTCTAGATATATCTTATATCTAATGATGGCTTACTAAAACAATCTGGGTTCTGGTATATGGTAGCAGCTTCCTTGAACTTCCTCTTCCTCCAATGTGGTTCTTTATGCAGGATTTGAACTTCTTTCCACTTGATGTGATGTCCGTGTGTCCAGGCATGGTCAGCTGCACCTGATTTTTCGGTTTCTTCTTTAAGCGTGTTATTTCTATGTTCCTTGGCCCTAGTTTCAAGTGGCCTTAGAGTATCACCAATATTAGATCGGCCACATTCGCAGAGGATCTGGTAGACACAGTTCTTCCTGTCTTTTTGACTTGTTAGTTTCGTATTCGTCAGGTGGCTTCTTAAAGTGTTTTTCGAGCTGAATACCGTATTGATGTTGTATCGTTGTCCTAGTCTTCTAATTCTCTCAGATACTCCTTTGACATACGGAATATTGAGTGTTGATTGAAACTCTTGCTTCTTGTGTATTTGGCCGATTACTGCGATTTTCCAATAGCTTATCAACTAAATGCATGGGGTTGCCATTTTTGTTGAGGTCGGTCTTGATGTAGTTGGTTTCTTCTTTAAGGGCTTCATTTGAATTACAGATGGTAATTGCTCTATCCACCAACATTTTTACTATGCCATGTTTTGTGCTGTTTGAGTGATTTGAAATGTAATTCAGAGATTGACCTGTATGCGTAGGTTTCCTGTACACTGAAGTATGGATGGTATTGCCACTTTTCTTTACGTTCACATCTAGAAAAGGTAATTGATTGTTTTCTTCTCTCTCCATGGTAAATTTAATTGTCGACGTCAGGCTATTAATGTGATGTAGGAATTCCCTAAGTTCGTCATCGTTTCCATTCCAAATAATGAAGGTGTCGTCCACATATCTCAGCCACGTTTTAGATTTCTTTTTGCTTGTTTTATTGCTTCAGATTCAAACCATTCCATGTAAATGTTGGCGATTATTGGTGAGAGAGAAGACCCCATCGGTAGTCCGTCCACTTGGCTGAAAAACCTATCTTTTTCCTGGAATTAAGAATGATTGAGGCAACATTCTAATCATTCCATGATGGCCTTGATAGGTAGCGAAACGTTGTGATATAAAACAAATAAAGACAATGCAAGTCCAAAACTTTTCTATCAGTCAAGAAACATCATTGTCTCCGACCTTCAAACAGAAACCAAATCCTTTCCAGTTTCAGTTTATTGGACCAGTAAATACACTGTGTGTGACTTCACTTTATGTCTATATACAGTGTGATGGCTAAAATATCAAGCTGTGTAAAATCTGCTGAATTTAAAATTAATGTTTCTAAAATACGAAGATGAAAATTAAATATTATTATTTTGTAGGTTACAGCTTACTATATGAACTTTTTTGCAGGTCCTCACCAGGCATAGCTCGAAAATTTGTGCACTAAATGCTTATTTTATTATTAACAGTTTTCGTAAGACACTCAAACTTTCGATTTAACGGTTAAACCTGCCAAACCGGGTTTTTAGGTTTAACATAATAAACAAACACGGCTTAACGGCTTTTACATCACTATCTTAGTTTTTTATTTTCTACCCAAAAATATTAATTTTCGGTTAAAAAAGTTGGTATTTTTGGGTAGGAAAAACGAAGATAGAAATGTAAAACCCGTTTTTTCCCTAAGATGCATCATTTGGATGCTGCAACCTGTCAAAATGGAATTAATGTAATTTTTTAAAAGTCCATTTTCAACAACTGCTATGCTTAAAAGTGACAGTTTTAAAGTTATTGTTAATATAATTGCTTCTTAAATTAGTTTTTATCCGATTGTGTCAAAAAATGACGTTTTATAGATCAGATATTTGGACGAAAAGGTAACCTTTTTAATAAGGTATTGATTATTGCGCTGGTAGCTAGGCAACCTTTGTCGTCCTAGTCCGAAAAACATTTTGTCGGACACTAAAATATTTTCAACAGTTTATTTTATTCATTTATTTACAATATTTATATTAAATGTACAATTAGAACAATTTTGAACAAGAACGGGGTGATGTAAATTTGATTTTGAGGATGTGTTATTATTTTTGGTCTCCGTTATGATATTATTCTCCAATGTTGAACTCGATTGGGAGACGGATTGCGACACCTGAGTCGAGACTGACTGCAGGTCAGATTGTGGAATGTTGAATATTTTCTTGGTCAGCTCTAACTTATTACTTAAGGAATCATCTATGTAGCCCTCGGCTACTCCCGAAGACTTTCAGCCTCCATGCCGTTTTAGAGATGTTATGTCTGCTCCCGCATCTACAAGTAATGTGTCCGATGTTCTTCTGAAACAATGTCCCGTGAATTCCTTGGTATTCGGCAGTTTTAAGTAAGATGCTATTTCCTGAGGTATAGAGCCAAATTTGTGTATACCGACAACTTGCTTATGACATTTTCCATTGCGATAAGACACAAAAAATCGCCCATCACTCATATTTGTTGGACGTAAAGCCAGATAATTTCTATAATACTTTAGATATTCTCCAGTCACCGTAAATGATCTCGGTTTGTTTGTTTTATTATAGGGAATTTTTATTAACAAAGCCGTTCCCAAATCTTGTATGTCATCAATTTTCATATGAGCTAGTTCTTCTCGACGACATGCGCCCGCGATTCCAAAAATAAAAGCAACCTGTAATTAAGAAAATTGTTAGTCAGAAATTTAAAATACTATTATATAGTTCAACATTAAGTATTTGTCATCTGGAGCATGGTAAAGGAATTTGTGAACCTCTTCTCTAGTTAGGATCCTTGATTTCTTTGGACAATATCCAACAGTTTTTTGCTTCAACAATGCTCGTAATCTCATGTATTTAGATATATTAATATTCTGTTTTACATTTACCACTGCACGTCGCATAGAATACTGCGACCACAGAGTAGATGACTTTATAGTTTTCGATAATTCCGCCATATAGACCAAGAAGACGTTTTCGGAGAACGACTGTATATTTTTTTCTTGCCGGTAATCCATAAATTTTTTATAAGCTCTTTCATATATTTCCTTAGATTTTTGTGGCAACAAAAAATGTAACATTACTTCCTTGGCAGTTTCTTGAATGTCAGGTGGTGTACCTTCTATAAGATCATCGTCTATTTCCATTTTTAATTGTGTTTTTCAGGTTTTAAATAGCCTGATTGATAAAACGTCAGTTGATAATATTAATTTAATTATTTGTTAGATCCATGGATACGCATATTACAGGTTTCATTGTTCAAACATTCAAGGGACAAAAAATTACAATGCAAGATGAAATATATTGGTTTTCTTAATTTTTACATTATTTTATAATCCGAGCAAAAACACAATCGGATAAAAAATAACGTATGTTATACGGACGAAAAATGTATTTCAGGCTATGCGGGTTACTGGCCTCGGCTTGGCCTCGTCCAGTAATCTCCCGCAATACGTCCGAAATACTGCATTTTTCGTCCTTGTAACATAATATACTATTTTAAGAAATTTTTGACACATCTAAAAAAAATATATGGACAAATTCCTTTTTCTAAAGCTTTCCAAAAAGGTAACAAAAAAGTCGGTTAGAGCAGCGTCCCCTCCTTGGGGTCCCAATTCTTTTTTATATTACAAAGCGAGGCCCCTAAAAAGGCTTTGAGGACCTATTTTTACATTTTAGAAAAATATTATTCCAAGAGGCGCTATAAGCACCGTTGCATTTAAAATGCCCACCCTATACAGGGTGCTACAAATTCGCGTGCGTACAAGGGGATCTCGAAAACGATAAGAGATACGAAGATGGTTAAATTGAGGTAAAGTTGCGTATTTTGGGGCTTAATAATTAGGTGAAAAAAAATTGTAATTATTCCAAATTCGTAAAAAACCGAAATTTCCATTTTTGGGTTTTAATTTTTTGCGCTTTTATTTTTAACTTGGGAAAAAATAAAAAACATTTTTTCATAGCCGTTTTTTATGTTCTACAAGATGGCCTTATTAGTTTTCAAATTCGACGTTTCGTTCTTTGGTTACCAACCTCAAGTCAAATTTTTTAAATACGGACCTGGAATTTTAAATTTAGTTTTAGGGATTTCTAAGCTTTAGAAATTTAATGCAATGTACACATTTTTAAAATCTTAATGTTTTGTCATATAATAACACATTATTTAAATTATCTTATTCATTTCATTGCGGTCCTGAAGATTTAGAGCCAAACTAAAAACAAAAGATTTATGATATAAAAAAATCCGTCTATTTTTACTCAAAAAGGCCTAATATTTGATATTTTGTAAGAGAAAATACCCAAACTCACAGCCTCAAATATCTAGGTAAGTATGTTTATTTTTGTTATATGTTTTGCCTGATGATCATCAGATCTTGTAAACAGTAAAAAAAAATTAAATTTTTTTTGAAACAAACATAAGCGCACCACATGTCATAGGGCATAGGAATGTGTGGTCAGCGGGAAACGAACACGATGGTAGATAGACAGTTTCAGTAAAAGCCGAGTTTTGTGATTTAAAAAGTGTGTTTTCTTAATAAAATATTTGTTGGAACGGTGAACTAGCCGGTAAGTCTGTTTATTAATTTACATATTAAATATTGTAGTTGGTTGTTGTTTGCAAATCAGGTGTTTAAGGCTAAAAATAGACTTTTTGGGGCATTGTTTTTCCAAGTTCTCGTATTTTTCCTTAAAATTAATCTCCGATACGACATTACACAGTAACATAACTAGACTAACACTCAACAGTTAGCTTTTCTTCACTTGGGAGCATTATTTTTTTTCTGTTTCCAGTATTTTGTTCTAGGTCTAAGGCAAAACCATAAGATATACGTTATATTAATAAAATACTAATATAAAATAGAATTACTTCTCATGCCTTAAAAACTTGCTTACTTCCTAGCTTAGAGTATTGTGACGGTTAATCTTATTGAAAAAATAAACACTCTAAACACCATAACTTCCTGTTATGTAATTTTAATATTTAAGTAATCATAAAAATAATTGCCAGAGCCTTAAAAGTAAAGAAAGGATAATTTGAATTGCTAGTGATGTGCTATTTGATGACAAAACATTAAAATTTTAAAAACCCTTAAATTGTATTAATATTCCAAAGCTCAGAAGTCCTTAAAACTGTTTTAAAAATTCCAGGTCCGCATTTAAAAAAAAAATGAATTGAGGTTGGTATCTAAAGAACGAAACGTCCAATTTTAAAACTAAAAACGCCATCATGTAGAACATAAAGAATGGCTATAAGAAAGTGTTATTTTTTTCTAAGTAAAAAATAAAAGCGTTGGGAATATTAATTTATTATTATATTTATTTTCTTTCACCAAATTATTAAGCCCTAAAATACGCAACTTTGCCTCAATTTAACCATCGTCTTATCTCTTACAGTTTTAGAGATCCCCTTGTACGCAGACGAATTTACAGCACCCTGTATATTACTATAGGGAGAAACGTATGGGCAAAGGTGTGCAACATAATGAGAGGCGATAGATACAAACTCCTGCGACTGATAACTGAAGGAAAGATTCAAGGGAAAAGATCTGTTGGAAGAAGGCAAAATTCATGGTTGAAGGATCTTCGGAGATGGTTTGGGTGCTCTTCAATTGAAATCTTTAGAACTGCTTTGTCTAGAACATTGTTAGCCATATGGATCGCCAACCTTCGTAGGGAGAGGGCGTCGTAAGAAGAAGAAAGGTGTGTGCCGATTTTTTTGTATGGCCATCTTTAAGCTTTGAAACCTACTTCCCCCTCCCGTTTTCGAAAATGGAAAATGCGATAAAAGAGCTTTCAATTCTCTAAACCTTTTCGTCCATGCAAGCGACCTTCATGTTTTCTCGACTTAAGCGAGTTCCGAGAGATCTAGGTCGTGATCAGCAAACGATGTTAATAACTTGTGTAGATTGTAACCATCCCGAAATGAACGAAGATGTACAAATCATTATATTAGGGGTACTTTCAATCTTATCTTTCTTCGATTGAAATATCTTTCAATCGCGATCCACCTTCAAATTATCCAGTTTTCCCCCTTTAAACATGAGGAAACCGAAAAATGGGGTGGTTTTTGTCAATCAGCGTAAATTGACGGATTTGTTGGAACCAGCTCTTGTTGGCGACCTACCTTTTTCCTCCAAATCCTCGTTAACTCACTTTTCCCATCCAAATACGACTTAAAAATTAAAGGCAGAAAAAGGGGGTTAAAAATATTGTGGTTTTTGGCCATCAACATAGATTAAGGGATTGTTGTAACCATGCCTTCTTGGCCATCTACCTGTTGCCTCGAAATATTTTACAATGCCTCGACCATTAAAATGTGGGTGATTTTCGATCATTGCCGGGAGTGGGAGGTTTTTGACACCACCCTTCGGTCTTAATTTATGTCATGCCTCAAAGTCTTTTTTAGTTGTACATTTTTTCCCATCCCACTGCGACTTATCCCGAGAAAGCAGGAATAACGAGTAGTTTTTGATTATAGGGCTACGAAATCTCCTTGTGTATTGTGTTTATGTCTGGACCAAATTTTTTAAATATATTATAAAGTTAATAAACAAAATTTTAAATTATTGTACTATTTTTCTATGTTCCAGAATTATACCGTTCATCAGGTTTATGGATCTAGACAACATTATGTAGATGAGATTTTCATCTATCTCAGCCCTATACACGAATAACATAACATAACATACACGATTTCTTTTGACTTTACCACTTACCTGTAGATTTTTTTGTTGTAGAAAAAGATTTAGTAGTTGAAGGCTTTGTTGTTGATTCGATAAATAAGGTTTCTGTTGTAGAAGCAGCAGTTGGAGTTTCTGTACAAAAATCTATAGCTGCTGTAGTAGAAACATATTTTTCATCGTCTTCATCGTCTTCATCGTATTCATCGTCTTCATCGTCTTCATCGTCTTCATCGCCTTCATTGCCTTCATCGTCATCAGTTTGTGGTTGAAAGGGTGTTGTTGGTTTTCTAAATGGGGTCTGTGTTGTAGCAGCAGCAGTTGGTTTTTTTGTACGAAAACCTATAGTTGCTGTAGTAGAAACATATGTTTCATCGTCTTCATCGTTTTCATCGTCTTCATCGCCTTCATTAGTTTGTGGTCTTTCGGGATCGAGGTGTGAGGTTACTCTCTTTGTACCATCATCGTCAACATCTGGATAAAATGCTGTTGTCTGATGACGATATCTCCAAATGTTACAAATTATGAAATGAGCGTTAATTCCATTCATTGTATAATAGTCACAATTATTCATTCGTTCATTCTTCATATCTATGCAATTCCAATATATTTTATCTAAAATATATAAATAGATACAATGAAAGCTGAATTGCAAATGTTTCAAGAACTATTGAATATGATTTTTTTGAAAATTGGCACAACCATATACCTACTCGTGAAAAGTGCAATTTTCTTAATTTTTTCCGTAATTCTAAAAGTAAAGATTTAAAAAGTTTAGGTATTAACAAGGGTTCAAATTTTTTGCAAATTAAAACCTTCACAACCACTTCCGAACGAACCGGAAGTGAAGTCAACTTTTAAGTGTAAAATTAATGGAAACCAGTTTTTATTCGATGCATAAAGATAGATTTATAAACTGGATATTCCGTTTGCGTTATGCGTTTTTAGTTTATAATAATAATAATAATAATAATCAATTTTTATTAGCTCATTGAGCTATTTCAATACATTTACATTTTATCTTTTTCTTCATTTTCTTCTTTTTTGATAATTACAATCTAGAAAGACTATTATCGTATTAAACTTATATTATGTAAAATTTGTTTTTTTAATTTTTTTATAAATAATTTTAAGTTATATGTTTTAATTTCATTCCTTAATTTATTATATTCTATTATACCTCTAAAAAATATTGATTTTTGAGTAGATTTTAAATTTGTATGATCCAAAATAAAGTTGTTTTTTCCTCTTGTATTGTGAATATGAACTTCATTAAATTTTGTTAAAAAATTTTCATAATATGGTGCTGATATATTTAAATTTATTTTATGAATAAAAATCAAACTACGAAATAATAAAAAGTTTTCTATGTTCATCCATTCCAAACAATTTAGCATATCTGTTATCTTGGTATATTTATCACACCCCAATATTATTCTCATTGCTCTATTTTGTAAAACTTGTAATCTATTTTTATCTTGTTGTGAACACATGTATAAAATCGAACTACAAAAAAACAAAATGAGGTAAAATAATACAATTAAAAATCATTTTTTTACTATAAGTACTTAAATATCCTCCTAATCTATTTAAAACTCCTATTTTTTTTGAAATTTTTTTACAAGTATAGTCCACATGATCACGAAAGGTTAAATTTTGGTCTATGATAACTCCTAAATATTTAATCTTTGTTACAATTTCAATATCTTCTTTATTGATTTTTTTTAGTTTCCAATTAAAAGCACTAAAGTTTATAAGATCATATAGATGCCTTTAATTTCATTTTATTCCGTCGGAAAGTCGTAGAAACGTCCGTAGCAAGTTTAAAGAACCAATCAAAATCGTATTTGTCTATCACGTGATATTTAGTATAACATATTATGTTATTTTGAATGATAGAGGAGGGTTTAAGGTGGATTTATAAATTTGGCGTCATACCGGTTGCGTCAGCATCGTGTCTGATGTTTGCGGCGCCGCCGTCCGTAGCAACACAATATACACCCAAATATCTTATAATCTTTTCTATATTGAAAAAAGTTTTTTAGCGGCAGGAGGACAAAGTGGTGCATCTATCTTTTGCATTAAAGTACATAGGGACCACAAATGCAATGGGTTCCCTGGGGCACAGGTAGACAATGACAGGCTGTTTCGTTCTTATTAGAACTTATCAGAAAGCCATAACCTGTAAGCGACCCCCAGTACATTGGGACTGATCTTTCAATACATTTTCACTAATAAAAATGTGATGAAAACTCAGTAACGCCATCAGTAGGAATCAACTCAATGCAAAATATATAGCCATCTAACGTGAAAACATAGAACTAATAAATCAAAGTACGGTGGCCAACAAACACCAGTATAGGAAACGTTTCACGCTTCACTACATTCTTCTACGCGGGTTTGTAGATTCAAATATAGATTGCGCCGCGTAGCTCACTGGGTGCCGATCCGTTCCGTATACAATACCGTGTTCGGCGTGGATGCACCACTTTGTCGCCTGCCGCTAAAAAACTTTTTTCTATTTACTTTTACGGACGCTAAACTCTCTACTTTACTTTTCTATATTGATCAGTGGAGGCTCCATCTTAACATTTTCTTGGGTAATAAATAATAATTTTTAATTTACAGCAAGCAAGAATATTTTCAAATAGAACGTAGTCCCTGTTGGAGAAACAGTTTAAATTATTTATGATGCCAACTGTACTCTTCGTAAAATAAGATTCGTTACTATGCAGTTAAATTTAAACATAAAAATCATCTACCTAGAAAACTTTCTTTATGCAAATTTATCCCAAGTCGGCAAAATTCAAAGAACTACGTTTGAAAAACACGAACAAATTATCTCCAGACTGCCAATATAAAAATAATATAACTAAATTTATCTTCATTGTTGCCAATGCAAAATATCAGCAATATTGGTCCACGTCATGACCGGGACCACCCTTTATCTAATGGCTCCCGAGGTACTTAATGCCCATTGAAGGGAACTGCGGAGATAGGGTGGCTGTTTGCTGTTCGACTCTCAGTGCTAGCTCAACCACGATGTAGAACAGTCCGCGCCTAAGACAGAAAAATTCTTACGTAAAAGTTATAGTGTTTTGCTCGTATCTCTTCTCGAATAGTCAACTTTTTTCGCGCCCTCACCGGGGACTTACATTGCGAATTGTTTTTTTTTCAATCATCGTCTAGTGCAGTCGATGGCAAATATCGCGCCTTCAGGAAAGGTTAAGTAAAGTTTAGTGATGTCTCGTACCTCATAAAGTTCTGATCATTTCGTGTTTTCCACGCCCGGTCTAAACGGGAATTACATAGCGGATACGTGCTTGTCTGTATGTCGTAACAGACAGACATTTATTGGACTTCTAAAGTTGACTTGTAACTTAGACTCAAAATTCGTAATTTTCTCAGTATTACGAAAGATTCTATAAAATCTTAAAGATGTGGTGATTTAGTGCAACTTTGGATATTTTACCGTCAGTATACTGTAATTTGTTTTACCGAAGACAATAGATGTTTCTCACATTAAACTCTTCGTCTTATTTGAACCTGAAATGCATGAACCAGCAATAAGGCTTTTAAAATCAATTCCAACCCCCCAATCTCTTGTGCGGCGTAAAAGTCTAAACCGGCGTCGCACAGTTCCTTATTTGCTACTTTCCAACTACTTCATATTTTCTTTTGCTATGCCTCCATAGTTTTTTTAGCAAAACGCTACGATTAGGACGAAATGACAGAGATAAATAGCAGCTTCTTGCATTTTAAGTACAATAATCGGCAATATATGGTAATGTCTACAGGAATGAAGCCCTAAACCAATCACAAGTGTGAGATGAGATTTAACCCACGTGCTAACAGTATGAAAGAGAACACTGTTTTTAACGATAATCGTCAATATCGCTGCTAGGCGTCTCCTGAACGACTTTAGCGTAATTCCGTTGTTTATTACTTAGGTCAAATTTTAAAGTTTTTGACGTTTCTATTTAGTTTAGCCGTTTAGTGATGCTTTATATTGTCTATAATTGAAATATGTGTGTCTCGAGCTTTAATTTCAACTGATTTAATGGAATATTTCCTGACCACCTAGTTTATTCTCTTAATTACGATGATAAACTTATAGTGAAGAACAGACCATTATAAAAAATATTTATAGTTTACTGGTTAGAGGTAAGAAATATAATTATATTGTTTTGCTGGTATTGTTTCCTATTTTCTTCCAATAAATTATCCTGATGGGGAAATAGGGATACCTAGGTATAATAATGATCTAAAAAATGTAATACGGGGGCTTGATTGAGTCACGAAATATGACAACTATCATTAAGTGTTAAATTTAAGTTTATGGGAAAGCAAATTATAATAAATGTTATCGAATCCGCTCGATTACACTTATGTGAGATAGAAAATCATAATAGTAACAAGGTTAGAGAAAATCGTTAAATCTTAACAAAATTAATTAATATTTAATGTTATTATATATTTATCATCTCAGGCCTATTTACATCGGGGTTCGAGGACGTAACGAAACTAAAGAGTATTTTAAATAAAGGCACTTTAGAGAACTAATAGTTTTTATTTTACAAGTACCGGGTGTCCTACTAAGAATGGCTCTTGGCTGTATCTCGGAAACTACTGGGCATAGAAACTCAGGAATAAAAAAATTATAACTAAAGTGGTCATGAGAAAATTCTGGAAATAATTTTTAAGTTCTGCATTTTGCCGCAAGAGGGCGTAATTGAAAAGTAAATTTTAAAAGTTTACATATCTCCGAAAATTCCACATTAAGGTATATCTTTGATAACACCATTGAAAAGCTTGGACAATTATGCATCATTTTGGTCTTATGCTCATTGGCGTACCGACTTTAATAAAAGGGGGGGGGGGGATCGGTTGAATGTGTAATCAGTTAAATCGCTGTAACTTATAAACGACTTATCCGATTTTAGCAAACTAAAGACTGTTTGGAAGAGAAATGTATGCACTTTCACCAATCGTATTTAGTTGTCCATAATAGTTTAAAAAAAAAATGCTAGAGGGCGCAATTTGTAATAATAACACATTTTTTGATTTTACTACGAAAAAACAAATCATACGGTATAATTATGATACCATAATAAAAGTAGATTAAATTTGCTAGAACAAATATTAAAACCGCAGCTTGATATCTCCGTTCGTTTCAGCGTTATCTCCAATAGAATAATTTTTAAAAGTAAGCGATTATATATTTTTTAGAAAAAAAGTGGGACGCCACTGATATTTTTTCATGTGAATATTATTTCTGATTAGCCTGGTCAATTCTGCATAAAAATGGTCTCTTGCGTTTTTCTCCTCAGGCACACCGTTCTTAATTAAAATAATTAATTTAAATTAGACAACCGGAAGTGAAGGTGGTCATTTCCAATAATTTTTATAAAACTAAATTGTTCATTATCAATGTTAATAATGATAATAATAAATAGTAGAGCTAATTTATTTTAATTAAGAACGGTGTGCCTGAGGAGAAAAACGCAAGAGACCATTTTTATGCAGAATTGATCAGGCTAATCAGAAATAATATCTATATAAAAAAATATTAGTGGCGTCCCACTTTTTTTCTAAAAAATATATAATCGCTTACTTTAAAAATTATTCTTTTGGCGATAACGCTGAAACGAACGGAGATCTCGAGCTGCGGTTTTAATATTTGTTCTAGCAAATTTAATCTACTTTTCGATTATGGTATCATAATTATACCGTATGATTTATTTTTTCGGAGTAAAATCAAAAAATGTGTTATTATTACAAATTTCGCCCTCTAGCATTTTTTTTGAGAACTATCATGGACAACTAAATAGGATTGGTGAAAGTGCATACATTTCTCTTCCAAACAGTCTTTAGTTTGCGAAAATCGGATAAGTCGTTTATAAGTTACAGCGATTTAACTGATTACACATTCAACCGCTTCCCCCCCCTTTTATTAAAGTCGGTACGCCAATAAGCAGAAGACCAAAATGATGCATAATTGTCCAAGCTTTTCAATGGTGTTATCAAAGATATACCTTAATGTGGAATTTTCGAGGATATGTAAACTTTTAAAATTTACTTTTCAATTACGCCCTCTTGCGGCAAAATGCGGAACTTAAAATGTATTTCCAGGATTTTCTCATGACCACTTTAGTTATAATTTTTTTTTCCTGAGTTTCTATGCCCAGTAGTTTCCGAGATACGGCCGAGAGCCATTCTTAGTGGGACACCCGGTACATACAATAGCAAACGCGAGATTTCATGATCATTAGGCTACACCCTAAATTAATTTACCGCAAATATAAGTATAGAGAAAAAAATACTTCATCAAATTTAATGTAATTTTAATTTACGAAATTAGATAGGAGTTGAGTGATATTTTTGCCGGCGGCGCTTTTCCCGCTTGGTACAGCCCCACATTTTTTAAGTTATTACTTTCGGTCACAGCCTCCCCATTTATAGGCCACGAGCCGCCACTGATTTTGATGTCTATCTCACACTTACACATTGCATTATTAGACTACAACATGTACTGGTTATATTGTAATTTAGTTAGGTACTGAGTACCACATGCTGTTGCATCAGAAAATGAGAAAGCATGGAATTTAGTTTTACTATAGTTCAAGGTTAGTAAACTTTTATCCAGATACTTATGCACTCTATAAAAAGACCAATCTCAGCCTTCCTCAGAGCTGCTGCCCACTGATGCTCCTTGAAAAGGATTACTGTATAGTCTGCATATGAAATTAACTTCGCATTTAATTTCAGACTAAATGAGCTGTTAATATAAATCAGAAACAAGATTGGCCTCAACCCTGTTCCCTGCGGTACTTCCGTTTCTGTCACCAAGGAGTTGTTAATGTATTCCTAGGGATTCACATACTGTATTCGCTTTAATAGATACATTTTCAATAGTTTTTAATGTTACTTCCCTTAATCCTAGTTGCTCAATTCTGTCAATGACTATTTCACGTGATGCAGTATCAAAGGCCTTGGCTAAATCCAAAAATATAGCAACATGTTTTTTATTATAGCTTAAACAATTGTTAACATACTCTATTAGTTCTATAAAGGTCTTAATGATCAAGGGCAAAGTTTCTGACCCGAGGGCCTCTGGCTCAAAAACCAACAATTTCCCTCGATAATTGTAATATATTGCATACATTGCATTAGGTTTGGCAACGCGGTGATAAGTAGTGTCTCTGAGAAATATCACCTGCCAAAAATATCAGTATATATTTGATTCTCAATATACGTCGTGTTCGTAAAAATGCCTTTTATTTCTTCCCTCCACTTGCGGACATAACAAGTGGCGACGAGGAAGTTAGTGAATTGTGAAATAAAGTTTATATTAAGTTTATTTCAAACAAGTAATTCACGTGCCTAATCAAGTTTTTTTTTTTGGAAAAAATGGCTACTGATACGGCAGAAACCGCGACCGCGTCTGTTGCCTAGTACTAAGGTCATTTACGCGAGTTTAACTGATAGAATCAGACTGGCCAGTTTTCAAAAGACGACTTGAAAATTATTTTGTGGCCAACGAAATAACGAACAATAATCGCAAAAGAGCAATATTTCTAAATGCATTGGGGGAAGAGGCATATAAAGGCGAAAATTGTAGTGATTTATTCAAAATCTTTTCTGAATACTTCAAATCAGGTTTATCGGTATTTGCGGCTAGATATAAATTCTATACGGCTCGCAAAGTTTCAAGTAAATCCGCTAAGGAATGGTGTGAGCGATTACGCGAGTTAGCTGCGGCTTGTGAATTTGAATCCGTAAATCTTCAGTGGATCCTGCGAGATATATTTATCATTGGATATTAAGAAGGGCCAGTACAAGACCGTCTCTTTGAGGAAACAATCACATCAACCCTGGATAAAACTCTTCAAGATGCAATATCCAAATCGGTAACACATCCTGCTTCGGTAAGTCTAGACTTTGCCATTAAACATGAACCCGAATTCGATTATACGGGGACCACGTCTATCAGGAAACCAAATTTTATCGGATAGAGGAACTTATAGTAGCGACAACAATTTAAACGCTAGAGCGAGTGCCCAGCATCCTCCACTGGGTACTTTTACCAAAGGTTTTATTTCGATTAAACTTAAAACAGACTCGGTGACACCCTGGTTTCTTAAAGCTCGGCCATTACCCTTTGTGCTGAAGGAGAAAGTAGAGGTGGAGTTGCAAAGAATGCATAATTTAGGCGTTATTGAGCCTGTGGATTATAGTGAATGGGGTACCAACATTGTTCCTATTTTAAAACCTGAGGGGGATATCAAAATATGTAGAGACTTTAAATTGACAGTTAACCCACATATAGAAATTAATAAATACCCGCTTCCAAAAATAGAGGACCTTTTAGTTAAATTGCAAGGGTGGACTCATTTCACTAAATTAGATTTATCTTCTGCATACCAGCAGATACTATTAGACAAGGAGTCCCAAAAAGTAGTAACGATCTCTACCCATAAGGGCCGTATAGATATACTAAAGCTCCCTTTGGAATTGCGAGTTTACCGGCAAAATTTCAGAAAATTATAGACTGTCTTTTGCAAGATATTAATGGTACAGTAGTATTTTTAGATGATATTTTGTTTACTGGCCCAAATAAAAAAGTCATATGGATAGACTTAAATTAGTATTAAATAGATTAAAAGAAGCAGGGTTTAGACTTTCTCTGCAAAAATGTGAATTTTTTAAGCCAGAAATATTTTACTTAGGGGTGACTATTAATTCGGAGGATATTCATACTTCCGAGGCTAAAATTTTAGCTATAAAAAATGCTAAACCACCCCTAACTGTTACACAACTCAAATCTTTTTTAGGGTTAGTAAATTTTTATGGGAAATTTATACCTAACACTGCTTCTATTTTGTATCCTCTGTATAACTTACTTAAAGCAAAGGTCAAGTTGGAATGGTCTGATAAGTGTAATAATGCGTTTAACAATATTAAAGATCATTGAATGTCAGCCAAAGTCCTTGTCCATTTTAATCCGGTATTACCTATTCATTTAACTACAGATTCCTTGAGTTATGGCATCGGAGCAGTTGTAAGTCAGATAATGCCAGATGGATCGGAACGACCGAATGCCTACGCGACCAACCCTTAATTGCTTGTCCTTGTCAGGTGTGAGAAATTAATGCGGAAGAAAGAACTTTTTCCCAGGTACCCAAAAATTCTGTTGTTTAACGCTGAGACAGGGAAAATTATTTTAAACGTTTTGGAGTATTAACAAAATGAAAAAGAAAATAGCCTTCAGCTGTAAGATGCACTGCAGCAGCCTGTAAGATTAGTGAGAAAACAGTAGCTAGGATCCGAAAGGAATATACAACAGGAACCTCTCCCAGGGCTAATAGAGAAAAGCGTGCCCCAAAAACGAGGGATTTAACTGAGGCAAGGAAAACTCACAACATGATTGCCGCGCATAAGTATGTCACACGCGGCAAAAGCTAAAAGAGGAATTGCATGACAAATAAATTATTGACCAATTGCTACAAATAGTAAAACAATACAAGCAAAATTAGGATATGCCGTGGATGAATTAATTTGGACTATGGGTCATCAAGTTTTGAGATTGCCGCCCTACTATTGCATTTTCAACCTATAGAATTAATTTGGGCCAGAAGCAAAACCTTTTTTAATAAACATATTATTGAAAAAATTATTGAAAAAGATAGGAAAGATGAAAATGCAGTTTTGGATTTTTGGAAAGAAGCATTAGAAACCATTACCCCCGAGAATTGGTCTGATTGTGTTTTTCATACAAATAATATTATAAGGGATTATTTGCAAAAAGAACGCATTCTAGATGTTCAGGTTTAGCCACTGATAATTCATGTGTCAGATTCTGGTTCAGATTTTAAAAGTGACATTTTTTTATCTTCGGATTCATTCATATAAATATAAAATATATTTTTGTATTGTTCTTTTTTTTACAATATGACGATTATTATAAATAATAAATTAGCTCATTATAAATTATATGTAAAATAAAACATAGTTTCAATTAATTATATATTATTATTATTATTATTATTATTATTATTATTATTATTATTATTATTATTATTATTATTATTATTAATGTAATACTGGTTTCATTTTAAATTTTTACCTAACTTTTTTGAAATAAGACAATCAAGGTCTGACCCAATATCCCACCAGCATTCACCACAGTAATCAGTTTATAAAAGGATACAAAATACCTCCTCATATTGCATTATGTCTCTTTTCCTCAGGTACACGCTTGAGTACCTGGTAAAAGATAGAACACTTATGTCGGGTTGCACAAAGAATTTTAATAATAATTATTTAACCGGCAAGTTTGACTGTGACATAAATGACTTTGACATGCATATATACTCACATTCAAAGGTGCGTGATTAGTAAATTAAAAATTAAGGTAACCGAGCCAGTATGATTGTGAGAAAATTATTTCTGTCAATGTTACGTCTGTCACAGTCAAACTTGTCGGTTAAATAATTCTTATTAAAATTCTTTGTGCAACCCGACATAAGACTTATGTCATTTATTATTTTACTCTCTTTAAAGGGCGTCAACTGGATATTTCATTCATTTATTCTTGCTTGTAGCGTTCTTTGTTGCACGTTTTATTGCCCTTTCGGTCTTTTTAAATAATCTCTACTATAAATAATGCCTTTAATGGGCACGTTGTCGGTCTAAACTCAACAAATAAAAATTCAATTAAAATTTAAAAAAATATATTCGCCAAACCAGAAGTTCTTGTGAACCTCTTAGTAAATTTTTATATGAAATTTTTAATTAGACAAGCCATTAAACGATGCCGCGTTTCACGCTGGTATGGAATGCCCTTAAGATTACAACACGTACATTAGGCTTAACTAGGCATATAAAGAAGAAACTTTCGCTTTCTTAGTGGAGCATAAGTATTACGCCCTCTAGTAGCCATTTGAGGAACCTAAAATAAATAATTTCCAACGATTTCTCTGGGCCACTGTCGATATAAAAAAAATCCGAAAGATGTACGATTAATGATTTTCGAAATACAGCTGGCGTCCTCGCTTAATTGACCACCCTATACAATTACAGTAACGGGTTTGTCGTTTCAAGGTTTGACATTTTGAACTATATGGATGTGCCAAAAAATTATATTTAGTAGTTCTTGAAATATCAGTGGCGGCCCCTCCTTAAGGCTTCGTGGTCGCGCTCCCTCCCCCCCTGCCGCCTGCTCAAAATACGATAATTTCATTTTATTAAGTTTATTGTTTAATTTATGGGGAAAAAAAAAATAAATAAATTTGGTAGATCTACCAAAAATTCAGGAGGATTGACAATACTGCCTGCATCTCTCTTACCACCTTCCAGAGCTGTGAGTAACTTAAATAACTAGATACTTTTTAGTATCTAGTTACTTAAAGTAACTAGATACTTAGTAACTTAGTTCTTTTTTGAATCATGCCAAAAGTAACTGTAACTTCGTTACTTTTGAAAAGTAACTTGTATTTAGTTACTTTTTAGGAGTAACTATACACTTAAAAAGTAACTAGATACTTTAAAAGTAACTAAGATGCTTTTAAAGTAACTAAGTTCCTTTTAAAGTAACTTAGTTACTTTTAAAGTAACTAAGTTAGGTACTTTTAAAGTTTCTTTAGGATACCAATTATGCACACGTGCCGTCCATCAGATGATGACCAAGGGACGATCGGCGGCCGTTAATCAGATTTTCACTAAGGGACGAGTTGCGAGTCGCGAGCCTCAAACAGCAAACTGGTTGGACCGCGAAATTTCTTGGAAAGCATTTTATTCTACTTATTCGTTGTTCGAATTAACACTTCTTAGTTTAGTTTTCTGATGGTCATAGTGGTAGTGTATCCAGGAAAAGGAGTTATCACTACCTGGTAAATTTATGGTATCTAGTTAAAAAGCATCTCAGTTACTTTTCGAGTTTCGTAGTTACAATTAAAATAACTAGTTACTCAAAAGTATCTTAGTTACTTTTAAATTATCGTAGTTACAATCAATGTAACTAGTTACTGTAAAAGTATCTTAGTTACTATAACTAGTTACTTTAACTAAGTACTAAGTTACTTTTAGGTAAAAGTAACTATTCCTTATAAGTATCTAGATACATTTGTGCAAAAGTTTCGAAAAAGTAACTAGTTACTTTTCTGAAGTTACTTTCACAGCTCTGCCACCTTCGTTACCTACTTTTCCACACGTCATCATGTAATGTGCTCGGTTGTGGCCATGATACAATTACAAGAACATATGATACCGCGCAGGTGGGGTGACTTTAGTGACGTCACCTTGTGAGTAAAAACCGCGATATTGCGATATTCTCCGTTGTTTACGTTCTAACGTAAAAGTTCAAACTCTAGTTTGAATTATGTACCGGTCGTTTATTTTTGATAACTGATTTGTAAAGTTACTGAAAAATGAGATGTGCGGTATATGGTTGTATAATGTCGATAATAAACGCAAGAGTTTTACGCCTGATGTCCAATTTTAAGGAATTACAAGGTGTTTGGAATAGTGTGTGTAAACGCAACGAAAAGTTTAAATTTAAAAATGTTAGTGCTTGCTCCAAAAATTTCAGTGACGATGACCATGAACGAAATGTTGAAACACGAATTGTTGAAAAATACACCTGACAAATATTGGCCTTGTTCATTTTTTTTTACTCTGGGCATATTCATTCTTGGAAATCGGCTCCTCGATATTATGTTCGAAGGGCAAAAATGTTATTTTTTGATGTAAGATGTATTTTTGTCTCAGAGAATTAAAATGGTGCGATCCATTCAAAGAAAAAGAAAAATGAAAAAAAACAAAAACCTAAATTTTGTATTAAAACTGATATATGTAAAATAAATTCAGAATTTTTTTTTTAACGAATACTCAGACACGGGTAAAAATATTTTAAGCTCTTTTCTATACAAGAAAATATTAGACAGTGTTTCGTTTTCCAATTTCCATATTCGCAATGTATACTTAACTTGTTCGTGTTAAGTATATCAACTTTTAGAGTGAACTGTTAAATATATATTTCTATTGTCTATTTTTATAATTATTTTAAATAAAGATATTTCTTATAATTATTGTTATTTTATTATTATTAACTTTCCCAAACAATGCCATCATTTATTATTAATTCTACTTGTGCATATCGATCTTTAAAGTACAAAATATTTATATTTTCAAATAATTTAAAAATAAAATATTTTTAATTTGGTTGTAACATAAGTAGCATGCTGTTTCCATGTAAAATTTTGGTCTAAATAAATTCCTACGTACTTTAAAGAAGTTTTCCTTTTAGCATAAGCACATCTAAAAGTTTGAATTAAGGAAGGTACCTAAGTAAAATGAAGTTTTAAATTTTAATCCCAATAATCAATCTATCTATATAAAATGTATATTTTAAGATTTAAGTCACAGTAGAAATTTTAAGGCTATTATGATTTGAAATAAATTTATTAAAAATTGACTTTTAATAACGTAAACTACGCTTTGCTGTATAATTCGGCGCGTTCAATTCACAAATTCCTCACAAGGTGACGTCATAATCCACTGCGCACGCTGTTGGTATCATATCTTGTGTAGTTGTATCATGGTTGTGGCTCGGTAACGAATTCTTTGCGGCCGTTCCTTCCCGATGAACGAGTAAAATCAGCAACCTCGCACTGCCCTATTCTATCCGCCCTGTAACTGAAAACACGCTGAAAACTTGTTGGTTTATTCGCGAATTTATCGCGGTAAACGGCAAAGCACAAACGTAAAAGTGGGCGACGCGGTAAGTGGATCTGAGCGCGTTAATATTTGGGATTTAAAATAGCGCCGTTTTTTGGCCCGAATTATAAATAAACTAAGATACATATTGAATTTCTGTTTTTACCAATGAAAAGGCTTTATCCATGTAGATGTAAGAAAATTATTTTCTTGCAAAAAAAAAATCAGGAAAAAGCCAATAAAAACAATTAAAATTATTGTTTAATTTTAGAGAAAAATGGTTTTCACCTCCCTATCTTAGTTTTTCATTCTCTATCCAAAGAAACCAAGCTCCGATTTACCATGTTAAACCAAAAAAACGATTTTAACGGTTTAACATAGTAAATCGGAAGTTGGTTTCCTTGGATAGAGAATAAAAAACTAAGATAGGGAGGTGAAAACCATTTTTCTCTAAGATGAACCGTTCCAATGTTACAGCCTGTCAAAGTCAAAAAATGCCATATTTTAAACGTCAATTACTCAAAAACAATTGAATTTAGACATATGACATTTTATACAAAATATACGTGGAATTGTATAGGGAATTAGAAAATAATATAATATATAGGGCGTTCCATTTAAAAAAATGCAAGTTTAGTCCGCCACACTTTTTTGAGCCACCCTGTATAATGTAAAATATTTTTAAAATATGCCGCTTTTAAGTCCATACCTCATGCTGCTTTAGTAATTTCCTCGATAATGATTTAAATTTCCGTCCCCGCTTCGTTGGCGGACCCGGTATATAAATATAGTTTCGCATGTAACTGGTAACTTTGGAGACGAATTTAGAAATATTACTAGTATACTTTTAAAAAAACAAAGAGACATAATTCATATCATAGCCAATGTTCTTAGCTAATGTTTTTGATATGAATTTGTAAGTCATGCATTTTACACATTTGTTTAAAAAATATAAATACATCCGCAGACACTATTTGCATATCTACCTAGATCTGCACCATCCCATACTCAATATTCACAAGCCGCCCCTGCTGGATATACTATTTTTATAAATCGTTTGAGTGAAACGGACCCATGATACCACTGTCATGGAACATGGAACTCACTAGGTAGAATGATGCAACCCTTAACTTATACCTACTAGTTCTTGTGTTTAGAGTTTTTAAACATCCATAATCGTTATGTGGTCTTATTTTCTCACGAATACATGGACATTCATTGTTCGGGTCCCACTCGTATCCGGTTTGACCTTAAAAAAAAACATTTGGAAGTGGACAAACTTTAATGATCATTTAGCATCATTGAGAGAGAGCACCGCAAAAGAATGAATTACTATTAAATCATGGGAAAATTGTTTAATGTGGTGTTTTCCATGATGGATATGGGTGCGATGGATCAGGGAGTTAAAGAAACAAAAGTGCATGCCGATCAGCGACTCTTGCGGGACAAACAAGTTGCTGGAGTGGTCATTATGCTTGCAAAAAGCGTGTACCTTCCACGTGGCCATGCAGAAAATGTTTTTCCGAAATTATTACAAACAGCGTACTTTGGTGTATTTTAGTCACGCCTTTTATATGTATATATGGGGACACTCACCGTTCCTTTGGCCTTCAGAGAAGGGCCATTAGAATTTTAGCAAATTTGGGATTTAGTGAAGACTGTAATAGTGCCTTTGCGCATCTTGGAATACTTACCCAACCATCTATAGTCATATTGCAGAATCTTTTGTACGTCAAAAAAAATCAAAATCTACTTAGAACTCATGAAGACATTCATCATTATCAAACACGGGATAGGGGTGACTTTGTGCCAGATTTCTGGCGTTTGAGAAGCTGTCAAAGCTGTCCCGGTTATTGGGCGATAATTTCTTTAATAAACTGCCTGGGAGTTAAGAGTCTTTCCATCAACTTGTTTAAAAAGAAAATTCAACGGATCGTTGTTCAAAATATGTTTTATCTTTTTAACAAATTTTTAAATTTTAACTTTATGTAAATTTGTACTTTTTAACTTTTTAAATTTTAATGTGCTTGTTGAAAGGAAACTAGTGGTAATAGTTTTTAATATTTCATTTTAGATATATGCTTGTATTATTGACGTATCAATATACTGATGATACATGAATAAACAATTTGAGTTTAAATTTAGTAGTTACTGAAAAATTAGCAAATTTCTTTTTTCGGACTTATTATATATTATAATAATTAAAAACTTTTAACTCCAGTTATAACAACAGATTATCCCTCTTTAAAAAAAACAACATATTTTAGCCTTGTTTAAAACGTTCACTAAAGTATATTAAATAAAAAATTATAGACGTACGAGTTATCTACATATTTTGTATTATATCCGTTCATTTTTAGGAGAAATATTACTTGTTGGAATAACCATAAAATAGGAAATTATTAATACACTCGCGTAGCTAGCCCGTGCCCTGCTGTATTTTGTGTCTGCGCTAGTAGTTTCTTTTCCAATCTTATGAATATTTACCAAAAACGTACAAAGATTGTTTTATATGTTAAAAACATTGTAAATGCGCTTTAAAAAAATTTTTATATTAGATATTAGTACTGCCCCCATTCCCCAAGACAAAACTCTAGCTACGCTAGTGTGTTAGTAACACCTTATTAGGGCTTTTTGAGAAACATTCTACTGTCAATATTTGCCTGTATGTTTTCTCCCTTCTACGAAAACTTTAAGTTTGTTTAAAATGCCTTGTTTAACTGAATCGCGCAGAATTAAAATATTAGAGGAACTGGTCCGAATATGGGCCAGGCATTTAATATGTCCATCTACAAACCAAGTAACTCTATCTGCCAGGTGATCTGTAAATTTACATTTACACATTGTCAATACTTAGTTTACAGACTCCCGACGTGATCCCACGTGTTTTTATTAAACGATTGTGATTGATGTGATTCGCTGGTTCCCATAACTTTTTAATGCAAGTTTAAATAGCGTGATTTTTATATTTTTTTAAAGCTATTTTGAGCTTGCTTATGCGGCAGTGATAGAGGGAAAGTTCAAGTTCAATCTTATTCTAAAAATTACAGGTTTTTTTAAACAATAATTTTATGGTGACTTGTACTTAGTGCAATATGGCCCCTTCTCGAGTGTGTTGAATTTGGGCCGGGCCCATATTCAGACAAAACTATATTATATGAACTTTTTTGCAGGAAATCCAGATCCTCACCAGGCATAGCTCGAAAATTTGTGCAAAAACAAGTGCGCAAAATGTTTATTTTATTATTTAACAGTTTTCTTAAGACACTGGGAGAATTCTGAGTCCAATGTTTTTTGTGTCATTTATGGGCACATAAACAGTGTTCCAGTGGCGCATCCAGAGGGGGCTAGTTTTATGACACCTTTTATTTTTCTAAAATAATGGTTTTTTGTTTTAGTTTACGTTTTTATAACAGTTTTTGAAGGGGCCCATATTCCATACCCTCTGGGCAAATGTCAGAAATGTGCAGTATTTTTTATTTATTTTTTTAGATACATTATACGTTGTTGAGAAAAATTAATGTTGGGGTTTAATTACTAGGTCTTTATAACATACATAAACCATTTTACATATCATTAGAAAGAATAATAAGAAAGTTATTCCAAGAAAAACATGGGGGCCCATATTATGACCAGCTCCTCTAATGGTTATTATGACGGTATAGATTACGGGCTCCTGATAGGTTTAGGCCGTAAAACTAAAAAGAAGATTTTTAATTCATTTTTTTGCTAATGTCAATTGTCAAGTAGACGTGACTGTTGACTTTAGGTTACCTTTAGCTGCAATGCAATTGTAAATTCTTTTTAACAAGTTTTACTTAAGATTTAAAATAAATAAACTGTATAAAATTACTTACTTTCCTTGGTCAGTAATAGTAAAATATAAAGTAATACAATTATGGTCTTCATTGTTTCTTAGAAAATATACAGTAAGTAGCCCATATTAATATTCTATTTTAGAAGATAATATCGCAAAATGTCAAATTTGGTTAAGTGATGTCAAAGTGTGTGTGTCAAAAGTATAACATATTGCAGACATAGTGAAGCAATTGCACGAAGTGACAAGAAATCACGAAACCGATCGCAGAATAGAATTTTAAAGTTTTATAGGGACCTGGATTGTTATACTAATTAGTTATAGTGGTAATGTATTACCTCTGCCAAAGAATTTTTCCAGGGGACACGATGTACAAAAAAATTGTTTTAAGAATTAAAGACTTACATATTTTATTTGTGTAGTTTAAAATGTTTCGCTTTGTAAAAAACTGTAAATTTTGCTGCAGAATTTTTTTGCTGTGAATACTGCAGAAATTAGATCAGTATAAAATTGAAAGGTAAGTGGGAAAATCTATATTTTCTTCTCCGATATTAGTAAACATTGTTTAACGTACAGTTCACTCTATAAGTAAATCCATTTTTATACGCACAACTTTGCGTAAAGAAAAAAACCACAACTGTGCATTATGATGCGTCCTCCACACTTTCTTCTAGTGTACAGATCAAGGTAGGTATTGAAATCTTTAAAAAATAAAATCTCTGATAACGATTTAATTCTTTTTAAAGCTGATAAAGGTAACTGTCTTGTAATAATGGAGAGACCACAATATATAGATAAGGTTAAAGATTTCCTCTCATCTGACCAATTTTCTTTAATTCAATCTAATCCTCTTGACCAATTCATGGTACATTTCAAAAATATTTAAAAGAAACAAATAATAGGTACTTTAATTTTTCTCAAAACCAATGAATTTAAACTTACCCTAATAAACCTTTAACTTTAAGGTCGTCCCAATATATAAGCAGGATATTTTTTTTGGGTGCCACGCCCAAAAACCTTTTTTTGGACAATCAAAAAAAATTTCAAAATAAAAAAAAAATCTATGCATATTTAAAGAAACTTGTAGTGAGTTATACAAATACACTAATATAGGTAATATAAAACAGATATTATACTTGTTAAACAAAAACTTCTTCATGAAACAAACATAATTGAGCAAAAAAATATTAAAAATAACGTATATTTTTTATTTATTGAAATAATAAAAATTAACCATAAACTAAAAGCACAACATATTTTTTTGACTAAAACTAAACCGTAATTCGTCCCCTGTTTTGACAAAATATATTGATTATTTCATATATCAATGTGGATTTTTTGATGAATACCTATTAAAGCTAAACTTGTATGCTCTTCGCCTGAATGGTTTCTCAGATATGTTTTTAATCTTTTTAAAGTGGAAAAAACTTCTTTCTGCTGAAGCTGTAGTTACTGGGAGGATGATTTGTTATTTTATTTGGCGCGTTATTGATAGTGTTGTCAAACATTTTTTATGTTGCCCCATTATATTTTATAACTTCTTTTTTTTTCGGGGGTGGGGGGGGGGGGGGGGCTGGGTAACTTAACTCTAAAGAAACATTGAAAATATACACCCTAACACTTTTTTATGTTACTTTTCTAATGGGAGAAAAGTAATAGGAGAATTCTCCTCTTTTGCGCAAATCGTTTTATTGCTTTTTCAATAATAATGTTTTTATTTTTATTTACAAACTCTCGATGAACGCTAAGCATACAGAGACCAGAAAGTCTTTTCTCAGACATGGTTAATCTCAACCAGGTTTTTACACGACGGAGGATAAGTATTTTGCTTTGATAAATCAAAATCGGTATAATATAATTTTCTAGGGGGGGGGGGGGGCAAGTGCCCTACTTTGCCTCCGCCCTTCCGACGCCCATGTGAACAGTAGCCATATTTTGTAAGTTAGGAGTAGCCATATTGTTTCAACAAAAAAAAACAGATAACATAAATACAATACGAGCAGCCTAAATACCAACTGGTTTCGACATATATAAGTTGTAAGAAGACGGTAATCAAAGTACATCCAATTGAGCTTAATTGGTGTGCTGGCATGATGCAATGATAAATAACCTTCTTAATGACGTATTTAAAGATCGTAAATTAGAAGGATCAAAATTCACTTTGCAAAATACGATTTTAGTATTAATGGTATAAATTAAAAACCCTTTAGTAAAGATAGATGTAAAGTTTTTTCCATTAATTGCATAATATAGTTAAAGTAAATGATATTGTAAAAATTAGTACATAGTTAAAGTAAATAATATTGTAAAAAACTGACACAACTACTAAATATTAATATACTATTAAGTGCTTTATTCGTAATAGCTGTCGAGTATATTCTTGGTTTACGGCCTACATGATGCAGGGGGCACTTGGTTTTAATGGGAGAATCTGGGTCGATACTGGTCGAGGTGGAACCTAACTTATTTCGCTGATCTTTAACATGTTCTGCTCCACAAGTGCAGCAACATGACTTTTCTGGAAAAAAAATACAAGATGTGTATATTTTATAACATTTTTAAATTCTGAGAATCAAACTAAGTAAATTTGCTATCATTTTATCTATAGGGTGCTACACCTTCAAGAGCGTACAGGGGGATATCGAAAACGGTAAGAGGTATAAAGGTAGATAAATTATTAAGATAATGTTGTGTATTTTGGAACTTAATAACTGGGTGAAAGGAAATTGTAGATATTTCGATTATCTTCGGGAAAAAAATCGAACTTTTTGGTTATGATTTTTAATTTTTCACGCCACGATTTATATATTTATCCTCCATTATATATTTATACATGGTGGGGACTTTATATTTTTGAAAAATGGAATACGTCAATTGAGATTTTGTACACATTTTGGCACCATTTTTTTTTTATTTTACTTACTATTATAACTTTTGTGTGGGCATAAATTGTTCTCTTTTTAAGATTGCAAAGGTTATGAGTGGTAATATTTTAACGTTTGTTTTAGTTCTATTTCTTTATTATTTACTTTTAGATGCTGATTTATATGAACATTGTTTCTTTTTGTTGTAATTATTAGGCACTCGCATTTCTCTTCGTTTATTTCAAGTTTTCATTTCTCGTACCACGGGAGGAGGACATCCAAGTGGTTGAAAAGGTGGGCTCTGGCTACATTCGCGTAGTACGAGCTTGCGTACATTAGTACGTCGCGTCGTCCGCGAATATAGCCAGATTGGAATTTGGAAAACCTGGGATATCGGCTGTATAAAGGTTGAACAGTGGCGCTGTCAGTGCAGTGCCCTGTTGCAAACCAGCATGCAAAGTTACAGGAGAGGACAAGTTATCTCCCACCCTTACTCTTAGTGTTCTGTTGGTTATGTATGAATGCATCAGTGTTATTATGTAAGGTGGAAAATTGTGCAGTGTGATGAGTTTGTAAATCAAACCATTAAACCATACACTAATTAAATTATTGTATATATTCTTCTATGTCTTATATCGTTCATCAGGTTTATGAAACTAGACAGTATAGATAAATAAAGTTTTCATCCATCTCATCCCTATACACTTATAATGTATTTGAATATCTTTTCGACTTTGTGACTCACTTGTAGTTTTCGTTGTACTGGATGTATCAGGGTCTGTCTCCGTGCAGGGATCGTCGTTGGCATCTACTTCCGGTGCACAAGTGCAGTCACCTGGTTCCTCAGTAGTTGAGACAATTGCTTTTTCGGTTGGACATAGCTCTGAAAAAAAGAGTACACTTTTTGTGGTTGTATTATATTATAACTTTTGTGTGGGCATAAATTGTTTCCTTTTTAAGATTGCAAAGGTTATGAATGGTGGTGAGTAGGGGCTTTAATATGGGGTGTCATGGAAATTACTTATTTTATTTAAATGGATGACTTCTTGCGTATCTTCACACAAAGACTGTGAAGAAAGTTTGGTTATGAACCGAGTCCAATTATGGTATAGTAAAAAAAGTACTTAATGTTTAAGCTCATATTTTTATCAAAATTCAATCAAACCCATCCAGTTTTAGTTTATTGGGTAGGCTGTCTCTTTGAACACTCAGTGCAATGTGTGTAACTTTACTTTATGTCTATTTTATATAGGGTAATGGCTAAAATATCAAGGCGTGTAAAATCTGCTTAATTTTAAATTAATCATTTAAAATACGAAGCTATGAAAATTAAATTTTAGTAATGTGTTGATTACAGCTTTATGTTAGGTACTTATTGTATCCACTATGGCGCAATTTTGTTAGTGTCACTAAAAAAAAAATTAATTCGAAAAATCGGTATATTATTTAAACTCACTTTCTCCCGGATTTCAAGAAAGGGGAATACGAAAAATTATTAATTACAGCTTTATGTTAGGGACCTATTATACCCATTACAAGTTAGTACCGTTCGTGTCAATTAAAATCCTAGGATCGTTATATTGTCAATTACGCTTACTAGCAGCATAACTGGCAATATAAAGGTTTTTTCAGTGGCGATACAAGTGGGGCCAAAATATCAAGTCAAAAATCTTTAATGAGAATACAGGGTGTTATAAATTCGATGCATTAACATTGCAATCTCGAAACTATAAGAGATAACGATTTGGTTAAATTGAGGTAAAGTTGCATAATGTAAGGCTGAATTATGCGTTAAAAAAAACCGATGACTTCCGGAGCATTCGAAAAAGAAAACGAAAAAATGAATTTTTGTTTTAATTTTGTATATGACAAAATATTGATTATTTTGAAAAACCACCAAGAGCACCTACTTTTAAGACAATTTTTATTTCAAGAATTTTTTTTTTATTTTTCAGATAAGACGTTCGTTTTTTGGATGCCAACTTAATTTTTTTAAATACGAACCTGCATTTTTTAAAAAATTTTCGAATATCTCCGCAAGTCATCGAAATTTGAATAAATGTATTTTTAACAAATTGTTCAGGATTGAAATATGCAACTTTGCCTCTATTTAACCAACTCTCTATCTCCTATATAAACTGCTGGACAATAAAATTGCTTTCGAGCAAGAAAAATATCGCCTAAATTTAACAGTTATTATTTTCTGAACCAGATACGATATCGACCTACGGTTTTGAGTGGTTGATAGATTCATCCCTTGGAAAACAATTGTCAACGTTGCGTTTTCTTTAACTGTCAGAAAATTTTATATATACAGGGTGTTAAAGAAAACGATGAGTTTTGCTCCAATTTTAATGGCGTGTAACTTTCATAATAATATTGTTAAATTTTATCACTCTACGTCAATTGAATCACTGGTTTATAGCAAAGAAAGTAATTTGTTAAATTTTTGATATCTGCTATATTTTAAGAAATACCAATTTTTTTGGAAAACCTTGCTTTATTTCAACTTATTGGTAGCTAGATCTCACTGTGCGTTGTATCGTGCAAACTTTATGAATGATTATTATACCTTATGAAAAGCTTGATTTTGTTCAGTAACAATAGTTGTACCCAAATGTTATGATGTGCAGTGGCGTACTTATAAACACCTATATGTCTATGGTTTATGAGTATAGTGTTAGTATATAAAGTTAGAAATTAATAACTACATTTTTTTTAAAATTAAATTAAAAAAATTATCTTTGTTAAAATTTTGTAAACACACTGTATAATATACCTGTAGTGCGATATAAAAAACTGTAAAATAAAAAAAAATTCACCTAATCTAGGGACAAGAACTTTCCAATATAAAACAATCGTGAAAAATTGTGAGATACTCATAAACCATAAACATATAGGTGTTTATAAGTACGCCACTGTACATCTTAACATTTAGGTACAACTATTGTTAGATACTGAACATAATCAAGCTTTTCATAAGGTATATATAATAATCAGTCGCAAAGTTTGCACAATACAACGCACAGTGAGATCTAGCTACTAATAAGTGTAAATAAAGCAAGGTTTTCCAAAAAAATCGGTATTTCTTAAAATATAGCAGATATCAAAAATTTGACAAATTACTTTCTTTGCTATGAACCAGTGATTTAATTGACGTAGAGTGATAAAATTTAAAAATATTATTGTGAAAGTTACACGCCATTAACATTGGAGCAAAAATCATCGTCTTCTTTAACACCCTGTATATAAAATTTTCTGACAGTTAAAGAAAATCCAACATTGACAATTATTTTCCAAGGGATGAATCTATCAACCTTTCAAAACCGTAGGTCGATGTCATATCTGGTTCAGAAAATATTAACTGTTAAATTTAGGAGAAATTTTTCTTGCTCGAAAGCAATTGTCCAGCAGTTTAGTTGCAGAGATAGCAATGCTAATGCATCGTATTTGTGAAACCCTGTATAAAAAATCGAAAAAAACTTACTAAGTAAATGAAGCATTTAATAAGGTATTCCATTTGTTCTAACACAAAATGTTCATAAAACACTGAAATTTTCTTATAAGGAAACTCCATACGTCTTTGTTTTTTATTTGAAAATGATGCAATCACTTTTGTTATTGAAGTTGTCAATATTCTTTACAAAATTTTTTTCGGCAGACAACATACCTAAAGTCTTTCATTTTACTTATTTTAAAACTGATACACCTAAACCCGGAATCACGCTAAACCTAACCTGCAAGCACAGAACTCGCCTACAAAAATATAATTTATTTTAAATAGTAACAACTGTTTAAAAGAAAAATATTTTAAAATTAATATCTCAACAGGCAAAACCGTTTCAAAAACAGCTGCCATCTAGTAGCAAAGCCAAAAGCATAACTATATAGCCTAGTAGTGCCCTAACCCGATTGGGACTCTTCACTCTCGATAAAATAAAACATCATATGAGCATCTGGCCACGCCAGGTCGATTTCTCTACGCGCCAGTAAGAGACGGCGATATATTTATTGGTGTTAGTCTCTTTACGGGTTTAACATCCTGCCAAATACAGAGTTTGCCGAAGCAGCGTGGCGGCAGGGAATTTTCGCGGCGTCACCCACATATTAGGGAGTTTTTGCATAGCTTGGCGTTAATAGATATCAACGTCTTCAATTAAAAATTATTAAGCGTAGGGAGAAAAAGTAATAATAATTATACCTAAATGAGAAATAAAATGCTTGGTGTACAGGTAGGTAGGGCCATGGTACTCGTATCAGTCTAAAATACAAAGCCATTATTTAAGTGGAGAGCTCGCTGCATTCAGCCTAGCGCATAGATAAGGTAGACGCGGTGCAGTGCGGTATTGGGTGTAATCGGTTGTTTGTATGGAATTTTTACGCGCCTCTATTATAGTTTACGGTAAGTTCAAAAACAATAATACTATACTGGGTGCGTGATATTCTGTTTTTGTGTATCGCTGACAATCATTAACTGTGTAGGTACTATGAAAGTGATCTTTAATAATGTGAAGAGATTTTTAAATGTTCATAAAAAGAAAAGATCAAATTAAAAGGAAAAGGTAGACCATTACTAGATAATATTATTGAAAAATCTGGTGTAAGTAGAGAGAAAAGTTACTAAGCAAATTTTATAGGGACATTTGCGACACACTTTTTGGTTATTTTATTTTTATATTATAAGATGTTAAAAAGGGGTTGGTATTATGATGAATATCAACGCCAAAGTAGATAAACGCTTGAACCTAAGAAGAAAAAAGCTACTGACAAAATTAGTTTTAAAATGTATTAAAAGATCAGTTACATGCCCTCGCGCAGAGTGGGTGGTTTAGGAAGCGCGCAATGCACCGACTACTCCGGAGAAAAAGGTTCTAGGCGCCACCAGCTTGATAACAGACTTAAGCTGGAAGTCCCCTTGTTATTCTTGGCACTCCCTCTACCCGAACGCAGGCAACTGTCTGTTCAAAAGAGAAACGATCAAACTTTAAAATGATAATAAATTAAAAAAAAAGCTACTGGGACGACATATAGCGGCTGAATAAAACTCAGAAGTATACAAAACAAGTTTATTACACTAATTATAAAATCTTTACCCGGCCAAATTTATGGCGTCGACTACTAGCTGTCGATTATACCAAATTACTTAACTCAAATACTTAAACGACTATACCAGGCAATGATGTATGGTACTAAAAATAAATTAATAAAGGACTACTTCTCTTGGTACTGAGCCTCAACGCAATGATGTATAGTAATAAAAATAAATTAATAAAGGACTACTTCTCTTGGTACTGAGCCTCAACCCGTCCCAAAGAAAACTTATTGGTATGGTACGGTATGCACCAGTTCCAAAGAAAACCCGTTCCAAAGATGAGGAACTTCCATCAGTCCCAAAGACCCTCAATCGATGTTAAAAAGGCCTGTGACTCCAGAACATGACATCATCTTGCAAAAATCCCAGAAAGTGATTTTTAAACCAGGTTTTTCTCAAAAATATCACGATACAAATTGAACTGGGTATCTGCCTGGCAAAATTACAAAGGTTTGCTGCTAAAATCCCATAAGATGGTATCTGTAAATCCAGATGTTACAGCAAGATCCTTTTACGATGATGGTATTCTAAAAAGTGACGGAGTGACGCCTCAGGGCAAAAATGCGCGAAAGCTAATAACCGTCAAATCACCAAGACAATCAAGCACAAAAAAAAATATCCACTTTCCCAACACCGACGTTTAAGCACTCGTAAATCTGCAAAACCCATGGCCTTGTAGAGTATCAAGAAAGGACCCGAAACATACAACTTAAATCAAATACAAATTCAACATGGGCTCTTATCAAAATTACAACCAAGTGACGACCATCAGATCCAAATATAACCTGTCAATGCCAATAGAAGGTCTACGCTATAATAAATATAATAAACAGTAAAAAAAGGACAAGGAAATCGATATGCAACTCAGCTCTACACCGGACAAACAGAATGCGCCATAACGTAGAGTCCCGATAACCCAAATATTAGATAGAACTCCAGATGATATAAATAAACGAAATAAACTAGCAAAAGGTTAAATTCAATAAAAATTACAACGGAAATAGGTAAGTTAGAGCGTACAGGAGAGTTCTGAAGACCACATCATAAGATACTTGCATTTGTAGCAAATTTACACAAGGCTGAAGACAAGAAATATGGCCAAACTCAACAAATCCAACCGAAGAACTGATAAAACAAGTACAAGAGGTATTACCAGCAATGGTAAAATACTACTAACGTAGCCAAATAAGTAAGTTAAGTATCAATAGATCAAAATAAAGGCAAAGACTAAGTGAAATAATAATAACGAACTAAAAATATTCCAGTGACTACTCCACGGACAGCCGCTCTCGGAGATTTCAGAAAAAGGACAGAAGTAATCCCAAGTTGCTTGTATGGCAAAAGGGTCCTAATGAGAATAATGGAATGAGACTTAATTATTAAACGCATGTTGAAAAACGGACTTCAGTTAATATTGCGTTTCAACCAAATGTGGCATGGCAAACCTTAAACAAGACAACTCAACGACACAACCAACCTACTCCAAAGAAGACCAAAAGAAACCGACCGCACAATAATACCTGAAAGGTGGAAAACTAAAAATAACAGAAAATCTAAATAAACCCAAGAAAACTGTAACCCAGATGTCAAAAGGGAGTGCATTATAGCACACACTAAGCTAAAAGATACAAAAGTGTTATATACTATAAAATGAACCGCAGCCTTTTTATTAAAAATGAAAAGGTTGTTCCGAAAGGCGGCACTGCGCCAGGCCTGCTGTCTCACACTGACCGACCAGAGTAACTCACGCACAGTAGTTTCGCCCTCTCCTGGGCTGGTTAAAGATCACCGTTCAAAGAAAAATTGGAACTTCTATTGCAGGAATTTTCAGACGTGTTCTCAAAAGTAACACGAAAAATGGGCCTAACTGACCTTGTAGAACATACAATTGACGTCGGAGATGCACAGCCTATCAAATGTCGCACATACAGGGTGTCCCAAAAGGAACGAGAAACTATAGATGAACAAATACAAGAAATGTTGAATAATAATAATATTATTAGTCCATGTCATTCCCCTTGGACTGGCCAATAGTCCTTGTCAGAAAAAAGGACGGATCAACAACATTTTATGTTGACTATCGTAAACTTAATAATGTTACAAGAAAATCCACGTATCCAATACCAAATATTGACGATATTCTTACGTATTTTAATGGGGCTAGATATTTTAGTAGCTTAGACATGTTTAGTGGTTATTTTCAAGTTAGGATGAAAGAAGAATTCAAACAGTATACGGCATTTGTGGCACAAGGACATGGCTCATACAAATTCAATATCCTAAGCTTTGGCTTGTGCAATGCACCCTCCACATTTTAGGCCCTGGCTGATGAAGTATTCCGAGGGATGAAATGGAAAGATGTAGTAATGTATCTCGACGACATTCTAGTATTTTCAAAAACAAAGGACACACACTTAGAAAAACTAAGACGGGTCTTTGAAAGGTTAAGAGAAGCAGGACTCACTCTTAAACCAAGCATGTTCATACGCAAAAACAGAAGTAAAACTCCTAGGATACACTGTTAGCAAAAATGGAATCGCTGCAGACGAAGAAAAACTTGTAGCAATAAAGAAATTTTCTGTGCCTCACAATACCAAATCTATTCAAAGTTTCATTGGACTATGTAATTATTATAGAAAATTTATACAAAACTTCTCTGTCATAGCAAGACCTTTACACGAAGCAACAACAAAAGATGAATGTTTTGTTTGCGGGGTTACGTCAGCAACAAGCCTTTGATGCTCTAAAACAAAAACTTCTTTCAGCACCTGTATTATCACATTTTAATCTAAGAAAAGGATGCGAGTTAAGGGTAGACGCGTCTATAATAGGGATAGGTGCCGTCTTGCTACAGGAAGGACCTGACTCCCAACTTCACCCAATAGCTTACATCAGCCGCAGACTCTCTAAAGCAGAAAAAACTATGGGATCACTGAACTAGAAGGGTTAGCAGCTATTTGGGCACTAGGATACCTTAGACCCTTAATATACGGCAGACCGGTAAAAATTGTTACAGACCATCACGCGCTCTGTTGGATTCGATCCCTGAAGGACCCAACCGGCCGTCTGGCAAGATGGTCACTGAAGCTAGCAGAGTGTGACTATACCATTGTCCATAAGAGCGGGTCTTCCCACAAAGATCCAGGAACCCAGTTCTCAGTGCCGAAGAAAGCCCGATAATTGACATTGACAATGTCCCGACATTCCTTTTGCAACCCTCAGACATAGCGCGCGAACAAGAATCCGATAATGAACTACAGAATATTATCGCAGCTATTTCCAACCCCCTTAACCAAGCATTGTCCATAGGTCTGAAACGAAGAGCAAAGCATTTTCGCATTATAGACGGTGTTCTATACAAGATTAACATGTCACCAGAAGGACTAGAAAACTTACTTGTAATTCCAAAGCACCTCAATTAAGAAATACTTTTTAGCCACCATTGCGAACCAATCTCTGGACACCTGGGAATAGCTAAAACCTTGCATAAAATTAGAAATAGATATTACTGGGCTGGCCTACAAAATGACGTAGAAAGATTCGTAAAAGGAGGTGTCAATTGCCAGGCTAGAAAAGGTCAAGAAAATAGGAAACCCGTGGGTCTCTTACAACCTATTCCTGTAGGCACACCATTTGAAAGAATTGACATAGATATACTAGGCCCATTCAGGAAAAGTAAGACGGGCAAAACTGTTATTATAGAGGCCACAGATTACGCCACACGGTGGGCTGAAACAAAAGCCCAACCCTCAGGAAAAGCCGAACCCGTGGCAAAATTGATTCTAGAGAATATCATTGCTCGCCATGGTTCACCCAAATATATATTAAGCGACCGAGGACAAACTTTCCGGTCCGAATTGGTTCAAACACTAACAAAATGTATGGGAACAGTTAATCAATACACAACCGCCTACCATCCAGCCTGAAACGGATTAACCGAAAGATTTAATAAAACACACAGCAAACATGCTTTCAATTTACACTAATACGAATCAGACAGATTGGGATATAGCCCTTCCACTTGTAACCTTTGCCTACAATTCGGCTCGACAAGAAACAACCCAGTTTTCTCCCTTTATGTTAGTTTATGGTCGCGAACCCATTCTGCCTACAGAAGCTAACTTAATGCAATCAAACATTGCCACAGACAGTTTTAAGCTGCGAGAAATGGCATTCGCAATGAGAAATGAAGCAGTTGAAAATATATTGCGGAAACAACATACTGACAAACAGCGCTATGATGAAAAACATAGACACATGGAATTTAAAGAAGGAGATAAAGTAAAAGTGTTCACCTCAGTAAGAAAGGTTGGCAGAAGCGAGAAACTACTTTTGAGGTAGTTTGGCCCATACTTCGTAACACGAAAAATCGGGGAGGTGAATTACGAAGTTCGCAGGGGACCTTCGCAATCAGCAAAAAAGGAAATTATACACATTAGCCTAATTCTGCCTTACAACGACCCGTGGACTCCAGAAGTTATTCCCATTAAATAAACTGTTTAATGTTAAAATATATTTTCCTACTTATTTTTTTTTTCTTTTTTATTATTTTTTTTTTAAAAGGGGAAACTCAAAGACAAAGTGACAGACTCTGTCACTTTATTTGTAAAGTCATATATATTATGTGTTAATTTTAATTTTTGTTTTTTATTCTGAATGTTAGGCCTGATGATGCCCATATTTTAGGGCGAAACATGTCACCCATTTAATAAATTTTAAGGCATGATTGAGACTTTGACTTTGAGTTTCCCCTTTTTTAAAAATTAAATAAAGTCTCTTTGAGAAATGGACTACTTCTTTGAATTTTTCCTACTTATATTTAGGTCATATTTATTTATTATTTTAGGTGAAATAAAACTTTATACATATATGTACATACTTAAATATATATATTCTAATTTTTATATTACTTTCGTGTAGGTTTCTTATAGTGTTATTTGTTCTGCACTCTGCCAGTATGCACAGATTATAACTCTCAGCTGGAGCATTCTGGCGCCCCCTTCCTGCAACTATCATGTACGAAGCAACTATACCTTTGACCTATGGAACAAAAGGGTACGAGGTAGACATAACAGGTCCTGATAATACAAGTACCAGCCCCTGCAATATTACTGAATCGCAATGTTTCTTTCACACAGGATTAAATAACCTTGAACAGGCTTTCGCAACGGAATTTCACTACCTCGAACAAAATTCTAACACTCTATATCTAAAAAATTACCCTAAACTTCCCAACGTTTTCAGAAAGAAGCGCGCTCTAGACTTTTTAGGAGAAGGATTATCTTGGGGTTGTGGGGTAGCTACTCAACATAAACTAGATTCTCTAGTCATGCATAAAGGGAACCTTCAAGAACAGGTTATGCAATTAAACGTAGCTCTGTCTAAAACTATCACAACGATATCCCAAAAATCGGAAAAATTTGTACAATACGAAAATCGGTAGCTACAGCTTTCACTACGACACTACAAAAACTAGAGGAGTATGCCAACGAATTAAGGAACTCCTTTATAAAAGGAGAAAGGCGCTTTTCTGCTGATATAATATCCATTTTAAACCGACAATTCACAACTATAAAAAGTCAAATAAAATTAACTAGGGCTATCAAAAGGCAAGGTATTTTAAACTCTTGTATACAAAACCGCATACCCATATCAATCTTAAAGCCAGAAATCTTAACACATGATCTTCTAAATTTGGAAAAGGAATTAAGCATATAAGCATCCGTAATCCATATCCTTCCAGCAGCACGACTACAAGGGCACAACTTACTTCTGGTTTGGAAAAAAAAATTCCATATGGCTAACAGTGGCATAGCCAAAGAGCATTATCAATGGTGCTCTAAAATCGCAAAAAAATTTTGGGGTAAATTATGATGAAAAATGGATTTACTTCTACGGATCAACACTAAGGAGAAGCCTACTGTACCCTGGAAGTCCCAGCTTGAAGCGAAATATGACAAAACCCTCCCAACACAGAGTAATAAACTGGAGATAAAAACTGAATTAAATCATGGAAACATAAGCTAAAACTACCCTTAAGGTAAGAAAATAAGGCCTAACCACCAACATTTACTAATCTTGTAACCTCTCAGGTCCATTAAATCCACACAAACTTCAATGAAGCCGAAATAAAGAAAAATCCCGACAACAACGGGATCAAAAATCAAGAAAATATTAATTTGGGAGTTCAAACTCAATTTAAACACTGCATTACCTAGCACATTTTGACCTGGTACTAAGTAAAGTTAACTTATTCCCGTAGGACCAGAATAAAACCAAGAAAAACATACGGGGTGAGTCAAGGAAAATGAAATTTACTAGAATTCCGTAGTTAAGGGGAATTTAAAGAGAATACCGGTAAGGTGAGTGATTTCTAGACATAAAATATAAATAAATTTTATTGCTAATAACATTTTTAATAAACGAAGGCAGAAAGACAGAAATATAGAGTGTCCACTCCGGCAAATTCTTGACAGAATAGCGAATCAAAAATAAAATAAAATAAAATAGAATAAATTCTACTGGTACAGCTCGTGCAATATAGCTTGAGCTCTGACTTTTGGGTGCGCAGTAAACAGGTGGGAGGAGCTAGCCGAGAGCTCATTATTCTGATGATCTTTGAAACGCACACTTCTGTACAGTCTGTCAGAAAAGTAGGACGTTCATTGGAAAAAAAGTTATTACTATATTTATTTGTAATAATGCCTTTTAAAAGTAAAGTCTTAAACCGAGTATTGAGCGGTCAAAGCCGTGAAATAGTTTATAATTTAATAAAATTTATGCAACAAGAGGCAGATACAGGAAGACCAGAAATTGATATCAGGAAGGTTCACGAACGTGTTTCAGCCGCTACAAAGATTAGTCTAAGCGCAATTAAACGAATTAAGCCAAAAATATCGAATCCGGAGCAGTTAAATCTTTTTCCACGCCAAACAAAAAGCGTGAAAACAGAAAAAGTGGATATTGTTGTAGAAAACCTAATAATACATTTGAATGACACTGACGGCATTTCAAGCGAAGACTCTAATGATTATGTAAGCGAGGGTTCTCTGTCCGGAATAGAAGAATTAGACAGATGAAACTGATAAATATTATATAATAGTCATACATGTACTTTTAAAACTTAGACTCTTAATGTTATGTACATACATCTTTAATTATATAAAGCCGAAATTGTGTCGGCCATAATAAAATTATAAAAAAAAACAGGGATGCGAAGTAATAAATGCTCATTAAATATGGAAAACCCATTACTGAGAATTACCAACAATTTAAACACATATGAATAGATGCAAATATGTATATTGTTTCGAGAAAGGGCAGCCATAAAAGCATAATAAACACATAATTAGGCCATATTATGCAAAAAGCAACTAACCCTTAATGTATCTAAGTTTGCATGGTCAAAATATATAAAATAATTTTACTGTTAGAATAATAGAATTACAATATAATTTACATATTGAATAGTTAAGTTTAGTATTGAAAAAATTTCCGATAATTTAAATTATTATAAAAATAATTAAAAGGAATTAACTATTTTGTTGGTTGGTTGATTTTTGCATAACAGGGCCCAATTAGTAAACACGATTAGCAGTCACTACGGCTTTATCAATCAAATCCCACTTTTATTTTCTACGCGGACTGTACTTTACTAAAATTCGGTATTAGCTATCTCTGTCGTACACTGACTCTCCTTTTCTTTCAGCTGCGCATCTCAGGGCTCATGCTACATTGCATGACCTGTATTTTAAAATGTTACATAATGTCTTTGATTTTTTTTACTTTACCACTTACCTGTAGCGGTCGTTGAAGATTGAGTAGTTGATTCCTGAGTAGTGGCTGACGTTTCAGTTTTAGATTCGGTATATAATTTTTCTGTGGCTGTGGCAGTAGTAGAAACATCTTCGTCATCGCCATCAATTGTATCCCTGCCAGGTACTAAACTTTTTTGAAACGGTGTTGTTGGTTCGATAAATGGGGTCTCTGTTACAGAAGCAGCAGTTGGATTTTTTGTACGAAAATCTGTAGCTGCTGTAGTAGAAACATCTTCATCGGGGTAATCGTCATAAATTGGTGGTGTTACTGGTTCGAAGTACGAGGTTCTTTTTTTTGTAGTTTTATGCACTGTTGAGGAACTGATATGATAAGGAGGATGGTATCTCCAAAACTGACAAAATAAGTGATGTGGTGGTCTCTTATTAAGACAATAACTCGTAATATTTTCTCTCATCAAATCTAAGCATCTCCATGTCACAATTACTTCCGAGTGATCTAAAATATAATAATATATATAATGAAAACAGGATGTCTGAAAAGTGTAAAATGTTTTAAGAACTACTGAGTATGATTTTTTGAAAATTCGCACAATCATTTCTACCGGGTCACACAAAAAACTGCATTTTTTTCTAATTTTTTTCCATAATTATAAAAATAAAAATTTAAAAAGTTTAGAAGATAACAAGCGTGTAAATTCTCATATTTCGGAAAATTAAAACCTTTAAAACCACTTCCGGACAAATCGGAAGAGAAATCACTTTTAAATTTTAAATGGAAAGCCGCCATTTTTATTCGATGCTTAAAGATATATTTATAAACTCGGCATTCCGTTGCAGTGTAATTTCCCTTGTCTAACACCTAAACTTTTAAATCTATAGCACCTCTTGCAGTTATTAATTGTTCGCAACCAAGCGAAGACATCTGAAAAAGTGGTGCTGTTGACATTCATATAAAATTTTAAACTAATGTAACAGTACCTGCAAATACTTCAACTACTGTACAAATTTATTTACAAAGGTATCAAAAACAATAAAAATATGTTTATAATAGATGTGCAAGGTTTTCAAAAGAAAAACAGTGATTTTATATATAGAGACATAGCTATAATAAATATAAACACTGATAATATGCATCATAAATATGTTCAGATGCCAATTAATCTAAGCTGTTCAAGCATTAAGCAAGTCTTTTTGTTAACACATTGAATGGACAACAAATAATATACATGGACTTTTATGGGATGATGAGGTCTCATGTTGGGGTGATGAACACTTAGCTTCTACAGCTTCCAATGGTATATCTTTAGAATGTATTGCTCTGTTTGTTCAAAAAATAAAATTAAACCCCATGAAAAAATATTTGTTATGGGTTATGAGAAAAAAAGATGGTGGAGTAAACTAATTCGTAATAAAATTGGTGACTTATTAGAATTGAGCTGTGATGATTTAACTAGTCTTAAGGCATTAAACAATATTACTTGTAAAAATCATAATTTACATTGTAATAGAGATCATAATTTACTTTGTACAAGAGAAAATGTTTTTTTATTAAAAAATTGATACAATAAATTGTAGTGTTTCTACTGAAATTAATGTCTATCATTTAATTTCTTCTTCCCCTCTCCTTTCCTTCCGTACTGCTACCATAGAAAGAATCCAGTGTTACCAGCTGTTAATCCGCTGCTCTGCTGTTAATTTAGCTGATATAGCTGTTCATTTATCTGGCGTGCTGCTTAATTAGTTGATTTACTGTTCATTTAGATGATCTGCTTTTCATTTGGCAGATCTGCTGTTCATTTCACTGATATCTTGTTTATTTAGTGGATCTGCTGTTCAATTAGCTGATCTGCTGTTCTTTTAGCTGATCTGCTCTTCATTTAGCTGTTCTACTGTTCATTTGACACTGTCTCAAGGCCTTAAAGTCTTTATACCATATACCAGCAACATTATTGATTGATATTTTTGAAAACTTCTTCCACCAATCAACTACAGTAATTTTTCCGGCTAAGAGTATGTTGCCAGGATATAAAGATGATTCAATCTTAACAGCGTATTAGAAATACACACAGGACATGTCATTGAATATTAATTAGTTACTTTTTACTTTTTCATAGATGTCTTGACTTTTAATATTACCCAGTTACTGTATTCGTAAGCATATTGCATATTAATTACAAGTTTCCCTTGCCTCGTGTTGTGTAATTATCATGTATTAAATATATTTAGAAATAGTTATGACTTAGAATGTAGTACCCAAAAGGTTTAAATATATTAATAAATCTAAACGCTGTCTGGATAATATTTTATGTTTTTTCACTTAAGTTACCCAAAAAGGCGGGGTGCCACTCCTTAAAATGGCACCAGAAATGCAGATCGAACCTTAAATTTTCTTATGAAAATTTACATGTAAAAAAGTTGTTCTTGATCTTTAAATGCGTATTGTGAATCTACGTCAAAGTTTTACTATTCATTTTTAATAAACTATAGTTGAATTGTTGTCAGGCTTTATCGCACGCGTTTGTATGATCCTTGAAGTTGTGGTATTAATTGACGTGTTGTATACCATAGTTTCCGTGAGGTTTTAGACTATTGATCAGTGCAAAATCAAAATTGAATAAACAATTAAGTTATAAAATACAATCAGTTAAATTGAATTGTAAGGTCAGTTCCTATCATTTTTAGTATCAGATAGTACATCGACCTGTGAGAGAAAGAACGGTGGGAAAGATTCACCAGCGATTTAGTGTTATGCATGTTCAGGCAAAGTTTACACGGGATCTGCCGCACTTTCGAAGAACGAAGTCCATCTGACGCGCACAAGGTCCCCGCTGAGAAAATTTATGTGTATCAGATGTATAAACAACATTACCCAATTTCGAGATCTGAAAGCTTTGATAACTTCCTTTCGCGATGCGTTTGCTAAATCTCTAAGTGATCTTAGAGATCATTTTGAAAGTAAAATAGCTGATCTTAGGATTAACAGTCCAGCCTCTGAAGATTTAAACATGTTGTAACGGTTACAAATTGCCAGTAGACCTTTGGAATAATAAAAGAACATTTTACAAAATAGTTAGAAAAAGTTCGCCTTAATTTTTAAGAAATATCATTTCTATCCGCCAATTTGTTCGTCAATTCGTCACAATATACATTTTTATTTCTATAACTTTTGATTGTTTTTTTTTAGTAGATTGGGAATTGTAAAAAAAGCGTTGTATAATTTAACATCTTAATTCACTCACCTAACTGGTAAATCGTATTATACCCCTCTATTCTTCGAAGTACTTCTAAATTTGATTCTTTTTGGTTCATACTCTATCTTTTTTTGCTTTATTTGAGTCCTACGGGAATAAATTAATTTTAGTTAGTGCCGGGACACAGGAGTAGAGATGGGCCCATACGATACGATATGAATAATTAATTTTGAGGTGGTTTTAAATATTTTTTTATGTCCGATTATCAACGAAGGGCAGTTGAATACGCAGTGTTCGCCTGTTGTTTTGCGTTCTGGCCAAAGATTACGTCAGGTTTCGTAGTCTTTCACTTGGTTACGCTTGTCGTCAACAGTTTCCAAAATCAATCTAGCGAATCTCTTCGACCTTGGACCGATCTTTATACGAGTTCATTGTTTAAGCTTGGACCAATCTTCGTAGGGGGGGGGGGGGGGGGGTTTGTTTGCCCTCGAACCAAGCGTCATTCGGGATTTTGTTAAACCTTGGACCTACCTTCGTACGGACTTGACCCTGGACCGACGTTCCTACGGGTTCTACTCTTGACCCTCGACCTTACACTTATGAATTGTTGAACCAACACCAGCTAAGTGAACGTTTTATATTCAGATGTGTCAATTTTTAAGGTTTCTTTTTTTGTTCATTTCCACCCATCAATAGCGCTGAGATAGACTTTGCGTTTTAATTTATGATTACCAGACATTCTGTAAAACATTTAACATTTTAATATTTCATATTGGTAGTAAATTTTAGAAATCCTTTCGTAGCCTTTAGCATTACCAATCAAGCCTACTTGCGCCTAGTTAAACAGTAAGTGAGCACAGCGGTTACGTAGGTTGTGGTATCTTTTGTACGATAGTTATTAAAGTATCGGTGATGTAATTTTCATAACGATATATTTTTTATTACTTTCTTACTTTATTTTGTTGTGATAAACTATGACTGGTTCTATAAGAACCTTCTTTACTAATAAACCTAGCTGCTAAGTGTTTTAAGAAAGCGTGTTGTTTTACTTGAGTCGCCGTTCAGCACTCTTTAATTTTTGCCTTTCCGACTTTTGGCCAAATTCATACGACCGAATAAAAGTTTAGCTCAAAGGTTCTCAACCGCCGTTCCGCGGAACACCGGTGTTCCGCAAACTCCTTCCAGGTATTCCGCAAAATAATTTAGTAAACATGTGATTTAACTATTTTTTAAAAAATTTATTTCATGTGATAGTATTTGATAAACTGATTACTTCACCGTAAATATGTTAACACAGGTGGTGTCCCGCCATTTTCCTATTGCTACCAAAAGTGTTCCGCCACCACAAAAAGGTTGAGAACCACTGGAAAGCGAGGTCTCAACTCCACCTTGGAGGGATTTTGATTTGCCGGACTGTCAAATCCCTCCCCCCCTCTACTCTTTGGCATTTTGGAGTTAGGGCACTTTTGCACGCTCGCGTTCCGTCCCTTTCCCTCAGCTCAACTCTAAGCTAGTTTGGAGTTGCAGATATTTTAAACCCTATTTATTTGGTCGCAATTTTACCATCTACAGATCATATCAACCTAACCAGTGACTTTGCTCACTAAAAGAACCCAGTTATCGACTCGTAAGGTGCCGGTTAAAACTTAAAAAAGTTTCATTACCCTGTTCAATATAAAAAAGGCCAAAATAATCAAGCAGCTGACGCGTTGTCAAGATATCCGATCGACAATGACCTAAACACACTAGAAATCAATAGACAACAATCCCGGAGACATAAACTTTACAGTCGAAGACTTTTTACAAAACGCAGACACACTTCCGAATATTAACGAGTCAATTATTCAAGAAGTCCTTAAACCCCAATTTGAACAACACCGAATTTATATAATCTCAGACATTTAAATTACACACAATATACCTTAAAACCAAAATATCACAAATAGTACTAAATATCACCGAAGACTCACAGACAGTACATACTACTTTAGAGGAACCAGGTTTTAATATCCCAATATCGGAATCACAGAAAATCTTTAATAACAATTTGGCAAAATATTTTAAAATATGCGTTTATACATTTCTGTATCCAATACAAATTTAACACCTAATTTTATTCAAAATTTAAAAGAATATATAGAACCGAAACAAGTATACGCAATATATTTTAGAAACCCAACATTTTGTAATTACTGCCTAAAACCTGTTTAAGAATTAATTTTTTAAAATAAACCAATGTACAAAAATTTTTCAAGATATTGAAACCTTAAACGATCAAAAAGCGTAACAAGAATTATACCATATCACTAAAACTTGCCAACGCATAATAAATGAAATGAAAATGGCACTTTGTGCTAAATATTATTGGCGGAAAATGTCTATGGATATAGAGAATTTTGTCAATAACTGCGAGACATTTTTAAAAAATAGGTACGACAGAGATCCCCATGTAATAAAATTTAATTTAACACCGACCAGCTGAAAATCATTTGGACATATTCATATCGATATTTTTACAATTTCAAACAAAATTTATGTAACAATAATAGATTCATTTTCAAGGTCAGGCCTATTTCTTAAGAGCGCTAACAAGACCCATGGTAATAGAAAACATTTTAAATTTTATATCACACCATGGCTTACCACAAAATAATAACCGCTGACTTTGGCACTGAATTAAAAAATAATGAAATATAAGGTTTTTGTAAAATAAATAAAATAGAGTTACATTATACAACACCAAAAAATAGTAATTCAAATTCCCCGGTAGAAAGGTTTCACTCGATAATCGAACATTATCGATGTGTGAAAGAAGAAACTAATACTTTCACCCCCGAATTACTAATCAAAAGAGCAATACTTGGTTGTAACAATTCTGTACATAGCGTGACAAAATATACCCCGTTTGAAATAGTTAAAGGACACATTAATTGCACAGATTCTTTTGATATTAACGACCGAATAATCATGCCAAAGTGATATCCCGAGTATAACCGAGCTATTGGATTAGATGAAACGGTGTAAAGTATTTGTACCTTCTAGCGATAGCGCTTACGTATCCCGAGCTTGTCCGATGACTCTCTAATGATACGACGGGGGCTGCGGTTACTGCAACTAGCTAGCTCCTTGGGAACTGGGAGTAATCTCACTAACTAACTGTAAGTCTCTAGCAGAAGAGTTAGCTAGTATACTGAGTGCTTAAAGTACCACGCCCTTAGATGGTTGTACATTTTCAATTTAAACCCTAAATTTTCTTAGGGAGATTTACATGTAAAAATGACAAAATTTATCGCCGAACTGTCGTAGCCTATCTACTTCTAGTGAATAAGAGTAGATGATTGTTGGGTACTGCGTGTTGGCTTGCATGTATGCATTTTTAAGTTAAAGGAAATATACTTACCACACATGTAATCGCGATTTCTTAGACATACATATGAGCGTTTAGGGTTCAGTTTCATTTGAATACATGGACATTCATTGTTCCGGTCCCAATCGTATCGAGGTTGACCTAAAAAAATTAAATTTAGTAAGTGGACAACCTTGAACGATTAATACAATCTTAAACGTATCCCTGGGCCTCCTTCTCCGACATCCATGTTTATTATTTTAATTAGTGTTTTTTTGATAGATAAATTACTAATATTCGCTCACCACGCACAAAGTAATGATTTTCTAATAATTTTTAGTTATAATAATTACACAACGAAAGCATTTATGAATTTTTCAAAAATTAATATCTTGAGGCCTAGATGACAAATCTGACTGCAGTTTGTTTTTATCATATGAGATATTCCTTTTTAAACAGCCAGTGTTGCAAAATTTCCATTTTTACCGGATATATTTACCATTTTTTAAATCACACCATAATTTATTCTAATCCCCGAGCCAATTTTGTGTTTTCAACAATAATTAAAATGTGTTATATTAACACAATAGTTTAAAAATGTATTCCTTATACAGGGTGTTATGGAATTGCTCAAGTTATATTTAAATGGGTGACTCCTTGGGTGTCCTATAAAAACACTCCATGGTTTGTTTTTTTTAAATCGACCATCTAAAAAGTGGGGCAAGGACCCCTAAAATCAGCCCGACGCCAATGAATAAAAGCCATGAACTTCTCAATGTAAAAGAGTGAGAGATACGGGGAGAAGCATAGCCTGCAAGGGAGAGAGATGGGTGTCACAACGTTGCCAAATATCAAACTGTCAAAATCAGGTGTTCAATAAAGAATACATATGGTTTTTAGACGAACTTACAGCATCAGCTCTTTGTGTTTAGTAAACAAGAAATTGTTTTTAACCAGTTCACTTTGTAGCTAAATGAAAATAATAAAATAGGGAAATAAATACGGCATCATCATCAGCTTCGTCTCTTTTGACGTTTTACGATCGCATTTTTTCTCAAAAGAAGATGGTATTTTACGGAGAAAATTACAACCCCGCGTTTCACGGAGACAACTACACGAAATAAAAGCACGTATTTACATAATACAAGACACAAAAAGGCTATTTTTTGTTCCAAGATGACATTCTTGGTGCATTCGCATTGCTGGTTGACTCAATGCTTTTGACCATGCAAATTAAATTAGTGATGAGCGAGGTTCATCGATGTTTTGTTCAGCCAGTCCCTGGCGTGCTGAAACTCCGCCTAACTAAAGTAATTTCTAAATAAAAAGGTGGCGTAAAATATTAAAACGCAGTGTCAAACATCCAAGGTTAAAAATTGATGCTTTCATCGTTGTTTGTGACTCTTATTATCGATGGTAAAATATCGAACATCAATAAAAAACACCGATGTTTAGAAAACCATCGATACACATCGCCCATCACTAACTAACTAAAACGCCAGCGCTATAGGGGTGTCCTTTGTAACTGTAGGTAATTGACAGCTTAAACGTGTTTGCGTTGTGGGAATAACAAAAGGTTTGGTCGGTTTTATTGCAGAAAAAAGATAAATATGAACAAAAACAAGTTTATTTTATTATGGTTTTATGCCAGTTTTTAAAGATTCTTGCTGAGGTATGTTTAATTTTAATTTCTAAAAAGTTTGAATATAACCTAATAACATAAGGTCAGTGAACTATTATTTAGTAGGTCACTGTCATGCAACATTGTAAAAGCACTGACCTTCCTATTTTAGTTTGACAGTTCAAAATCAAAACAAACGCACGTGGGTAAGGCAGTGAAGGCGTCCGAGATCAAAAAGACAAAAGGTGAATTTTCTCACTTATTAAAGCGAAGCGGCATTTAAAAATATTTTTTCTTTGATGGTTATCATATCAAGATTTACAGGTTTAAATATACCCGGTAAAATACATAACGCCCTGTATTAGGCAATCTAACAATGTGTCAAAATCAATTTAATATGGCGTCTGTGGGGGCACAAACTGTTTGTTTACATTTAAAGCATGCGCATCCCAAATTCAATAAGTTTAATTTATTTGGCACAATCTAAATATGTATGTCACAACTAACACTTATTATAACTTTTTTATCCCGTTTTATATTTCACCAATTGTAGTATTATAAACTCAACATAATTATTAATTATAATAAACCAGTGTTTATTAAGGTATTTGCATGATAAATTTAACATATTTCAAAAGAAGTGAACAAATACCTAAACAAATCATTTACTTCATTTACACTATACATTACATCTCGTATTTTTCTCTTTTAAGCGTTATTTTTTTTGCGTTAAAATCTCTGTGGTCCAATCTTTACACGGCTTTTACAGTGAGCATCATTACCGATTTTATCACTTGTCATGTGAGTGTTATTGTTTACATCCGAATTATTGTGGAATTTTAATTGAAACTTTCAAACACTGTTTTCGTCTGACAAGCTGAGAATTTTATCATGAAAATGATTTTGTTTGGAGCACTGATACTAATATTTTAATAGCACTTTACATCACAATGCTTAATTTTTTTGGTAGACATATTATACAGGGTGTCCCGAAATTAGGTGACAATATTTTAAGGGGATAAAGTACATCCAAAAATAGGACTAAAATCCTCTATTAATATACCTTCAAAAACGCTTCGTTATGGGGCTAGAGCCCCACGAATGGAAGCTATGATAAGCGGTTTTTTCACAATATCTTAGAAACTGATTGAAGTATCAAAACAAAATTTGATACATGTTTTACCCATGCCAAGACGCAATAAACGGTTTGTTTAGCTTAGGTGTATTTCTTCCAGTGGCGTCCCACTGGGTAGGTAGTGAGGAGAATATTGCCCTAACTTTTTTATTTGTAGGATTTTTTAACGCCAGGTGCAATTTTTAAAAGCACTAAAGTCTTCTATTGAAAAAAGATACTCTTGCTTCATTTCGGTAGGATTCACCATTTTTCAGTAAAATCGATTTAAAAATTTTCGGTTTTTCACAAGCTAAGGTGTTTTTTTGCATATCTCAGCACTCAACACTTGATATTAAAAACATGAAATTTATTAGTTCTACTAGCACGGGGTGGAGCCTAAAGCTCCAATCCGTGTGACACCACTGGAAAAATATTTTAATGTTACATCCTTTAATAAATATGCCTTGTCGCTAGTAGAACTTCTAATAAATTTCATGTTTTAATATCAAGTGTTTGCTGAGATATGCAAAAAACACCTTAGCCTTTTCAACGGTTTGTAAAAAACCGAAAATTTTTAAATCGATTTTACTGAAAAATGGTAAATCCTACCAAAATGAAGCAATAGTATCTTTTTTCAATAGAAGACTTTAGTGCTTTTAAAAATTGCACCTGGCGTTAAAAAATTGTACAAATAAAAAAGTTAGGAGAATATTCTCCTCACTACCTACCCAGTGGGACGCCACTGGAAGAAATACACCTAAGCTAAACAAACCGTTTATTGCGTCTTGTCATTGGTAAAACATGTATCAAATTTTGTTTTGATACTTCAATCAGTTTCTGAGATATTGTGAAAAAACCGCTTATCACAGCTTCCATTCGGGGGGCTCTAGCCCCATAACGAAGCGTTTTTGAAGGTATATTAATAGAGGATTTTAGTCCTATTTTTGGATGTACTTTATCCCCTTAAAATATTGTCACCTAATTTTGGGACACCCTGTATAAATTTAGACCCAGTTATAATTACGGGTTACGCTTAGTTCAACGTTGAACCAATCTCAAACTCCATTTTCACACCAAGAGGAATTTAAAGTGGTTGTTAAAATTAAGTTTGAGCTTGGGTCTTAAAGTTTTAAATTAAATTTAAAAAACACCAACAAACCACAGAAAGATCGACAAATAAATTAGGTTAGACTCTTTCAACTGTCATGGCATGTCAATAATTTCGGTGTTGCCAAAAGTTTTATGCTAGTAAAATATTATTATTTTGTTCTTACAGCCGTATTCTCCAACACGTATTTTTTCACTATCAGTCGGTTAAGATACTTGCTAGTCTGTTAAATGTTATTCTTGTATTTGTCGTTGGATTTTAAGCCTTATCAGAAAAGTAGTGATTACTGATACGTTCTGTATCAAGAGCTCCGAAACCTATTGCACATATGCTATATGTTACATTTGGCTTCTGCTTTGTACGACAACAAGACAATTACTTACACAAACCAATATACCACAAACTTCCAATTTTCCACCAAAATTGATAAAATAATAAAACAAAATTACTAAAATAAAAACACCAACAACCAAATAGAAAAGTAACCTTATTTTTCATACCACGTAGGCTAAGCCCATCTCATCTTAAAGGCCCTCCCATTTTGATAATTTTGAAATTCTTTAAGTCCTTTGACAAATTACTACCTATGTACGATGAATAAAGATTAAGCTGTTTTTTTTGTTAGTTTTCCAGCAAACTTACGCAAAATTCTGTTAAAATAAAAATAAATACTTAACAACCTTTCAAGTACCACAAGCAAAACTGAATTGCCTCATAGCAGTAATAGATTGCTGGAACTTACCAAAAATGTGAAAGTAAAATAAACGTTTTTCCACCAAGGACTAACATCAGTCCCAACGGGGCGTTGCCTCGTTGACAGGTCCGAGTTATGCAATAAATTATAGTTTTAGAAATTACTATGTAATTGAAATATATATTATGATGAACGGCAGTAGAGTTTTGGACTTGCATTGTCTTTATTTGTTTAGAATCACTACGTTTCAACTGGTAAGCATCTCCAGTCGTCTTCAGGTGAATATATTATAATGTAATAAATGAATAAAGTTATATAGTTAATGGAAAACCTGATGTTTAAAATATAGGGTGGCCCATTTGTCTGACAAAGTAATATGCCGTCTCTACTATTAAAGATATCAAAAAAAAGTTTTTACAAAAGTTGTGAGGTTTAAAAAATATATATTGTAAAATTATTTTTAAACATACAGGATGGTAAAAAAAAGTAGGACAATAAAAAGATAAATTTTTTTAAATGGATAACCCTAAATACTTTAGCATTTTTTTGTTTCCTTACAAAATTATCCATATAACGCCATATTTAATTTTTTAATTTTTTGCAACGTTGCCAAACAAAAAATTACCTGTATTTCTCAATAAGAGTATCGAAAATCGGAAATTTCTTTTAAGCTCTTAAGTTTAGAGATAGAAAAACTGTCTTAAGTCTTTAAGTACCGAAAATTTTGTACAGGGTGTTTTCTGTTGACATTGAAATATACAAAAATTTAAAATACAATAACTCTGTTTTTTCAAATGAAACACCCTATAAACACCTATATTTATTAGGCTCGTCTGATAGATATTGTAAGTATCTTTTGTTATTGTTAAGTCATAGCTATACCTAAATCTACTAGTTTTGGCAATATTTCGATTTTTATTTAAATTTTGGTGAAAAAAACTATAGTTTTTGCATTACAGTACACAGGAACGCCAAAGGTAATGGGTTCCCTGGGGCACAGGTAGACAATGACAGGCTGTTTCGTTCTTGTTAGAACTCATTAGAAAGCCATAACCTGTAAAGCAACTCCAAGTACAGCGAGACTGTTCTTTCAAGGCATTTTTTAGAAATGAAAACCCAGTAACGCTATCAGTAGGAATCAACTCAATGCAAAAGATATAGCCATCTAACGTGAAAACATAGAACTAATAAACTGAAGTACGGTGACCAACAAACACTAGTATAGGAAACTTTATGCTTCGCCAAATTTTGTCTACGGATTTGTTGATTCAAATACAGATCGCGCCGTGTAGCCCTCTGGCGGTGCCGATCCATTCCGTATACAATGCCGTGTTTTTAAAAATAAAGAAGAGAGTTTAGCGTCCGTATAAGTAAATAGAAAAAAAACTTTTTAGCGGCAGGCGGACAAGTGGTGCATCTATCTTTTGCATTAAAGTACACAGGGACGCCAAAGGTAATGGGTTCCTTGGGGGACAGGTAGACAATGACAGGCTGTTTCGTTCTTGTTAGAACTCATCAGAAAGCCATAACCTGTAAAGCAACTCCAAGTACAGCGAGACTGTTCTTTCAAGGCATTTTTAAGAAATAAAAACCGCGATGAAAACCCAGTAACGCCATCAGTAGGAATCAACTCATCAAATCAACAAGGTTATGGCTTTCTGATGAGTTCTAACAAGAACGAAACAGCCTGCCATTGTCTACCTGTGCCCCAGGGAACCTATTACCTTTGGCGTCCCTGTGTACTTTAATGCAAAAGATAAATGCACCACTTGTCCGCCTGACTCTAAAAAACTTTTTTTCTATTTACTTATATGGACACTAAACTCTCTTCTTTATTTTTAAAAACACGGCATTGTATACGGAATGGATCGGCACCGCCAGAGGGCTACACGGCGCGATCTGTATTTGAATCTACAAATCCGTAGACAAAATTTGGTGAAGCATAAAGTTTCCTATACTCGTGTTTGTTGGTCACCGTACTTTAGTTTATTAATTCTATGTTTTCACGTTAGATGGCTATATCTTTTGCATTGAGTTGATTCCTACTGATGGCGTTACTGGGTTTTCATCGCGGTTTTTATTTCTTAAAAATGCCTTGAAAGAACAGTCTCGCTGTACTTGGAGTTGCTTTACAGGTTATGGCTTTTGGATGAGTTCTAATAAGAACGAAACAGCCTGTCATTGTCTACCTGTGCCCCAGAGAACCCATTACCTTTGGCGTCCCTGTGTACTTTAATGCGAAAGATAGATGCACCACTTGTCCGCCTGCCGCTAAAAAACTTTTTTTCTATTTACCTATACGGACGCTAAACTCTTCTATATTTTTAAAAATACGGCATTGTACTATAGTTTTTATTGTTCTAGTAAGCCATGACCAGCAAGGTCAAAACAAATGTAATTGAATATAATGTCATATTTAATTTTATATTTTCGGGCAAGGGCCTGTCGACATATTAAGCACCGGTTCCCGCAGATCACCGAAGTTAAGCGGTGTCGAGCGCGGTTAGTACTTGTTCGGGTGACCGCTTGGGAACACGGCGTGCTCTTGCCTCAGGGAAGAAAGTAAAATGAATCGACACCTAACTATCCTATTCACGCCGGACAGGCCGGATGAGATCGGATATCTCGTAGGATGAAGGTGCCGTTTTACACTCCCCAGTCGGTAGATCACATTTGTGGTCGATGACCGGTTCAAGATGGCCTACGTAGTCGGCGAACCGTAAAAAAAAAAATATAATTATTATATTTATATTTATAATGTTTGTGAACTTATTTTCAATATCAAGTTGCGTAATAAAAAAGAAAATTTATATATTTAAATAAATACTAACTATGGTTATCAATTTATTTTAAGACCTGTAGGTGCCGATGTGCGACATGCAGCTTATTTCTTCTTTGTTGCAGAATTATACCGTCCATCTGGTTTATGGATTTAGACAACATAATGTAGATAAACATTTTCATCCATCTTAGCCCTACCACGATTAATGTTTTGGATTTTTTTGACTGTACCACTTACCTGTAGCTCTCGTTAAAGAAGCATCTTCATCGTCGTAAGGATGACGGTATCTATAAGTGTCACAACTTATTATATTTTTAAATCCTCCACTCATATAAAAGTCACAGTCCTTGGTTGAAATACTCTTCTTATTCATGTCTATGCAATGCCATGTAATTTCATCTAAAATATAATAATTGATATAATGAATATAGGATATCCAAAAAGTGTGGAATGATGTGCGAATATTTTAATCACCTAGCAACACGCACGACTCCGCCCACTAGTCATGCGTCACCGCACCTGCCTAGTATAAATAGAGCTGTAGTTACCGTACTTATTTAGTATTCACCTGAAGACGACTGGAGATGCTTATCAGTTGAAACGTAGTGATTCTAAACAAATAAAGACAATGTAAGTTCAAAAGTCCACTGCCGTTCAAGAAACTATTTATTGTTAGGTGATGAAAAAAACAGTTGTTTTTGCTATCATTTTCAAAGTTCAACAATTTCAATTTCTAGCAAACTGTTGTTGATTTGTTATCAAGGTATATCGCATGCGTTCGTAAACTCATTAAGTTTGTGGTAATACGGGCGTTATGTGTGTGAGTGTGTGAAATAATTGCCGTGGTGTATACCATAGTTTCTGTGTGGTTTTAGACAGTGCAAAATCAAAATTGAATAAAGGATTAAGTGATAAAATACAATTAATTATAGGAAATTGCAAAGTCAGTTTATTCCATTCATACATCCCAATTTCGAGATCTGAAAGCTTTGATAACTTCCCTTAGCGATGAATTGTTACCACCCGAAACCAATGTAAGCAAATGATAGACCAAAGCAAAGAAGCTCATAACGAGAGAATCAAAAACAAACTTCTTGCCAGTCCTAACAGATCAAGGTCCTTTTGGTCAGTCGCTAAGGCCATCAGCCAAAACTTTACAAAGTCAACTATTCCACCTCTAACACGTTCCGACGGCACAATAGCAACCACAGCCGGGGTAAAGCAAACCTACTTGCTGAACTGTTTTCCTCGCATTCCACTGTAGACCTTCAGGGAAAATCACCACCCAACATTCCCTCAGTTCAATCGCAAATGTCTGAAATCGTGTTCCGTCAGCGTCTTGTTAAACGGATTCTTAAAGGACTCGACGTCAATAAAGCTTCTGGTCCAGACGAAATTCCTATCATTGTTCTCAAGACATGCGCCGATGAACTTACACCAGTATTTTGTAGACTTTTCAACTTATCCTACAAAAAAGGAATATTTCCATCCTGCTGGAAGTCGGCGCGTGTCCAGCCTATTCCAAAGAAAGGTAAAAAGACCCTGCCAAGCAACTACCGACCCGTCGCATTGCTCTCAGTAATTTCAAAAGTAATGGAGATGGAATGGGCTTTTGATCGTGTTTGGCACGATGGGCTTCTAAGTAAATTGCGATCCTACGGTATGCCTAATGGATTTTGTTTATGGTTAACCAGCTTCCTTAAGAACCGTTCTCTGCAAGTGGCGATTGACGGGTTTCTCTCAGACACCTTCAACATCAATGCCGGTGTTCCTCAAGGGTCCATATTGTCGTCTACCCTCTTTTTACTGTATATTAACGACCTTCTAGTAAAAACCCAACATCCAATTTATAGCTTTGCTGATGACAGCACACTTGTCTCATCTTTTACCTTGACTCCCCAAACATCCGCTGCCGACGCACATCTTCGCAGGCAGCATGAAGTATTGCGCCTTAACAATGACCTGGAAGAAATTTTGGCTTGGGGTGACAGTAACCAAGTCGAATTTAATGCCAAGAAAACCCAGGCAGCAGTCTTCTCCAAAAAGGTTAACATTGCAGAACCGGATATAGTCATGGCAGGACACGCAATTCCCCTGGCACCGTCTATTAATTTGCTGGGGGTCAATCTGGGAGGTAATATGTCTTGGCATGATCACGTTGCCGCAATTGCCAAGACAGCTGCACAGAAACTTGGTGTACTTTTCCGCACCAAAAGGTTGTACACACCTCATCAACTTTTGACACTCTCAAGAATTCTTTCATCTGGAGAACGTCATCTTTGTGGAATGATCTTCCTGAGGTCGTGTTTCCCAATGAATACAATCTTCAACGTTTCAAGACCAACGTTAATCGCTTTTTTCGCACTCGCACCGCTCCCAGAGCGCCTTAAAGGATTTTTCCTACAGTGCGGATGTTTTATCATAAAAAAAAAAATCCTGAGTTTCTAAGTGTTTTTAGAGATCCTTTTGAAATTAAAAGACCCAGGGCTAACGGCCCAGCCACTGGCACTGAAGATTTAAACATGTCTGAGACTGCCATACAAGAAATTGCCGATAGACAATGCCGTGCAAATAATGTTGTAATTTTTAACTTGCCTGAAAATCCATAACTTAATCCCGAGCATATTCTGACAAGAAGGCGGTTATAAGTTTACTAAATGCGATCCCAGCAGTAGACAAAAAAAAACAATAAAGTAATGCGCCTAATTTTTTTTAAAGGAAAACATTTATTAAGAACATTGCATAGTTTTGTATGAAACGTAGTCAGGGAATCTGAGGATTGTACAAACATTTTCACAAGACATCAAACTGCATTGATCATGAAAGTTCCTAAAATTCCTTGGACACGAATGATACGTTTTATTTAAAAAAAGTTTTCGCCTTCGGCGCTTCTTGTTTATCCTGCATTACGATTTTAAAAGTATGGTTACTTTAAATTTTGCCCCCCTCACCCCTAAAACAAAACCTGAAGGAATTATACTTACAATGATCTTTAGTGAGACTTTGTAAAAGTCTTACACATCTATAATCGTCTTGTGGTTTTATTTTCTTGTGAATACATGGACATTCATTGGTCGGGTCCCAATCGTAATTGGGTTTACCTAAAAAAACTAAATTTAGTAAGTGGACAAACTTTGGTACTTACTAAAAGGTCGGCAAGTTCTTTTACCCGGACTTATAATTACTGCATTACTTTGAAAAAAAAACACTGTACCGCCATGTTTAAGCATTTTTAAACAAATATGAAGAAACTTAACTTTTACTAAGATAGGATAATGAAAAATTATTGACGTACGAGTTATCTACATGGTTAAAACGTATAAATGTTCATCTTTAGGAGAAATATAACTTGTTGGAATAACTGAATCGGTCATTTTGAAAAGGGGTCAACTCTAGTTTTTATAATTTTACAGGGGAGACAAAAAACCGTGCACAGGGTACATTTTTTAAAAAACAAGTATAATCTTATTTGTGACTTAAAAAATAAAGGATAATGATATAATATTAGTAAAAAAAAATTGTTTAGTTATACAGGGTGTTAACAGTAAAGATTGTTCCATCACGGAGATGACCCCTTTTCAAAATGAATTGGGTTTAAATCAATAAAGATTTATCTACTAGAAACATATTTGTTTGTTTTATTAACAAAAACATTAAAAATTCATACAAGTAATGATTAGTAGTCTTCTTCTGGCATTTCGTCAGCGCTGACAGTTGGCCATTTACAGATTTCATCGTAAAATGGTTTGTATTTATCTGGAATATATTGCTGAAGTTTTTTTATATCTTCAATCTTTTTTGAATTGATGGGAATTTTTCCCTGATAAGCTGGGCTATTTACAGGAGATGGAATAGCCAGAGGTGGAAACACTTTCATTATCAGACATCTTTGTATTAAAATATATATTATAAAATAGCACAAAGTCACACAACAGCTCGCCAATAACGCTTGAACAAAAATAAACGGAGATTACATCAGCCAACACCCAGTCACAACGTAGCGGGGCGGGGCAAGATTAATCTCATTCATTTGGAAAACGGGTCATGTCCGAGAGATGACCCGTTTTCAAAATGACTATCGATGCCTGCCATCGATTACAATGTACTTAGGTAAATCGGAGGTGTCTCATTTTCATAAAGAATATCCGCCTATACCTATAGATCTGTAAACTAGTAAAAAGTAAATTTGTCATAATATTGGAGATGACCCCTTTTCAAAATTACCGATTCCTATAGAATAGGAAATTATTAGTGACACCTTAATAGAACTTTTTGGGAAACATTCTACCTGCAATATTAGTATGTTTCCTCCCTTCTACGAAAACATTTTTTTAAACATATTTCTCAAAAAGCACTTTTAAGGTGTCACTTACAATTTCCTATTTTATGGTTATTATATTGGTCGGGTTCTCTTATAGTCCTAAGTTCATTTAAAATGCCTTATTTATTTAAATCGAGCAGGATTAAAATATGTATATATTTATGACGGTAGACTGCGGAACTAAGCAGAAATAAATAAAAGTAAAAAAAAATTAAATTAAAAAAGGTACTTTACTTTTTGAATTATTTTCCAAGAATGAATGGATTTTTGTTATTAAATCTATTATTCGGTTAAAAAATTCATCACGTTTAATATTATCTCACAGTCAACCAGCACTTTTGGCCAAATAGTCCTGGTAGGTTTAGGTCGTAAAACTCAAGAGACGATTTTTAATTCACCTTTTTGCTGGTAAACACGTTATAAGACCGGAATCATCTAGGCCAATATCTTTGCAGAGCACTCTTGGAAAGATTGCAAAAAGAATAATATACAAGAGAATAAGATCGGAAAATTTGACCATTCCAGAGAAACAATGCGGCTTCAGGAATGGCAGGAACGCAGTGCTATTGGTAACGCAGCAGGCGTTAAATAATATTAACCAAGAACAATTTACTGTGCTACTGGCCCTGGACGTCGCTAAAGCCTTCGATAGTGTCTGGATTAATGACTGATCTTTAAGCTAGCTATGTTTCATAACTTTCCGTTGTACCCAATATCATTGTTGTATTCATGCGTAACTAACAGAACCTTAAAAGTAAAAATAAAATATATCCTCTTCTATAAAGCTTTATGCGGGACTACAACAAGGAACAACCGCAGCTCCCTTATTTAGCACACAGCGGGTATCCCCCACTTGCCCAATTCCAATCTAGCTATTTGTGTCGACGATGTTTTGCTATACTCAAGTTCGTATTACCTACGCAAATGTGGCTAGACAACACATAACAAACCACCTGAATGTCCTGCTTCCATGATACGAGAAGTACAAATTAGAAATAAATGGTGAAAATCTAAAAGCCTTAACATTACACGAAAAGTACTCAATACATTTACACATAAATCAACACTGAATAGTCACCAATACACAAATAGAACAAAAAGAAAATATTCAAATACCTAGGCTCAATTCTAGATAAAAAACAAAATTTTATACATAACACTTCACATACAGTACAAACATTCTACAACGCATCAATACAATTACACAAACTACTAAACAACATATCTCTTTTATCACCGAATAACAAACTGACAATATATAATCAAATTATAAGACCAATACTGACGTATGCAGCACCAATTTGGTGCAGCATCTCAAACGAACAATTCAACAGACTACAAAAACTATAAAATATAATACTCAGACAGGCACTTTCAGTTTTACGGACAACATCACTAAGACACTTACATAATACGACTAACACACCTCACATAACACAATACATATACAACATATCGTCAAAATTCTACGACACACAAATACAAAATGCACTCCTCACACAAATTATAATACACACAAAATACACAAACAATCAAGTTTACAAACCCATATATCACAGGTTTTCCATTTTCCACCAGGATAGATGAAATCCCAAAATTTCCTAAATTTCTGCTTCTCAAAACACTCTCACTCCGCTCACTTCCAAACCCCGTCTACCTTGAAGTTATAAAAAATAAAATAGTAGAATTTAGTGTCCGTTAAAATATATAAACAAAAGAAGCTTAGCGGCAAGCGGACAGAGTAGTGCGTCTATCTTTTGCATTAAAGTACACAGGGACTCCAAAGGTAATGGAATCCCTGGGGCACAGGTAGACAATGACAGGCTGTTTTATTCTTGTTAGAACTCATCAGAAAGTCATAACCCGTAAGCGACCCCCAGTACAGCGAGCCTGTTCTTTCAAGGCGTTTTTAAGAAATAAAATCGCGATGAAAACCCAGTAACGCAATCATAAGGAATCAACTCAATGCACAATATCTCAAACGCCTTGAAAGAACAGGCTCGCTGTACTGGGGGTCGCTTACGGGTTATGACTTTCTGATGAGTTCTAACAAGAACGAAACAGCCTGTCATTGTCTACCTGTGCCCCAGGGATTCCATTACCTTTGGAATCCCTGTGTACTTTAATGCAAAAGATAGACGCACTACTCTGTCCGCTTGCCGCTAAGCTTCTTTTGTTATAAAAAATGTTCAAGCCTAATGGCAAAATGCGCTACATACCTTGTACCTGAGTAAGTTAAACTGGATTTTCAAACGCTTTTCCAGACCCGACAGACCCGAACAAATCCTTAGCATAAAAATCTGATAAATTAATAATTCATAAAATCCTTTAAAGCATTAAAATGCATATCAAAACTTTCACTGACCAAACAAAAATGTACTTAAAGTCATTATTACGTAACCACAATGCTATACTGCGTAGGGAAAAATTTTAGGAAACTTTGTAATAACATCAAGTGAAATGGGATTTGGCAGAAAATGTCGAAACTGCAACAATATTTTTAAAAGAGATAACAGTTTATTGCCCTCCCCCCCCCCCCCCCTTCCCCCTAATTAAAAGCTAACGGCTGTCAAAAAAATAAATAATTTAGGCGTGGCAACCTAGTGAATCATTAAGAATATAGTACCTAGCGTATCGGGAAAAGGTGTTTACTGTTTTTGTTTGTATGTATTGAAAATGGAGAATACGAAAAAAAAAGGTTTTAATTCTTTAATTCTCCCCATCTCCGCAAGCGGCCTTCATGCTTTCTTGGGAGAAGTCGCATTGGGACATGGAAAAATGATAAATTGCAAGAGATTTCCAGGCAAGAGATGAGTAACAAACGAGGGATGGTGCCAATAACCCTATCCTAGCTCATTGTCGAAAACTTTTCTGTTTTTTTAAGGTTAATCATATCATATGACTGGGAAAAAAATGAGAAATTGAAAGGTAGTTCTCAGTTAAGATCTAGGTCGCGGTCAGCGAACGTTGCTAATAACTCTTGTGGATTGAAACCATCACAATAGGTAAAAATCATTATTTTAGAGGTATATTCAATATTATCTGTCCTTGATACAAACCTTGAAACCTCTTCAAATTATCCATTTTTTTCTCTTTAAATATGGCTCGACCTGAGAAAACAGAAAAAGGGGATGGTTTTGACCATCAGCATAAATTAAAGAATTATTAGAACCATTCCTCATTGGCGACCTACCTCTTGTCTCGAAATTCTCTACAATGTCTCAATTTTTCTTCTTGACCATTAAAAGGCGGGTGATTTTCGATCATTGCCGGGGTTGGGAGGTTTTTGGCACAATCCTTAGATTATAACCTATTTCATGCCTCAAAGTCATTTTTAATTTTACATATTTTTCAGTCTCAATGCGACTTAAACCGAGAAACCAGGAAAAAGGAGTAGGTTTTGGTTACAGGAGTCCGAAATCTTCTTGTGTAGTACAGGGTGTTTTATTAAGGTCGACGTGCGGCCATATCTCGGAAAGTACTTGGCATAGAAATTCAGGAAAATGATAACTAAAGTGGCCATGAGAAAATTCTGGAAATAATTTTTAGGTTCCGCATTTTGTCGCAAGAGAGCGTAATTAAAAAGTAAATTTAAAAATTCTACACATCTCCGAAAATTCCACTTTAAGGTATATCTTTGATAACACCAATAAAAAGCTTGGACAATTATGCATCATTTTGGTCCTATCCTCATTGGCGTACCGACCTTAATAAAAGGGGGGAAAGCTGTTGAAAGTGTAATTATTTAAATCGCTGTAACTTATAAAGGACTTATCCGATTTTAGCAAACTAAGGACTGTTTGGAAGAGAAATGTATGCACTTTCACCAATCGTATTTAGTTGTCCCTAGTAGTTCTCCAAAAAATGCTAGGGGGCGCAATTTGCAATAATAACACATTTCGACAGCTCGATATCCCCGTTCGTTTCAGCATTATCGCCAATCGAATAATTTTTAAAACTTTAAATGAAGAAGCGATTATATATTATTTAGAAAAAAAGTGGGACGCCACTGATATTTTTCCATGTGGATATTATTTCTGATTAGCCTGGTCAATTCTGCATAAAAATTTTTGTTTTATAAAAATTGTTGAAAATGACCACCTTCACTTAATAGGCATGCTTGCGCCCATGTAATTTAATTAAATTATTTTAATAATTTAGAACGGTGTGCCTGAGGAGAAAAACGCAAGATACCATTTTTATGCAGAATTAACCAGGCTAATCCGAAATAATATCCACATGGAAAAATATCAGTGACGTCCCACTTTTTTTCTAAAAAATATATAACCGCTTCTTTATTTAAACTTAATTAAAATTATTTTATTGGCGATACCGCTGAAACGAACGGAGATATCGAGCTGCGGTTTTGATATTTTTTTTAGCAAATTTCATCTACTTTTCGATTATGGTATTATTTTTTCGGAGTAAAATCAAAAAATGTGTTATTATTACAAATTGCGCCCTCTAGCATTTTTTTAGAACTATTATGGACAACTAAATACGATTGGTGAAAGTGCATACATTTCTCTTCCAAACAGTGTTTAGTTTGCTAAAATCGGATAAGTCGTTTATTAGTTACAGCGATTTAAATGACTACACATTTAACAGCTTCCCCCCCTCTTATTAAAGTCGGTACGCCAAGGAGCATAAGACCAAAATGATGCACAATTGTAGAAGCTTATTAATAATGTTACGAAAGATATACCTTAATGTGGAATTTTCGGAGATATGTAAAATTTTAAAATATACTTCTCAATTACGCCCTCTTGCGGCAAAATGCGGAACTTAAAAATTATTTCCAGGATTTTCTCATGGCCACTTTAGTTATCATTTTTTTTCTCGTGAATTTCTATGCCCAGTAGTTTCCGAGATATGGCCGCTCGTCGACCTTAATGAAACACCCTGTATGTATGTCTGGACCCATTTTTTTAAATATCATATTATAAAGCCAATAAACAAAATTTTAAATTATTGTACTATTTTTTTATGTTCCAGAATTATACCGTTCATAAGGTTTATGGATCTAGACAACATTATGTAGATGAGATTTTCATTCAACTCAGCCCTATATAAATGTGATTTTTTTACATTACCACTTACCTGTAGTTGTGATGCGCATCCAGCTAGTAATGGTACGGGCTATACAATTAAGGCTTAGTTTAGCGGTAAACCAAGCTTGAACTCCATTTGTACAACTTCAACAGAAATTTAAATCTTAGTTTAACGCTGAACTAAGCTTTAGCCATAATCGTACAACCGGGCCTTAGAGCGTTTTCACACGGCACCATATATCGCGCGCGATAAATGGTCGCAATATTGCTTTACACCAAATTATGTGTTCTCTAATATCGCTTGTGTATGAAAATGGCTCATTAGAAAACACATAATTTGGTGTAAAAGCAATATTGCGACCATTTGGCGCGCGCGATATATGATCGCAATATTGCTTTACACCAAATTATGTGTTCTCCAATATCGCTTGTGTGTGAAAATGGCTCATTAAAAAACACATAATTTGATGTAAAAGCAATATTGCGACCATTTGTCGCGCGCGATATATGGTGCCGTGTGAAAACGCTCTTAGTGTTGTATTGTGAAACGTAAATAGAAGGGATAAAAAATTAGGTTTTTTGCATGTCATTTCGACATTTTTAAAATTTAGTGAAATTGCCATTATTAACATTGTTGGATGTCGTTTTCATATTTTTTGATAGTTGTTATATTCAGTGGCGTGTAATGGTGTTAACCAGGGTAGGCAAAAATTAGAGTTAAGACAAAAACTTACCTTCCGTAGCATTCAAACATCTAAATTTCAAATTTTGTCACAAAATGTCTTGTTTTTGAGTTTGTGGAAAGAACACTGTGACAGAAGAAGAATAAAATGACATTATTTATAAATTAGTTCAACACGGCGGTCTTTACGTAACAATTCTTTTAAAACATCGTCATAAAAAAATCCTGCAAAAGGTCGCCCTCCAGAGAGATTATTGTTAATAAAGAGTTTCTGTGTGTTTCGTAAATAGGCATGCATTCTTTTTAATCCAGAAAAGGATCGTTCTGCAGACGCGCTGCTAGCTGAAATAGTAACATTTAACGCCACTATATTTATTTTTTTCCCGAAACCCGATGGCGCGAAGTCTAGCAAAAGGCCGAAAACACAAACTATATATAAATTAAAAATCTATCATCCACCTAATTGAACCATGAACCAATGTTGCCAAAAACGAATTAAATTATTATGTAAAATATGATGATAAGCTTACTGATTATTAAATAATATTTTAATTGTCACAAAAGTGCTTCCTATTTTACGATACATTATCCGTTATCCCTTTAAAAATATCCTAAAACTAAACTAATTAATAATAAAACTTATACAGGCGTGTTTCATATTTTATGTTAAGAAAGCGAAGTATTTTCTAAACTACGATAAAACTTGAAAATTGGCAGTATTGGTACCAATGCATTTACCAAAAGCGTGCTTTCATGGCGGCGCGGGCTAATAGATGAAGGAAGGTCGAAGGTTGAGACGACTTGTTACATCTCTTTCTATCATACTGCCTACCGGCTTGCTCCCACTTGTACAACAGCACTGCTTTTGCTTTTACATAAGAGGCCAACGTATAGGAAGATCGTTGCTTGTAAAAGTTTCTTACGGAATGCTTATACAGGGTTCTAGTTTACGATATAATAAGCAAAGAATGCGTTCATGGAAATGATATGGGATTAATTTTTCGGTCCTACATTATTATTTATTATATTAATGTAGAGATAAATTGACCAAGTTGGATTACATGGATAATAACTAAAATACAAAAAAATTGTTTTTTCTGTGACGGGAAAAAAGTTTGACATTTTATCTCTGTTGACAGGTAAAAAAATGTCGCTTTTTGTGAAATTACTTTTTTCCCCGGGAAAAAAGTGATGTGATTACTTTTTTCCCCGGGAAAAAAGTGATTACTTTTTTCCCGGATATAATATACACACATAAGTGAAAGTAGATATTTAATTTTAGAATATTTTATTATACAAAAAGTTAAATTTTCTTTAAATCAAAAAGTACAATTATTAAATGTGCATTGCATGCATGACATGTTCATTTTACTATTCGGTACAGTCGAATTTTCTCGTGTTGTAATTATATTTTCTGCCATGGACACAACTGCCGTTGATGTACCTGGTCGCAAATCGGGTGTTCTTTCAGCACTGCCACAGGTTCTAAACACTTGATTAGCTATTTCTGTCCTATGTGCTACCGATTCATCAACATACCCTTCAGCGACCGTTGATGACTTCCAACCGCCATGTTTCTTGAGTGTCAACAAGTCTCCCCCAGATTCAACCAAAAGTGTAGCAGACGATCTTCGAAATGAATGACCCGTGTATAAGGTAACATTTTCAAGTTGAAGAAAATTAGCTACTGTTTGGGGTACCTTATAAAACTGATTTTTACCCACAACTTGATTGATACATTTTCCATTGTGATATGCATAAAATAGGCGGCGATCCTTTGCTGCTGTTGGACGAAGGGCTATGTACATTCGGTAAAATTTAATATATTTTTCAGTAACTACAAATCTCCTGTTGACGTCATTCTTTGTTTGCTTAATTTTCACAATTAATAACGTTCCCGAATCTTCAATATCATCTAATGTTACCTGGCTGATTTCGCAAATTCGACAAGCTCCTGCAATCGCAAGTAAAACAACAACCTTGGCCATTAAATAAACTTCATCGGGAGCATTATTTAAAAAATCACTAATATTTGTACTCGTAAAAATCGCAGATTTCTTGGGTGTATAACCTTTCCCATTTTGTTTTAGAAATGTAATTAGTGTGAAATATTTTGAAATGTCTACATTATTATTGGATTGTAACATACTTTTAATCATTGAATAATTCGACCACACTGTTGATGGCTTTTGTTGTTGTGTCAGTTCCGAAAAATAGGCCAATAACACCGTCTCCGACAAAGAACTGCATGCCTTTTTCATCTTCCATTCCATAAATCTTGAAAACGCGTTTTCGTAAATTTTGCGCGATTTAGCTGGCAATAATTTTTGTGACGCTACTTTCGCTGCTTCTACTAATTCCGGTGGAGTCAGAGAAAACTCAGAATCAGACATTTTAAACTTTATATTATTTAATATAACTACTAATTAACCACTAAAGTTCTTACTTTTTATATTAAATCACGGAATTAAATTGACAGATATTTGATTATTTTAAAGGTTTCCTTAGAAACGCAGGTCCAATTGTCGCTATAAGTAAAACAGCCTACCTACTAGTTTAAAAAGTCAAATTTCACATCGATACTTTTCTGACTTTAATATATTGTAATAATATCGTCGTTTTTCCCATCACAGAAAAAAATAGTGTATTATACACGGGAAAAATATTAGATTTTAGCTCTCGCTTTTTTGTCTCCCTCCGCTTCGCGTCGGGAGACAACACAACCTCGAGCTAAAATCTAATGCTTTTTTCCCTTGTATAATAAATAACTATTTTGTTTGTTTTATTGTTCCCAGGGCAGGCAAGGCTTTTTTGCCTCTATTGTATGCACGCCACTGGTTATATTGAAAATTCCTCCCCATCTTTATCTAATCAATCAGAAGATTTCATTTTAAATCATTACCATGACAACGAAGAAAATTTACGGAAATATTCAGCTCTTTAAACTTCCAGCGGTCAAATTACACTGGAAATTTCCCTGTGACTTTCATCATAATATTGACATCAAATGACAAAATTAAATTTTTGTCAAGGCAAAAAGGTATATTTTTGGTTGCGAAATTTTTTTACCGAATCTCCATCGAGCTTGAACCAACGGAAATTTCTCAGTCGCGGATTTTTTAGGAAAATTTCCCTCGGCTCACGCCTCGTGACAATAATTCGAGACCTCGAAAAAATTTCCAGAAATAATTCTCTCTAGGGAGATTACAAGTGAAAATTTAAGTGACATTCCGCAGGAGTGCAAAAATAAACAATATAATAAACATATCTAATAATAAAAAAATATAATGAATTTAAAAAAAAAATCTTTCTAACTTCTATTCTTAGAGGCACCTGCAGGTGCCGATTAGGATCTACACAACATTATGTAGATGAAATTTTCATCCATCTCAGTCCTTTTCACGAAAAATGTTATTTGACTTTACCACTTACCTGTAGCTTTTCTTGAATGATGGTCGTGGGAATGGGTAGATTCCTCATTAATATATTCATCGTCCTCATCGTTGTCATCGTCATCAATTTGCGGTGTTTTGGGTTTAAAGTACAAGGTTACTTCCTTTGTAGCATCATCGTCATGTACTACATTTTGATCAAAGTACAATGTTGAGGAACTGATATGATTATTAGAAGGAAGGTATCTATATACGTTACAACTTAGTATCAATTCTGGTTTTAAACCCTGTGTATAATAGAGACAGTAATCCACTGGAGGTTTCATTATTTGTACGCAATTCCAATCTACGCGATCTAGAATATAATAATAGATTTAATGTGGATGTCCAAACAGTGTGAAATATTGCAGATGTTTCAATAACCACTGAATATAAGTTTTTTGAAAAATTCTTACCGGGTGTCCCACTAAGAATGGCTCTCGGCCGTATCTCGGAAACTACTGGGCATGGAAACTCAGGAAAAAAAATGCATTTAAAATTTTCGAAAAAACGCACAATGTTTATTAAGTTTTAGAAAAAAAGTGGGACGCCACTGATATTTTTCCATGTGGATATTATTTCTGATTAGCCTGGTCAATTCTACATAGAAATGGTCTCCTACGTCTTTTTCCTCAGGCACACCGTTCTTAATTAAAATTGTGATATAAGTATAGCTAAGAAAATTGTAATATAATATTAAGTGTATACAAATAGATATGTTTCCTAATTAACATTAGGAAATGAAGAAAAAATAAGTTGACCGAATTAGTTCAATTATTTGTAATGTGTATGCAATTGAATATAAGTGTTGATATAGCACAATCAAGGGGATGGCTGCAACGCTTATATTGATAGAGAAGTCAATAGATTTAGTTTGAACATTAAACTAGTAACTTGTTTTTATCGACGTCACCCAATAGAATGCATTACAGCAAGGAAGAACTTCTTTATATTTATTACAAAAATAATTTTATTTATTGTAATTTTATAATAAAATACTACTTTAATGAATAAAATATACATTTTTAGACTCATTTTTAGTGAAAGTAAATGAGGTGCATTACAGAAACACTAATTTTTGCCGTTTATTATAAACATTTTTAAAAAAGCTGATTTAAAACGGTTTATTTCAAAAACCCCGTACATAGATGTTAACATGGTAACCACGACAAAAAGCGTGGCTTTGATTTTTGATTTCGTTCAGATTCTGATACAAATGTCTTCCATAGATAATTTCTCGGACGATGAGCTTCCAGAAGATATTCTAAAAGCCGCAAGTGTCGCAAATTTGGATTTGCTACCAACAAAGTCATTAGTCAGCTATGAAAAACAATACAAACATTTTGTTAGTTGGTGTGAAGCGGAAAATGTAAAAGCACCAAGAGAAGAAGTACTTTTGGCATATTTCTTGGAAATGTCTAAACTTTGGAAGTCAAATACCTTATCGTCTCGATATTTATAATGTTTAAAAGTATACTAAAGGTTAAGAAAGATTTAGATATCAGTAAATACTATAAAGTTACTGCCTACATCAAGAGACAAAATGTAGGTTTTCGAGCAAAAAAAGCGAAAGTTTTTACACAAGAAGAGATTGCGAAATTTATGAAAGAAGCACCTGATGAAATTTACCTTCTAATTAAAGTGGTAACCATTTTTGGACTTGCTGCTGCCTGCTGCAGTGAGGAGCTAACTAAACTTACCATTGACGACATAGACGACACAGGAGACGTTATAATTGTCACAATAAAGGACTCCAAAAACCATTCTGCTAGATCTTTTGTAATAACTAAAGATGTCAATAATGAAAGTTTTCTAAATCTATACAGAAGCTATGCAAACTTACGTCCACAGCAAACTCCACACCGCCGATTTTTTTTGAACTACAAACATGGAAAACGCAGTACCCAATGTGTTGGAATTAACACCATAGGAAAAATGCCCTCCAACATCGCAGCTTATATAGAACTCAAAAATCCAGAGTTATACACAGGCCACAGTTTTAGACGTTCCTCAGCCACTCTACTGGCTAATTCTGGTGAAGAAATAACAAACATTAAACGTTTAGGAGGATGGAAATCCACGTCTGTTGCCGAAGGCTACCTGGAGGAATCCATCACACACAAAAAAGACATGTCTAACAAAATTCTCAAACTCAATATTCCATCAAATTTGAGCTGTAGTTTAGAAGCGTCCACGTCTTTAAAAACGGTACAGTTTTCCAGCAGCGCAAACAACAGCTCGATACCTCTTTCTTTGCAACCATCCGCTCATCAGGATCAGTTGGCTTCGATGGCTTCAACCTGTCTGACATCAGTGACATCCGCAATCAATTTGCATAGTGCATCAAATTGTACTTTTAATATAAATATTATTAATAAGTAGAAATTAAATCTGTGTTTGTTTTTCAGTGAAATAAAATTTTTAGAAATATTTTGTTGTAGTTTTTCTACCGCTTGTAGAAAAAATGTTGATCCTAACTCATGCGGAAAGACACTTCCCCGCACTTGACTGCACGGCAGTCACGTGCGGGAAAGTGGCTCTTTCCGCACTTGTTAGGATAATAAATATTAATTCAGCCAATGATACATTTTCTGTCAATGGAACCCCCTTTTTATACCTAGATAGAGTACGCAGCCAAAAAAAGTGTCTTTAGGAGTTGTTCACTATGATACTAGACGTCGATATGGTTACCTTTCTAAACTTGTATGTAGGCTAACATAATCTAATTACATTATCTCAATCAAAACTTTTATTTTAATGTTACGTACATTGCAAAGACTCGAACTGTTTCTTAAACTACTAAGTATCTGCTTGATGTCTAAATACATGACTTTTATGAAATAAACTATAACTTTTAACAATAGGCACGCTGTAAATTTAGATAAAAACACAAAAAGGTAAGTAAATTATTTCCAAATTGGAACAGCTGATTTTTAAAGGTTATGTTTGAATTTGAAAAATCTTTTATTTTTTTTAGACTTTCAAGGTACCAATGGTGTAGGCAATGTGCGGAAAAATACTGCAATTTAGGTATTTACTTGCGATTATATAACAAAGTGATTAAAATGTTGTTTTTCACATAAATTGCGTTTGTAAAATAAATATAACTAGAAAAGGCATCATTAGTTAATATTTGGTTGTAAAAACGACTACGCCATTTTCGTCCATTATACCACGATGGGAATTCTCCTCGAAGAAACGAGATATTAATTGAATGAACAAGAGATTGCAATGCCACCTTTGGAAAGTTTCCCAGTATCTTCACGGAAAAGCCTTTAAATCCGGCTGAATATTTATTCCTTACTTGTTTTTTAACGCCTCGCAGCGCAACTCGTCCTCATCCGTCAAGGCGAAATTAAAATTATTTAGATACTCCGGGCCGTTAAGATAATCGCGAGGATCAGCTTGACGAGGTAAGTCTGATGTTAATTCCTTTGCAATGGAACAGTTACACTTTTTTAGTGTTCTTAGCTCTAGAGTTATGTCAGAACGCAGAGAATTATTTTTACCTCTTAAACTATTTATTATAGACTTATTTCCCGCCAGTGAAATTCGTTGGCTATCTCTTTATCGCGTTTAATAATCTGTCTGTATACCGGCGGGGATGGAAGATTAAATCATTATCGAGGAGCTTATCAAAAATACTAAACCAGCATAAGGTATCGACTTAATAGGCGGCATATTTTAAAAATATTTTACATTATACAGGGTGGCTCAAAAAAGTGTGGCGGACCAAACTTGTATTTTTTTAAATGGAACACCCTATATATTATATTATTTTCTAATTCCCTATACAATTCCACGTATATTTTGTAAAAAATGTCATATGTCTAAATTCAATTGTTCTTGAGATATTGACATTTAAAATATGACGTTTTCAGACTTTGAGAGACTGTATCATTGGACGGCGCATTTTAGAGAAAAATGGTTTTCACCTCCCTATCTTAGTTTTTCATTCTCTATCCAAGAAAACCAACCTCCGATTTACCATGTTAAACCAAAAAAACGGTTTTAACGGTTTAACATAGTAAATCGGAGGTTGGTTTCTTTGGATAGAGAATGAAAAACTAAGATAGGGAGGTGAAAACCATTTTTCTCTAAGATGAACCGTTCCAATGTTACAGCCTGTCAAAGTCAAAAAATGCCATATTTTAAACGACAATTACTCAAAAACAATTGAATTTAGACATATGACATTTTATACAAAATATACGTGGAATTGTATAGGGAATTAGAAAATAATATAATATATAGGGTGTTCCATTTAAAAAAATGCAAGTTTAGTCCGCCACACTTTTTTGAGCCACCCTGTATAATGTAAAATATTTTTAAAATATGCCGCTTTTAAGTCGATACCTTATGCTGGTTTAGTATTTTTGATAAGCTCCTCGATAATGATTTAATCTTCCATCCCCGCCACGTTGGCGAACCCGGTATACTTTCGTAGGTATTGGTTAAAATAGGATTAAACAAAATTTTCCCTAGACACCAAATTGCATTTTATCATGAAAGTTCCTAAAATTCTCTGCACAAAATATTCTTTTGATTCTTGATTTGATTAAAGAGCTCAAAAGGTAGTGTAATACAGCTTAAATCGAGGTCAAAATTCGTACAAACATAGTCAATCAGAATAGAGGATTGTTGGGTAATACTAGTTGGCTTGCATACATTCATTCTCAAGTTAAAGGAATTATACTTACGAGACTTCTCTTTGTAAATAACTTTTAGACATCCATAATCCTTTTCAGGGTTCAGTGGTTGTGTAATACATGGACATTCTTTAGCCGGGTCCCACCACGGTATTAATAAAATATCTGTAACTTCCTTTACCCGGACTATAATAATAATTACTACATTACTTTTAAAAAAACATTATATCGCCTTGTTTAAACTTTTGTCTACAAATTAAACTCCAACTCAACCTTCACTAAGATATATTAAATAAAAAACTATTGACATACGAGTTATCTAAATGTTTCGAACGTATAAACGATCATCTTCAGGACAAATATAACTTGTTAGAATAACTATAGAATAGGAAATTGTTAGTGACACCTTAATATAACTTTTTAAGAAACATTCTACCTTCAATATTTGGTAGTATGTTTCCTCCCTTATACGAAAACATTTTCTTTAACATATTTCCCAAAATGCATTTTTAAGGTGTCACTCGACACAATTTCCTATTTTATGGTTATTATATTATTATTTAATGTGAATTGTGATGGAGAAATTCATAGTTTCGCAGATGATACTGCAATTTTTTATACAGATACGAATTGGGACAACTTAAATAACAAAATGAAAAAAGATTTTAAAATAATAAAAAAGTGGTTTGATAAAAATTTATTAACAATTAATTTTGATAAAACTAATTATCTTCCTTTCACTTTAAATCCAAATAACATACCACAAAATATGAATAGTATTAAAATAACTGATTACATTGAAATTTTAATAGTTAATCAAGTAAAATATTTAGGAATAATCTTTGACAGTAGATTAAATTGGAATTTTCACATAAAATATTTGATTAAAAAATTAAGAAGTTTACTACCAATTTTTAAAAACATTTAAAAAATTTTGAACGTAAAACAACCGGAAATATTATATTATGCATTAGTTAAAACTCATTTAAATTACGGAATTTTAGGTTGGGGAGGAATAAATAGAACTTTAGTTAAAAAATTAGAAATATAACAGAAAAGATTTCTAAAAATTATATTTAATAAAGATTATCTTTATCCTTCAATAAAGTTATATTCTGAAACAAAGAAAATAAACATTAGACAACTTTACATTTATAATATCTTAATATACAGGGTGTCTCAAATTCGAGCCTCATCATGGGGATCTCGGAAACTATAAGAGATACAGCATCGGTCAAATGGTGGCAAAGTTGCGGAATTTTGTGCCCAGTAATATCTTAAAAAAATATTTTAGCTACCTTTTTTAGTTTTAGAAATATTTGAAAAAACCTAAAATAGTGAGATTTTGTTTTTTTAAATTGGCTATAAAAAAACAAATTTAACATTGTTAAGGCAACTTTTCTTGCTTCATATCGTTGGTGTATTTAGAATTTCGTTGCAACGTTTCGTTTTTGTGGAACCATGAGCAACTTAAATTTTTTAAATACGGACCTGTATTTTTTATTTTATTTTTTGAAATCTTTTTAAGCCCTAAATTCAACCATGTATCACACTTAATTCTATCAAGATGGTTTGAAGTCATTATTTCATCATCAGCAATGTGCTAATTGTTTTTAATTAAATACGGCCCTGGTGTTAGTTACTTAATTATTTTTACCAAATACAACATGTAAATAGATCCGGAATTTATTAGTTATAGAATTAATTTACTTACTATATAACATAATATTTCAATTTTTATATAACAAACTATAAAATAAAACTAAACAAAGGTGGCTAAGACGCGAACTTTATGAAATCATGTGACAATTAAATGAAAAAGTGGATTTTTTTTGGAAAAAATAAAACCCGTAACATGTCGCGTTTTTCTAAAGCAGAAAACATTATTTTGCTGAAATATTCAACATAAATGGCGACTACAATTGTCAACATAATTAAGCCAAACAATCAAGTAAGCATAAAGTTCGCGTCTTAGCCACCTTTGTTTTGTTTAGTTTTATTTTATAGTTTGTTATATAAAAATTGAAATATTGTGTTACAAAGTAAGTAAATTAATTCTATAACTAATAAATTCCGGATCTATTTACATGTTGTATTTGGTAAACATAGTTAAGTAACTAACACCAGGGCCGTATTTAATTAAAAACAATTATCACATTGCTGATGATGAAATGATGACATCAAAACGTCTTGATATAATTAAGTGTGATACATGGTTAAATTCAGGGCTTAAAAATATTTCAAAAAATAAAATAAAAAATACAGGTCCGTATTTAAAAAATTTAAGTTGATCATGGTCCCACAAAAACGAAACGTTGCAACGAAATTCTAAATACACCACGATATGGAGCAAGAAAAGGTGCCTTAACAATGTTAAGCTTGTTTTTTTTATAGCGGATAAAATAAGTCGGCCAATTTAAAAAAACAAAATCTCACTATTTTAGTTTTTTTCAAATATTTCTAAAACTAAAAAAGTTGGCTAAAATATTTTTTTACGATATTACTGGGCACAGAACTCCGCAACTTTGCCACCTTTGACCGATGCTGTATCTCTTATAGTTTCCGAGATCCCCATGATGAGGCTCGAATTTGGGACACCCTGTACATATTTAAAAATAAAAATCTTATATAATTTAAAAACAAGAATATAACTGTGCATATTCGCAAGACTACAAGAAAGAAACTTTTCAAAAAATTGTTTAAATCTTATTATCTGTTAAACAGTCACATTTTCCTTCGGGCTTTTTACATTATTTTGACTGTTTGTTCGTGATTGTGTGATTTGACTGCCTTCGTACCATCGATGGCAGTTATTAGTCTTGAGATTGTAATTTCGATGGCGGTTATTAGTTTTAAGATTATTGCAGTACAAATTTGTCGAATTTTGTTTGATATTTACCGAAATAGAAAAATATGAGTTATGATAAAGTTAGTTCAGGAAACTAAAATTTAAACAGTAATAAAGCACAAAATGTTAGCGAACAAATTTTGCAATGACGGCTGTGACAAAGAAAATTATTTCTTTTTGTTACAAAGCAATCTTGACTAAATAGTTTAATTAGAACTTTCCTTTTTTACCCTGATTTAAGACAAATCCTAATATATTTCAAAAACTATGATATTTAGATATATGACATGTTTAACAAAAAGTAAGGTTTTCGAAAGATAAATTCTTTTGCCTAAACAAATTAGGGGGGTCCCATTTAAACAAAATGAAATAAATCATTTTTAAAATTATTGAGTTGTCCAACTTGTAATGAACGCTCTGTATAAGAGATTTAAAAAACATTATTATAGATCAATATATCGTACCTTAAAGTACTTACAACGTAAATTATATTTGCCTAGGGTTAATCCACAGATTGCTATAATTTTTTAACGATACCCTTAAAACTACTAAAATTTCGGAAAAAAAATTAATTACTTGGCAACGTTGCATTTCACTTTAAAAATTTTAATAGGGTTGCAAAGTCCTTATTCCATTGAATCATTTTCTAGAAAATAATACTGGGTGTCCCATTTAATTTTCTTTTTTATTATTCAGTACCACCTTTTAGGATCACCCTGTAGATTAGAAAATATTTTTAGATTATGTATCCTAAAGAATCCTTAACTTTTATATTACACTTTTTTTCCTATCTTTGATAGTTTAGGTGCTATCTAAGACAGACACACCCTGTATATATAAGAAAGTGAAAAGTAATATTCTGTGATAAGAGATGGTAAAGTTTGTTTGTTACATTGTTATTATTGATTGATTGAATAAAATAAATAAATTGTAAAATAAATTAATTAAAAAAGGTACTCTTGTTTTTGATTTGTTTTCAAAGAATAAATGGATTTTTGTTATTAAATCTATTTGTCGGTTAAAAGATTCATGAATAATATTATCTCACAATCAACCACCACTTTTAGCCCAATAGTTCTGGTAAGTTTAGGTCGTAAAACTAAAGAGACGATTTTTAATTCACTTTTTTGCTAATGTCAATAATTGTCAAGTATATGTGACTGTTGACTTTAGGTTATCTTTACCTACAAGGCAATGTTCTAAATTTTATTTTAACAAGTTTTATTCAAGATTTAAGATAAATAAACTGTATTGAATTACTTACTTCTCTTGGTCAGTAATAGTAAAATATAAAGTAATACAATTATGGTCTTCATTGCTTGTAGAAAATATACAATAAATAACCCATATATTATTCTAATTTAGAAAATAGTATCGCAAAATGTCAAGTTTGGTTATGTGATGTCAGTTGTGTGTCAAGAGTATCACATATTGCAGACATAGTGAAGAAATTGCACGAAGTGCCAAGAAATTACGAAACCTTTCGCAAAATACATTTTTCGGGGACCAGTTTTATAGAGACCTAGATTGTCATAATAATTAGTTATAATGGTAATGTATTACCTGTCAAAGAAGTTTTTGCGGAGACCCGATGTACAGAAAAATAATTTCAAAAATTCACAACTTACATATTTTATTTGTTTAGTTTAAAATGTTTCTATTTGTAAAAAATTGTGATATTTGCTATTAATTATGGAGCATTAATAAAAAAATAACAACACTTTGAAAACACACACGCTTTTTTTTAGCAAAATTAGGAAAAACTGCAGAAACTAGCTAGTTATCAAATTGAAAGATAAGTGAGAAAATCTATTTACAAACTAAAAATGCACTACTGCACCGCAGGCAAAAATTTTATTAAAAATATTTATTACTTTTATATTTTAACGTTGAATTTTGTATCAAAAATAACATTCTTAAAACATCCACTTTGTTATCTCGAAAAAATGTGATGGGGGAAATGCGAAATGGGACTTAAATCAGAGTTCTTGTAGAAAATGTCAATGTCAAAAATATATTTTGAAGAGATAAAAGGTTTTTGGCCGGGCTGGGGGGAGGAAGTGTCCCTTGCCCCTTTTTTATGACGTCCATGTTTATTGCTTTAATCAGTGCTTTTTTGGTAGATTAATTATTAATATTAGCTCGCCACGCAAAAAGTAATGATTTTCTAATAATTTTTAGTTATAATTAAACCTCACAAACATTTATGATTTTTTTAAAAATTAATATCTTGGGGCCTGGGTAATAAATTTGAATGCCGTTGGTTTTTATCAATCAGTTTTTGAAATATTCGTTCTTAAACAGCCAAGGTCTCAAAATTTCCCATTTTTCCATTTTCATTGAAATTATTCACCATCTTTTTTGTCGCACAATAATTTATTCTTGTCTTCGAGCCCATTTTGTGTGTTCAAGAATTAAAATGGAATGGAAATCCTTTGGTTTATTTTGCACGAGCCCTGTAGAAAGCTTTTTGTGCGAGGTAGTAGAACTACCTCTTCGTTTTCGAAGAAGGCAACTAAGGCCATCATACGCAGCTAGAGTAGCCCTTAATCCTAGAATACCAGTAAGGAAAAATGTGTTTTCTCAAAGATACGCCAACATATACCAGCAAAAACGTACCACTATTTCTTTTTATGAAAGAATAAACAGGTACCCAAATGAAATCTTAGAATATTTTCCAAACCTGCTCTCAAACATCCGTACCCTACATGCACCCTGGTTAATCAACAATATTAAATGCATAACATTACACACTAAACACAATAAAATAGAAACAAATCGCAAAATTATTTTGGCAGACTTTCAAGAAATCCTCGACACTATCCCCGACCATCTTCAAATATACACCGACGCATCAAACACTGACACTGACATTGCTGCAGCCCAAGAAACCATCCTCAAATTTAAATTGTTACACTAGATATAGTCATGGCAGGACACGCAATTCCCCTGGCACCGTCTATTAATTTGCTGGGGGTCAATCTGGGAGGTAATATGTCTTGGCATGATCACGTTGCCGCAATTGCCAAGGCAGCTGCACAGAAACTTGGTGTACTTTTCCGCACCAAAAGGTTGTACACACCTCATCAACTTTTGACACTCTACAAAGCCCAGATTCGACCATCATTAGAATATTGCTCTCATGTCTGGAGCTCTGCACCCAAGCACACCCTTCGGCTACTGGATTCCATTCAAAGGAGAGCCATTCGTCTGATCGGTTACCCCGAGCTGACCAAGACCCTCGATAGCCTGGAGCATCGAAGACAGGTTGGTGATTTGGCTCTCTTTTACAGATATTTCCATGGCAGGTGTTCGACTGACATTGCCCACTTAATTCCACCTAGAGCAATGCAAAACAGAAATACACGGCGAACGCTGCCGCTCATACATATGTTGTTCAGCTTAGTACTCCTCGAACTTCATTGTTCAAGAATTCTTTCATCTGGAGAACGTCATCTTTGTGGAATGATCTTTCTGAGGTCGTGTTTCCCAAGGAATACAATCTTCAACGTTTCAAGACCAACGTTAATCGCTTTTTTCGCACTCGCACCGCTCCCAGAGCGCCTTAAAGGATTTTTCTTACAGTGCAGGTGTATTATCATAAAAAAAACACCACTACCGTCATAGCTGAACTTTACGCCATCCTTCAAGCTCTCAAGTTTACATTGGAAAACTAAATTCAGCAGTTTGCTATCATATCCGACCGCCTCAGTGCGATTTTCTCTATTACCCACACATGCCGTACTCACCCCAATAGTAATTTATATCAGAAACATCCTCCACCTACTACAAAATGCCTCCCAAGAAGTAGTTCTACTTTGGGTGCCGTCTCACATCGGCATTCTAGGGAACGAAAAGGCTGCAAGAAGTGCAATCACAGACAACAACTCAACCATTGAAACAGAAAGCACCGCCAACTACGTAAAAGCACACATAAAATCAAAAGCTTTAAACGCATGGTAAACAGAATGGAACCGATCAAAACTAGTCAATATAAAGCCAACAATTAACCCATGGCCACCCTTAGACATTAATTATCAAAGTTCCCAAAGTACATAATCTCAAGAACTCAACCACCAAACTGTGACAAATGCCAAGAAGAACTAACCATCCAGCATATCTTAATAGACTGCCCAAAGTTCGCCCAACACCGATAAATATACACACTTCCAAACAGCTTGCATGAGGCTCTTGCAAACAACTCCACAAACTTAATAACCTTATTAAAGGACTGTAAGTTACTAAAAGACACTTAACACAACTCCACATAATTATTAAAAGAAATAAAACATTATTTATTATTTAAATGATAAATTTAACATATTTTAAAAGAAGTGAACAAATACCTAAACAAATTATTTTCTTCATTTACCCTATACGGGATTTAGTATTTTCCTCTTTTAAGCATTTTTTTTGTTAAATTCTCTTAGGTCTAATCTTATCGTTAAAAAGGTCGTTATTTTATACCGCAGGAAAGGACAAGTCAGATGTTTCACGGGCTCTTTTACTATTCTCACTTGACAACCTGTAGTACATCCAGGCAACTGTGGCCCACATTCGATAAAAAGAGAACCGCAGAGCTATTGAGATACAATCAGAAAGACGTGAGAAATATTACTGCGGTTGTTACCGAACATTGTCTCTTCGGTAGACATGCCGAACGTATGCAAATACCCACTAACGACTTCTGCAGAAGTTGCAGAGATGAGAAATAGGAAGAAAGTATTCAACATTTTCTGTGTGAATGCCCTGGCCTCGCAAGAAGAAGGTTCACTGCTCCGGGCGAACCATTTTTCGATAGCCTGGAGGAACTAAGCAACTTACAACTTGGACGACTGAGCAGGTTTCTGAACAGTAGTGGCTAGTTTGAATGAGTTGTTAAAATCCTTCTGCGGTGTACGCCGCACTAACCATCAGGGATCTAATAAAGGTGGGTTCTATGGAACACGTGTGGTATCACAACGGACCTAATTAGGACTACTTGAGACTGTTTGGTCTGAACCAAAGGTCTGCCACTCTTACCTAACCTAACCTTCTATTCTCATATGTGGAAAGTTCTTTTCCAACGGTATCTCGGGCGCCACCCCTTGGATTATTGTGGCAAGGGAACTGAAAATACTGCGGGAATTTTTATACAGTGGAGAAAACAAACCAAGCGTTCAACTGCACGTGGTGCGATCATTTTAAACATTTTCTATTTCTAAGCGAAATAATTTAACAACATATTAGTTCGTAAAGAGAAAGAGAGAGAGAGGTTATATACTTGTATGCTTTCCAGTAATGTGTGCCATAAGATGTGAATGACACCAATTGTAATGTTAACGTTTTCGATTTAATAATAAGAACGCTGGATCGTACCTATTCGCAAGATTTGACTTTTCACTGGTACATTGGCGCGTTATAAAATAAAAGGACCTGCAGAACGTGAAGCAGCATTCTCAATAATTTCGGTCAAAGGTCAATACGACAAAAGGTAAGGGTAAAGAAAAGGACGCGGCCAAATTGGTCTTCTGCAACTTAAAGGTTCACGTGGATAATTACTTGCGAAAAACAAACGCTGGTAACAGATCTTTCTAACAGATCAGCAGTAATATAGGGTAAGATGCCGGTTTCCCCTACGCATGCGCGGCAACGTAGGAATTTCGCGAAGGTACACGTTATTAAAGTGGTCTGTATGTGATGAAAAAATTATGATATTTTAGGTATATGTTTAAGAGTGAGAATATATAATGGCAATGTGTAAATGAGTGAATGTGAGATAGATGATCAATATGTGATACTATGTGTAAGAGAGAAAGGTCATTTTTCCGGTATTTGGTATGAGTTAAAGCGAGACAGAATTTCTATTGAAACTAGGTCCGGTGCATAAACAATGAAAGGTACATTTACCACTACACAGAGACAGAACTATGCGGTAATTGCACTCTTAAAAAGACTTGGTATTTGGTACTAATTTTTATTTGTTCTCGTGTTTACGTTACCAAAAATAACTATTTTTAGTTAGGAAAACAAAAAAGATTTATTTCTTGGTTATATTTACCAAAAAATGATGCCATCAGAACAAAGAAAATATCTTGTTTCATATTAGTTGGCAGAAATAAAATATTTTGTTTAGCTGAATTTTACTCTGTATATATCTTATTTAAATGTGACATCAAGGTTCCTACAAACTTGTATTTATCAATTAAGCTTGTTGTAATAACATATTATGAAATTGTAGTCCCTATCATTTTGTTAATTTTGATTAAGATACATTCTTAGTTACCAGAACTAACTTTTCTTTGCAAGTAATAGTATTCCTCATATTTATAACTAACGTCATCAACAGAGACTTGACGCCCTTGCCCGGTGGGTGACATGTGACATCATTCTAGCCAGGACTGTCAGGAGGTTATGTTTATGTTAGGGTGCTTTTGCGATTTCGTGTCCATTTTTTCGTGTTTCTAAGGCAATAGTTGGCCATTTTCATAGCAGTGCCCGTGTGGAAAATGGATGTGACAATATTTGATGATTATTTGTGTTTATTGTCTTTCTCGTGTACGTTCTTATTGGCAGAAGGAAGTTAAATTATAAGTTAGTAATCATTTTATTTTTTATCCCCAGTTGTACATTAGAAAGTTTAAATGAGATTTTTATAAAGCATGACAAGGTGACCCAATGAGAAATAACTTAAAATATTATTTTTTTGTTTTGTTTTTGTTCTTTGTTCCATTTCTATAAAAGAACGTCATACTGATAATTTTTTAATCTGACCAAGTAGCTGTTATATTTTAAATAGAAAGTCCAGGGGATATTTTTTGTTTTTTAATAATCGCAGTTGCAGATAGATAAGAAAATTTAAATAAGGGCACTTCAGTTCTATAAGCAATTGAACAACCCAAAAGGTTGAGTAAAATAAGTTAAAAATCTAGTGTTTCTGTTTTGTATTGCATAAGTATGTATTATAAAGAACATGAGAGAACAAGGACATCGGAGATAATTTTTTTTAAAGAAACCATTACCTATATCCCTGATAATTTATTCCAATTAGTTTACGCATACCTAATAGAGTAGTAATACCCAGGCATTTTTTTTATTTAAATGGGGACCTATGAAGGAATATTTTTCGTTACTAAGTATAAATTACATATGACATTTTTTTTAGAAATGAAAGAGACTTTTTTTAAAGTTATTTCTATCAAATCAACTTGGTAATTTTGCCATGCGTTATAAGCAGTTTATTCAAACTTTCTAATGTGCAACTGCAATGACAAAAATATAAAATTTGTACTTATTTATGATTCAACTTCTTTCTTACAATTAGAAAGTACAGAAAAAGATAATAAACACAATGTTGTGACTACATACGTAATTGTTACTCTATGAAAATTTAAAGTTTGGCCCAAATAAATGATTGATTTGGCAATATTTGTAGATTGCATCATTAACAAAAACAATATTGCCTTAAAAAAAAAATTTATTTTCAATTTTCCATATTTACACATTAGTTGTGACAACTAATTTTAAAAGCGGGAGTACCATATAAATTTAGTTATCCGTATATATAATTTCGTTGTGACAACTAAAATTTGTAGGTTGGGTTAGTTAATGTTATTAATTAGTAATAGCAATTTTTTTTTGGTTGTACAAATTACTTTTTGGGTTTGTTCCGATTTCACGAAAATAAATAGTTGTCAGAACCAAATTTTAGTAATCCATACCATGTTATTTTTAAGAGTGTGGTCCAAGAATAGTTCAGTCCCGGTATGTGTATGTGTATATGTATTGAACAGAGACCCGATTTTAATCTATTTTCATGTATTAGAACGAGACAAAACTACTAGCACTGTGTGGTCCTCAGCAAGCATCGTATGAATGACAAGAGTTTCGCCTTTTAGTTTTGTTATAGGTGTAGGTTTGTCTTGGATTTAGAACTCTGCTTAACTAGATGTGGCTACATGGTAATTGGTCCAACAATTGCCTAGTCTAGTATCTAGCCTAGTCTAGTGTATGTATGGAAAGAGATCTAAAGAAAAGATCTAAAAGAAAAATATAATACAATGGCCCGTGTATATATTAAAGGAGGAGTATAGTGTAATGTATGTATATGTGTGAGAAAGAAAATACTTATAATAACATTTTTAGAAGATGCACATCATCAACCCCATAAGCTTTGTATCTACAGTTTTTTTTTATAATGTCGATCGTTAATGAGATATTTCTCACAGGCACACTAAATGGATACCCTTATTTATTACTTTGGTGATGTTGAAGAAATGTAACTTAGTAATATCAATCTAAAATAATATTCAGAACTTGTCATCTTTGGTTATATCATAGTTATATACTATGTAACAGTTACTTTTAAATAATGTTTCCGCATGTTGTAATATAACATGGTTGATGGGTAATATTGCTGAAATTTATTAAATAAAAATACACCAGACACCGATACATATTTGGGTGTGTGTGCCCCATTTGCCCTATGGACGCTCATAGTTATAAATAATTTACAAACTATTGGAAACTTGTTTGTGATTCAAAGTTTAAACGAACCTATAAACATTTATTAAATTAAGATCACCTTGCATTATGTGAATTTATCCATTTTGGATAGTAGTATGCTGGACAGCTGTATGTATTAGCTATTTACGATATAAGTGTTGTAAAGATTCATATTACAACACGAGATGTTAAAGTTGTCAAACGAGGCATCAGCCGAGCTTAATAAAACATCGAGTGTAGTAATATGAATTTACAACAAGAATATTGTACAAAATTCTATCTACTTTCATCTATGAATAAAAATATTTGGCAAAAGGCATTTTTAAAAATAAAAATGCACCTGTAAAAATGCACCTGCTATTAAGTTTTTTATGTTACCTTTCGCATAGTTACTGTTTTGCATAGTTACTGTCGAAACTTTGCCAAACAAATTCAAAAATATAAAAAGCGTTTTTCAAAATGAGCGATTCTGATGGAAGTTTACCCTCTGATATAGAAGCAGCAGCAAACGAAGCGATCTCAAGTTTAATTCCTACAAAATCCAAGGCGCGGTATGAGTTGGAGTATCAGAAGTTTGAAGATTGGTGCAAAGCTAACAAAATAAAGGAGGCGTCTGAGAAAATCCTTTTGGGTTATTTTTCCGTAAAGCAACGCTCCCAGAAACCATCTATACTATGGACTCACTACTTAATGTTGAGAACTATGATTTCAGTCAAGAAAAATCAAGATATAAACAGATTTTCTTAACTAATCGCATTTTTGAAAAGAAGTTCAGAGGGTTACAAGGCCAAAAAGTCCAAAGTTTTCACAAAGGAAGACGTATGTAAGTTTCTTAGTACTGCAGATGATAAAACATATTTAATTATGAAGGTTGTTATGATAATTGGCATTTTTGGGGCTTGTCCGCGCGAAGAACTAGCTGAGTTAATGTTGGGTCATATTGAACACAATGATTTGTATATAAAAATTGTGATTCCATTCTCGAAAACCAAGATTATGCGAGAATTTGTTATAACAGAAGGAAATGTGATAGGTGTCAACTGTTTTTTCGTAAGTATGCTAAACTTCGTCCTTTTAATGCAACTCACAGGCGGTGTTTTGTATTCTATGGAGCCTGTCGGAATTAATAGTTTTGGAAGTATACCAAAAAAGATTGCAACAAAAGTTAGATTGAATAATCCCGAAGGATACAGTGGACATTGTTTTAGGAGGTCCTCAGCCACTATGCTAGTTGATGGTGGTACAGATATGCAGATGTTAAAGCATCATGGGCGCTGAAAATCCTCTTCTACGGCAGAAGGCTAAGTTGAGAATTCTTTAGGAAATAAGAAACAAATTGCAAAGAAGATCATGGGGTCAGACACGGATTTAATGATTGGAAATTTGAACGTAAAGGGCTCCATCACATCCACTTCTGGTATACAAATTTCTAACTGTAAAAAGTGTATTATTAATGTTTATAATAAACCTTAAGTGTTATATTTTAAATAATAATTGGTAATTAATTTTATAATTGTTAATAATAAATCATTCTTCTAAAAAGTGTGGTTTTATTTAACAGCAAAATTTTAATAAAACCGTTTTTTTCCATTAAAGCACTAGTGCTGTAAAGGCATCTATTACAGCACTAGTGCTGTAATAGATGCTCTTACAAAACGATTTACAGAACTGTAAAATTCATATTACTAAATGAAAGTAGATAAAGATATTTTATATATTCGACACTATAATATAGTTATAGTTTTTAAATTGTATTTTTGGGTAAGACACGTTTATAATCGTTTATCTTTTGTTTCAGGTAACCTCCTTGTGATACTCGTGGTTACAATGAGCAGAAGACTGAGGTCCATTACTAACTTTTTTCTGGCCAATTTGGCCGTTGCGGATTTCTGTGTGGCCATTTTTTGCGTGTATCAGAATCTATTAATCTACATGGTGGAAAGGTAAGCTTATATTATAGGCGTGCCCACAGGGGTTTACTATGTAGTGGATTTGCTTTTGTATCTAGTTAATTCCTGGTAGATGGCGATGCCGCGTGTTTATTACTTATTTATTTTTAAATAAAATATAAAAACGCGATTTCGCAGTATGTAGAATTGCATCAGGAGTTAGCTTTCCTATAAGTCCCAATAAAAAGGAAATTATTGTCTAGCTGGCCCAGCCATTGTTTTGTTCTGTGTGATTTAATGCGAACGAAAGATTCACAATTTTGGTCGGTAACCTCTAATTTTCTATTTACATTTTTATATCTTGAGAGCATGTAACGTTAATATAAAATTTGTCAGTTTAATCTTATGCAGTAACTATGATTGATTATTAAATTAAAATTTTTGATTTATTACATTTTCACAGAAATCAAAATGCTCCCCTCTCTGAAGTATGAACGAGTAAATTGTAACTATTTTGGGATTTTTTGTCTTATGAACTACCTAATTTGGGCGGGGCCAAGCAATAATTTTTATCTTTATTGGGTATCATCTAATATTTAATCTTCTTAGAAACCGCCTGGCATATTAATTTATGCAATAAATACAGGGTGGCCCACTTTCACCACAAGATTTTAAACCATTTAAGCTAGTTAAATTTTTAATATTTTTCAAACACGCTTTTACGGTTTAACATGTTAAACCGAATGTTTTAACTTTTATATAGAGAACAGAAAACTAGAATGAGTGGTGAAAACCATTTTTATCTAACACGAACCGTTCCAATGTAACAGCGTGTCAAAGTCTGTAAATGCCAATTTTTAAACCTCAATCTCACAAAAACAATTTTGTTCGGACATTTTATATAAAATAAGTGTATAATTTTGTGGGGAATTTATAAAATAATATAATATACAGGGTGTTCCAGATATGGATGCACGCTACAGGGATCTTCTAAACCATATAAGATGGAGAGATGGTTAAATTAGAAAAAAGTTGTGCTCTACTAAATTCTGCTAATTGTGTTTTTAAATTTAAAAAACTCCGATTCCTTTCGAAGATATTTGGGTCAAATCGAATTTTCGCGGTTTTGTTTTATTTTTGTGTGACTCTATTTAAAGAGAGAGAGTTTACTTCATTGTTACCACTTTTTTTTCTTTACAAGTTGTTGTAAATGGAATTTTAATTCGACGTTTCGTATTTTCAAAACCATCATCAACATTGCTTGTTTAAATAGTAGGGAAATTTTATTTAATTATTTTTAAATTCCCCTTCTTTTTTATAATTCAAGACGTATCACACTAGTATTAATAACACGTTTTGAACTTAAAAACCCATCATCAATAGAATAAATTCATCCTGTATATATCAAGTTTTTTTTTGCTTTCGAAGCCAACTACAAATCATATCAAATTTTTCTACTTTTCTTGAATAATGTTCCATAATTTTTATTAAAAAAAAAAAACACAACTCCTTAAAACATAAAAGTTTTATTTCACAGATCTTAGAGAAAAGGAAATTTGTACTAAACGATTTCTTTAATCCAATCTGTCATTTGGCCAGTATTTATAATTTATTTACACAAATGCCTGTCACAGCCCACGATACAGTTAAGAAGAATTAAAGGATTGGGTTACAGCGATTGAAAATAAATAGTTTCAAATAAGATGAATTTCAACTTATTGTTATTGATGATGGGTTTTTAAGTTCAAAACGTATTATTAATACTAGGTGTGATACGTCATTGAATTATAAAAAAGAAGAGGAATTTAAAAATAATGAAATAAAAATTTTAAAATAATGAAATAAAATTTGATGATAGTTTAGAAAGCACATTACAAATTTAATTACGCCAACTCGTAGAGGAGAAAAAGGGATAATGAGAATGTAAACTTTATTTTAACAAATCTCTTTAAATAGAGACATCGAAACGAAATCGCGAAAATTCGGTTTTGTCCAAATATCTTCAGAAGGAATCGGAGTTTTTTAAATTTGAAATTACAATATTTCAAAATTTAGTAGGACGCAACTTTTTTCTAATTTAACCGTCTGTGTATCTTATATGGTTTACGAGATCCCTGTAGAGTGCATCCTTATACGGTACACCCTGTATACGGTATTCCATTGAAAATTTTTTTTTTAATATGCCCTGACTATTTGGGATACCATGTTTAATTTAAAATAATTTTAGATTGTAGTACGACTATATGTCATAACCTTGTTGAAGAATATTAAAAAGTTAAGTAGTTTAGATGCTTTGAAATTCTGCGATGAGAATGGACTACTCTAGTCACAACCCAATTATCTGGACCATCTGTTTTTGAACGGTTGGAAATCCTTTTAAGATTATTATATAAAATTTTGGCAGTTGAGGACTGTTTCGGACTGCTATGGTTACTAACCTTAAATGTTAGTAAATAACAATTAGAATCCAAAAGTTGATGAAATGGAAAAAACAAATTTCAACAAAATGTATACAAATTAAGGGAATTGCCTATAAAAATGTTATTTATGATTTATTTTAAATATTTTGTTCAATTAAACCTATGTGGACAAGCTTAATTCCAAAAAAAAATTCAAAAGTTCTTTTTCCACAATTTTTTTTTTATTAGTTGGAAACCGGTTTCAGCCGTTTTTTTACACGGTCATCATCAGTCCCACCAAAACTATAAATAAGATAACAGACACGTATACACGTTATGTAGTAGTGTATTATAGGTGTACGAATGAAATTCCTAACTTAATATCTATGGGACCTATAGAAGGAAGCCTGACGCACTGTTGTAGAACCCTGTATATTATGTAGAAAAATGTTCACCATTTTGGTCAATCAGTGGCGGCTCGTTAGGTAAAGGGGCTCTTCACCAAAAAAAAATAAATAATACCAGGAGGAAAGTTTTTCGACAATATTAAATATTAATGTACCAAATACAGCTACCATTTTAGCCCTTAAAAAAATTATGTTTGAATTAATAATATTAATTTAATCCGAATGTAGCTATGCATAATAGGGCCACTGTTAACTCAGATGGACAATAATTATAAACACTCGTGCATTTTGGCGCGCCCCAGCCGACTGTGTCCGTTAGCTCAAAGCAGATTAGTCGTATGCAACATTGTTTTATTTGGTTTCGGTTGGTTCGCCTAACCTTAAGGTATTTATTTTGAGGCTTCGAGAAACTTACGGTTATAGATATCGTTTTTACGTGATTTACTGTGTAATTAAAAAGTATTGTTTTTATTTTTCAGTTAATTCAGTAGTGTACATACCTACTTAGTTGTGTATATTAAAAATGAACCCAATGAATGACATGGTTTGTAATTTGTTGGAAACTCCATTCAGTCGTTGGACAGATGAGGATAACAGAGACGTTTTGCTACACGGGTTTTTAGTCAATGTTTGTTTAAATACCCGCACTATACCTAGCTCTTCGCCATTTTTTAAGACCGCGAGCCGCCACTGCGGTCAATTATCTTAAATACAATTAACTTAACTCTTCTATTAGAATTACGTTTGTTTGTTATTTACCACAGTTGGTATGTTGTTCATTTATCGTACACAAAGTAACCTTATAACATTTGGCCGAGTGACCGAACGCTGCAATTCAGTCGCAAAAATTGGTAGTTTATGCCTTCGTTGTAAGCCCTAATATTGTACTATTTTAAACTATACAATTTTTATTTCAGCTGGGTTCTTGGAGACTTCCTCTGTAAGATGTATATGTTTATCCAATCGTTAAGCAACACGGCCAGTATCTTCATCCTCGTGGTGATCTGCACTGAGCGGTATTTCGCCATATTGTATCCAATCACCTGTAAACAAATATTAACTTCCATTAGACTAAAAGTAAGTACAAATCAGGTGAAATGTGATCAATTTTTTTCGAAAATTGGTAGTATAATCAGTGGCGGCACTTATACCGGGTGTTGCATCGTCGAGCGGTACATAGGAAATCCCATGTAATTTAAATGGGGTCAATTATTGGCTTCCCTAATTATTTTAGAGAAAAATTCTATTTAGGTTTATTAAAGAGCACTAAAACCCACATTCAAAAGAATAACTTTCTTTTTAACTATTTCTCCTTTTTATGGCCCCGTATTTGCAGGCACCAGTCAAGGTAAAAGATGACTGTCAAATAAAGTTGTCATTTTGAAATGTGTGCTTTATTGTTATAAAAACTCGTACATCGAAAATATTAAAGGTTATTATGAGTACAAATTAATCTGAATAAAACTAAAATAAAGTATCCAATTACAAGGTTAATTATGACATTTTACATGTTTCAATATTTTACTAATTAATAGGTAGGTACTATTAAATTGTTAGAACTTTAGGATTTAAGATGTTCAAATATTCCTCCATTGACTGCTAGACAATAACCGAGGCGACCATAAAATTCTCTTCTTACATTCGCTAGTTGGTTAACTGAAATTCTTTTGCATTCGGCAGAAATAGCATTTTTTAACTCATCTAGATTTGGGTATTTTTTTATCTTTGTATATCCTGTTTTTTAAAATGGCCCCAGAGAAAGAATTCATTTGGAGATTAATCAGGAGACCTGGCTGGTCAATTTACTGTATGATTTAAGCCAATAACATTTCCATTAAAAGCACGGTTTCAATATTCCCGGGCAGCCAGGGTACTATGTGCCGGGCAGCCATCCATTTGGTACCAAACTTCCTGATTTTCCCTGGCGGCATCATGTAAAGTAGGTAAAATATGATCTTCAAGTAGTTCAAAAAAATATTCTGCATTTAAATTTCGTGTAAGAAATAATGGCCCGATAATATTTTCTCCGAAAGTCCCAGCAAAAATCTTAACTTTTTGTGGATATTGCGTCCTTGTTTCGACAAACCTGTGTTGGTTTTCTTTGCTTCAATATCGATAATTTTGAACATTGGGTTCATTGTTTAAGGTAAATGTGCTTTCGTCAGTGAAACAAATGTTTTCAAAAAATTCCCTATCCATGTTTGCTCTTTCAATATCTCTTAGCTCTTGGTGCTTTTCATATTTGTATGAATAATTTATGGCGTTTCAAAGCTCGTAACGCTGTGGTGTGATCTAATCCTATGTCATCCTCAAGTGTCCTTGTGCTGTTCTTTCCATCATTTTCTTCCACGCACAATAAAACTTGCAAGTCTCTATCATTTCTTGCATCTCTTCTTTGTTCCTGCCTTTGCAAGTCCCTATCATTTCTTACATCTCTTCTTTGTTCCTGCCTTTCTTCACATCTGCAGTTATTTATTACAGTGCCTTTTGTCTCAAATTTCTTGATAGTCCTTTCGACTGTAGATTTTGCAGGTACCGGTCCATTCGGATACAGAGCAGCAAACATGTCTGACACATTTTGATAACTATTTCTTTCATAATACCATTTAATCATTAATATTTTTTCTTCAGAAGTGTAATTCATGGCTAATATTTTCGATGTACGAGTTTTTAATAACAATAAAGCACACATTTCAAAATGACCTAAATAGAATTTTTCTCTAAAATAAATTAGGGAAGCCAATAATTGACCCCATTTAAATTACATGGGATTTCCTATGTCCCGCTCGACGATGCAACACCCGGTATAACAGAACATAATCACGTAACCCCAAAGGAAACCATAAAGAGAATGATTACAGAAAATATAAGCAAGATATTGAATTTTCTACCAATGGAAACATAGTAGTAGTGGTTAGTGGTATCTATGTGCGTGTGAGACAGTTATTTTTATGCACAAAAAAATTATAAGCCCATTAAAAGCATTAAAATGGTTGTTTAGCATTTTTAAAAGTATTTAAATTATTGTTTTTATGAAAATAACTTTTTCACACTCTTCACTATCTGTGCATCTGTGACTCCAAATTTAAAAAGCCTTCAAAAATCCTTTAAAAAACATTCGCCGGGATTCTTGTCAAGAAAATCCAATGTTTTTAATATTTATATATAGATAATTCCGCATGGAGCTTTGGAGAATAATTTAGAAATATTGTTAGGATGATTTTAAAAAAATAACGAAACATGAATCATATCTTGGCCAATTTTTCTAGCTAATGTTTTCAATATGAATGTGCAGTCATTTATTTTAGACATTTCCTCAAAGATTAAAAAACTATCAGCAGGCACTCAATTTTACGTGGAGATCTACACCTTTCCATACTCAATGTCCACGACCCGTCACTGGTTTTACAACATAATAGTAGTATTGTTCGTATCAAAATATTTGCTACATTTAATACCAAAAACCAATAAGTAAAGTAAGTAATAAAATAAAGCTGGTTGATGTAATTTTTTTTTAAAAAGTAGGCATAAATGAAATTTTAGTATTCCATGTTTTGGGGTGTTTATTAGTAGGTAATAGTTATTTACCTAACAAGTGCGGAAAGTGGTACTTTTCCGCACGCGACGGCAGTTGTACGAATGACGCGAGCGAAAAAACTTATATGACTTAAGGGCCCCTTTCACACGCCAACATGTTTGCGCAAACTCGATTGAACAAACCGATTTTCGCAATAATTTGTGTGTGAAAGAGAAAACATTTTGTTTGTACATACCAAATAAATTGGTTTGGGCAAATTCTGTTCAGTTTGATTTTTGGTTTGAGGTTGGTGCGCTTGTTTGTGTGTGAAAGCGTAATATAAACCAGTTTCTGCAGTTATTATACCCAGCGCTTGCGTATTGGCGCTATTTCCACGTGTTGCCCATGTGTTTTGCTTGTTGTAGCTTGTAGCTAAATTAAACGTGTGATTGCACGTTTCATGACAGTATCTTCCTTTTTAATGATTGGTGTAATTAAACTTTATTGTCGATAAGTTTCCTCGTCCATCCGCAAATAGTTGCGGAAATCTTCGGGTTCATTCCATTATTCTTGTATTATATTAGTATAGGCCAATAAAAGTATTTTTTGCAGCCACGATTTCGTTGTTTTTCTTTTTTTTTCTGCGCGATGAGTTTCTTCTTAATAACACAAACCGCAGTAAGTCCTAGCGGTAGTTCCTCCTCTGTGTCTATACTCATATTTGCACTATTAACAATATTGCCGTAAAAATACGTATACGCCACTATTATTCAATTCAAAATTCTATGATTTGTACTAAAATGTTTGAGCGTTAAATGTACCTACGTCGACTCCAACAAGTTGGTGGTTGCAGTTTGTACAAACTAGTTTGCGCAAATATGTTGGCGTGTGAAAGGGGCCCTTTAAATCGGCTTAGTTTGATGTCTAGTATCTCTAGTTACTCTACGGCCCATAAGTTACCGGACACCCCGTATTTTTAAAAAGAAATAAAAAATAAAATTGATCTTCCGCACACCACTGGTTGTGTTATTTCATTGAAATATTATATTGCTAAATCAACTTCTGATATTAGTTTTGAAATAAAATAATCGATGAAGGTACTTTACTCTTTAATTTTTTCTTTTAAAAACCCTATAAATCCGTACACCAATGACTTTGGGTCATGGAACTAAAATTCGAAAGAATTAATTGAGAATTACCGAAAAACCACTCCTAAAAATGACTTGGTATTTGGTACTAATTTTTATTTGTTCTCGTTTTTACGTTACCAAAAATAACTATTTTTAGTTAGGAAAACAAAAAAGATTTTTTTCTTGGTTACATTTACCAAAAAATGATGCCATCAGAACAAAGAAAATATCTTGTTTTTATATTAGTTGGCAGAAATAAAATATTTTGTTAAGCTGAATTTTACTCCGTATATATCTTATTTAAATGTTACATCAAGGTTCCCACAAACTTGTATTTATCAATTAAGCTTGTTGTAATAACACATTATGAATTTGTAGTCCCTATCATTTTGTTAATTTTGATTAAGATACATTCTTAGTTGCCAGAACTAACTTTTCTTTTCAAGTAATAATATTCTTCATCTTTATAACTAACGGCATCAACAGAGACTTGGCGCCCTTGCCCGGTGGGTGACATATGTGACATCATTCTAGCCAGGACTGTCAGGAGGTTATGTTTATGTTAGGGTGCTTTTAAGGTTTCGTGTCCACTTGCTCGTGTTTTTAAGGCAATAATTGGCCATTATCATGGCCGTGCCCGTGTGGAAAATGGATGTGACAATATTTGGTGTAATTTATTTGTGTTTATTGTCTTTCTTGTGTACGTTCTTATTGGCAGAAGAAAGTAAAATCATAAGTAAGTAAACATTTGATTTTTTATCATTGCAGTTGTACATTAGAAAGTTTAAATGAGATTTTTATAAAGCATGACCCGATGAGAAATAACTTAAAAATATTTTTTTTGTTTTGTTTTTGTTTTATGTTCCATTTCTATAAAAGAACGTCATATTGATGACTTTTTAATCTGACCAAGTACAACAAATTTCATATAGCTGTATATTTTAAATAGAAAGTCCAGATGATATTTTTTGTTTTTTAATAATCCCAGTTGTAGATAAGAAAATTTAAATAAGGTCAATTCAGTTCTATAAGCAATAATTGAACAACCCAAAAGGTTGAGTAAAATAAGTTAAAAATCTAGTGTTTCTGTTTTGTATTGCATAAGTACGTATTATAAAGAACATAAGAGAACAAGGACATTGAAAATAATTTTTTTTAAAGAAACCATAATATCCTCCATAATTTATTCCCATTAGTTTACGCATACCTAATAGAGTAGTAATACCAAGGCATTTTTTTATTTAAATGGGGACCTAGGACGAAATATTTTTCGTTCGTTATTTCTATTAAATCAACTTGCTAATTTTGCCATGCGTTATAAGCAGTTCATTCAAACTTTCTAATGTGCAACTGCAATGACAAAAATATAAAATTTTTACTTATTTATGATTCAACTTCTTTCTTACAATAAAATTATAAAGTACAAAAAAAAGATATTAAACACAATGTTGTGACTACATACGTAATTGTTACTCTATGAAAATTTGAAGTTTGGCCCAAATAAATTATTGCTTTGGCAATATTTATTTTGTAGATTGCATCATTAACAAAAACAATATTTCCTTGAAAAAAAATTTCAATTTTCCATATTTAAACATTAGTTGTGACAACTAAAATTTGTAGGTTGGGTTGGTTAATGTTATTAATTAGTTCAACAATTCAATAACGACAATTTTTTTTGGTTGTTCAAACTAGTTTTTGGGTTGAGTCCGATTTCACGAAAATAAATAGTTGTCAGAACTAAATTTTAGTAATCCATACCATGTTATTTTTAAGAGTGTATAAGGAATGTTTCCATTATAAGTGGGACACCACATATGTGGTTACTTGAAACAATTGAGGAGCATTCGTGCAAAACCGGCTTTATCCATGTTAGTAAAATGTTGGGAAAATGGCAAGAACTCCCCATTTCGTGGGCTTTAGAAATAAAACAAAATGCAAAGTTAGGCATTGTAAGCTTTATTGTACTTGATTTACGATATATATTTTTATTTTAGATAACTTCATATTAAGGTTGAAATTTCAAAAAACTTTTTGGATTTAGCTGATCCCAAAATAAATGGGGAAAAAAATTATATTTTTCAAAAATAATAACAAAACACTTACTAAAACTTTAAACTACTTAAAAACCATAAAATAGAGAGTTCTCCAACGTGTTTATCGATAACATCTTGCCATTTATTGGATATAGCCGGGTTTGCTATAAAAACGTGGATTTGGCAGGTTTTGCTCCATATCCTACATTTCAAATGCTATTTTAACATGTACAGAGTGTCCCGAATTCGAGCCTTATCATGGGGATCTCGGAAACTATAAGAGATACAGCATCGGTCAAATGGTGGCAAAGTTAAGGAATTTTGTGCCCAATAATATCGTAAAAAAATATTTTAGCTATCTTTTTTAGTTTAAGAAATATTTGAAAAAAACTAAAATATTGAGATTTTGTTTTTTAAATTGGCCGACTTATTTTATCCGCTATAAAAAAACTAACACAACATTGTGTCTGTTTCAAGGTTGGAGACAATGACGTTTCTTGAACGGTAGTAGAGTTTTGGACTTGCATTGTCTTTATTTGTTTAGAATCACTACGTTTCAACTGGTAAGTATCTCCAGTCGTCTTCAGGTGAATACTGAATAAGTACGATAACTACAGCTCTATTTATACTAGGCAGGTGCTGTGACGCATGACTAGTGGACGGAGTCATGCGTGTTGCTAGGTGATGACGCATAGCTGGATGAGTCATGCTTGATGAGTCATGCTTGATGACGTCATGCTCGATGAATCATGCGTTTAACTCTTGGGTGGTCTTATTCTAAGATTACATTTACTTAACAAGGGTTTCCAGACGTTTCTCATATCTAATGAAGGCTTACTAAAGCAACCTGGATTTTGGTGTATGGTCGCAGCTTCCTTAAACTTCCTCTTCCTCCAGTGCGGTTCTTTTTGCAGGATTTCCGCTTTTGTCCACATGATATGATGACCGTGCGTCCAGGCGTGGTCAGCTGCACATTTTTCGGTCTCTCCTTTTTGGGTGTTATTCCGATGTTCTTTAATCCTTACTTCTAGTGGTCTTAGTGTCTCACCAATGTAAGACTGGCCGCATTCGCAGGGGATCTGGTAGACACAATTTTTCTTGTCTTTCTGGCTTGCTGGTTTCGTCTTCGTTAGGTGGCTTCTTAAAGTGTCTCTAGAGCTGAATACTGTGTTAATGTTGTATCGTTGTCCTAGTCTTCTTATTTTCTCGGATACTCCTTTAGCAACACGCATGACTCCGCCCACTAGTCATGCGTCACAGCACCTGCCTAGTATAAATAGAGCTGTAGTTACCGTACTTATTCAGCACCCGGGTGAAAGTTAAATCCGGCGCTTTGCAACACGTAATTTGTTTAGAGGGCTGTGGAATTACTTAGTGCGGCCATCCTACCACTTGTCACCACTTGCGGGATTTAGACAAAGATAGAAGTATACTGCTCTTCTTGTTCGTTTCATGAATGTAACGATGTTTCCAGGCTTTATCATTTGCCGCCATTTTAGAGTCTATGTCTTCTTCGTTGTTTAAGAGCGTTCTTTTTCCGATGGCGATATTTTTGTATATTTTTTATTTAATGTTTAATATTAAAAATTTTGTATTTTATGCTCTCTAATTTATCCTACAGTCATCACAGCGAGAATTAGGTGGATTATACAAACCCATATAACAGGTATGTTACCAAATTATTTCAATTTGAATTTTGAAGGTTATGCTATTAAAATGTTTGATAAATTTTTACATTTTATGTTGTTTTTAGCATATTTTTCTTGAAAACGCTGTCCCAAAATCAAATTAAATTTTGTACGAGGTCGATGGCCAAGTGATATATGGGTTTTCCAATATATTAATACTCCGTAAGTTTTTAAAAAAATTATTTCTTTTCCAAATTTTTTAAGCTCTAAATTATCTGGGTGTATAAAGTTTTTATTCACCCCTGAACTAAAATGGCATACGTGACGCATGCAATTAAAAGAAGATATTCTTGTAAATATCCGAATTGCAATATTGCCTATATGTGCACCACTGAACCTAACCATGTCAATAAGCATTTTTTTACATTTCCCCTTAATGATGATGAGAGATTCAGAGTGTGAAAGAATAATTGTAACTTAAGCCCTGACACCAGTTGCAACACTTTTAGAATTTGTGAAGATCACTTTGAGGGATCACAATTTAAGAACCCCATACTCAAAAGGCTCAATTGGAATACTATTTCACCTAAAGCCATATTACTTACCAACTTTGCAATTACAATTTTGTTTTAATCATGACCTTGTTAACCAAATAGTCCATAAAACCATTAGACTTGATATTTATAAGTATAAGATGCCAAAAAAAATAACACCCCAGGACATGACAGTAAAATCAAAAAATGTAAAACAAGTAAACTAAATTAGTTATTAATAATATAAATAAATAATTTATTATACGGAAATCAACCTTAATAAATTTATTTTATGACTATGAATAGAAAATTTGAGCTAACCATCTCTTTTTTTATATTTTCATGCAATTATCCATTAAGATGACGTTTTTTACACCTGGCTGTGACAACTTTATACCTTATGATGTCCTAAATGGGTTGAATACCAAAATATGATTGTGACTATCCATTAAGATGATGTTTTACACCTGGCTGTGACAACTTTACAACTTATGGTGTCCCAAATGGGATGAATACCAAAATAGGTATGTGACTATCCATTAAGATGACGTTTTACACCTGGCTGTGACCACTTTACACCTTGTTGTGTCCCAAATGTGACGAATACCAACATCTGACCTAATACTTGATAATGACTCTACACTGTGAACAAGTGTATCGACCCAAATATAATCTGAATCTGAAAGTGACATAAATATCTGATAAAGACTCCAGATTATATGCTGTGAACAAGTGTACCGATCTAACGCTATACACTTCAAAGGTAAATGCTATCCTCTAACTGGAAGTAGTATCCATGCTGCAATAATATAGAAAATCCCTCTTATAGACATTTTCATATTATTGGAAATTATCTCCGAAGTGTATAGTACTAGGTGAATTTCGCGATAGTTAAGTTTATCGGTATGGTGCGGCCATGATAGAATTATAGTGACAGTGATATTTAAGGTATAAAGTAGGATTTCTCTCTTAGTTTTTTCAATTTTGAAAATTAGATAGCTTAGTTACGTATCTTTTAATTGTATAAAGTAATATAGGGCTTATTTATTTTTGTATGCCAAAGTTAGGTTTAGTTATTTAAAATCTTAAAACTACTGTGAGGTCAACAGAAATTATAAGCATACCTATTATATATGTTTCTCATGTTGTTGAGATAAATATTTTATGGATTTTTATGTTTGCAATAAATATTTGTTTTCATATGCTTACTTTATGGTTTCATAGTTCCATGCCTATTAAATTATTTATATTATTGATTATTCCAGTAAGTACCTACATACTTTATATAGCATACAAAAAATAATAAAATTCCCTTAAAAATTTAAAATATAGTGTGTCGGCGGATGGAGTTAACAATAGGGAAAACTCTCTTATTGATAAATTGATTTGATTACGACTAGAAGTCATCCTTTACCAAAATTTCTGTTTGTTGAGTAAATTTAGGATTAGATGTAAATGTAAATTATTCTGTCTTAAAACATTCGAATTTGTATTTAGACTTTATGTTACAATATAAAGCACTGCTTAAAATAAATCGACTTAAAATCCTTGAATCGCACCCACTTTTCTCTTGAAGTATTTTCCTATTTAACATCTGTACATCTGATCAAAAAATTTTATATTGCAAATTAATTTAGAATTATTTTATGTCGTAAAATCAATAATATATTTTTTCCTATTGTACTCCATCCGCCAACACACTGTATATCGATAGCCTAGTTCGAATACGACGTAACCCACAAAATTTATTTTTTGATTAATATCAATAAATTCCTTCATTTTCTACATTGTGAAAATATGTCGTAGACCATTTTATTAACCAATTATTTAATTGTGGTCTACGACATTTTCACAACGTAGAAAGTGAAGGTATTTATTGATATTAATCAAAAAATAAATTTTGTGGGTTATGTCGTATTCGAACTAGGCTATCGATATTTGAAAATAACCAGTAATAATTTAAATAAGCGAATTTTAAAAAGCCCGCCACGAAAAAATTCCGACGGTGGCGCCAAGCGGTAGGATGCGCGGCTTATTCTCGAATAAGCCTTTTTTTTCTTTTGTGGAAAATTGACAAACCCTTTTTTCTTTTGTGAAAAATCCTTGTTGCTCTGTTTTTGTACGGACTTTTCATTTCTAATTGTTATATATTTTTTGTTATTCAGTATTCACCTGAAGACGACTGGAGATACTTACCAGTTGAAACGTAGTGATTCTAAACAAATAAAGACAATGCAAGTCCAAAACTCTACTACCGTTTAACACAACATTGTTGGGGCAACTTTTCCTGCTCCATATCGTGGTGTATATAGAATTTCGTTGCAACGTTTCGTTTTTGTGGAACCATGATCAACTTTAATTTTTTTAAATACGGACCTGTATTTTTTATTTTATTTTTTGAAATCTTTCTAAGCCCTGAATTCAACCATGTATCACACTTAATTATATCAAGACGTTTTGATGTCATCACTTCATCATCTGTAATGTGATAATTGTTTTTAAATTAATACGGCCCTGATGTTAGTTACTTAGTTATTTTTACCAAATACAACATGTAAATCGATCCGGAATTTATTAGTTATAGAACTAATTTACTTACTATATAACAAAATATTTCTATTTTTATATAACAAACTATAAAATAAAACTAAACAAAACAGAGGTGAATTCAGGGCTTAAAAAGATTTCAAAAAATAAAATAAAAAATATAGGTCCGTATTTAAAAATTTGAAGTTGATCATGGTTCCACAAAAACGAAACGTTGCAACGAAATTCTAAATCCACCACGATATGGAGCAAGAAAAGTTGCCAAAACAATATCTCAATATTTTAGTTTTTTTCAAATTTTTCTACAACTAAAAAAGATAGCTAAAATATTTTTTTAAGATATTACTGGGCACAAAATACCGCAAGTTTGCCACCATTTGACCGATGCTGTATCTCTTATAGTTTCCGAGATCCCCATGATGAGGCTCGAATTTGGGACACCCTGTATATGGTCGGTTTTGATCCAAATCACTTTAGTAGTCGATAGAAATAAAGCTAAAGATGCGAAATTGAGAGAAAAACGGAAACCTAAAAAAAATGGATATAACCGGTTTTGCACGGAAGCTCCTCAATTGTTGTATGTTTTTGATTTCACATGCCGAAAGTTTAATCATTACAAAATATTTTTCTTCTCCCACATGGATATTTGCTGTTTCCTTTATACTTAAGTGATATTCTTATTGTCAGTGCTGCACAGTGTTGTGAGCTTTAAAAATAAAATAACCCATTTTTGAAGAAAAATTTCACGAATACACAAAATATTAAAAAAATTGAAAAATATTGAATTTCAGTTGGTTAGAAATATAGAAATATTTTCAGCTGAATATGAAACAGATTTTTACCCAATTGTTTCTGTAGTTTCAGAAAAGTTCGTGGTTAAATTATCGTTAAGCGAAACTTTGGTGGGTGGCAAAAACTGACTATTAATACGTGTGCGTAAGCGTTAGTCGGATTCGTATAAACCTTTATTTTTTATTTTATGCATGGCGTAATAAATAAATTTTCCATTTATTACAAATAATGGAGCTACTTACACCTGTCACAAGCATCTTTGCATCGCTCCAAAAGAAAAACATAATCTGAAAACAATTTTTAAGGCTTAAAGATTTCGGCAAAGGGTACTAAAAAATGTCGGCTGACAGTGAAGGCCTTTGTGGCAGTTCAGCCATACGGCTCTTTCTATTAAGTATAGAGCTGGGCAAATTTGAAATTCTAATATCAAATATTGCTATATTATTATAAAAAAAAATATCGATTTAGTCAATATACGAAAATATCGATATTTTGTTATTTAAAAGCAGTGCTTAAAAAAATATCAGGCTTCAGTGTTCGCAGTAGTTGATGAGTTATCACGAACAAATACTGCATCGCGCATATTGTACCTAAGTCTGGCGATGGCAAAAAAATTGCCCTCTTTTATGTAAATTATAATATAAACGAATTTCACGAGAATACTTAAAAAATATAAGTTTTTTTTGTATTAAGTCGAAATATCGGGAATTACGAATAAAACGTAAAAAAAATAAACTTGAAACGGCTTCTTATGTTCCATAAAGTAGTCTACAGCCACTAAAATAAATATAAATTTTCCCTACCAATTAGTACCAACTATAAGTATTAAGTATACCGTACCAAGTATTTTTACTTTTCCGCACTGAACATTTTATCCTCGCGGCGGCGTGGTCAAGTCATAATATTAAAAAAACAGCTGGTCAGTTTTCTAGTTTATTATAGTGATGAGACATTTAAAAATATTTTTCCCTCGAATGTTTTTATATCCGGATTTACGAGTTTAAATACAGGGTGGCCCACTCTCAAGGCAGGATTTTATTGCATCTAAACTACTCAATTTTTAAATAATTTTCATAAGGAGGCATTAGGTCTACAATTTAAAATTATTTTAAATTATACAGGTTGTCCCAAATAGTCAGGGTATATTCAATACACTTTTTTTTTTAAATAAAACACCCAATATATCATATTGTTTTCTACGTCCCTATTAAATTTCACTTATATTTTGTTTTTGTATAAAATGGTATATGACTTAATTCAATTATTGTTCTTGAGAATTTGACTTTTAAAACATTGCATTTTCACACTTTTGACACACTCCAAGATTGGAGCTGTTCATCTTAGAGAAAATGGTTTTCTACTTAGTTCTTTCTTCCAAAACTTACAATTTCCGGTTTAACATGTTGAAATTTTTAGAAGGGAATAAAGAACTAAGATAGGAAGGTAAAAACCATTTTTCTCTAAGATGCGTCGTTCCAATGCTACAGCCTGTAAAAGTCTTGAAAATGCCATACATTTGTAAGAAAAAGGCACAAAGTCCCAGCCTCAAAAAAAATTATGTGAGGCTAAGATTGTGTGTATTTTTTCTTACAAATTTAGTATCAGGTCTCTCGGAATAAAAATGGACGAATTCTTTAATTTGAAAATTCTATAGTAAACGTATATATTCTAAGTAAACGTCAATATCACAAAAACGATTAAATTTAGACATAACTGTTAAAATACTTGGAATTTTATAGGAAATTAAAAAATAATATCTTATATAGGGTGGTCCATTTAAATAAAAGTATGTTGGATATGCCCTGCCTATTTGGGACACCCTGTATATGTTAAAATAATTATAAATTGTAGATCTATTACCTTCTTATAATTGTTTTTGAAAAAAATTAAAAAGGTCAGTAGTTTAGATGTTATGCATCCTGCGATGACAGCGGGCCACCCTGTATAATGCTTCAGTATGTTGGCGGATTAGGTTTAGAAGAGACCAAAACGTGAAAGATACTAAAAAACGCCATCATTTATTAGAGTTTTTGCTTGTAAAATAAATGAGATTCAAGTTGAAAAATTTAATTTTGTATACAGGGAGTATAAAAAATACAAAAACGTTATTTTGGGTGAAAGTAAACATACCTTGTATGAATTTCTACGTAAAAAATAAATATTGTGTTAAACCCCATCCAGAAGTAAAAGATTTCGCAAGTTTTATTATTTTAGAAACTCCCAAAACTTACTTTTGGTATTTACATTTTTTTTAGGGAAATCTTGTGTATTCGCTTACACTTTAATTTAAAACATATTGTCATATATAGACATTATATGAATATTCTATTTTATCCAAAATTCCCTTTTTCTTATTATTTAAAGTTAATATTAAATATACCTACTGACCCAATTATTTGTTATTAAAACAAGCACACTACAAGAATGCTACCTAAGCATATTGCCGAGCTTGCATTGTGTTACCAATCAATAACTGGGTTAGTTTATTGATACTGATTGGTATAAATAGCAGGCCGGTACTATGTAAAAGATACCATTCGGGGTCGGGACCATTCGGGTCTCGACCAGTTTGGTCAACACCATTCAAGCCGATCATTTGGTTAGAAACCACTCGGTCGACACCATTTTGGGCATATACGACTCGGTCCAGAGAAGTAATATTGGGTCAGTAGCAGCGCAGAGTCCTGTTCCGGTTATCAGCCCTTTGCCCTGGAGAGCTCGTCCCTAGTTAATAATGTTGTAAGTAAAACTTAATTTTATGTAACCGTTCAACTGTCGTTTTATATTATATAATAAAGTAGGTGTTATGGAGACTTGTCGCCTTTAATTCTTCCCCACGTGACATTTGGTGGAGGCGCCGTGTTTGTTCTCGTTGGTAAGTTCTTCCTAACTTACCAAGTGTTTTAATATTATTTCATATTTTTTTTGAGCTTTTCCATTTATTGTGTCCATATTTTTTATTTTTTTATAATAACATTATTTTATTTTTTATAATAATAGTATTTTTTTTGTGTCCGAGAAGTTGACTATAATTCTGTCCTGTGCCAGTTCGCGCTGGCGGGCTAGCGTTATATAAACCGAAAATTACTAATAATTCCGCCTTGTGCCCGTTAACGCTGGCGAGGTTAGAATTATTGTAATAGGTATTCTCTTTTTTCGTTAATTTGTGTGTTTTTTAAACAATATTTTTTTTCTAACCCCTGAGAGTTCTGACGTAACCCCGTCTTGTGCCCGTTAACGCTGGCGAGATTAGGGTTATCAAGACCAAAAAATACAAATAATCCCGTCTTGTGTCAGTTAGCGCTGGCGAGCTAGGATTACTGTAACCAGTACGGATGATAATAATTCTACCCTGTGCCCGTTCACGCTGGCGGGGCTTTAGAGTTGTTGTCAACAGTACAAGTTAGTTTTTTATTCTTGTGCCCGTTCACGCTGGCGGGAATAACTATACTGACTATTTCCCAAAAATAATTATTCAAAAGGACACAAATATTCGGAATTACGTATATTAGCATTACTGTTTAAATTTTTATGGCGGAAAAGAGAACAAAAAAGGTGCGAATTAAAATTAATAATCACTGGGGAAACCGTACAAATTAAAACTCACAAGGAGACAGGTCTGCCAATAACCCTAAATGAAGAGGAAAAAGCCACTTTTGAAAATCGTGAAATCTATTTAAAAAAGAAATTTTTGGGAATTATTTAGCGACAATGAAATTTAATATATCGCGTCCTCGACAAATTGCCGATATAACAAAACCAAGTTTAATGTTAACAGCTGGCTTAGTCAGCAAATAATTTAACAATTATTTATTTACGTTTATTTTTTTAGGTTGCACTACGAAAGTAATTTAAACTTGACATTGAGTATATTTTATTTACAAGCTAAAAATTACCGGACGTTTTTTTTTTTTAAATTTCAAAAATCTTTATTATCATAAAATACATTCTACATCTCATCCTAATATCTATTACTTACAAAGTCATATGATTTTATCTTAAATTGATATCTATATTAAACAGTCAATTCTTAGTAATTTAATTTTTTGAAACACTACACTAATATAGTGTACTATATTATTTTTTACCAATTGAGAATATTAATCAAATAATTTGTGTTTTCAAATTCAAAAATATAGCAACTACAACAAACAATTCATCTAAGGAATTTCGCTAGCACTGAGGGTGCAATGGTACTAAGGGCAATCAAAAAGTACCCGCTACAAATGTACTAGCAAAATAATTATCAAGTATTGGTGTGTGTGTGTGTGTGTATGTATGTCTGTTTTATGGTATGATTAAAACCAAATGGCCACCATCATATAAAAATATAAATTATCTTAATATAAATTTGTAACTTTTGTGGTCACTTGGTATAGAAATATATCAAATATTAAATAAATAATTTGTTATTGTAATATAAACATAATATTTTTTAAAAAAACATGACCGATTAATCTTAAAAATGTATAATAATAAGTAAATTACCGGATTACAAATACCGGATAATGCATCTCCTGTTCTCTAAAGAAATTTGAAAAATAAAAAAGTTATAATATGTAAGAATAAATATTTCATATACATTTAAAACGTTAAAATCAAAATCGATTTATAATAATAAGCTATAAGGATGAATAATTTTAAAAAAACTTTCACCCAGGTTAAACTTAGTTGTTTTATATATGCGATACGTATAAAGGATTTCGATTAGTCTATTATCTTGTTGAACTATAAAATTATTACAGATACAGGGCGATAGGACAAGCAAAATCCCATATTATCCAATACCTGACGAGGCATATAGCCAGGGGAGGAGTAGTTGTTTTGGGATTTTGATTTAGTTCTTACGAGTCGAGCATGACTTATGTAGCAGTAATTCTACTACTCAAATAATTTCAGTGTAGGGGAGCATGGAAGATGACTTGCTTAAAAGTTGAATGCTTGCCTAAACATAAGAATTATATTTTAAAAATAAATGAGTAGGGGAGCATGGAAGATGACTTTCAAATGCTTGAATGCGTAAAAGTTGAATGCTTGCCTAACCATAAGAATTATATTTTAAATAAGTAGGGGAACATGGAAGATGGCTATATGTTAAAAAAGCTGAATGTTCGCCTATAAAATGTATCAGAGGTATATTCGTTTTTTTGGTCTGATTGTTCTGGACATTAAAAAAATATTCTTAGAACATCCTTTTCAGTACATTCACGGAACAAAAAGATTGAACATTCCACGAATATTTTGCAAATGTTATTTCACGCTAGTTTTTGGACCTCAAGCAAAATGAAAAATTTTAAAATAAAAACAAATTTATTTTTGTGGGGCAGTATTATTTTGTAAGAAATTGTGTTTTTACAATTCTTGTAAAGCCCTAGACGAATACGCACAAATAGATTGCTTAGGACACCACGAGATGGCGTCATGTATTTTTCAATAAAAAATAATCACTTAATGTCTGTAGAACATTGCCAGATATTTAGAGAATATTCTGTTGGAATGTTCAGAACATTCAAAATTATGACATGGCATGTTCTAGAACATTCGCGCACATTCCAGGAATGTTCTGTTGGAATATTCACCGAACATTTAAATTAATGCCATGGCACTTTTCTGGTATGTTTCATGAATGTTCTGATGTTCGAATAAAATATCTTCTGAATGTTCTGGGACCATTCTTGTGTTATTAGGGATTATACTCGTTGTATAAATTATGTGGTCTGAGCTCGCAAACTGCATTCACTCTCTCGTGTAAGACTTTATATGACCGACCTAATATCCTGATAAACCAATAATATTTGTTTAATATATATAATATTATTATTAATTTATACCTACCAATAATTTTCCTCTTGATCTTAAAGTTTCTCTGAAATCATCTTTCCCAAAGACCCTAAATAAATAAAATTTTCTGAATTCACACCAGGCCTATATAAAAATAGTCTGGCATTTATTTTAAGTTTCTACGTGGTTTTCATGAATCGTAGACCAAGGCGACGTGACGTGACTACGTATCGGTTATTTAGGCGTTAATTTTGCCACATTTAGTGGATTTACTTCAGGTAGACAAAAAATACTCGAATTTCGACAACTATTACTGTCTTTCCCTTTTAGCTGATTAAGTTGCATCTTGGACTACATAATGGCAGTGGCGTAACCAGAAAATGTGTTGGGGGGGGGGGGGCTCAATGGGCGTAAGTAGGACATTTTTTTTCTGGAGAAAGGGACAGTCGGGGCTACATGTATTTTATGATATTGCACCCAGGGAAGAAGGTGGAAAAGCGCCGCAGGCCAAAAATTTTCGGGGTTACGCCTAAAGTTCGTTTAAAATTCACCTAACTACTATCAAATTTCGAACATTAAATTATTTTGTCTGCAGTGGTTGGAATAAATTTGTTTTTGTAAATGTTTTTTTTGCTTTTTTTTGATTTTCCTAGCTGTCTCTTCATTAAAAAAAAAACCTTATTTATATTAATTTGTAAAAAATATGAATATTGGCGTCAATCCAAAATTGCAATATAAGACGTATGTACGACTCTAACTAGCGTTTTTCGGGCTCGGTTTTTCATGATTAAATAAAGTAAATATCGCTCATCATGCCAAAATTGATGATTTTTTCAGAAATCATGTATTTTAGGAGCGTAGATCTAAGAGAAGTTTTTGGTAAAAATGCTTAGGTTTTGAAATACTTCTTCTTAAGTGCCGTTTTGTATACTTATTCATAATAAATCATTCTCGTTCTTTCCCGCACTATTTTTTTTATTATAAAATATCACACTTCTTTCATAAAAAATTTTCAATTAAGATTTTTACTTTAATTTTTCTCTTTAAAAACAAATACCTAATTGTTTCTGTTATAAAAATATTGTGTTGCATTGGGTTATATTTTTGTTGATTTAAAATAGCTCTAAAATATGGAAAATGGAACAGACAAGTATATAATAGAAAAATACTTTAAAATATTATTTTTTTTACTCGTTTTCCTATAAAATTGCATCATAAATTAATAATTAAAACGATATGCGTCCGAAACCTTAATATCTATATAAAACAGGACTTTTAGAAGAAAAAGTTTAAAAACTAAACGTTTTCTACAAGACCTTTGTAATCTAAGCCCAGAATACATTATTTAAAAATTTAAATTAATAGTCCAAGCGTGAGACGAAAAATTAGGTTGCAATTAGACTTTTAGACCTGGAGCTTCTAGGCACGGGGGGAGGGGGGGAGGGGCTTGCAGCCCGGCAGCCCCCCTTAAATACGCCACTACATTGTGGTATCATTTTCAGTCAACACGAGAACACTCACATAAAAACACGTGTTAATTAGGTAGCTATCTACTATACTTTTTTAAGTTATCAGCTTTTATGCATATTTATTTTGCATGCCTTTGAATAAATAATTTAGCTAACAAGGGCTGAGAGTAGATACTAGATTTATAGTTCGCAATACAAGACTTCTTAGTTCTTTAACTAGGATAATTTTTTACTTTTTTTGGTCTGTCACGTGGGAATATTTCCTAAACTCTAATAGTTAGGAATATAAAATTCGAGGTATTTTTTTAAAATAAGTCGCAATAACAAAAAAAATGCGGTTTTCTTTAATCCGAAAAGTCTACACCATAAAAGTCTGAATAATTCATGGTTTAGATATCTACGTACCTCGAACAATAAATCTCTACATTTTTAAATATAATTTTTAAAGTTGTAATCCACAATTAAAAAAAATTTAATATAATAAAAATGGAGATTAATATATTATAGAGCATTTAAAACGTCCCTTTTAAAAAGCATTATTGTAAAAATCTCAAAGATTCATACAGAAACGTACATATATACAGTGAGTATGCCTGGGCCAGTTTTTTTTTTAAATTAACTACCTACTAATTTTCTAAGTTTTGGTAATTGGTCATTATTCAGAATTATTGTCTAAAATAGAAAAATATTTTTTTTAAACTTTTGACTTTATTTTAACTTAATCTATTCAACCATGGGTGGTACTTATGAAATTGGAAGATGTGCAACTTTTTAAAATAAATTATATTTAAAGTTATTTTATACGAACCGAATTTTCTAGATATCAGATAGTGTTGAATACAAATAGTTAGAGTGGGGGGTGTGGGGGGGGGGGGGGGGATAGCTGTTCGTGTAAACTTGTAATAAAATTGAATAGGGTAAAATTAGTTCAGACCTAATGCGACTTTTGGCATATACAGGGTGGGGATCCTAAATAGAACGCTGCTTTTGGTGGCTCTGGGAATAAGATTTCTCTAAAATCCAAAAATACGTCCTCAAAGATTTTTATCGCCCTCGCTTTTGTCATGTATTTGGATCCCAAGGAGGGGGGCACAGCCCTAACCATTTTTTTTTTAAAGTTGATACCACTTGTAGCATTTTTTTGGAAAACTTATCAAAATATATTATTTTTACATCTATCAAGCCACGTGTCAGAAATTTATAAAAAATATTGTAAGGAATAATTACATTAACAATAACTTTAAAACTGTTATGTCACTTTTTTAGCATAGCAATTGTTGAAAATATGCCCCATTAATCTTTTAGCACAGTTAAAACCGATGGTCCCTTACCCTTTCCAAAACTTCTGGCGTTCTTAAATGTATTTCTGCACGAATCGCTGCCTTCAATTCTTCCATATTTCTATATCTGATGACATATACCCTTCTTTTTAAATCGGCTTATAAATAAAAATCTAAGAGTGTTATATCCGGAAATTTAGGCGGCCGCTCCATGAATTCTCTCAGTCCTATCCACCTATATGGACACATTTAATAATTCTCTTTACATTTGGAAGTGGCCTGTAACACGTGATGTGAAGATTTTTTAACAGAGACTATTTTCAGATATCAATTTAAATCGAGGAGAAGTTTTGAGAGGAGACTTTTTGTTTAGACAGCATTTTTGATTAAGGGGGAAGGTTTATGCCCCGATATAATCTGGAGAGCTTATGGCAACGCTACACTTACCCTTTATGGTGAGAGCCACGATACACCTAAAATAGATGATACCGCTTAGCAAGGCGATATTTGTGCAACGCTCGGATACACCTTTGTCTTTAACGTCCACGATCTTAGGCATGCCCTCTGAAGACTGATTAATGACCGAGCAAGCACTCCTTTCGATTTGGTGCGGTTCCCCAGTGCTTAATCCACTGCCGGAAACATCGCCGATTTGAATTTTGTGAGCAATGGAAACTTTCTTGGTCACACTTTCTTGTAAATACCCTCTAGCAACCTTCGCCGATTCCCATCCACAATGTTCTTGTAGGTCTCATATATCTCCTTCAGCATTAACAAGAAAATTTGCCTAAGATCTTCTAACGCAGTGACCAGAATACAAATTAGGATTTTCAAGTGAGAGATACTTAGCTATTTTTTGAGGTATTTTAGAGAAGAAGTGAATGCCGCAGGGCTGTACCGTACATTTCCCTTTTCTATATGATACAAACAATCTCTGGTGAGTGACATGGTCTGGCCTTAACATTGCGAACTTTTTAAATAAAAGCACAGGATTGACTTCGCCGTCAAATATCACAGCGAAAATACGTTTCTTGTGGGTTTTTGAGTCGGGAATAGTTAACAATCAGCTTGTCCTCTAAAACGTCAACATCTTCCGTGGTCATCTTCGCTAATTCATTAGTTCGACAGGCTCCTCCAATTCCAATTAAAAAAACCACTTTCGTCATTAAAAATTTCTCGTCTGAGGCAGACCACAAAAATTCGTTGACTTGTTCTCTTGTAAATATTTTTGATTTTTTTGCTCTATATCCAACATTTTTCTTCTTGATGACGTATTATGGCGCCGTATTTGTCGATTTCCACTCTTTCCTTCAGTTCTAAAGTCGCTCGTGACATGGAATATTTCGGCCATAAGGATGAAGCAGAGTATTCCTCAGAAAGTTTTGCGAAATACGCCAGCAATACCGTTTTTTCTGCACCTTGAACATGTACTTTGTTTCGCCACTCACAAAACTGCCGATATTCTTTTTCATAATGGATTTTAGATTTGTCCGGATGCAAGTTCAACCTTATAATGTTGGCTGCAGCTAATATATCGTCAGGAATATCAAAATCTTGCATGATTTTAATGATGACTTTTTGAAATGCCAAAATGAAATGACATAAAACCTTGTTTTTATTTTCGCATCGCCGTTGTCAATGATACGATAAAGCTTTGAATACAACTCGATTATTAGCGATTTAACACCGTCTCGGACATTGCGGGTGACTCGGCTGTTGCCTCGTCACCTAGTTATGTCCTCGACTATTATCAATCGCATAATAATCTCGTTATATTAATAGCTATAATTCACGCACTAATTCATGGACTTAAGTTTGTGTGTGCATAGGATCTGGGATAAATGTTTTGATTTAAATTAAAAAAGAACAAATTTTATCTGTCATGACTTCTTTAAATTTTATTCTTAACCCCAGTTTTGTAAAATGTAAAACAACACGTAAAATTTACAACGTGTAAATTTGGTCTCTTTGTAAATGACCACTGTGACTGATTGATAAGTTTCATATCCTAACTTGGATGGATATGGATATAAAATCATATCCGTTTAGTTAACCGAAAAAGCCCACTTTTACAATCACTTATATAATAATATATATATATAATATCACTTATATAATATTATATATATAATAATAAAACAAATAAAGATTTTCCTTTCATTTCGCCAGATCCATCTCTAGACGCGTTTCGCCATATCATGACTCATGAGTAGAGCTAGGATCAGACGAAAGAAAAGAACAACTCAAAACTGCTTAAGCCGTATTTTGTGTATAATAATAAGTTGTCAAATAATTTTAAATCAGTTTCTTAACACCTCGTAATCTAAATAATTTGACAATTTCATGTCTCAATAAAATTTTAATTTAAGAGCAAGAAATATCCTTTCGGTGTTTTTTAATAAATTAATTAAGATACAAGACGCTTTAACGAATTGCAGTCTGCTGCAATCCCTGAAGATTTCAGTGGAAATAATGAGCTTAAAATGACGGCGCTAACGTTTTACTGCACCTAGGAAAGACTATTTTTTATTTGAATATTTGAGTTAATTCAAGGGAAATGAGGTAAGAAGGATGCTTATTTTCTTTTATATATGCAGTGACGGCGGCGCCAGAAAAATTATAATGGGTGAGCACAAGCGGTCCCGATATTTTTAGGATGAGCACAGGATCAGCTATACTTCCACTGATCAAAAGTAACTTCCAAAAAAAACTGTATCTCCTTCACAAAAACCTCTTCACGATCAAAAAAGATGCCCAAGCGCTGGACATAATACATAAATTAATCCTCTAAATATAATTGGGTGGTTATTGTCACAAATTTCTGTAATACGGATAAAGTAAGCGCCACAATTATAACATTATCGTTTACATTTCTGTCTTCTTTATAAAACCTGTTATTTCTTTGTGAACAAGAAGCAAAAAATTGTCAGATCTTTATATTTTATACAGCTAACAAATAATGAAATGATTTATAATTTCTTGGTAATATTTTTTGCTGGATTTTTTTTTGCAGAAGACGGAAATGTAAACAATAAAGTTATATTTGTGGCGGTTACTTTACATAAGGTTTCCTTAAGTCCTGCCTGTGAATTTGGGATTGGAGTTGGCCAGTTGATATTTTTCTTTAGCAGAATACGACAGAAAAATAACTAAAATAATCTTTTCTGAAAAACCTTTTTTTTAAAGAAGGGTAAAGAATAAATACCTATTGCTAATAGTTTCTATATGTATAGTTCGTATATTTTTATGTTTTTCGTCTTAAATATATTATAAAACTAGCTTATAAATGAAATAAATCGTGTTTTTTCTATATTTTTGGATTTTACTGGTTTGAAAAATAACCTTACGAGATACAACAAAACTAAAAGCAGATTTGAAATTAGCGCTACTAGAAAACAGTTAAAATTTTTATAAAACTACTTTCAATGTGTTAAAAAATTCAAGCCTGTTATCAACAAGAAACAAAACCTGCTTAAATAATGTTTGATGTCTACATAATTTATATAATATCCTTACAGGAATACGCCACTAATTTACATTTATTACATGTTCGTGAATTTGTTACATTAAATATTTATTTACATTAAATAAGTCGACCACATTAAAATACCTTTCCGGTCTCGAAATATTTTCGCCAGGAAATAAATTCCACCATAAAAAATTGAGGCTCAGCTGTTTTTTGCAACTTTTTTTTTTTCTGATCGAGCCCGTTTAATTTAGCAATTTAAATTTGAGCTTTGATGTCGTAAGATCACTGTAAAAGCTTGTTATTCAAATATTTGTTTCTCATAATGTCGGTTGAGATCGTCCAAGAAGTATTTTCTTTTGCATTAGCAAAGTCAACAAAAACAAGCCTTAGTTGTAAACGGCTTTAACGAAAGAACAAGTTTGTTGCGTTGGTATTTTGTAAATTTGTTTTGTTTATACTTTCGAGCAAAAAGTTAAAGCTTGAAGATTAATTTAAAAATTGGTGACTTAGAACTACAAATTGGTTTGTTCCAGAGGGAAATTGCTCTATCCACAACGGTTCTTACTGTAATGCCCTGCCCTTTTCCTAACCTCATTTCTCTATTTTTTTCTCTCTTTTATAAGGGCAGAAGCATTGCAGACTGAGAAGGGGAACTGGGTCGGTTTTAAAGTACTAACTATCAGTAAAACACTATTGTAATGATGATTAAAAATATATTGTAAGTTGAGAAAATATTGAAATTTAACAATCTTGTTTCCAATAGTCCAAATTAGGCAAAGGCACATACATAGTAAAATTTATCAACAATATAATCTTGATCCAAAATCCTATGTTAAACTTCTTTAACATACAGCTTTCAAAAATAATGTTAAAATTTATAAATTCATTTCCTCAAAATAATCATTAAGGTTGGCTCTAACAATTCCAAAATTTAGTTTCATTTAGGGAGCATCGACTGTTTCTAACTCATAGGCATTTAAATTAAATCATAGTATTCAAAGGGAGCATTTACTGTTTCTGAAGTTTCAATCTTCAAAATAACATAAGTAAAACGGTTTAAATCCATAATCTTCAAATTGAGCGTATTATAATGTTTAATTTTTCACAACAATTCATATTCAGTTTCATATTTAATTTCTTAAAAATATTCATCTGTTTTTTATAAATTTTATCTTAAAGGCCGGTTTAGACGCTCATGCAATTTGCGCCAATTGGCTTGTGCAAACCAATTTGCACAAGTAAATCGTTGCATGTGAATGGAAGCATGAGACTTGTGCAAGTCAAAAAGTTTGGCTTGAATAAAATCTGTTCTGCCAGATAATTTGCATGAGGTTGGTGCAGTTGTTTGAGCGTGTAAACAATGTTTGCCCACATTTTTCTAAAAATAGCGTACGCACGTGATTTTGAGAGGTTAGATTTTGTTGTTTACACTTGTAGTTTGTTGTTGCCGGATTCGGTTTGTTATTATTAAAAAAAATGTCGAATAAAGAAAAAGAGTTTCTTCGTGAATTCATAGAACTATATCAATCGTTTCCTTGCTTGTGGAAAATTAAGTGTCGGGAATATTCTGACCGCAATGCAAAAGCTCAAGCATATAATATTTTGATTGAAAAACTTTAAACCGTTAACCCAGAAGCTAACAGAGACAGTGTTGTTAAAAAAATTAATTCCCTACGTACCACCTACAGAAAGGAGTTAAAACGAGTTCTGGAGTCCGAAAGGTCAGGTGCTGGAGTAGAGGATATTTATGTACCCAATTTATGGTATTATGAATCAATGAATTTTATAAGGGACCAGGAAATTCCACGGAATACGAAATCAAACATTGAAGATACACAGTTAAATGTAAGTATATTTATATTTTTTTTCTTTTATTACAATAAAGCAAATTATGTCTTATCGAGTCTAATGAGAAACCATTTTTTCCTGCCAAGATACTTTTCCAGAATTGTTAAAGTATATTTTAAATTGCTCTCTTACTTCTTTTGCTTCTGCAGAGTGATTTCGATTATAGCCGTTTTGAAGGTCCAATAGATTATCAGAGTGTGTTCGTAAGCCAAGAGTAATATTTCCAGTTATAGTATCTTCAACGTCAAACACATCATTAGGTGTATATGTGTTTGAACACTTACGTCTCAAAAAATTATGTAGAGCACAACAAGCCAAAACAACTTTATCAATATTATATACCTGTAAATTAATAGTGGTGTGAAAAATTCGAAAGCGATTGGCTAGAATCCCAAATGAATTTTCTATAATTCTTCTGGCTCTTGATAAACGGTAATTAAAAATTCTTTTTTCATGATCAAGTTCTTTTTGATTATATGGTTTTAAAAAATCTGGCCTCAAAGCAAATGCTTCATCTCCAACAAAGGTATAATTTAGTGGTGGTTCACCGTCAATGAGTGGTTCTGGTGCTGGCAAATTTAAATTGTTTTCAAGTAATTTGTGCATAAATATAGTATTTTCGATTACTCCTCCATCAGATACGCGGCCATTGGTTCCAACATCACACATTATAAATTCATAGTTACCATTTGCAATTGCCATCAAGACAATACTGTGCGTTTTTTTATAGTTGTAGTAATAGGATCCACTTCCAGAAGGTGCCACAATCTGTATATGTTTTCCATCTACAGCCCCCAAGCAATGGGGATAATTCCATTTATCTTGGAACACACTTGCGATTTTTTTCCATTCAGCTGCAGTTGTGGGAAACTAGAACAAAAAGATAAATATTAATTACCGTGTAATTTTTATTTTTTTTAATCTTTTTTTCAGGATCCTACGAGTCCTGCTGCTGAATCAATCACTCTTGAGTTTGAATCTACCGATGTGTCTTTACCACCCACACCATGTTCAACTTCATCGCAAACATCTTCCAAGTCATCGAAATTACATAAACGTAATGACAAATGCGACGAAGTGTTAGATGTGATTGGAAAACGGTTAAAAAGTTCTTCAACAGTAGATAAATTTACTGATATTGGAAAAGTATGGGCATCAAAATTGAGGGACCTTCCACCACAACAAGCCATGCACGCAGAAAAAATAATTAACGATGTGCTGTACGAAGCTCAAATGCAAAATTTAAACCGAAATTGCTTTGTACAAATTACAGGGGAACCTTCAAGGAGCAGACAACCGACATTCGACACTCAACCACCATTCAACCCTCAGCCCCCAATTAACCCTCAGCCCCCATTTAACGCTCAGTCCCAATTCAACGCTCAGTCCCAATTCAACGATCAGTCCCAATTCAACACTCAGTCCCAATTCAACGATCAGTCCCAATTCAATGCTCAGCCCCCATTCAACGCTAAGCCGCAACCCATATTTAACACTCAGCCCACATTTAACAAGCAGTCTAAATTTAATACTTATTCTCTGTTCAACACTGCTCCATCATACAACGCTCAGTCCCCTTCAAATACTCACTCCCCATTCAATCGCCAGCCCCTATTTAACGCTGAAAAACCCCAAACACATCAAATGGAAAAACAAGTTCCACCCACTCAATCGTCTCATACTCACCAAGAACAATGTGAACAATCTGAACAACGTGAACAATCTGACCATCGTGACACAAATAATGTTGCACAATACTTTCACAACTTCGACGATTCACAAGAGAGTGAAGCGCAATAACATTATAAAATGATATTTAAATGATAAAACATACAGAAATATACCTAAATAAAAAAACTTACCCTTAAATATGTTTGTTTCAATACAGTGTAAATTGCATCACATGTTTCAGGAATTATAGCACTTAGAGCTGGTTTAGATATACATGTTGAAAATTTCATATCTTCGTAACTCCTACCTGTTGCCAAAAACCTTAATGTAGCTGATAGTCTTTCATGGGGGGTTATTGAACGTCTCATAACAGAATCAGCTCTTAAGATTAATGGTGTAACCAAATCTAGCAAATGCTGGTATGTACTTTCGTCCATTCGCAAATAGTTGCGAAAATCATCCGGTTCACTACGTAATTCTGCTATTAAATTTGTATGTGAAAACAAATCCCTTTTCAACAACCAAGGTTTAACCCACCTTTTTCTTTTTCTTCTTAAAACATTTTTTTTAATAATGCAAACCGCAGCAGTAGCAAGTAGTAAAGATTCCTCATCAATATTTTCCATTTTCTATTAATTTTTCTCTATTTATTTAACCAACACTATAATGCCCACTGCGCAATTAGACTGAACGTGTAGACAGAATTTTTTGGCTCAGTTTTTTGCACAAATTTGCATGCACAAATCAGTTTGCGCAAATTGCATGAGCGTCTAAACCGGCCTTAAAGGGAGTACTGACAGTTATAAAATTAATATCATAAAAACGCCAGGCAAAGTTATTTTAAAAATGTTACCTTTTCTACAATGCAGGTTTTTCATATTAAATGCCAACTAAGGTTTAAACACTCACTTTCATATTTCTAAAAAAATGCTTTAATTTCTCGCGGTGAACAAACTGTGAAAATCTTCAAGCTTGGCTTATTACACATTCGCACTGACTTTTTCTACCAGTACTTTTTTACCTGGGTGGCGATATCCGACATTCGCCACCTTGTTTCTTAACTTTCAAAAACTACTACTTGATTCTAAAAAAACTGTCTTAAGAAGAACTCAACTCAACTAATTGTTAACTTATTATTGTTTCAAACTTATTGTTTCAAGAACAACTCATTGTCTACTTATTGTCGGTTCGTAGCACGGGCGCTAGTATTTATACTCAAGTTTAGGAATGCGGCACAAACAACTCAGGGTCATGTATTGCGCAAAAGTTTGACTTTGGTTTTTTCCTAGAAGTATTTTTTTCAAAACAAGCCAGGGTCAAATCTGCGGATGTTACACGGGGTTCTTAGAAAACAAGTCAGGGCCAAATACTTGACCGGTGAAGAATGTGTGAGAACGGAATTTGGCTCAAGGTTTTCTTATTTTTTGCTACTTTCTACTTTCTATGTCGAAAGATTTTGTTATTGAAAAATGTCAAGAATGTATTTAAAGGTTACTAGGGTTCAAATATCAGAAGGAATTCGCACTGAATGTCACGTACACCAAAAATATTGCACAACTTGTTTTTGGGACAGGATTGACTTGAAGAATTTTTAGTCGGTAGTTGTAAGCTTCAGTGAGTGCTTGTGACTTTGTACTATGGTTTTGCCACTTCGACTTCTCTGCCAAAGGTGCCTCACTACAAGGTAGATTGATAAACTGATAAAAAAATATTATTTTCTTTTAATTTTTTTTTTTGAAAAACTTTCTTTTTGTTTTTTTTCAATATCAAGCTCATTTATTTATTAATTATTTTTCTAAACTTCAGACTTGGACCTTCTTTTTGAAAACGCGACCTCTTTTTATTTAGTTCATGAATTTTATAATTTGTTTTTATAAAATTTTGGTTATTTTTGAGAATAATTTTTTCTAGTGTAATTATGCCCATGGCCTCTGGCACCACATTACTATGCCATGTGTTGTTTGAGTGATTTGATATATATTGAGATATTGACATGTATCTGTAGGTTTTCTGTACACTGAAGTTAGGATGGTGTTGCCCTTTTTTCTACGTTAGGTGTAGGAAAGATCATTGGTTCTTTTCGTCTTTCTCGATGGTGAATTTAATTGTCGGTGTAAAGTTATTGATATGATGTGGGAATTTCCCAAGTTTGTCATCATTCCAGATAAAGACGTTGGCATCCACATTCCTCAGTCATATTTTTAGAAGAAACCAAACCTGTAACTCGAATAAAGCTCTCAAAACAACAACTACAACAAGACCGACCTTAACAAGAATGGCTATTACATGAGATTGGTTGACACAATATGGGAAAATCCCAAGAATCTGCCAAACGCGCATAAAGCAGAAAAGAGATACAACCAATACTTAACATTCCGTATGTCAAAGAAGTATCTGAGAGAATAGGACAACGATACAACATCATCACTTTAAAAATCAGTTGCAGCTGACCACGCCTGGACGAACGGCCGTCATATTATGTGGGCACAAGCCGAAAAGAACCAAACTGGAGGTAGTTTAAGGAATCATCCACCGTACACCAAAACTCGAGTTGTTTTAGTAAGCCTTCATTAGATATGAGACACGTCTGGAAACCCTTGTTAAAAAAATGTAATTTTAGAATAAACCCACGTAAGAGTTAAACGCATGACTCAACGGTATGAGCATGATTCATCGCAGTTATGCGTCATAGCACCTAACATGTAACGCAGAACATGTAAGAGTTAAACGCATCATGACTCATCTCAGTTATGCGTCATAGCACCTAACATGTAACACAGAACATGTAAGAGTTAAACGCATCGCTCATTGGGTATAAGCATGACTCATCTTAGTTATGCGTCATTGCACCCAGCTAGTATTAAGTACTATATATTAATACTTATTTGTATTCACCTGAAGATGACTGGAGACAGTTAAATCTTGAAACGTGATTCAAAACGAATAAAGACAATTCAAGTTCAAAACTCTTCTGTCGTTCATATATTATATTTCTTAGCGTATGAGAATTCTTCTTGATACAAGATTAAGGACATTTGTTTATGAAATACGACTCTTTTGAAAAACCTTTAAAGTTCTCGTGGACGTTTATTTCTTGATACAAAAGCAATGTATCTTGTTGCAAAAGCTTTAGAAATATACTACAATTCTATATTTCCATTGGCGTGAGATATAGTATATCTCTTCGCGTCGTCTGATGCAGAGCTGTGAGTAACTTAAGTAACTAGATACTTTTTAGTATCTAGTATACTTAGTAACTTAGTTCTTTTTTGAATCATGCCGAAAGTAACTGTAACTTCGTTACTTTTGAAAAGTAACTTGTATCTAGTTACTTTTTAGGAGTAACTATACACTTAAAAAGAAACTAGTAACTTTATAAGTAACTAAGTTCCTTTTAAAGTAACTAAGTTACTTTTAAAGTAACTAAGTTACTTTTAAAGTAACGAAGTTAGGTACTTTTAAAGTTCCTATAGGATACCAATTATGCACACGTGCCGTCCATCAGATGATGACCAAGGGACGATCGGCGGCCGTTAATCAGATTTTCACGAAGGGACGAGTGGCGAGTCGCGGGCGTCAAACAGCAAACTGGTTGGAACACGAAATTTCTTGGAAAGCATTTTATTCTACTTGTTCGTTGTTTAAATTATCACTTCTTAGTTAAGTTTTCTGATGGTAATAGTGGTAGTGTGTACAGGAAAATGAGTTATCACTACCTGGTAAATTTATGGTATCTAGTTCAAAAACATCTTAGTTACTTTTGGAGTTTCGTAGTTACAATTAAAATAACTAGTTACTCAAAAGTATCTTAGTTACTTTTAGTAACTAGTTACAATCAATGTAACTAGTTACTGTAAAAGTATCTTGGTTACTATAACTAGTTACTTTAACTAAGTAACTAAAAACTAAGTTACTTTTAGGTAAAATAACTATTCCTTATAAGTATCTAGATACATTTGTGCAAAAGTATCGAAAAAGTAACTAGTTACTTTTCTGAAGTAACTTTCACAGCTCTGGTCTGACGACACACAGTTCAACTGATTTATTTCAGACTCTTTTAGGAGATTAATATCAAGAAAATTCCTGTTTTGGGCCAAGAGCAATCACATTTGAACCCATTTAAAGACGCGGCTCTTTTGGATTAAAGGCGTATGCATTTCTCCTAAATGATTAATTTTTTCCGTTTTGTATATGATTTATAATTATGATCATACCCTTTCATTAAAAGTTGGTTAAAAATAAGTCCATATTTAATATATCATTCTTTCATATAATACGAATCCTCTCATTTCAAACAAATCACACCGGATCGGGCTATTTGTCTCGCGTGACATTTGGAAATAAACCATTATGAAAAAATTAACTGTCGAATAAATAATATGTCACGTCGAACGATGATAGGTTGTTACCGAAAATAGAAAAGCACACCAAATTGGATTTAAGCATGAATTATATTTTTAGATCGAAAACAGATTATTTGCAGTTTTTTTAGAGCGATGTTTTTTATTTAATGATATTGTACCATGACTGTGATATTAGATGAGATAAATAAAAAATAACATTGGAATTTTATTTATATGGCAACACAAACTTGTAGTGTTGCCATCCAATAAAATTCCGATATTCGAATTTTTAAACGCTAATATCTCAGCATTCACTTATTTCTGTAACCCGAATTTCGGTTCGCTAGAAAGAATGACATTTGCTGCTGAATATGAAATATATTTTTACCAAATTGTTTGATGATTTCAGAGAAATTCGCGATTGTAATATCGTTTAGAAGAATTTTCGTGGGTGGCCAGTGTTGTGTATCTGTCTTTTACAATAAAGTATACAGAAACACCTAAATGTTTCCTGGGGACAGGTAGACAATGAAGGTTGTCCCATCCTTATTGGGACTCATCAAAAAGCCATAAACTAAAGAAATTCCGCAGGCCGCAAAATTGCGTTTTCAATATTTATTTAAGAGTAAATAAGTAGTAAACACGCGGCATCGCCATCTAGTAGAAAGCATTTCAATGTAAAAGATAAATCCCCCAGAAATGTGTACTAATAGAAGAAAAAAACACATAGTAGTGACATTATGCGCTTCACCATAACAGACTACAATTCACAGACTCTGAAATAGATCGCACCGTAGTACCAACTGTAGTGCGATGCTATTCAATAACAAAGCCGCGTAAGACAAGGTATAGAAGTTTAGTATTCGCATAGAGAAATTTAACCAAGAGTAAGCTATTCCCATCGAGTGAACTGTTTTCCACAGAAATGCTAAAGAAAACCACAATTATGAACTATGCCTTCACTTATTCCTAATTAAATATCAACCTGATACTTCAAACTACCTATGTAAGTCACCAAAAAATGTTGACCTTTTATATTTAAATACCTAATAAGGTTTTCCACCACGTAAAAAACGAATAAAATTCTATCACAATATAATGACTAAAACCCCGTTTTTCTTTTTTCCAGATATTCTACTATATTTATTAAAATTATATTTCACCATTTCACAATGAAATCACTATAGAAACTTTACATTTCTTAAAATATGTTTTATTAATTTCTCAACACTAGTTTCCACATTTTATGTATACCCTTTGAAAACTACCCATATCACTTCAGGGAATCATATCCTAAGATGTCTTCGAACATCACAGTTCATATATACATACAACAACAATAGTACTAGTACCGTCTTTTTCTCCATTTAACAATAGTTTTTCAACAATATTACCACCACTTAAGTTGCTGCTCTTTTTCTATATCATCCTCATAGAACGTTTCTCAGTTTATCACCCTAAATTACTATTTTATTAGAATATATTTATTTATTATTAGAACCTGGTAGTATTTTTTTCTCCCCTACTTTTATGGAAGCATCACTTTCTTCAATAATCTAACTTTCTCAAAAGCTCTATGAGGGTGTCACTCACAATTTCCTATACTATATAACTATACTTCTCCTGAAGATGAATGTTTATATGTTCGAAACATGTAGAACAGATTAAAATCTCTTACTGAATATATCTTAGTGAAGGTGAACTTAGAGTATTATTTCTCCCCATTTAACTTGCCACTTCACTTCAAGTATGGACTACTTCAAATTAACAAAGAGAGACCATTCAATATAAAAATGCTATCGCTCATAATGTTGGATGCACGTCCAAATCTGTAACAAGTTAAGTCAAACATTGTTGCGGGCTAACATCTATCAAACGTAAAAATTCGTCTAAAGTCACGTCGCATCGCGTTGCTCTTCGGCATTTACATCGAAATCTGGCGTATCGCTTTCTTCCATTTAAGTGGGAAGTCTAGGTTTATGGTATTCGTTATAATAAAAGAAGAAAATTAGCGGATAACAAACAGATAGACAACACTGTGCACTAGCCGTTAATTTGCTTTTTTTATTTTATTCAAAATTAACTTCGTTTATTAAGGTGCTGGTAAAAACGAACTAACTTTAAAGAAAATGCTAAAGAAAATATTATTAATATTTGTACTTTCCTCGCAAGAAGAAAAAGTATCGATACCTTATCAGATCAAATAAAAAAATTTCTATTTTAAAAATTGTTTCCTGTTTTTTTTTTCTTCTACTAAAAATGTTTCTATTCACAAATTATTACTTTTAAATCAATGTTTAAATATTTTGTTTGTTAAGGAAATAGGCATTTGATAAAAATGTATTCAAAACTTTAGCTTTTCAATAATTTCTTTTGAAAGGTTATATTTTACAATTTGGTCAGTGCAAATATATTATCTTGAATCCATAATTAATGACTAGGTTAAATAATCGCCACAAATATAACTATATTGTTTACGCTACCATCTTCTGTGAAATTCTATGAACTCAAGCAGAATATACAGTGTGTCCACGTAAGTTGGCGGCATATGGGAAACTTTTTTATTATTAACTTTATGTAAAAAAGTTATTCTTCATAAAAAGTTCTGCATGGTCCAAAACCTAAAATGCAACCATCAGATGTTCAATTTTTTCAGGCGTATACGAGGTTTGTCAAAAAATATGAATTTTGCCCAAGAGCAAAGTACCTTTATTTTTGACAATATCGAAAACTGTAATCATGAAAAGTTGTTCGGTATGAAAAACTATGTTCTAATATGCAATCACACGAAAAAATTTTTTTAATTTTTACAAATTTTGTCTCAAATTACCGATAAATTTGTAAAAATAAAAAAAAAATTCAGTGTAATTGCATATTAGAACATAGTTTTTAATGCCGAACAATATTTCATAATTACAGTTTTTGATATTGTCAAAAATAAAGGTACTTTACTCTTAAGCAAGATTCATATTTTTTGACAAACCTCGTATACGCCTCAAAAAATTGAACATCTGATGGTTGCATTTTAGGTTTTGGACCATGCAGAACTTTTTATGAAGAATAACTTTTCTACATAAAGTTAATAATAAAAAAGTTTTCCATATGCCGCCAACTTACGTGGACACACTGTATAACACAGGAACCTGATGTTCTAGAAAGAGGAATAACCATGGACCAAAAATAAGCAATATCTAATTTACTCTTGGCCTACAAAACCTATTTTCCGCTACTCATTGGCTGAATGAAGTTTATTTGACCTAACTTTACTGAATCAAGGCATATTTGGAAAAAATATTTGTTGTTTTTAGAGACATGCATCGACAAAAATATTATTTTAACCATGTTTTTGAAATATTTATAAGTACCTAACGTTATTAGTTATTTCACAAATATCTTGAAATAAACCAATAAAATTGAAGAAATCGTCCATAATTCTCAAAGAGACCGGATATAGATTTAAAGGGAAAAGTAAGATAACCAAGTCACGGTCTCAACAAAACAAATTTGATTTGTTGAGACCGTGACTTGGTTATCTTACTTTTTCCTTTGAACAAACCAATAGTTGCTATTTCCTTATATTTCCAACGAGTCGCCAATGTTATAATCGACATGACTTTTTAATATTTATAAATTTTATTAAGGTTCGTGCTATTCTTGCCAAGAGTGAACGTTTCTAGAATTATCAAAAATTCCCAACAATTATTTTCTCTAATTTTAGAGATACATTTTTTTGGCGGGCAGTAAATATGTAAATTGTTAGTTTGAACTTAAAGTATCTCATCATCTTCCATTTAAATTTCCACTTCACTTCAAGTATGGACTACGGGAGATTTCTTTTTTTGATAAATTTTTATGAACCTAAAATACTTATACCTAATTAAAAGTATTGATGATGACACTATGGACATACAAGCTATTTCTTTTTTTTTGTTTAACTTTTATATGTTTTATTTTCAGTTGATCATCTGTGGAGTATGGTCTGTATGTATCATCTACAGCTCTCCAAAATTCTACTGGGGCAGTGCTGTAACAGTTGGCACTGGCGACTCAACAGAAACAGTTTGTGTATTGAATAGGCAGCTGTATAACTCCGAACTGTTTGACATGATACATTTCGTGCTGTTTTATGTATTGCCTTTGGGGGTGATGTCGGTAAGTGAAAATTTTGATAAAAACAATTAACCGAATAGAAATTGCATCAATTACAAAGACTTACAAAAATAAAAGGGTTTGATCCCTAAACATAACCGATGTATTAATTTATTATTCGATGCCAGAACAGAACAAAGACCATTCCAAATTCTTGGAATGATTTCTAATCCTCACACCTCCATGACCTCTCCAATCCCTTTACCACTAGCTCTCCCAATTCTTCAACCAGATATGTATTTATGCCAACACAACAACAATTAATTATATGTTGACGGGTTTCTCTCAGACACCTTCACCATCAATACAGGTGTTCCTCAAGGGTCCATCTTGTCGCCTACCCTCTTTTTACTGTATATTAACGACATTTTAGTGAAAACCCAAAATCCAATTTATAACTTTGCTGATGACAGCACACTTGTCTCATCTTTTACCTTGACTCCCCAAACATCCGCTGCCGACGCACATCTTCGCAGGCAGCATGAAGTATTGCGCCTGAACAATGACCTGGAAGAAATTTTGGCTTGGGGTGACAGTAACCAAGTCGAATTTAATGCTAAGAAACCCCAGACAGCAGTCTGCTTCAAAAAGGTTAATATTGCAGAACCGGATATAGTCATGACAGGACACGCAATTCCTCTGGCACCGTCTATTAATTTGCTGGGGGTCAATCTGGGAGGTAATATGTCTTGGCATGATCACGTTGCCGCAATTGCCAAGGCAGCTGCACAGAAACTTGGTGTACTTTTCCGCACCAAAAGGTTGTACACACCTCATCAACTTTTGACACTCTACAAAGCCCAGATTCGACCATCATTAGAATATTGCTCTCATGTCTGGAGCTCTGCACCTAAGCATATACCCTTCGGCTACCGGATTCCATTCAAAGGAGAGCCGTTCGTCTGATCGGCGAAACCGAGCTGACCAAGACCCTCGATAGCCTGGAGCATCGAAGACAGGTTGGTGATTTGGCTCTCTTTTACAGATATTTCCATGGCAGGTGTTCGACTGACATTGCCCACTTGATTCCACCTAGAGCAATGCAAAACAGAAATACACGGCGAACCACTGCCGCTCATCCATATGTTGTTCAGCTTAGTACTCCTCGAACTTCATTGTTCAAGAATTCTTTTATCTGGAGAACGTCATCTTTGTGGAATGATCTTCCTTAGGTCGTGTTTCCCAATGAATACAATCTTCAACGTTTCAAGACCAACGTTAATCGCTTTTTTCGCACTCGCACCGGCCTTAAAGGATTTTTCCTACAGTGCAGGTGTTTTATCATAAAAAAAAAATAAAAAAAAAATAAATTTAAATATAATTAAATGCACAAATAACCATTGGTGACAGTAACATACCAGTTGACACAAAAAGGCAGAATTTTTCTTAACAATGAATCAGACCTGACACTAAATGTTTCTAAAAGCAGAATAATTTATCACTCTTATCCCTGTTTCTTTTGTTTCCTCTAAATCTTCGGTTTTACTTTTTAGATACGTTTGATGGTGTTTTTCTTATTATCAAATTATTTTTCTGATATTAATCAAAAATGTTAACTTTCTCAGTACCTACAGTCTAAAAATCTTCTATTGTGCTAATTTGGTTTTAAAAGAAGGTTTTCACTCCATTAAACGTTAAATGGACAACCCTTTCTTAATATAAGTATTTTATTAAAAATACACCCACAAATCAAGGACATTATGCAAAAATAAATAAGAACAATTTATTCTTTAACGGACACAGTGTAATAAAAATAAAACTAGAAAACCAGAACATTGCATACGTTCAAAACTTTTCTTTTAAAGCGTATTTCAGAGTTAAAAACAGAACAATATCATAATAATAATGTAATAAAATGTATAAAAAATACCTACCAAAGACTAAAACAAAAACTTTTTCTGTAAAACAAACTTTCATTGCAGTTAGAAACCTAGTATAAAGTTGCAAAGCTTCAAATACTTTATAGTGCTTGCATTTAAAAGAAAAACAATAACAAGAAAATTAAGTAATTAAAATGTATTTAAGAAGAAACGCAACAATAAACACAATGTCAGGAACCTACTAAGTAGATTTTAAAATGGCTGCCTTGAGTGTGTGAAATAATTTTTAATAGGCGTATAAAACTCGAGACCGATGCGTTAAGTTATGAATTCCAGATAACTCCCCGCGAATTATAATAGTAGTTTGTACAACAAGGGTGGATATAATGTCCATATCGCACGAGGAAGTAAATTGAGGATGACGCCGTAGGCGGAGTGCTCAAACTTCCGAGGACAATATGGACAATCCACTCGAGCTGAACAGTATATTTTTTCTACGACCAAACTTACAAACCTTATGCTAAAAAATGTAAAAAAAGTTTTCCGGTTGCCGGGCTCGAACTCACGACCATTGGATCCATAGTACAACGCCCTAACTCTCTGGACTATCGAGCCTTAAGTTAATTTTGGGAAAGCCAACTGATTAATGATGCTACATGAAATTAATTTTTATGCTCATGCAGCCGGGTGCATTATTAATAAATCTATTATAAATGTGTCTAGATTTTATTATATTGAACAAATTAATAACAAATTGTACCATATGCATTTAAACTATATAATTTAGTGTCTTGAACAATTAGGCAACCGACACGATATCTAACAGATCGTAAACAGAACCGGCTCGCCGTTGTTTGTATTCTTATTCGTCGCCATCTTTTGTTTCGTTCGTTCGTGTGTGGTTATAATTTCCAAGTTTGTTAGTCGTCTTTTTTTACGTTGTATTCGTTCGGATGTTCCGTGTGTGATTGTGGAATTTATTTATAAAACTTTACCAGACATTTTGTTATTGTGTCTCAAGATGGGTAGAAAAAAGTGCATGATCCTTTCTTGCACGAATTGCGGTTCAATACCAGAAATAAGGTATTTAAGGTATGTAAAATATTGGTTCCTTAGTTTTATTTGACTATAAACTGTACAAGCCCGAACTAACGGTTAAATTTAAATAAAAGCTTGTAAAAATATTTTGAAAGTCGGTCCTGTCAAATGTTTACATCAAGAAGCAAATTTCCGAGCTGCGCAAACTTAACGGACCCTGATCATCTGCCTACAGTGGTGTCATCATTGAATTATGGTATTAGCAATATAGTGTATGTATATATGTGGGATACTGTAATTTAAATCTTCAGCAAATGCATTTTGATTCTTAGCACCAAATAAAGCACATAAAGTTTGTGCCTTGAACTTACCATTTCTCTTCTTTTGTTAATAAAAAAGCGATTTCCATATCACATAAAAAAAATAATGTTGTCTCAAAAATTACCTAAACTCAGACACGATAAAGAAAAATGATACACCTGCTTTCGTTCAAAACATTTTACGTTTTTCATACTTCTTTATCCTTTCTAAAACAGCTTTTTATTAAAATCCTTTTAGTCTCACCTCGAAAATTTACGGACTGGAGGTTAAAGCGCAAATATGTCATTTTTACGAGGTGTAATAATTTATGAGGTCCCAGACGACATTCGTTCTTATCGGTGAGATTTAAGTAAGGAACGATTTGTTAGATTAAATTTTAATATTAATTTAATTTAATAACGATGATGGTTTTCCAGAACCAGAGTGAGAACCTTGTTTATTTATAACAGGGTGCCCGGAAATGACCATGACAAATTTTAAGGGATGCTTCTACATATAAATATAATATGAAAAAAGTTAATATTTATATAATATATCAGCAAATGCTGCTATACGAAGCTACAGACCCGCATATACGTGATTCACGTTGAGTGGCCTATTAGAAGATCTTGGAAACGAGTAACCCGATCTTTCTAAAAATTTGATAGCAGGCATAATTGATTTTGAGCTTTTAAAACATCATATTTTGACTTTTTTATTATTTCCGGTTACACCGGAAGTTAATGCCAACTTTAATATTTCAAATGGAACACCCTGTATATTTTAGCATTTTTGCTTACCTTCTTAAAATTTAAATAACTTTTGTTAATAATAATCTATTCCTATCTCTAACCGTTTTTGAGATATGAATTATAAAAGGATTCTTTTGTGTAAAAACGCTCCGAGAAGAAAGTTTAGTAACTTTGAAACTAATAAAGGCAAACACTTAAAATTTTCTAAGCTTTCAAGTAATGCATAGATCTTTAGTTTAAATCACTTAGGTTTTACGTTTTTTATACAGGGAGTTTTTAAAATTATGCCAATGTTTCCATTTAAATAAATGTGCATAAGTCAATTTTTGCAAATGGAACACCCTATTTTTTAGCTTACTAACGTGTAGATAATTACATTTCCTATCTAAATGCTTAATATGTTACAATCCACATTTTTAGTGGTTTTGGAATTATGAGCAATTTAAATAGAAAATCTTAAAATTTCTTTTTGTGTTAATGCGACATTATTTTTGAAAATAAGGCTTCGACTGGGATTTTCGTTTAACTTTGAGCTTTGTTACCAATTGTTATTAACTGCCTATGTTTGTTGCTTAGCTATTTCTCATTCAAAACCAATTATGCCTGCTATCAAACTTTTAGAAAAATAGGGTTACTCGTTTCCGAGATCTTCTAATAGGACACTCAACGTGAATCACCCTGTTTGGTGACAACGCAATTTTTTATTTTTTAGTATCTACTATGTATTATATATACAAAAAGGAACATTTTGGTAGAAGTTAATGTTATAGGAGGTTATATTTTGAAACTATCATGTGACCCATGTTGTGACCAGTGGCGTGACAAAAAATTGCAATACTGATAATTATGCTGATAAACCTTTTAATTGAAAAAAAATATTTTATAAAATTTAATAATATTTATTACTATATGAGTAACAAAAAACAATCTTGAAAAAATGTTGGCACATGTTTGTCGCCTTATAAAACAAATACAATTTTTTTAAAATAGATATTTTGCGAAATATTAATATTGTTCTTTGGAGAGAACTTTAAAGAAGCCGCGACCGACGCGACGTACACTTGCTGGTATTCGTTCAATCACACGCCTTGACGACGGTGGTGCCAATAAATTTATTTTAAAAAAAATACCCCTAGGTCCTGGAGATGTTAGATGCCACATTTGATAGTAGTTTTGGATATCGCATAACTCAGCCACAATTCTTTTTTTGGATGGTTCTTTCTCTTCATAGCCTAAAATTGTCTGTATGGACACCCATGAAGAATATAATTATTAGCGAGTATTGTATTTGTATTTGCCGATGTTTTTTTGTGAAATTTTAAGTTTAAGAAAGTTTACACATACAACATTCAACTTAAACCTGTCGTGTATTCATATAATATTAAGACTACTTTCTATTGTCCTAGCTTTTGTATACCAGGATAGCAGTATGCCTGTGGAATAGCAGTCAGCAATTGAAAAAACAATTGGATGCCTCATCAAATTCAAGCCAGTATCAAACCCTCTGTAGGAAACCGTCATCAAGACAGAAGAGTGACAAAGTAAGTTAAATACATCTTAAATGTACATGTATAAAATGTTAGTATGTGATTGCTAAGATCACAATAATATTATTTAGCTCTACATCTAGATAATATTTTGTGCCAGACTGCTTAAATTTCTGGCATTGTATTCAATTTATAAAAACATTGATGGAATTTTAACCCAAGAACTTATCGTGTAGTGAAATTTCAAGTAAGCGAAACCATTTTTCGAAATTTTTATTAACTATTCAATATGAGGTACTTGGCCAATATTTTCAACTTAAAGTTCATAAAATTCATATTGTTAGGTCCTTCATAGGTGGTTACATACACCGTTCCTTTATTTACTGTTTTTAATTTTTTCTTTAAACTATTTCCAGAAAATCCGTCATTTAATATTTTCGCATTCACCCGATACACATAAACTACGCATCACATTGTGAGTTAATCGACGGGCAGCGTATTTACCGTACCTGACTGAGGTCGTATTTGTTCGCATGTTATTTAAGCAAAACGATCATCCCCGTGGCCGGATCAAGCCTTTAATGGGCCCGTCGCTATATAAGTTTGTGGGCTGCTTTCCTTCTACCAAAAGTGACTTTTAAAGAAAATGATATTGCTTTCGTCTTTGTCCTACGGATTTCCACACTGTCAGCAACAGGGGTATGAGACTTGGATCCGGAAAATCGCATCAGTCCACTTATATGTCATTAGTGTCACTTGTCTGCCACTACAAAAAATGTCTGCCGTTCTAGGATATGAAAAATATTGGCTAAAATCAAAATACATATTTGAATAGCAACCAATCACTGTGCTTCATTTTATTAACCACCTTGATTTTGGTATTTTTCAAGACATGGCTATTTGTTAAGAAATTATTTTGGGTTTTTATTACAAATATCTCAAGATCGTGCTTTAAAAATGCAAAAGAAAGTCTTATGGCATGTCTGGATTAGAAGTTATATTAATACTATATTTAAGAAAAATAATCTGAAAATAGTTTCAACTATTTTCTATCGGTAAAGGTCAACGACCCTAAATTTCAAAACAATTTGTTTAAAATTTTACTTACATCTCTGCAAGAAATAATTCAAGTATCGTGATGTAGGTGTTTATTTAAAAAACGTCCATTTTCATAACATATCATATTTCTTATTGAAAACTTTGGTCAGCTTCTTATCTAGTTAAAAAAAAGGCGTACACTTATTTGTCTACATAGATGTGTGATCTCAGTTATTTATTTTGTTAAAAATGTATTTATGCTGGGGATGTTTGTCGAGGATGGTATGTAGTAGCTTGAGAACACTTTGATGGAGGGTTACTTAGCCTCTAGTTTTATTGAGATAAGGGAATCCTTCAAAAGGCGTTCTTAAAGGACTTTATTTTATATAAATTTAAATAAGTCAAATACCTATATGTGTTATCGAGGTAAATTAATATTTTGACATTTAAAATTTGTTTTTAATAAGTTTTTATGAAAATACGTTGTTATTCCAAATTGTGCAATGCAAATTGTATTTAATAACGTAATTAATAAAAAAAAATTTACTACAAATTTTAAATTTCAAAATATTACTTTGACCTTTAAACAAATAAAAACATATGATGGCTTCCCCTACCCCCCTTCCGTCCGTTAGTTCAAACTAACTCCGTTTCTCGGTGTTAGCATCGCCTTTAAAGTCATTTCAAAGTCACAGCGGCATCAATCATTTAACCTTTGTTCGAGTTCTGTGATCAGCAACATTACCTGAAGTATAACGTAGAATAAAATATTTTTTGAATTTTAATTCTATGGCGGAAAATGGACATGGTCTCCAGGCCCGGGGGCTTCAGCGAGATGCTTCAGGGGGTGGCCAGCATGGGCGTAGCCAGAATTTTCTCCAGGATGGGGCAAAAATAAGTAGTAAGGTGGAAAAGCGCCGCAGGCGAAAATTTTTCGGAGCCACCCCCATAATTCGTCAATAATTCACTCAATAAAATTATAAGTGCTACCAAATTTCGTAAATTAAATTAGTTTCGCAAGTCCTTTTTATAGATATTTATGATGTGGGGTGGGCAAGGGAAATTAGAAGCGCCTGTTTTATAGCTGGGTAAAACAATTGTGTTTCTTGAACTAGTAGGGCTAGTTCTATTTCCTTTAGTTCGGCCCTTGACGCATTTTTCTTTTTCCATTGGTTGTACCAAAATTCAGCTTCACCGATGAAACTATTTTAATTGTATACTACAAAACCTTTCAGTTTTTTTTTTAAATCCTCATATGTCATATCAAGCATTACCTGAGAGTGCAACGTAAGCAATGAGTATGCGGGTAAGTTCTCCTCAGAAAAACGCTATTCTAGAGACATTATTAATGAATCATTATACGGAATGATTAGTGATCCTCTCCAAAACTTGTTAGGAGACTGCTGGAGGATTTGCACGATGTTTCTGCTGATTTATGACCTGCGGCATACTGAAATCTGTTCAAAGATGCTCGGCGATTGTTTCAGCCTCTGCTACAACACTTTGACTTTCAACATCGGCATTTTCACGGTGTTTTTTTTATAATGTTTGTGATTTTTTTTAATATAAGTTGCACTTACAGGACGAAATACTTGAGATTTTTGGTAGTAGGTAGGTAGTTGAGCGCTCGCTCAATTCACTGGAACTAAAGATGATGTGTCGTGGTACGCACGAATGTTGAAATGTTATTTTAATTTTAGGTATTTTAATTTATTTTTTGTGTTTTTTTTCCCTTGATCCAGGGGGGGGGGGGGGGGCAAGCGCCCCACCCTGCCCCACCTTGGCTACGCCCATGGTGGCCAGGGTGGGTACCAGTCTTCTTTAAAACAGAAGGTTCCCACTCAAATTGTAGGTTTAAATTATTTATTATTTTCGCACGGTAGCGACGAACGTCTGAAATCTTTATTTTTGGATGCTCTTCCCAAAGATGTCGGGTCTATTTGTGCCAAACTATTAACATTTTTTTAATGGCATTGCTAGCTTCAGCTCTTTAACGGTGGGTTTCATAAAGAAATATAGTTCTTCATTGGCTTAACCGCATATTAAAAAGACAAAATGTGTGAAATAACCTTATATTTTACAAGAACTCGCATCTGACAGCACTGACAGCGGCCATCTTTTTTAAGTCTATTTTGTGCAAACACGGAGTAGATCTTGCCAGCCTCTAATTATTAAATTTTGTGTTTTTAATACACGGTTAAGCTAACCGCGAACGATTTTCTTTATGCAACCCACTGTTAATCCTACAAACTCTCCTCAAAAATAGAGAAATGGTATTGACACGTGTTTCTACGTGTAGATAGTAAAAATGGTCCAAGTGAGGAGGTACACCCGAGGTAAAAAGACTATTTTGTTAATTAGACGAGTGGGGGAATATTCGATTCTTCAACAATATACAGGACGTTATATTAAAAATAAAAAAGTTAGATGTATTTAAGTACATATGTCTCTAAAGCTTTTGAAAAAAATTTAATTATAATTTATATTTCACAGACAGCGTAAAATCAAGTCGCTATTGGAAACAAAAAATAACAAACAAATTACTATACACTTATAACGGCATGCCGATAATCAAACTGAAATTTAAACATATCTGCGCATGTCGTCACATATGAGGACGTTGTTTAGTAACCGTTTGACGCGCGACAGTTCTCAATTGCCTCTCACTGTTAAAAGCGGGCAAATTTTTATAAGCGGCCTTTACACCGAAGGTTTTAACCGCGCGAATTTAATCGCACACTGTGATTCCTAAATGTGAACGTTTGTTCCTATTATGTGGCTGTGTTTGTCATCTTGGGAAGCAAATATGTAATTTTCATTTTAATATAGTGGAAATTTATAAATTAATCTTTGTTTTACTGTATCCTATATTATTATTTATATTTTACAGTGTAGTACAAATAAGTTTCAGTTGTTAAATAATAAATAAATAAAATTAATTTCTAACAAAAATATACGTTATAAAAGAAAATAATGCTTATGCACGTATGCTTCTTACTTACAAGACTTCCCTTACACGGCTTTGCCTCATACTGGGGTATATTACGCGCACAAGGAAGGTGCCTTATCTTATTTTTTCTAATAAAACATACCATTACGATATTACATTAAAAACAATATTGTATGTATATTGACTTTTACAATATAGAAACCAAGAATCGTCCGAAGCGAGGAGTCGTTAAAATATAAAAATACCAGAGAGCTTTAAACATTTTATGACATCCTGGGGCAGTAAAAATATCCGCAACAAAATTTTAACGACATCAATAAAAGAATAGTTTCAAACAAAAAAATTGATTTGCGTACAAGTTTAAGAAAAAATCATTTTCTACTTCTATGTGGAAATTTACTATTTCTTTTGCACTATACCTAGTGATTGAAAAAGTGGGATATGATTTCATATTCATCCTAGTTAGGATATGAAACTGACAAATCACAGTGGTCAATTAAAAAGAAACCAAATTTACTTGTTATAAATTTTACGAGTCGTTTTTTGACACTTAACAGCGGAGCGGAAATCTTTTTATAACTTTAATTACAACTATTTTTTATACAATAAATTGCTCGGATGCACGTCAAAACTTGCAAATTCATAATCATAACAGAAATAGAAAATAAGGTCCTGTCGATTGACATAAAATTTCGAAAAACTTTAATTTTACGTGTTAAAAGTGATTTGAAAGCAATAAATAGTTAGCTGGAACATAATCTGAAAATGTGTCTCATTATTCAGCAAATAAAAAGAAATGCTTTTTTTGAAGCTTGTTTAAATCCTGACAGAATTAGAATGAAATAGTTATTTACGATATAAGTGTTGTAAAGATTCATATTACAATGAGATGTTAAAGTTGTCAAACGAGGCGTTAGCCGAGTTTAATAAAATATCGAGTGTAGTAATATGAATTTACAACAAGAATATTGTACAAAATTTTATCTACTTTCATCTATGAATAAAAATATTTGGCAAAAGGCATTTTTAAAAATAAAAATGCACCTGCTACTAAGTTTACCAATCAAGTTTTTTATGTTACCTTTCATATAGTTACTGTTTTGCATGGTTACTGTCGAAACTTTGTCAAACAAATTCAAAAATATAAAAAGCGTTTTTCAAAATGAGCGATTCTGATGGAAGTTTACCCTCCGATATAGAAGCAGCGGCAAACGAAGCGATCTCAAGTTTAGTTCCGACAAAATGTAAGGCGCGGTATGAGTTGGAGTATCAGAAGTTTGAAGATTGGTGCAAAGCTAACAAAATAAAGGAGGTGTCTGAGAAAATCCTTTTGGGTTATTTTTCCGTAAAGCAACGCTCCCAGAAACCATCTACACTATGGACTCACTACTCAATGTTGAGAACTATGATTTCAGTCAAGAAAAACAAGATATAAGCAGATTTTCTCAACTAATCGCATTTTTAAAAAGAAGTTCAGAGGGTTACAAGGCCAAAAAGTCCAAAGTTAAAGTGTTATATTTTAATTAAAAATTGGTAATTAATTTTATAATGTTAATAATAAATCATTCTTCTAAAAAGTGTGGTTTTATGTAACAGCAAAATTTTAATAAAACAATTTTTTTTCATTACAGCACTAGTGCTGTAAAGGCATCTATTACAGCACTAGTGCTATAATAGATGCCCTTACAAAACGATTTACAGAACTGTAAAATTCATATTACTAAATGAAAGTAGATAAAATATATAAATTAATCAATCACATGACTCGAATCAAAATTTAAGTCAGAAGCTCTGACGTGCATCTAGCCAGTAATTGTACGGACTTCCGTACTCTACCTTTGTTTCATCATGCGAGCTCGATTTGTAATTGACCAATTTTTTTAAAAATTTCAGTCCATTTCTTCGAACGGCAGCCCCTATAGTACTCCAGTATCGACATCGTCTAAGCAACAACTTCAAATAAGACACTCGGGAACATCCAATCAGACTGTGAGCGGAAGTCCGTCGTGTAGTGAACACGTTCTCAGGGCAAGAAAGGGAGTTATTCGAATGCTTATAGTTGTGGTAAGTTTAGGTTTATTGATTCAGAATGTTAATTGGTGGAGTTACAGATGGTAATTGCGATTAAAATATACAAAGGGCATTGAAAAATGCTCATTTACAATGAGACAAAATATCGTTGGTTCTTTAAATTTTCTTCAATTAATTAGTGTTGAAACTAAACTAATTAACCTAATTTTAATAGAAAAATTAAATACATGTCGTGATTTAAAAATAATTTATTTATTGGTAAAATTGGGACAATATGTATATTGTGATGGGCAGAACAGAGATCGTTATATACTAGCTACAAATTAAAAAACCAAGTTAATTTAAATATATAATATAATATTTGATTGCTAGCAACACTAAGCTCTTGAGTCTTATTTTTATTAAACTATAAGATATATAAGAAAACCACCTTTTCGTATCCTCCAGAAGCAGTTGTGAAGCTAACTCAAAAAAATGTCAGACTAGAAGCTGAAATAATAAAAGAAGTGTCATCTGCATATATGGTCAAGTGACAAGTCCGTTGCATTTAATAACACAGATCATTAATATAAATAATAAATAGAAGGGGCCCAAAGACGGATCTCTGCGGTACTCCATATCTAAAATTATCCAACTCAGATCTGACACCCTTAATTTTCACAAACTGCTGCCTGCCAGACAAATATGATTTAATAAGGTCCAAGGGAACACCTCATACCATACCTAGTGGTTTATTTTTTTTAGAAAAAGTTTATAACAGACACAGTCGAAAACTTTCGTTAGATCATACAAAGCTTTGAATTTCAATATTTAAAGAACGACGGATCAGTGCAAAAATGTGGCAACCGTTTTCGATCGATTTCAGACACAAGATATTGTATTATTTTACGCAATAAAAGACGGCGCGCTCCGACGTCACGTCGGTTCTTACGTAGCGAATGAATCATAGTGCGCCTATCTATTCGGCTTTCTTTAAATGTTGAAATTTAAAGCACAAAGTTATTAATGAAAGTTTTGCAGACAGTAAATCTTACAATAAAATCTAGTAAATCTTACAATAAAGGCCAACCTCGCGTAAAAACCTGACTTTTACTCTACCAACTCCAAAGACAAATACACTAAAGTTTTATCCATTACACCAAATATGTGAAAAATATAAAAAAATTCAAAACCAGTTAGATATACATGCCTGCACTGTGGCCTCCGTTAAACGCCTGACTCTGTAATTATTTTTATATTATATATTATTGTGTAATTATTTTTACTATATCTACGTTGTTCTTTTTTAAAATGCTTTGTATTATGTTAAACCTTTTTTTTTATATCCCATTCGATAATTGGATATCTGATTCTGTAGAATGTGGTAATATTAAATAAATAAATAAATAAAATCTAGTACATTTTACAATAAAGTCTAGTAAATCTTACAATAAAATCTAGTACATTTTACAATAAAGTCTAGTAAATCTTACATGGAAATCTAGTACATTTTACAATAAAGTCTAGTAAATCTTACAATAAAATCTAGTAAATCTTACAATAAAATCTAGTACATTTTACAATAAAGTCTAGTAAATCTTACAATAAAATCTAGTAAATCTTACAATAAAATCTAGTAAATATTACAATAAAATCTAGTAAATCTTACAATAAAATCTAGTAAATCTTACAATAAAATCTAGTAAATCTTACAATAAAATCTAGTAAATAATACAATAAAATCTAGTAAATTTTACAATAAAATATAGGAAAAGCAAATAAAAAAATAATATTACTATTAAAAAATATCGTAATAGTTAATAAAAATTTTCATAAATTTTAATAGAAACTATTATGAAGTTTATATTATAGAACTATTATAATAATTTATATTACCAAAAATAATACCCGTCACTAAATTAAATATAATAATTTTCATTGTAAACGGTATTATTCTGGATTATGATCCATGATTGAGGATATATATTACTAGAAATTATAATACATATTATTATGTCTTATACGTTGTTTTAAAAAATTTTCTTCGTGTAATTTGCAGCTTTTCGTAAATTTTACATTTTTGTATGAAATTACCTAGAACTCATCACGAAGAGGTGACTGCTATTCGAGTTACATCCACAACCTTCTCAACTCAAATTGGAGGGTGGTACCACCAATGACGTACCTTAAAAGCAGATTTTTAATTAAATTTTAGCATTATTGATCAATGTTGCTCTAATGTAGCAATCTTTGTCTTCTTCTCCACACACTTTTTCTACAGACTCCGTGACAAGCTTTACGCATCTTTCTACTGCTTGGGTGTGACATGGAAAATGTATAACATAAAAATCAGGCAGACTTTTGTCTGCCAGAAACAAAGAAATAATTTTGGCTGTTAAGCTTTCCAATATAGGAGACGGCGACAGCTTACATTTGGTCAAGTCTATTAACTCAGTGTCGACCGTGGCATCAAAATATACTAAAGGAGCCATAAAAGTTCAAATACTTCCTTTTCGGAATTTCACAATGGACTTCCTTTTCTACTTCAATATTGTATATTATCTACTCCATAATAAGGTTAGTAAGTTCGTTTAAATAAACACTCAAATTTCCCTAATACTTTCATCAATTTTATTTTATTACTTCGCTAGTATGTTTTTCATTTACATAAATAAACATGTCCTTCATAACTTTGAAGCTCTATTAAGAAGACATTTACTAATTTTTCTTCTATAACTGTTTAATTCTTCATACTTCCTGATGATGGACGGATTTACGTGCGAAACATACAGAGTTTCCATATCGTAGATCTTTTGTGTGGAGAAAGACTTCAAGTGTCTCATTTATTATTACTTCACTGTAAGTATAGAATATTTCTTCAATTTAAATCTATTTCCTTTTGTGACGGGATTGATCTAGATTATGGCACTGTCTAGTATTATCGAATTACGTATCTAACTGGTAGCGTTTAAGACTCAATGGTAGCGTATCCCTAGCCGAACCTCTAGATCCTTCCCTTCACAGTGAGTTTAGAATTTATCCCGGAAATAACTACCTGACTACACTTTTATCGCAAGAGCACTCTGGTCGTGTCGTGACATTTTCCCTTGGATTGTTAATTAAGGTGTTAATTGATATTATACGACTTACCAATCGGGCCTTCACCAGATATTTCAGCTCTGCCTCGATAGTCCTTAGGAACGGCGCGGTCTACGCGCGAACGCGAACCATCCACTCTTGTTAGCGTGAATCCCCTATCCCCTTGTTTATAGTGAGCAATAAAACACTATATTTTCAAAACACTTAAATCTATTAACAACAAGAGATAAAGAAAAATAAACTTTACAATATTAAACTTAAGATATTTACAAGATAAGTGTAAGAGAATAAAGAGAGGTGTTTTACTGAAATGATATCCAATATGCAATGCAAACCCAGACATGCATTTACTATGAAAGAGAACAATCTCGAAAATAAACCCTTGATATGAGAAAACCACCCAATCTGATTCAGTTAAAATAAAGAAAACCCTGAAGTTAATCCTAAGATTGAAGAGTCCTAAACGACGATCGTAAACCCTGATATTTAATCCCATCTTTGCACTTTGAATTAAGATTCACTTTCACAAGAACAACAAGCGCGAAAACGGAACTATTGATTTTTAGGAGACTTGTTCGTAAGACGTAAAACTCGGAACTGTCGCGTAAGAATAACCTTTCGTAACTTTCCCGTACAAACTATCCCTTTGAAACCTTTCATTACGAAAACGAACTTGGAACTTTCCCGTCCCAATAACCCCGAGGAACTCCCTTTTCAGATTTTCCAATATCCGTTCTGACCTCTTGACCATCTAACTACCCCCCCTTAATTATGTCTTTTACCCAATAGGGTGACTTTACCCTTCTCGGACCAATCCGGGTCCTCGTTACTCGTTGGCCATTTGCCTTAGGTACTGAGAGATTTAACCAATAGATAATAGATGGCCCCAGTCTCACGATTTGAGAATAAAATACTAACCTTCTCTCTAACTTACTTATTCACTAATTTATACAAAGGTACTAGAGAATTACTACATCTAAAGCCTAGAGTCGGATGCTTTTAAAAACCCATTTAAACGTTAACCTAGTGCCAACGTGTGTAAATACACTATCTACAAATGGGAAAAGAAAACACCCGGGGGAAAAGGCTTGTACATATATAATTGAATCCGGCAAGACGCAAATCCACTACTTTTAATGATATATTCGTTTTTCCTTTATTATTGACAATATATGGTTCATACAATATATGAAACGTAAAATAGCCATAAAAAGCCCTCCGGCGAGTGACTATTTGTTTCCCCGAACCCTGTCAGCTTGATGCTTTATGGCTGGGACAATCGACATTAGATATTTTACTTTAGCTTTAAGAAAGATGGTACCCATCTGTTCGGACCTAAGGGCTGTTAAGGATGTAATTTATCCCAAAGTACAGTTGGGTATCCTTTTGTGAATTTTGTTAACTTACGACCAAAAAGTTTCTAAATTGCTTTATTGGCGACTTTCTCCAAACGATATTTTTTTCCCTGTCGGGTTAATGAGAACCAAATGTTCTCCGTAAAACGTGATCTTTACAAAAAGAACCGAAAAATAAAACTAGAAATCACGTTCTATTACACTTTTTAAAAATCAAAGAAAAAAATTGTTAAATATATAGGTTTACTCCACCGTATACTAGGTTTCCCTAAAATTAAATTATACAAATTTATTTGTTTGAAATATTGTACTTTAATATGAAATTTAATTTAGATGATTATTTATTTTAACCATTTGCAGTTTAAAATAACTTTTATAACTTTATTGCTACTTTCCAGTTTTTCCAAATAAATCTGAATTATCTATAGGATAATATAGATAGAACATATTATTTTATTTGCTACTACTACTATCGTATATCCAAATTTTCAAAAAATTTACAAAGAAGAGTACAAACATAAAATTGATAAATGTAAAAACAAAATCGATGTATAACAATAAAAAATTAATGTCTTAAAAGAGAGTCGGTCTGACAGACCCGTGCCGTGAAGCGTGTATCCCTGTTTGATTGTTTAAAAAAAGTATTCCTTTTCACTTTACGTTTGGCTGTATAGCTAATTAGCAAAATGCCAATTAAAAAAATAATGATGTTGGTTAAAAATAGTAGTTTGTACAACAGCGTGACGCCGTAGGCGGAGTGCTTAAACTTCCGAGCGCAATATGGACAATCCACTCGAGTTGTACCGGATATTTTTTCTACGACTTAACTTCCGAACTCCATGCTAAGAATTTTAAAAAAATATTATTTAAATGAGGCATTATAACTTGTCTTTTAAGTTGGCCATGAACTTGTGAGAACGATAATACGAAACAATTAAACAAAAGTTCATTTTGAATGCAAACCCATGGACCAATTTACACTGTAACATATTTATCGATTTCGGTAAGTTCTTATATTTATAAAAACTCACTTTTGAATATATCTATCTTTCTCACATTCGGCTTTTTGCAGAATAACAGACAAAATGCGATATATGTATTAATAAACACGAACAATTTATTTTTTCAACAGTAGGTATTTTAATTAATTGTTGTACTGAATTGCACAGAAGAAAAAAAGGTTTGCGGGTTTATTTCTGCTTGCGTAAGAATTATAACTCCGAAAGTACAACAAAATAGCTGTAGAATTCGTGTTAAACAGTTAAAAATGGATTTTGTGCATTAATATGAATGTTTAACGTCGCTATGATCCAATTTTTCAAAATAATTGCCAATTTACAAACTAGCAACACTGTTAACGTGGACAGAGAGTGGCAATAATGTAAAAAGAAATAACCTTAAAAATTTTAGTAAAAAATAGATTTCTTTCTAGAAATCTTATAATTTCGTCTGTTTTATCGGGTTATCTTTATGTTCCACCATTTAAGTAATGATTACCAGTTAATTTTCTATGTTTGTTGCGTATAATAAAAGTTTTAAAATTATTTTGGGTTGGATCCCCGTTTAAAATATATCGGAAAATAACCCCGTGCGTACGTATAATGTATAATATTAATATGAAAAAAAAATAACTAAGGTTAGTAAGAAAACGTTCATTTGGTAGGTATATAGTACATTTTATGCAAAGCTTGTAGTAATTGTCTAGAAATGAGTAGAAATAAAGATATTTTTGAAATAAGGAAGATCGTCTGTGTGCAAATCTTTAGTTCGGTCAGAAAATTACAATAATTTGGTAGAAATATATTTTGGTATTAATTTTGTTATTATACCTTCAATTTTTGCACCATTTCGTGTACTCTTTAGGAAAATATTGTGTATACATAGACTCTGGGATAAATGTTTTAATTTAAATTTAAAAAGAACAAATTTCATCTGAGAGATTTGCATATTTTTGAAGCATATTGTTAACCTAACTTCTCTCAACTGTCAGAAAACGAATTTACAACATGTAAATTTGGCTTCTCTGTAATTGACTACTGCGATTGGTCAGTTTCATAACCTGACTAGGATGGATATGAAATTTTGCCGCACAGTTAACTGGAATAGCCTACTTTACCCGCCACTTAAGTGTAAAGGAAACTCCAAGAAATTTCCATGTGGAAGTAGAAAAAATCATTTACACATTTATTTCTTTTTTACTTTTTTAGATACACAATGTAAAAATCTTATTTTTTCTTGCACTGTAGAAGTTAATCATTGATCATTGTTACGAACGATAAGGGATATTGCAGCGATATTAACTCGTATAAAATAGTTCACGAACCGCAGTTACTACAAACTGGATTCCAAATAGCTACATAATGCAGTGGTAGAAGGAAAATTGCACAAGTTACCATAAAAGCTCAATAATTTACTGATAGTCTAGCATAAAGCTCAAATAAAAAGGAATGTTATGTTTAATAAATTATAAAGTTGTGTTTTCTTGCCCGTCTTTAGAATTAGGCTTTTTTTCGAGGAGGCCTACAGTTTAACGTGGGTATTGAACCACGATCCTGAAACGATGCCACACATAAGGGCTATCAACCTTCTGTTTCTTGCATTATTGCATGACCTACTGATTGGGGAGGATGTGTATCCTCTTTCGCACCCCACGAGATATCCGATCTCATCTGACCTGATTAACGATGTAAATAGTGTTTGTATTTAGGTAATGACTTTCCTATGAGTTCCAATAAGGACGAAACGATGGTCATTGTCTACAGGAACATCCGAAAGTAAGTTTAACTCAACTATATCGGGATTTGCGGTTTAATGTTAATTTTATAAGAAAAGTTTACAAAAAGCATCACTACAAACCATTTAAACCAAAATTTATACATTCGTTGTTACCGGGAGATATGGATAAAAAGCTAGATTTTTGCTTTTGGATGATGGGACATTTTGAGGAAGATAGACATTTTTCTTCTAAAATATTGTTTACCGATGAGGCAATGTTTACTACTAATGGCATTTTTTCGTCGCAAAACTCTCGCTGTTGGAGTACTGAAAATCCAAACTTCAGAAAAAATAAACATATGGTGTGGTATTGTCAATAATATGATTTTAGGACCGGTCTTTTTTGATAATAATGTAAATGGGAACATTTTTCTAAATTTTCTACAAACAGAATTTATGGACTTAATTGAAGAGTTGCCATTAGCAATAAGGCATGAATTAATATTTCAACTTGATGCCTTGCCATTTTTCCGCACAAGTAAGGGAATAGCTTAATGTAAATTTTCCAAATAGATGGATTGGGCGCGCTACGTACAATGACAACCAATTTACGAATTGGAAGATTAAAAGAAATTGTTTATAAGGATAGACTTGCCAATGGCAATGAATTAAGAAACAGAATTATACGAGCCTGCAACGACTTACAAGAAGTTGAAATTAAAAACGCAGTTCGAAGATTTAGAAAAAACCTAGTGAAATTCATTGAAAATGATGGTGGCTCAGCTGAAGCTTACTAAGAAGAACAGTTTTTTATTCTTCCAAAATTTGCAACCACAAAATTTGCCGTTATCTAAACAAAAAAATTTAAAAAAAAATCTTAGTAGGTGGCTGTGATTTTATATTCTGACATAATATTTAATACTTAATAACTAATTTTTAATAAATTTGTTTGTATCATGTAGATTACTGTTTTACTCTTAGAATATTAACATATTTTCGTGTTTTTTTAACCACCCTGTACGTTATAACTGTAATTTTTAAAACAATATCACTTTTTAAGGTAAGCAAAACTTTTATGAAGAATAAGTTTTTCTCGTAAAATCAAGTTTTCCATATGTTGCCAATATTCATACACAAGCTGTATATAAAATAAAGTTACTTCTCACAACCCCAAGTAGTTATTAAAGAAAAATCAAAAACGTCCCAAAGGAAGATGTTCTTCTTCTAGACGGCGAAGAAAGAGGATTTATAGTTAAGACAAATAGGTATTAACTTATCGATAACTTCTTTTTCTGATGTCGATTATTACGCTGGATCAAAAAAGTAGCATTGCTTATTTTAAATTTCTGTTTCAAAACAAAAAAAAAACAGTGGATTTTTAAATCGGACAAATTTGACCAATTTGAAAATCGTTATGTTATCTAAATATTTACTTCTTGGTTGTCGACTTACGTTTAATTTCAAGCTATTTTTTACTTAAAATAGGCTGAGAAAAACTTCCTCGTCTATGACCCAGCCTAGTTAAGATGTCTTGTAAAAGAAAAGCAAAGTCATAACCTCGTTGAAAATAATGAACAAAGTTTAATTTGCCTATTCAAATCGGATGAGGAATATAAATTAATTTCCCGAAAGTTTTCAAATGAATAAATTTTAACCTAAATGCGTTGCGGAAGGAAAATAGTTGACAGTTTATCTAGTATAATACAGTAATATTAGCATTTTCGATTTAGGGGATTGTTGCAATATTTCTATATTAGCATGTATCGGATTTCTGTCTGTTGAGCGTTAACGGTGAATATGCTTGAAAAGGAGCTATTGGGAAATTATTTGTACACAAAATGTTTCATTCCACGCTATCGACGTTTCAGAAATTTTCAGTAATTATTGCTCCAGTTCTTTTAATTAAGAGATTGGGGAAAAACAAACATTTCTTTTCTTGAAAAAATTTAGTAATATTGATGACGTGGCAAGGATCGCATAGAAAAAATATGATCAATATTTTAGCATTCTTTCATCAAACTCTTTGTTTGCTAAATCTTAATGTCAATCTCCATGTGAGCACTAGAATAGTCTCTACAGAATTGGGTATAACATGGACTTTCGTGCATTATATGATGTTATGTTATGTTAAAAACTTACTTAAAAAATGTTATTAGTCACAAAACACAATAACTTTACAAATTAACACAATATTAAAAATAAAATGGACAGAGTAACGCAATTTTAAACTAATGAATACAATTATATAAAATACCGAGGTATTTATATAGAGATAAATGCGTATCAACATCAACAAGTCGTGATAATTGCGACATGAGGTAACTGATTCGATTCCTTCTCTCCAATTCCTTCTCGGCTATCCTCTCTCCCTTCTTCCTGTTGGTGCCCAAATAAGTGTTTGTTTAGGTAGTCATTGCTCTTCTATTCTTTGGACATGTCCGTACCATCTTAGCTATTTTGTTCTTATATCATCCATTATTGTGTGTCCCACTTAAATGCCTATGTGAATTGTTTCATTGTGAGTTTTTTAATTCTCGATCTTCTTGCCGATCTTCTCCGGAAGGCCATCTCTGTTGCCTCCATCATTTTTATTTATTTATTTCATCTTTATTTCAAAATTACATTGTAATATACAAATAAGTAATAAACAAAGTAAAAAAAAATGTCGTCAAAAAAAACAGAAACAAAGCAACAATAGTTACAAATTCACAAAAGTAATCGCTTAACGTATAGGGTTCTAAATAAATTAGAAAATTTTTGAGTTTCTTCTTAAATAGGCGTTCGTTTGATGCGTCCTTAATTCTAACATTCAATTTATTAAACATTCTGTAATATGGATTTTTTTCGGACAATGTTAATCTGTGTATTGGATAATTTATATCTCTCGTTCTTGTATTATAGTTGTGGTAAATAATTGTATTAAACCTATCTTTGTTTTTATAAAAAAATAAAACGGCTTCGTAAATGTACAATGCATAAATAGTTAACATTTTTTTTGACCTAAAAATGCCTCTACATGACTCTAAATAGGACATTTTATATAATATTCTCAAAACACGTTTCGGAATAACAAACATTTTTTCTAGTTTTGAATTACTTCCCCAAAAAATAATTTCAAACCTTGCTGTGGCTTCAAAATTTGCAAAATAGAGAGTTCTTCTTGCTATATCGTTATGATACGTAAGCTGTAGCATACCTTATTTAATTTGTTACTAAGATAGTCAATATGGTGTGACCAATCCAAAAATTCATCAATGTGAATGCCTAAGAATTTGGTATTATTTTCTGTTGGTAGTTGATTCTGACCAAGTTCTACCATATCTGGTCGTTCTTTTTTACTTAATTTAGTTTTAAAAGGACAATACTTGTTTTATCTCTATTCAAAAGCAATTTGTTCCCCTAAAACCAAACCTCGGTGTCCTGGAAAATTTTTGTTGCATTAGCTACTATTTCTAAAACATCCTTACCACCTACCAAAATGTTAGTATCATCAGCAAACTCTGTGAGACTGTAAAATGGAATTACATTTTTTGTTTCAAAATTTAAATCATTTATAAATATAATAAATAATATTGGCCCTAATATGCTCCCTTGTGCTATTCCTATTGTATTTTGCGAAATTGTTGATTTATATTTACAGTTTCCTTTTTCCAGAATAACTCTCTGGGTTCGGTTTTCTAAATATGATGAAATGAAACAACCCCTAATGCCATATAATTCAAGTTTATTTAAAAGAATATTTCTATCTAAACAATCGAAAGCTTTGGACAGATCCAGAAATATACCCATAGCCATCCTACCATTTTCAAGATATTCCAAAATCAAACGGGTAAATTGAAAAATAGCGGTTTGCGTTGATCTTCCGTTGAGGTAACCATGCTGGTTTTCCGAGAAAAGATTACATTCATTCTCATGGTATTATATTTTAGTTGCCAAAATTCGCAACTATATGGGATTATGCATTGTCAATATTTTAAAAAGGCATTCATACACTCAAAGAAATCAGCTAGCACATGAAAAGCCCCTTCGTTTGAAAGCGGCATTTTAAAAAGCTCATCAATAATATATAAAATACTATTTTGACCTTGACATTCTAATGTTTAAGAGCAGAAAAATATATACTTATGTAGTCCATATATTCAAGTGGAGCTGTTGAGATATAAAAAACGAGAAACTCTTGGATCCGGTTGCACAATTACGACCTAATCTAGTTCAGCGATGAACCAAACTCAAACTTAATTTTGATAACCGCCTCTTTTTGTGTGTAATTTTTTCCTCTTCGTTCGCTGCCAGGGCCATTCTCGAGAAAACCTACAGCTTAACGTGGGTTCCGAACTACGATCCTCAGTCATGCGACACTCCCCAAAACCTATCAACCCTTGTTTTCTTCCCATTGCATGATCTACCAATTGGTGAGTGTGTATCTTCTTCCGCACCCCACGAGAGTTCCGATCTCATCCGGCCTGGTTACCGGCGTGAATGGGATTGGTTGGGAAAACATATATTTTACACTCTTTCCTGCTTTATAAACCTACTAAATTTCGGACATATTTTTTTTATTGTGCGTCTGCCCACTCCGAGGATCGAACTCGGACCGCCACGGTCAAATATGCCAGTAACTCACCACTGATCCAAAGCCGCTTCTTCTAAAATGTTTAGGGGCAAAAAAATATATATGTAGTCCATTATCTCAGAGTGTTGTTACAGTTGTCAAAATGAAGTTTCAGTTTGGTTCAACGCTGAACTAAGCTTAAGCCCTAATTGTACAAATGGTTCTAACTGTTTTTCACTAAGATTGAAGGTAAAGAAAACTCTCAGTCTTCTCCCCAAATTTGTAATAATAGATAGTCTCTTTTGCCCTATAAATAGTTATTTCTAGAAATTTAAATTAATTTAGTCGAAATTTCTGTAGTAAATTATTTGCCAAATCCCTTGTTTTAATTATTACTTATTAGCTAGGGAACTTATGTTACAAACAGCACAGTTTTACCAATATAGTATAAAACTGGACTAATGTAAATAATTATTTATAATGGAGGCACGAAGGAACGTTTTCTTAGACAAATTACGAAAGTTTTTAGTGAATACGAATAGGATAGAAAGTTACTTCAACCAGTTATGAGCTAGGATTAAGATGAAGAAGGTTATTACTAATAGACTGCGGCAACTTTTATACTTTTCAATTTAAAATTTCATATTTGTTAAGTTTCGTTTCTGCTTCAACGATAAATTTAAGGTCGGATGTCATCTGTTGAGACAGTATTTTATTAATTTAATCATCGCCATCATCAGGGCCAAGGACCCAAGAAACAGAACTATTTAAAGTTTATAGAACACCATATAATCGCTAGAGCAGCAGGTGAACCCTAATAAATTAATGACAATAATAGTTTTAAAAAAATCACTAATAAAGTGGTATCTATGTGAGTGTGGGGCTCTGTAGAGTCTAAACTTAAAAATATTTTTAAAAAACCATTATTATTCATTAATAGCCAGGATTCGGGCCAAGAGAAAGCCATGTTTTTGGTGTAATTTAATATATCAACTGAAACTGGTAATCTACGAGAAGAATTTAGAAACATTGATCAGATGCTCTTAATTGTATAGTGTCTGATACTATAAGGGATCTAGAAAGCGAGACGTTTAAAATTTTGAAGTGCAAGGTAATGTCTGTGTCGGTTACCACGGAATTATCCAATGATTCTTTTTTAGAACAAACTAAGTTGGATATGCCCATAGACATTTAACAAAAGGTAGATAGCTGACGTCCCATAAGGCCTGTACATTTAAAAATGGCACAACCCTGCAGTGAACACGGTTTAGTGCTATTCTGATGAAACAATTGGTATATATTATCAGCAAAACTCTAAAAAACAGACCCGATCATTTTCGAATTTCAACGAGGATTTTAGTGGGCGAAGTAAGCCGTAGTAAAGAAGGGTTGTCAACCAAAAGTCAATAAAAATACTATTTAAAAAAAAAACCCTAAAACCGTATTCGCTCTAGGATGGGATTTTTTGATTCTCCTCCGTATATCTTAGGCGAGCAAAAACTTTCAAATTTTGATTTTTGCATTTTGAGTTTGACCCAAAAATAGCACATGACATCTATATAACTTTTTTGATAGCACTAACAATTACGGAGATAACCTATAAAAGTGTCGAAAATGGGACACCATGTACAATAAACCGATAAATTAAAAAAACCAATAAACGTTTTTTACTACCATTTGCTTTATTTAATTCTTCGTGTGTCGATAATATTTACAAACCCTATGAAATATCTCTAACGAATATTTATATTTGTTTAAATTTGGATCAACAAAATTGTTTGTTAGTAGATTGAAGCTATAAAACAAATTTTTGATATTAATATCGGGTTGCATAAAGATTTTTAACAATAATTAACTAACCATTGACGTTGACTGTGACATAAAATATATTGGGAGGCATTATTTACTCACAATCAAATTTTCCCCCTTAGTAAATTAAGAATTAAGGTAACAGGGCCTCTATGATTGTGAAAAAAGTATTTTTGGCAATGTCCTGTTGCTGGTTAGTTAATTACACTGGTTAACAAGATTTTTGTCCCAAGCGCAAAAATGTCTGATTTCAATATAATTTTGGATGCTGAAATCAATCATGTTTTCAGAATTTCTCCATCACCCTTAGTTTTTATGTTCCAGTATATGTGATTATTTACCTATAAAATGCACGCATAGGTCTGTACTATAAGAGTCATCTAACAAAAAACTTGTGTCAGGCATTGCTATTTTATTATTTGTGTATTGTAACAATAACTTGTTGTGACTAGAAATAACAAAGTGTGCTCTGTGTGTCACGCGGAACATGCCTTGGCTTGTTGAGACCTGCAAGCAGTTCCGAGTCCTACATAACATTTATTGTTGTTTTAGTTATCGGCTAGAGCTCGGTGAATAAACATATACGCAGACTTTTTTAACGTTTTGAAGAATGTGCTGTGGTGCATTTTAAGCTATTGTAGTGTAACTCACCTGTAAAAATGGCAATAAATTGTGTAAACCACCCGAACTCTTTTTGCTACATCTGCGGTGAATTGACATTTAAATCTCAAAAACGGTCTTTCACGCCTCTCGTTAATAAATGCTATGAACAGTATTTCAAGTATAAAGTCGGCGATCAAGACAAAAGCTGGGCTCCCCATATTTGCTGTGTTACGTGTGTCAGACTTCTTACAGCGTGGGCAAAAGGTAAACGACATATGCCTTTTGCTATTCCCATGATTTGGAGGGAACCATCAGACCATATTACCGATTGCTATTTTTGTCTTACAAATATCAGTGGTATAACTTCTAAATCCAAACATACTGTTAAATATCCTCATATTTCATCTGCACTGAGACCAGTGCCGCACAGTCCGGAATAACCTGTGCCTGACCCCCCACAAAATATGACACCGAGCGACGATGAAACTGCCGATGACGAAGTAAACAACGAAAGTTTTTCAGCCGAAAATATTGATCTGGATCCAACATTTACACCAGATTCGTCTTCTTGTGCGCCGCATCTTCTAAGTCAAGAAGAACTTAACGACCTTGTCCGAAAAAGCAGCATGGTTTTCTTTCAAGGGCATTTGCAACGGCGTCTTGGGAAATCGTAAATCCGAAAATTACGTAGAGAATGTTAACAATTTATTGGTCTCATATAAAGCCATGGGTTGCAACATGAGTCTAAAAATACACTTTCTTCATTCACACTTGGACTTTTTTCCGAAAAACCTTGGAGCAGTAAGTGACGAACATGACGAGCGATTTCACCAGGACATTCTGGACATGGAGAAGAGATACCAAGGCAAATGGAGCCCCGCTATGTTGGCAGACTATTGCTGGACGCTGAAGAGAGATGTTTCTGATGCAAAGTACAGTCGAAAGTCATATATGACCACATTTTCTAAGTAAATATATCACTTTGTACGTTATTTTTTCATAACTTATACCCATATTATAATATATACGTTCACAAAAATTCATTGCTTTGTCACTTTAAAACCCTGCGTGATGGAAAAATTCTAAAAACATATATGAAATATGTTTAAAAAGTACTACCAAGTACACCCACTTCAGCTCGTGGGACAAAAAAAATCTTAAATTTTGTTGACCAGTGTTATTATTAAAAATCTTTGTACAATCCAACGTTAGAAATTTGTAGCACATTTTTATGATGGCTAATTTAAAGTTGCTAAACTTCCCACAGTTTACTTTGTTTTGTCACAGCGTCCTTTTTTAATTTTGACTTGAGTATAAAGTGTGTCCACGGATAGAGCTTGGAAGAGGAAAAACTTTTTTATTAGTAGGTATAGAAGAAAAATTAATTCTTTATAAAAACGTCTGCTTGTGCTAAAACTACAATTTCGAATATCAGATTTGCGATTACTATACAAGGTTCGTCAGAAACAACATTTTAATTTTTGTTTCAATCCTAAGTTTCAATTCCTTGATTTATTAAATCAATTTTGCTTGTTCTGAAACTACAATTTCGAATATCAGATTTGAGTTAACTATACAGGGTTGGATAGAAAAACCATTTTTTATGATTGAATAAAATAAAGAAATATGATATGTATTAATAAAAATACTCTAAAAATAGCCAAAGAAAAATAGTTTTTATACAACAAAGTCGTTATTCGGCCCAATATAAAATTTTTACTAAGATGGCAACAATAGCTCTTTGTTTTGCGTAAATTTATTTTAACAAAATTAAAATGTTGTTTCTGACGAACCCTATATAGTAATCGCAAATCTAATATTCGAAATTGTGGTTTCATCACAAGCAGACGTTTTTATAAATAATAACTTTTTCCTCTATACCTATTAATAAAAAAGTTTTTCCTCTTCCAAACTCTATCCGTGGACATCCTGTATTTAAAAAAATAAATAAATAACGTTTTGCTTTAAAAAATAATTAGTACTAAACAAATATTTTTGTATAAATTTTACTATATAACGTTAAATTAGATACATTGAAAATTAATTCAACAAAAAATTAGGTAAGTTTTTTTATATATATAAATAAATAATGTTTAACAAATTGTGGGTTGTATTATTTTGATAAAATAAAACAAAAATACTTTATTTTTAAAGCTTCCCATTGCTATTTTTATACTGAAAATGTAGAAAAAGCAATTCCGTTTACTCGCTTTTTCCTCTTTTTTTATGTGAAACCATGTCAAAGAAATGCAAAGTATTATTATAAAAAGCTATTTTAAATATAATTGCAGATATCTTAACACACATGAATTAATAGACTTACCTACCTACATGCATTTTGTAATATTAAGCACCCACCCAAAGAAATATAAATATGAACTGGTTAAGGATCCTCAAATTCCCAAGACCCTCTCAGGAAGCATTTAAACCTAAATTGATAAAATTAATATATTTTAGTAGAAATTGAATTTGTTTTATTTTGACAGATCATTGATATACAGTATTCCCAATTCCCAGTATTTTTTACTCTTGCGTTCAACGATTAAACGAAAAAATAATTTACAACTTCCCATCATTATTTATAATAAAAACATAACTCAACGTCTTCCGGGCACTATTCTATGGCGTAATACGTCGTTCCAATGAAACTTTCTAGACAGAGAAAAAAGAGAAAAACTTATAATAAGCTACGGCCCTGCTGGCCATACATAGAATTGGCCGGCGTTGGTAAGCACCAGGGAATTTTCGCGGCATCAGATAGTTTTTGAACCGTTAGGCGTTATCAGATATCAAATGAACGCAACGTCTTGAATTTTAAATTATTCACATTTACAAAAAGAATGAAGCGTAAAGATACAAAGCAATGATTATGAGTGCGAGTGAATAAATAGCTTAGGTACAGGTAGGTAAGGTCATGGTACTGTGGCCCTACTGTACGTGCCACCGCTGACATTAAGTTATTTAGTTCTACCCGCTCACATGGAGGTCTCCACTCAGAATATGCCCTCCTCAAAGACGTCCCCGCACCGAGATCACTCAAAGTCCCAAATGAATCGGCAAGAGATTCTGTCTCACTCACTCTTCTTACATCGAAAACGCCATGATTTTTATAATATTTTATTATTGACCTCAAAACAGTTTACAATAAAACTGGCACCGAGCCCTACAAATTGTATGCTATAAATATTAACATTCAAATAAAGTTATTCTAAAAGGCAAACAAATGTAGTTTTTATTTCTGTATTCTATCGCTTAAATGTCTATATACTCTATTTTCCTTTATATTATAGTTCTTAATATTGCACATCCGTTTCTTGGTATTTCCACAGAGTATTCTTTTTGGTATCCTATTATATTCCTGTATACTTCTATAAATTGGTGTGTCTTGTCCCTTTTTAGTTCTAGCATATGCATTTCTTAATTCATGGTTTGTTCTTGTGTGGTACGTGAAGAATTGTTCGTTATTTTACAGTTTTACACTTGCTTTAAGTCTATTGTTTTGTATATCATGTATTAGTTTCGTTTGTTCTAGTACTTTCAATTGATTTATTTTTAGGAATGTCACTTTTTTATATATTTTCTCACTGGGCGTGTAGTAATTCATCCCGAATAGCACTTTGACCGCTTTGTTTTGTAGTCTTTGGAGTTGATCCATCTGTCTAGCACATGTATTTTCGCAGCAGGGCATAAGGTATCGTATATGTGGTTCTAAAAAACTGTTGTAGAGGAGCTGTCCAGATTTTTTATTGATAAAAAAAACATATTTTCCCAGAACTTATAAAGAAGCCGCCACCGTCGGCGTCGTCGAGATATGTGATGGAACGAACACCTGCAAGTGTACGTCGGTGATGGCTTATTTATAGTTCTCGCAAAAAAAATTATAATAATATATCCTAAAACAAATAATTTGTACTTGTATATAAAAGTGACAAACAACGTGTGCCACAACATGTTACCATTTTTTAATTTAGTATACAGTAATAAATTAATCTGTCGATTAGCGACCTTATAAAATATTCCTTTACAATAAAAGAAAGTTTAGCAGCATCTATTCTATTTTATTGGGAAAATAGACCCTGGATGATCGATGACCAATTACTGCTGTCGTCTGATGTCGGAAAATGAGAGAATTGGTTGCGAAGATTATATAATTTCCTGTCCCGTAGTTTTAGCACGCAACAAAACATCTATATTACGTTATCTCTATGACATTAATGGGTTCATTTTTTATTTTCAGGTGGTAGCATTCGCAGTGTGCAACTTACCTTTCCATGCCCGCAAGATGTGGCAGTACTGGTCATCCAACTACCACGGAGACACGAATTTTAGCGCACTGTTTACACCTCTCACATTTTTGTGTACCTACTTTAACTCCGGGGCCAACCCGTTATTGTATGCGTTTTTGTCAAAGAATTTTAGAAGGTAGGATTTATTTTAAACCTCGCCATTTTCTGTAGCTTCGTTATCAATATATTATCGTATTAGCGCTTTGACTAAATTGAATTTTTAAAATAAATGTTGTCGAAAGCAGATTTGTAAGGAAGCATTCGATTTACAATTTAAAACTATTTTTAATATTACAGGGTGTTTCAAAGAGTCAGGGCATATCCAACATTCCATTTTGTGTTTTTGATCTCGGACGCATTCACTGCCTTACCCACGTGCGTTTGTTTTGATTTTGAACTGTCAAACTAAAATAGGAAGGTCAGTGATTTTACAATGTTGCATGACAGTGACCTACTAAATAAGAGTTCACTGACCTTATGTTATTAGGTTATATTCAAACTTTTTAGAAATTAAAATTAAACATACCTCAGTAAGAATCCTTAAAAACTGGCAAAAAAACCATAATAAAATAAATAAATTCTTTTAAATCGAATCTGCGATTCACACTTCGAAAACTAACCCTTATTTCATAACAAAAACACGTTATTTAAGTCCACATTGCATATTCTTTGTTAAACTATTTACTTCATATGGCGTCCTTACGCAAACATTTGTTTTTGTTCATATTTCTCTTTTTTCTGCAATAAAACCGACAAAATCTTTCGTTATTCCCACAACGCAAACACGTTTAAGCTGTCAATTACCTACAGTTACAAAGGACGCCGATATAGCGCTGGCGTCGATTTAGTTAGTTAGTGATGGGCGATGTGTATCGATGGTTTTCTAAACATCGGTGTTTTTTACTGATTTTCGATATTTTGCCGTCGATAATAAGAGTCACAAACAGCGATGAAAGCATCGATTTTTAACTTTCGATGTTTGACACTGCGTTTTAATATTTTCGGCCACCTTTTTATTTAGAAATTACTTTGGTGAGGCGGAGTTTCAGCACGCCAGGGACTGGCGGAACAAAACATCGATGAACCTCGCTCATCACTAATTTAATTTGCATGGTCAAAAGCAGTGAGTCACCCACCCAGCAATGCGAATGCCCACCAAGAATGTCATCTTAGAACAAAAAATAGCCTTTTCGTGTCTTGTATTATGTAAAAACGTGTTTTTATTTCGTCCAGTTGTCTCCGTGAAACACGGGGTTGTAATTTTCTCCGTGGAATAACATCTTCTTTTGAGAAAAAATGCGATCGTAAAAAGTCAAAAGAGATAAAGCTGATGATGATGCCGTATTTATTTCCTTATTTTATTATTTTCATTTAGCTAAAACGTGAACTGGTTAAAAAACAATTTCTTATTTACTAAACAAACAGCTGATGCTGTAAGTTCGCCTAAAAACCATATATTTTCTTTATTGAACACCTGATTTTGACAGTTTGATATTTGGCAACGTTGTGACACCCATCTCTCTCCCTTGCAGGCTATGCTTCTCCCCGTATCTCTCACTCTTTTACATTGAGAAGTTCATGGCTTTTATTCATTGGCGTCGGGCTGATTTTAGGGGTCCTTACCCCACTTTTTAGATGGTCGATTTAAAAAAAACAAATTATGGATTGTTTTTCTAGGACACCCAAGGAGTCACCCATTTAAATATAACTTGGGCAATTCCAGAACACCCTGTAAATTATATAATGTTCTATTTAAAAAAAGTATGTTGGATAAGCATTTACTATTTCGGACACCCTGTAAATTTCAATTAACTGTAGATCTAATGTCTATTTATCAATCTTTTAATAAAATTCGACTGGTCGAAAAAATGTTGGGACCACGCCCAAATTCCCATAAAAATGCACCCAATTATTATCTAAATTGATAAATTAATTTATTTATTTTAACCCATGTTCACATTTTTGGTAGTGTTCTGTCTTGACTCTAAGGGCAAATTACCAGACAACTTATTTGATATTAAGTAACATCATTTTAGAAGTTCTGGGGGGGGGGGCTCCCCCCCCGTAAATACGCACTGGTTTTGATGGTATGGAATCGTACGTTGAGAGCGGGTCTTTCTGTATATTACAAATTATAATACAAATTAGTTTCATACAAAAATATAAATATTATCGAAAATTTAGTATTTTATTAAATATTGATACGATCTGCGTGAAGATAAGAATTTTTAAGCGATGGCAAAGGGTATTAGTGATAAGGTTGGAGGGACGTACGAGCAAAATCAAATAATGTTGACATTGGCTTAATTATTAATGTTAAAAAAAATTCCATATTGAGAAGACAGGAAATATTTAGATATACTTAAAAAAAACTTGTGTTAAAATTCAGTTCTTATTAGTACAAAAAACAAACTAATGTCAATTTGACAAGAGAACCTCGAACGTCGCTCAGCTTCTCAACCTCGCCGAATCGAAATCTGTCAAAACACCATTTTGGCGCTATATCGTAGAGGGTAATGATGAATACTATCAATGCTCATTCTCTAAAAGGGCTGGAATAAAAATATATGGCATGTTATCACTCACCCTTATTCCAAAGTAGCAATAGTTATTTTATGACATTTTAAAAACAATTTAACTTACTTCTTATTTCCAGGGGTATGCGTGAAATCCTCTTCTGCTCCTTTCCAAGAAAAAAAAAGCGATCGTCTCTGCACCATCACAGAATGAGCACTCGCAAACCTGGAGGTCCGTTTCAAAGACAAAGCAGCACCAGGTCAACTTTGAAGGGAAACAACGTTACCACGGTTACGGTAGTGCACGAGTGTAGTTCCGATGAAGTATGAGATTAGTGCGGCCACTGACTTGACTATCAAATTTACGGGGTTCTCGAGATGGCCATATTCAGACTTTTATATTAACTGTTTCTATTATTTGTCATGTAGGTGACTACAAAAATCTTTTGTTTATGCCTATGTGTTCTTTAAATTCTTATAACGCACGTTACTTAAAAAGCGCTCAACAGTTTTTGATAAATCTGTTTTTTTTTATATTTATGTAAATTAAAATCCATCGGGGTTCAAATAGATCTTATAGTATTACTGGACTTGTAAAGCTTAAAAATTGGTAGGAATGAAATAAGTTTACATTTTCTAGTCCAACATACATTTAAAATATCACCCTTGGCCTCTGAAATTCTTAATAAATTGATAAGGGAACGACTAACAAGACTGATACGAGAATGACAAAGGATTGATATAATTCAGGACTGTCAGTTCTAATGCTCGAAAAAATGTTAAGCAAATAGGTTGAATATTATTTATTTAATATACTATTGGAACAAGTTATGGACTGAATAAATATTGCAGAATAACAAAGAACCACAAAAAGCTGCATAGGGAACTACAAGATAAGAATAAAAGTATAAAGACGACCAGAAATAGAAATTAAAAAAATATTCGCATTAACAGGGCATTCTGTGCTCATAATGAATATAGTTTTTTATTTAAGTATACTTTTTTTGTACGGCTTATTTATCAACTCCAAGAAAATGCGACTTATCGTAGAGTTTGTTTAATGTAAAAGAAATACCGCGCGCCGGATGAGGAAACTATAGATTCAAGATGCAATTCAGCAATTTACGTATTTGGAATTCTGGATATAATATCCTCAGTCGACTTAGGAACAGCTGATACTGAGAATCGCTTATGAATAGCAACTTAGGCTTTTGGATAGCTTAAAGTGAATTGAAACAGTCGCCATTTTTCCCTAAGAACTATACGCTACACTAAACAGTAAGGTTAAATGTATGCTCTTGGCTCAGAGACCTGGAAAGTAACAAGAACACTTATCTGCTAAATACAGATATTCTTTAATGTACCAGATATTTATAAAAGGGGACCTACTTTAGATTTCATCTTATTAACCAGTCTGAGATCTATATTATTGAAATCTTTAGACGTTTTCCCTATAATCGAATTTATCGTATTCAGAACTAACATCCTGAACTATAACCTATTGAAAATATATCTCAATAATAAAACTCTTCTTAGAGTATCACAAACCTTTTCTAGAAACATAAAATGAGAAGAGATGTGTCAACCTTTTAACCGCCCAATTCTTTTATTTGCCAGTCGTACGATTGATTGTTATCTTTGTTTTGATACCTTACATTGACAAACATTTTAGGGACAGACAGGAGTGGCTACTGCGATTGCTTGGAATTGTTGTGACGTCGGTAAGTCTTTTCGCGTGTTTTTATCAGAGAGCGTATTTTATTTAATTATTTTCTCAGTAAATAATTGAAGAATTTATAAAATGAACTCGTAGACATTTTTTTTTTGCTATATACGATAGGGTCAAAAGCAAAATTTAGGTAAAAAGTCCTTTGAGGCTAGATTGTGCATATTCTTAGAAAATTGTACGGGGATATTCCGAGAAATGCTCCCGACTGGAATTGACAAGTCTAAACATGAAAACGATCGGTCCAACGGCTCAGAAAACACATTCGTTAGTCCCGAACCGGCACTCGAAGTACCTAGGTACGAAATGCTATAATGCCATGGATCAGGAGTGAACACAAAATCCACTGGAGTAACAGACAGGGATTAGCTCATAGCAAAAGCTTCATTGGGGATCCAGACCCAAGACTTATGAAACACCTGCTTTAAATGAACAGAAACTAGCTGAGAACCATTACAGGAATTCTGACAGGACACATGTACAAGGGAGACCTTAACTGCGGATTATGGGGATAAGTGAGGGAAACTGTACAGCACATAGGTTGCCATTGCCAGTTACTAAAACGGGGAAGAGGCAACAAATACTCGGGCAACCAAAACTGGAACCAGATGACATCCTGACCCTCTCCTTAGTTGACCTACACAAACTAGTGCAAGGAAAGGGGATCACGGAGTGGGTTCGATGCGCCGAACCTGGCCTAAGTGCATACAGCGCACGGACCGACGCCCGAAAAAAAAAATTTGTTTTAATGTTTGACAGGGCATACGCTTAATAAAAAAAGTGTTCTCGGAACTTAAGTGAATAAAAGAATGCAGTATGATATTATTGATTCCCAATATCTGGACCAAGAGGTGCATGGTAGGACCTCTAAGAAAGTAAAAAGGATAAGTATGGACCACACGTGGTTCAAATCCCACGCTAATTTTGATCAAAACTTAGGTAATGAGCAAGTTTTAGGTCTAAAAAACGTTACTAGAAATGACATGTGTACCGTCGCGTCGGCTGCCACTAAACTCTTGCTGGTAAAGAGTTATTACTCTACTAGGGATATGCACAGGCAAGATGTAATATAATTATATATTAGAATAATTTATATATTTTTTATGTGCTTGATATTTATTTACTTATTATATAAATGTTTAAATTTGGAGATTAACAGCGTTTTCTATCATTAAAAATCAGTGCTTTCACTTATAATATTTCCTTTCTTTGTTAATTGCATAGAAAAGAAAGAATATACACTAGTTTTTTAATAAGAAACGCTGTAGGTAAGCCGTAAGAACTTTTCGTTTTTAGATAAGCTATCTCAGATTAAATATTTTTACGATGATCGATAATAGCCAGTTTTTGCCAGCCACTAAAATCCCGCTAAACGATATTTTAAATTTAAATTTCCATGAAAATTCCACACCTGTAATTTTTAACCAATCAAAACGTGTATTTTTGACAAATTGCCATGGCAAGGAATAAATTTTAGTGGAAATTTTCCTAGTGTCAATTTAACTGGAAATTTTACACGAAAATTTTCAAAAATTGATAAGTGGAACTTGCATCCGTTTTGAAAATTGCATCTAGAAATATCCCGGGATAATTGTCATTTTTGACATTAATAGTTTCAAAACATCAACTTTTTACCAACTACCTTAATGAACTTTTATCAACTCGGGAAATTTCCAATCTTAACATAACACGTGCATAAAATATTTCCTAGTGGAAATTTTGGACTTTAGCCAATTTAAAAAAAAAAAAGCATTCGTTGCACCAAAGAAAAAATCCCTCACCCTGCGCGTTCGGGATTTTTTTCAGGTGCAAAGCACTCATGCTTTTGTTAAAAAATTGGTTTCAGACAAAATTTTCAAAAATTTCCGGAAATATTTCATGCACTAGTTATATTTCTACTGGAATTTTTTTCTTCGTCGGTACCCAACAGCGAATTATATCGGACATTTTTTGACGTTTATAATGACTTATTATTACTTATTATTATTTATTATGACTTATTACTCTTATTTATTTACATTATAATATTAGTACATTGTGACGGGATTGATCTAGATTATGGCACTGTCTAGTATTATTGAATTACGTATCTAACTGGTAGCGTTCAAGACTCAATGGTAGCGTGTCCCTAGCCGAACCTCTAGATCCTTCCCTTCACAGTAAGTTTAAAATGTATGCCGGAAATAACTACCTGACTACACTTTTATCGCAAGAGCACTCTGGTCGTGATGTTTCTCCTTGAATGTTAATTAAGGTGTTAATTGATATTATAACAACTTACCAATCGGGCCTTTACCAGATATTTCAGCTCTGCCTCGATAGTCCGCGGAAACGGCGCGGTCTACGCGCGAACGCGAACCGTCCACTCTTGTTAGCGTGAATCCCCTATCCCCTTGTTTATAGTGAGCAATAAAACACTATATTTTCAAAACACTTAAATCTATTAACAACAAGAGATAAAGAAAAATAAACTTTACAATATTAAACTTAAGATATTTACAAGATAAGTGTAAGAGAATAAAGAGAGGTGTTTTACTGAAATGATATCCAATAGGCAATTAAGACCCAGACATGCGTTTACTGTGAAAGAGAACAATCTCGAAAATAAACCCTTGATATGAGAAAACCACCCAATCTGATTCAGTTAAAATAAAGAAAACCCTGAAGTTAATCCTAAGATTGAAGAGTCCTAAACGACGATCGTAAACCCTGATATTTAATACCATCTTTGCACTTTGAATTAAGATTCACTTTCACAAGAAAAACAAGCGCGAAAACATGAACTGTTTATTAAAACGGAAACTCGGAACTGTCGCGTAAGAATAACCTTTGGTAACTTTCCCGTACAAACTATCCCTTCAAAACCTTTTATTACGAAAACGAACTTGGAACTTTCCCGTACCGATAACCCCGAGGAACTGCCCTTTTCAGATTTTCCAATATCCGTTCTGACCTCTTGACCATCTAACTACCCCCCCTTAATTATGTCTTTTACCCAATAGGTGACTTTACCCTTCTCGGACCAATCCGGGTCCTCGTTACTCGTTGGCCATTTGCCTTAGGTACAAACAAATTTTCTTTCTTCAAGTAGGAGCAACAGTCCTCTATTAATGCGGGTAAATAAGTCATCGCACGATGATTGATCATTACATCAGACAATTTCACGAATATTTTGCATATAGTATGATTTTCAAATCGATTTATTTTTAAAACAACAAATTTTGTTGGTTTTACTGGCTGCACAATATTCTTTATTATAACAAAATGCGAGTTTTTCCAAAGTTTTGAACTGTCAAAATATGATGATCACAGCCTCCAATGATTGACCCTTGCTGACGCTGCGTGCTGGTTATGAATTTCATACCAATAAAGCTCGTATGAATTTTCTACCACTTGTAGTTACTCAGAACGTAAGTAAAATTAAAAAATATACTGTGTTGTGTCTTGAGATGGTATTTTCGTGCAACTACAACGAGTAGAAATCAACAATTAAAGGTCTAAATTGCTGCCAAAACTGTGACGCGCTGTAAATCTGTTCATGCAGCGTTCCGAAAAAACTTTTAAATTATGATTTTCTACCACTTGTAGTAAGCCCAAGTAACAATAAAATTAAAGAATATAATATTTTAGATCTTAAAATGGCACTTTTGAACTACTACAAAACCCAAACATCCGCTGCCGACACACATCTTCGCAGGCAGCATGAAGTATTGCGCCTGAACAATGACCTGGAAGAAATTTTGGCTTGGGGTGACAGTAACCAAGTCGAATTTAATGCTAAGAAAACCCAGGCAGCAGTCTTCTCCAAAAAGGTTAACATTGCAGAACCGGATATAGTCATGGCAGGACACGCAATTCCCCTGGCACCGTCTATTAATTTGCTGGGGGTCAATCTGGGAGGTAATATGTCTTGGCATGATCACGTTGCCGCAATTGCCAAGACAGCTGCACAGAAACTTGGTGTACTTTTCCGCACCAAAAGGTTGTACACACCTCATCAACTTTTGACACTCTACAAAGCCCAGATTCGACCATCATTAGAATATTGCTCTCATGTCTGGAGCTCTGCACCCAAGCACACCCTTCGGCTACTGGATTTCATCCAAAGGAGAGCCGTTCGGCTGATCAGCGACCCCGAGCTGACCAAGACCCTCGATAGCCTGGAGCATCGAAGACAGGTTAGTGATTTGGCTCTCTTTTACAGATATTTCCATGGCAGGTGTTCGACTGACATTGCCCACTTGATTCCACCTAGAGCAATGCAAAACAGAAGTACACGGCGAACCACTGCCGCTCATCCATATGTTGTTCAGCTTAGTACTCCTCCTTCATTGTTCAAGAATTCTTTCATCTGGAGAACGTCATCTTTGTGGAATGATCTTCCTGAGGTCGTGTTTCCCAATGAATACAATCTTCAACGTTTCAAGACCAACGTTAATCGCTTTTTTCGCACTCGCACCGCTCCCAGAGCGCCTTAAAGGATTTTTCCTACAGTGCAGGTGTTTTATCATAAAAAAAACTACAATCAGTAGAAATTCACGGGTGTCAACTGCTTAATCTCATGACGAATATTTTCTTTGCTTTCTTGACCGAAGCAAAACATTTTTTACGTCGTGCCGCTTGACAGCTTAAAAACTGAAATAAAATAGAAAAATAAATTTTAATTATTTAAAAAAAATTTGGTGTGGAATTTTCTTACCGAATACCACACGAGGCCAAATTAAATTCGGAACTTTTTTCTCGCTCATTAATATTTTTAAAAATTATCCCTCGTCTTCGACTCGGGATAATTTTCAAAATATTAAGGAGCTCGAAAAAATTTCCGGAAATAATTTGACCTCTAGTGGTATTATAAGTTTATAAGTGAAAATTCACAAATAATTTAGTAAAAACCTGTTTCATATTCAGTGGCAAATCTCCTTCATTTTAGGAATCGAAATTTAGGTTTCAGGAATTATTAAATGCCCAAGTTATTAGCGTTTGAAAATTTAAATATCTGTATTTTATTGGTTGGTGAAAAACTGACTATTGACGAGAAAGAAATTGCATTTTAAGCAATATGGAAATAATCTATTTTTCTACACCCACATGGATATTTTATGTTTCCTTTACACCTAAGTGACGGGAAAAGTAGGCTATTCCAGTTAACTGTACGGCAAAATTTCATATTTATTACTGTTAGTGGTTGCACAGTGTTGCAACCATCAAAAATATTTCTCATTTGTAAAAAAAAATCCACACAATACTAAAAGAGTATTTTTTAGCAAATCACAACCATTAGTGATCCTAAAGCATATTCTACGAATACATATAACAGTGTGCGTAAAAATCTTCCTTTTTCATTTGGAGATCGCACCGACCTATCATTACTCTGTGCTTTGGATCTTTATTTCTCACTAATCCGGAAATTTCCCATTAGTTGACAACATTGTTGTAAACAATAAATTCCTCTGTAGCGTCCTTATAAAGTACTGACCTGTCACAGTTTATTGTATTTACTGAGGCTCTGCCTTCTTTTTCAAGACACTAAATTATACAATTTATATATATGTTATTAATTTGTTCAATATAACAATATATTTACGCATCTATAATAGTTTTATCAATAATTCAACCTGCTGAATGTGCGAAGAAAATTAATTTCATGTAGCATTAGTATTGTTGTTGGTTTTACCATAATTTCTAACATGAGGATTTCGTGAGCTAAAACAGCCTGCAAACTTTTTACCAAATCTTTAGCATAAGGTTCGTAAGTTTGATCGTAGAAAATATATACTGTTCAACTGGAGTGGAGTGTCCATATCGCACCCGGAAGTTTAAGCACTCTGCCTACGGCGTTGCGATCAATTAATTTTCTCGTGAGATATAGATATCATATCCACTCTTGTTGTACAAACTAGTATTACAATCCCACGACCAATCTTTGAACTTCTCAAAATCACCTGTCCGAAATATAACAACAATGTATTTAAAAAATATGTCGATGCCACCATCTCACGATCATGCTTTTCTTGGTAATATATTGACCTTATTAAATTACTAATAAATGCCTCGTCTATCCAAATGGGGTAACAAAAGGTGCTGAGTTAATCATTGTTACATCCTAGTAGAAATATCTATTTAATCTGAGATATCATGCGCTGAATATAGGAGCAAAAATCACACATTTATAACCAATATATCGATGATGGTATAGTCTGACGCACGGTTCTAGAGCTACAATGCCTGATAAGGCAGGGAGATAACGGCTGCATTAAAAAGTCAATTCCCCTTAAAATAAGGTAAAGTCCATACAATTACTGTCTGGATGCACATCACAGCTTCTGACGTAATTCTTGATTCGAGTTAGGTCGTTATCTCCCTGCCTTATCAGGCATTGTAGCTCTAGAACCGTGCGTCAAACTATAGGTAGCCAAGTTTCGACAAATGAGTCTCCATGTAGCTCTTATCTGGATTTGTAGGCGTGCGCAATATGTGCAACAACTCATTTTAACCAGATGATGTATGAACGCGAGAAGAACTGGATCATTCAATATTTTCATGTTGTTTTGTGGGATTTTTAAGTGTTGTGTTGTTATACCAAAGAAAACTATTTAGAAGAATTCATTAGGTACCTTTATAAACTACTATATCGGTGTTATTTACATGCCGTGTAATTTCTAACACTCTTCTAGCAGCTCCGTTCAATATTTACATGATCCACAAAATGATGTGAACTGCGCACATTTTGTATCCAGGTTTAGTCCTTCACCTGGAACACAAGTCTTGTAAATGCCATTAATAGGTTATAAATATGTGGCAAAAACTTACTACATATATTAATAGTAAATATTGATAAAGTAAATATTTTAACTATTTTTAAATTAAATCAGGTAAATTAAAGATGTAACATAAAAAAAATGGTTTAAATAAAATGTTAAAGCCCCAATTGGTTTTATTGCCTTGACAACTTTTATTGTGACAGCTATTACATTAGCAGAAATGATTTAGTCAAAGTAAAGTAAATTATGAATCACTAGCTAACATAATATCCAAAATGATACGGTAAAAACACAAATGGGAGACTTAGGGCCGTTTGCACGGGTTCCACTTAAGACGTTTTAGGTGGGGCTTAATTTAAGGTGTCATTTAACTAAAACTTTTCCGTTACACAGTCGCTAAACCGGCACATAAGCCAGCCCTAAGTAGATATAAATTAAGCCAAAGATTTTTACGGCTTAATTTATATCTACTTAGGGCTGGCTTATATGCCGATTTAGCGACTGCAATGGAAAAGTTTTAGTTAAGTGACACTAAGGTGTCACTTAAGTTAAGCCCCACCTAAAACGTCTTAAGTGGAACCCGTGCAAACGGCCCTATAAGATCTTAGCTGAGAGGATACCCAAGGTATAAATAGTAGTTAGTACTCTGATCAGTCAGCAATTGCTGACACATTTTTTCTGTTTTATTTTATTTTATTATTTCTGCCAAATAACACTTTAACGTTGGGTTGCACAAAGATTTTTAACCATAAGTAACTAACCAGCAAGTTTGTAACATAAATGTCACTGGCTTTACTCACAATCAAAGGTACCACAGTTCCACTAGCAACCTTTCGTCCCCGGTCTGACAAAATACCTTTAAGCAAAATACCGTCAACGCCGTCAACCTCGAGACTGTTATACTCATACCGCCGCGAACGGCACCGCAACAGTTCCACGTTCCACTGGCAACCTTTCGTCCCCAGTCTGACAAAATACCGTCAAGGAAAAAATACCGTCAAGGTAAAAATACCGTCAAGAAAAAAAATACCCTCAAGCTCCAGACGGTTACTCATACCGAAATCTTAATAGTTCCAGAGAGTAACCGCTTCATTGTATGAGGTGGAGCGCGACACGATGGTATTAAAAAATACCGTTTTAAAGTAGCAGTTACACAGATACCGACCCACCACTAGTAGTTACCATATTTAATTAGTATTCACCTAAGTTCCATTGGAGTTAATTACCAGTTGAAACGTTGTGATTTAAAAGAAATAAAGCTCAAAACTCTCCTATCATTCAAAAAACATCATTGTCTCCAACTTTCACGCAGATAATATAGGTCTAAATACACACAAAAACAATTTATTTTTTTTATAATTTTATTTATCAAAGTACAAAATGGCAATATTTTCACATAGTTTTCGGTAATACAGGGCATGCATTTTCATAAATATACAGTTAGTATTAGAAATAGCACCATTTTTTAAATACCTTTTTCTCTACACTTTAGCGAGCAACACTAAAATATTGAAAATTTAAAACATTAAAATTAATGCTCTTAATATAATCGTTTATATTACACGTTTTATTTATGTTATTGGTTTTTCTATAATAAATACTATTTTATTTATATTTGTCTTTATTATACTGCCTTGGTCTATTTTAACATATTAACTGTATGTTTATATTTCTACTTTAGACAAACCCTGTATATAAATAATTTAATCCTATAAATTACCTATTAATTACTCAGTACATGTATAATATTAAGTTATTATAATAATTGTGTTTAAAAGTAAACGTAAAAAAGTAAAAATAAATATCCCAAAACCAAAACCCAAATTTTGCGACAAAAAAATTCTTGAAAAAATAAAAATGTTCCTGTCGCCCAATAAATAGAGGATGTGAATTTTATTTTTAAAGAACAATTATTTTGAAAATTATTATTCTTAAAAACAATGTGAAGGTTATTAGTTACGCGAAGAAAGTAGGGGTGGGGCTCCTTTGTACCGCCCGCACCCCTTTGTCATTTTCTGTAAAAAAGTGATTTCTCACCTTTATTATGGTTTAACAAAAGTCAGTTGAAATAATGAAAGAATTATATTAAAAATCACAATATTAATAAAATAAAAAATATTTGTAATATGTGCTCATATGAGTATTTGTTTTTAATTTCTTTTGTATCTTATTAAATGTTTTTATCTCTTTGTGAATGCATTCCCAATAGAACAAATAAAGGGTGTTTCGTAAAACAGGGACAATTTACAATATATAACATATTATATTAATGACTCCTTATAAAAAATCAATATTTTACTAGCAAAATAATTGTTGTTTGTTTGCTCTATTTTCTAAAAATTTGAACTTAAGATATAATTACAACTATTCGGTCATCAACTAGTAGTAATCGACTTGATCTTATGATCACAGTTTTCATGAAAGTAACGAATCAAAAGGATTTTTTATTTTTAGGAGTAATAGTAATTAGGGAATCCAAACCACGTGATTCAATATGGCGGTTGGCTGGTAAAAAGCATTGAGCCACCCGTTAAATGTCACCAGCAATATTATTTATATAGTCACGTGCACCAATTACAACGCAGTATTTGCCAGCCAGCCGCCATTTGGACACATCGTTGGATTGCCTACGACCACCCGTGAAAATGAAAAAAAGCACGGTTAACTTGACTCGAAAGCGCTGAATATCACACGCGTATTGAAAGAAAATATTTCAACTCTAGAGTGGAAATAAAAGGCACACTATTTAATTTAAACATATGGTGACAATTTGACAGACCATCCATATTTATTAAAAATAACAAATTTTAGGAAGCAGTTTAGTGTTACCCTTATTTATCATGTATTTGTCGAGTGATTTCAAATTAAAGTGTGAATATACGCCATCTGAAATTATGAAATGTTAATGATATACCTACTGGTAAATCTATTACCAGCCACAATGAAGAAAATGTCATACCTATATCTTAAACAAGAAACATTTATGGGTAGCCGCTGTAGCGTAGAGACTAGAGCGTTGGTCTACAGATTGGAAGGTCACAGGTTCAAATCTCATCAGGAGTATTTGACTTTTTTTTATAAAAACATTAAAATTTTAGAATTAGGTATTTTCAATTGAAATCTTCCTTCTTGAGTGAATTTTTTAAATTTATGTTTATTGCATTTTTCCTTGATTAAATTTAAAAAATTTATTTAACAAGGAAGATTTCACTCCAAAATAATTCTATAAATTATTTAATGTTTTTATAAAAAAAAGTCAAATACTCCTGATGGGATTTCAATCTGTAGGCCAACTCTCTAGTCTCTACGCTACGGCGGCTACCAATAAACATTTCTGGTTTAATATATGACATTTTCTTCATTGCGGCTTGTTTTGACTGGTAATAGATTTACCAGTATATTATTAACATTTTTTATAATTTCAAATGGCGTATTTTCACACTCTAATTCGAAATCACTCGACAAATAAGTACATGATAAATAAGTTAAACACTCTGTCTGTCAAATTGGCATCAATGTGTAAATTAAATTGTGTGCCTTGTATTTCCACTCTAGAGTTGAAATATTTTTTTTTCGACTCTAGAGTTGAAATCTTTTTTTCACAAATTAAAGGTTTTTTTAAATACTTCTTTGTGGTCGAAGGAAAAGTAGTGTACATTACTCGTGTGAAAGTGATTATTCTTAAACTCGGAGAATTTCCGCACTCGGCTGACGCCTCGTGCTAAATATATCCTCGTTTGAAAAGTATCACTCTCATTACTTGCTATGTAATATACCATAATTTTATTATAATGGTCGCTTTTAAATTGAAGGCAAAGAAGCAAGGGTACTTTTAATTAACTGAGAAAAAAACAATTTAAATTTATGAAACTTATTTTCTAATTTAAATATTGTTAATTTTTATTATTAATTAAAACTTTTTCCGTAGTTCTAATTAACAACTGAGTTTAAAGTAAATATAAACCAGCGGTTATATAACAAAGTCTGGAAACTTAGAAATGTATCGAAAATAAGAAATATTAAGGAAATATACAAAAACACAATGATTTCGATTATTGATATTACCCTATTTGATAATGTTTTTTAAAAATTTTTCATTTGTGAGACCAATGACGTCATTGTATTTTTATTTTAATTTTATTTCTTTTGTATACAAACACCGGCAGAGTTCTTGCTCTATATGAAAACCTTATTTATTTCACAGAAATTTTTATTCTTGATGAAAGTTTCTGCCCTCCATTAAACTAAAAACGCGTTCATTAAAATGTTGGGCATACAAAGGAGATTCAATTTTTTTAAAGTTGCTTGAGAGTAAAGTACTCTTATAATTTGTTTTACATACAATTTTTATTTAAAAGAAAATACCCATTTTTTGTCTTACCCTGTATCAAGACTATATTAAAGGGATCAAATTATTTTTAAATGTTCTTTTAATGTCCACCTTTAGCATATCGGTGAAACTTTAAATTTCTCGCTATTTCTAATTTTTCTTAAACCATTGTAAAAAATTATGCCACAATTCGTTTATTTTTGGAGCAATTGGGTTTAAGTGGATCCAAACAATATTTCTAAATTCTTCTCCGAAGTTACTCGAATTTATATCTATATACAGGGTGCTACAAATTCGTGTGCGTACAAGGGGATCTCGAAAACGTTAAGAGGTACGAAGATGGTTAAATTGAGGCAAACTTGCGTATTCGGGGGCTTAATAATTTGGTAAAAGAAAACTGTAAATATTTCAAATACCTTTGGAGATATCCGAATAAAACCGAAATTTTAAGTTTTGGTTTTTAATTTTTGCGCTTTCATTTTTGACTTGGGAAAAAAACAAAATAAACTTTCTCATAGCCGTTCTTTATGTTCTACAAGACGGCGCGGCGTGATAAGTTTTTAAATTCGACGTTTCGTTCTTTAGTTACCAACCTCTGGTCAATTTTTTTAAATACGGACCTGGAATTTTTAAAACAGTTTTAGGGATTTCTACGCTTTGGAAGATTAGTACAATTTGAAGGTTTTTAAAATTTTAACATTTTGTCATCAAATATCACATCATTAATATTTAATAATCTCCTTTCTTTACTATTACGGCCCTGCCAATTATTTTTAGGATAACTTAAATATTAAAACTACATTCCATTACTGGCAGTTACGGTGTTTAGGCCGTTTATTATTTCGATTTACCGTAACAATACAAGAAAGTTTTTATAAGAAGTAATTTTTAATTAGTATTTTATTAATATAACATAAAATATATCTTAAATCCTATGATTTTTACCTTAGACCTAGACCGAAATACTATAAACCAGAAAAAAATTATTATTTCAGAGTGAAGAAAAGGTAACTGAAGTGTTAGTCTAGTTATGTTACTGTGATGCGCTTATATTATTATGTTTAAAAACAATTTAAATTTTTTTTTGTTTATAAGATCTGATGCCGCCAGTTGCAGGTGAAACATGTAACAAAAATAAACAGGCAGAAAAATATTTGAGGCTGGGACTTTAGGTCTTTTTTCTTACAAAATATCGGGCCGCTTTGAGTAAAAATCGACGGATTTTTCAAATCAAAAATCATTTTTTTTTGGTTTGGCTCTAAATGTTCAGGACCGTAATGATATAAAATGATAACTTGAAAAAATGTGTTATTAGATGATAAAACGTTAAAATTTTAAAAAACTTTAAATTTTTTTAAATTTTTGAAGCTTAGGAGTCACTAAAGCTTTACTTACAATTTCAGGTCCGTATTTAAAAAAATTGACATAAGGTTGGTATCTAAAGAACGAAATGTCGAATTTGAAAATGAATAATGCCATCTAGTAAAAGATAAAGAACGGCTATCAAAAAGTGTTTTTTGTTTCTTTCCCATGTCAAAAAAGGGCAAAAAATTAAAAACCCAAAACAGAAATTTCGGTTTTTTTCGGATATCTTCGAAAGCATTCCGAATTTACAATTTTCTTTTACCGTATTGTAAAGCCCCAAAATACGCAACTGTGCTTCAATTTAACCATTTTCGTACCGTTTTCGGGATCTCCTTGTACGCACACGAATTTGTAGTATCCTGTATACTAAAAACACACTATCTTGAAACGAATCCTGTCCATGTTTATTGACGGATTTTTAAAAACTTTTTAAATTTGGAATTTTGGAGATTGTGAGAAAGATAATTTTATTAAAAAAAGAAATCCAATATTTTTTACAATACAATACTTTTTAGTAATTTTTTTTAGAGTTTTCATTGGCTTATATCTTCTTACTTGATTTTTTTCTGCATAGAAATAACTTACACCCAGATAAATATACTATCTTTTTATTGGTGAAAACAGAAATTTTAAATCTTGCTTGATTTTTTGGTAATTTAGTTAAAAAAGCCCAGGGGACATTTTAGCGCATTCGGATCTACGTAAACCAAAATTAATTTTAGACAACATGTTCAGGATCTTCTTAAATAACGTTAAACTTGTCTTCACCTACTAATTATAAAAAATAATTTGTTAAAAAATCTAGTCTCTCTACAGAGTAAGACAAAAATAAATATTTGTATCGTTTCTTCTATTCTAAACAACTTTTACAGATAATAATCGTATCTAAAACGAAAAATAAGAGTATCTTACTTTGGAGCCAGGGGCGGTTCTACGGGGGGGCCTGGGGGGGCCCAAGACCCCAACATTTCTGAAAAAAACTATAAAATTCATGCCACTAATAAAAAGAAATTCCGGGTGCTTTATTATTTACATGATTTGATACAATTTGAGCATGATCCTAAAAAATGTTGGGCAGTGGCGTTATTTGCTTGCGAAGGCTACCAAAAATTGTTGCTGCGCCCAGTGGCGTATATAAGGGGGGCTGCCGGGCTGCATTTTTATCTCACGCATGGACTCTTAATTTAAATCTTTAAATAATTTATTCTTGGCTTAGATTACAAAGGTCTTGTAGGAAACTTTTAGCTTTTAAACTTTTCCTTCTAAAAGTTCTGTTTTTTATAGATATTAAGGTTTCACACGTATATCGTTTTAGTTATTGATTTTTGATGCAATTTTAAAGGAAAACGAGTAAAAAGAATATTTTATAGAATTTTTCTATTATATACTTGTCTGTTCCGTTTTCCCTTTTTTAGAGCTATTTTAAATCAACAAAAATATAACCCAATGAAATAAAATATTTTTACAACAAAAACAATTAGGTATTTATTTCTTAAGAGAAAAATTAAGGTAAACATTTCAATTGAAACATTTTTTATGGAAGAAGTGTGATATTTTATAATAAAAAAAATAGTGCGGGATGAAATGAGAATGCTTTATTAGGAATATAAATATACAGCACTTAAGAAGGAGTATTTCCAAATCTAAGCATTTGCACCAAAAACTGCTCTTAGATTTACGCTCCTAAAATACATGATTTCTGAAAAAATCATCAATTTTGGCGTGGTGAGCGATATTTACTTTTTTTTTAATCATGAAAAACCGAGCCCGGAAAACGCTGGTTAAAGTCATACATACTCCTTATGTTAAAATTTTGGATTGACATATATATTCATATTTTTCACAAATATAAAAAATGTTTTTTTTTTAAATAAAGAGGCTAGGAATATCAAAAAAAACATCAAAAAATTTTTTTTATTCAACCATGCAAAGGGGGAGAGGTAATAATTTAATTTTCGAAATTTGATAGTAGTTAGGTGAATTTTAAACGAACTTTGGGCGTGGCCCCGAAGATTTTTCGCCTGCGGCGCTTTTCCGCCTTCTTCGCTAGGTACGATACCATGGAATACATATAGTCCCGACTATCCCTCTCTTCAGAAAAAAAAATGTCCTACTTACGCCCCCCCCCCCGAGCATATTTTCTGGCTACGCCAATGTGGTGCCCCCCAATATTTTGGGTCTAGAACCGCCCCTGTTTGGAGCGCCAATTAAAAAGTTGAATATCCCTTGTATGGACTGCAGTTCTAGCAACTTTAATAAACTTAAAAAAAAATTGTAAAATCAATAATAAAAAGTTTTCCATTTGGAGCGAGAATTCAGACGGATATTTGCAGGTTTCCAGAATTTATGCCCAGACTGTTATTAATAGATTATTTTTTCAACTGACTTTGGTCATACATTTATTGTACTTGCAATAAATTACGGGCATGTTAAAAAAAATCGTACAGGTAGTTTACAAAAATTGCATGGACGATTCCTTTATTCCGCACCACTATATTGCAATACATCACTGTAAATACTTTTTTTTAAAAGTTACAAATTGTCATGTTGTCTTTAAACATGCTATGCAATGTTTAGCCCAATGCACATCATCGCCATCCCTTTTAGATTTAAAATTACCAAACATAGTTGCCAATTGGTCCCATTATCCGTTTATATCATCCCTGTAACTCAAATGATCTTAATCTTTATTATTTTTATTTATTGTTATTTATTTATCTTCTTTATTGTCAACTATAATTTTTATACAATTTTATACTCTGAGAGTGCTTTCTGCGAGATTTGCGTGTTCAGTTGTTAAAGTAGAGTAATCTGAATTTCGCTTGTATGTTCTAATTACAAATATGATTGTTTTGATTCCTGCAGCTTTATTTTTCGATTTGAAACTAGCTTTGTTCATAGTAATAAAATTCTATTCTCCACGACCATTACTGAATGCAATAATTCCAAAATCATTTTTGATAATAGAATGTAAAAAGTCTCGCTCTTTAGTTGGAATATTTATTCTAAAACACTTGCTTCTTATGCGTTTTGCGTGTATTTTCATTCCATAACAAGATACGAAATGAATATTCTGTAATTGATCTAAACGACATAGGTTGCCATGAATTTCGAAACTGTCAATGTCAGCAGACAAATTTTAGTGCAAGTCAAAATATGAGTGAAAAATCGGATGAATCAGATATGGAACTGGATAATACTCCACCTGAAATTACAAATATTACGAATAGTATTTTTGATCGTGGAGAAAATATAGTCTGCTACTCGGTTAGAATGAAAATTTGATCCGAGTGGAAGATTCCGAACGCGAGCGTAGCGAGCGTGAGGAACCACGAGTATCGAATTTTCGCGTTCGGAATTTTCCACTCGGATCAAATTTTCATTCCAACCTCGTTACATAATCTACTATTATAAGGCAATTAATGGTTTCTTTTGTATTTTCGTGTTTTGGAATGTATTAATAATATAATATTTTTGTTCAGTTTAAAAAATACTCTAATAACTTGTTATCAATTTTTTTCGATTTGTGGAATTCTCAGACACAATCAAATGTTTTATCTACACTCTGTTTAAGGACAAACGCATTCGAGTAAATCTCCAGCGCTGTATAGCTTTACAGAGCACTCTCATGCCGGGTTGTACAAAGATTTTTAATAATAATAAACTAACCAGCATCTTTGACAGTGACATGCTGGTATAACCTTGGCATTAATATTTTTTTCATAATCACAGTGGCCTGGTTACTTAATTTTTAATTTACTAATCAGGTCGTTTCGATTGTGAGCACATAATGTCATTTGTGTCACAGTCAAACTTGCTGGTTAGTTAATTATTGTTAAACATCTTTGTGTAAGCCAACACCAGAGTGGCAAACTTAAAAGAAAGGCAGAGGCATACGGGACCAAAAGACACTTACGTTGGTACCAGTGCTTTTTGTAAGTTACGTCATTAATGATTTTTTTTTTAGATATGGCAGATCTGGCTTTAATGGCGTACATTGCTATATTATGCATTATGAAGGGTATAGTTTTATATCGTTACCTAGAAACTATAGAAACACAATAAACTATTGTAAAGAACTGACATACGTATATTTATACTTCTAATATCACTTGATTCAGATACTAGGTATAGTTTTTTACTGCAAATAGGTAATGCTTTGATATAACCCTATTTCTTCTATTGATAAATTAATATAAATTAATAAAATAACCAAGAAGTGCATCACAAGTATGTCCATTTTAGTTACCAAAAAAAAATCACCGACGATACTTAAAACATAGAATACGGTTTTCTCACCACAGACTTTACTATGGCCTACTATTCTACAATGGCAAGGTGACGTCTTTTCTTCGTCTATAAGAAATGTCGATTGTTTCTAGTGGGATCTCCCATTTGCTTCTTGGGAGGTCGTAGCCCGCACAGTGAAGGAGTTTCGACGTTCTTTCACAACGCCTAAAATTAAAAAAAATAAATATTAGTTTAATCATGAATATTTTTTTATGTAGATATCATGGGGACAAGCTTACAAACTTCAAGCCTTTAAGTCTAAGGGCTTGTAGATCGCTCGAGATTATAAGCATCTGGGACTCAATTCTTGTAGATCTTGAGTAGACTTTCCCATGGGGATATGCCATTTTCCCTATGAAAATGGCGATCACATATTCTTAATCATATTTAGTAGGGAAAGTTTTCAATAAAACCACTGGAACTCTAGTTTAACTCAAGAATTTAAAAAAAGTGGGGCTTGGGGATCACCGTGGATACATTGCGACCAGACTATTTCCTTAAGGGAATAAATTCTACCGCTTGAAGAATTAGGCCCCTGGTAAGAGGTAGAGTAACCTTCACAAATAAAGCATTCTTCTTTATATTTCCGTCTTCTATAAAAAAAAACACCAGCAAAAAATAGAACAAAGGAAGCGATGTTCCCATACGAGGGATTTAAAGAGTCAACGTGGACTAGAAAACCAACTTTAATGAGCATTCTATTTAGAGTCTATTTTAGCTTCTCATTGGCTTTATTAAGTTAAAAATTAATTATCATTCAACCAATGGACAGTTTTTCCAATCGCTCGAAGTCAACGCGCCGATACGGCATCGCTCCGTTCTTATCTATATCGGTGTCCCAGACAAGGATGCACTCTATAGGGATCTCCTAAACCATTTAAGATACCGAGATGGTTTAAATAGAAAAAAGTTGCGCCATACTAACTACTGTAATATTGTGTTTTTAAATTTAAAAAACCCCGAATTCTACGGAAGATAATATTAGGACAAAACTGAATTTCCGCGATTTCGTTTTATTTTCTTCTGACTCTTTTTGAAGAGATATGTTAAAATAAAGTTTACATTATCATTACCACCATAGAAAAAATTCTTTACCTGCTTATTTGCCAATATGCAAATCCTTCAGGACACTGATATAAGAAGCCTTCCAAACCCCTGGACTTTCTTTGGCATTTGACAAATTGTTCTGAACACTCTGTAGTTTCCAGTTCATGGTATCCTTCTTTCGGACAGAGAGATCTTGTTGTGGGAACTTGAATCTGATAAAACAATACATAGTTACTCATCTTGTTACTACTAGGGAAAAACCAGATACATGCGCAAATAAAAATTTAAAGAGAGGGAAACCCTATATCTATTGCGTTACCGACCTTTAGATCAATGAGAAGTCAAATCTGATAAAACTTATTGTATGTTATTTAGTCGGGTGCATAGGTATAAATCAGCAGGTAGATTGCTAACAAGTTCAAAATAATGGCACCATCATGGAGCGAACACGGTTTACGGTATTTTCTTTTAAACAGTATTTTTATTGACTTTTAATTGACAACCTTTCTTTACTACAGCTTTCTTCACCCACTAAACTCCTCGTTGAAATTCGGAAATGATCGGAACTGATACTTTTCCAATTTTTGCTGGAATTATGTTAAAAATCATATGCTTACTCACTCATCTTATGTTAATGTTATAAAGACCGAAAGGAAGATAATATATGTGTCGATGTTATAGAAATGTGTTCCCATTCCCTTCATTATCAGAGAGAAATAACTTATCTATTTTTTTAAACAATTTTTAAACAACTAAGGAAAATACATTAAAGAACAAGTCGTTTTTGTAATGAAATGTACACGCTATAAGTTTAGAAAGACGAAAACAGTGACAATAATAAATAGCTACGGTTAGATTGATTTTAATATAAGCCATAACCATATCGATTTATCGATTTACACCTTTGATAACTTAAGTATCTATCTAAACTGCTGGACAATTGCTTTCGAGCAAGAAAAGTTTCGCCTAAATTTAACAGTTAATATTTTCTGAACCAGATATGATATCGACCTACGGGTTTGAATGGTTGATAGATTCATCCCTTGGGAAACAATTTTCAATGTTGAATTTTCTTTAACTATCAGAAAATTTTATATACAAGTTGTTAAAGAAGATGATGATTTTTGCTCCAATTTTAATGGCGTGTAACTTACAGAATATTATTTTTAAATTTTATCACTCTACGTCAATTGAATCACTGGTTCATAGCAAAGAAAGTAATTTCTCAAATTTTTGATATCTGCTATATTTTAAGAAACTCCGATTTTTTTGGAAAACCTTGCTTTATTTCAACTTATTATTATTACTTAATATTGTTTTTCTTTGTGGTAATCTCGATTCAGAAAAATACACTCGGATGGACGGGGTTTGGTTTGACGGCATCTAGTGATATTTAATATTAAAGTATCTTTCAATGTAAGTTTAATTTTAGGAATAGTGTTAGAAAGTTAGAAATTAATAAATACATTTTTTCAAAAAATTAAATCAAACAAATTATTTTTGTTAAAATGTTGTAAACACGCTGTATAATATACCTGTAGTGTGATATAAAAAACTAAAAAATAAGAAAAAGTTTACCTAATCTAGGGGCGAGTACTTTCCAATATAAACCAATCGTGAAAAATTGTGAGATACTCATAAACTATAGACATATAGGTGTTTATAAGTACGCCACTCTACATTATAACATTTAGGTACAACTATTGTTACTGAACATAATTAAGCTTTTCATAAGGTATAATAATCACTCGCAAAGTTTGCACGATACAACGCACAGTGAGATCTAGCTACCAATAAGTTGAAATAAAGCAAGGTTTTCCAAAAAAATCGGTATTTCTTAAAGTATAGCAGATATCAAAAATTTGACAAATTAGTTTCTTTGCTATGAACCAGTGAATCAATTGACGTAGAGTGATATAATTTAAAAATATTATTGTGAAAGTTACACGCCATTAAAATTGGAGCAAAAATTATCGTCTTCTTTAACACCCTGTATATAAAATTTTTTGACAGTAAAAGAAAATCCAACATTGACAATTGTTTCCCAAGGGATGATTATATCAACCATTCGAAACCGTAGGTCGATATCGTATCTGGTTTAGAAAATATTAACTATTAAATTTAGACGAAATTTTTCTTGCTCGAAAGCAATTGTCCAGCAGTTTATTATGAGCAGAAAAATAATAAAATGTTCTTTATCACCCATGCGTGCTCTCGTTCGGTAGCAAGTATCAAAACAATCAATACAGGGTTGTTTTATACTTGTTTTTACTGCGTATAAGAGTTATTAAAATAAAATAAAAAGTTTTATATAACTTTTTTTATTAAATAAGCCAGTTAGGAACTCTCACACAATTATCAAAATTCTTATGTGGTCCAGTGCATCGCTAATAACATCTGTCTATGTTTATTTTTGTTCTAATGAATCACACAGTGTACCGGTCAGCTAGTTGTCAACTAGTCGCGTGGTGTTTAGTTATGAAAATATTTTTTTACTTTAAGTTGTTAAAAAATAATGGTGGAAAATTAGGTAAGTAATAAACAAGTGGATAATAATTCAATAAAGTAAAAAAAATTATGTTCCTCTCTGCTGGTAGTAACATATTTTCACTTACTGGTGGATAAGCGTTGATATCAAGTTTTCTATATAGGCTCGGTTGAGCTATCTGTCCTGCACAAACCTGACTAGTTTCATTTTGAGGCAAGCATTGTACTTTTTTATCATCATAGATTAAACCTACAAACATAAATAAAAAAACTATAAGTAAATTAATATTATGTAAAGTGTGTTTAGTATAAATATTATGTATTAAATGGGAGAATTGGGAACTTTTTCTACCCTCTTGGTTATTTGGTCTAACAAAACGAATTTTTAAATCGGAAATTATATGCAAACATAATATAAAAATTAAAATATTATTTTTTATTCTTATGGTTAAAAAATTCAAATCCCTGGTTGAATTGACTAAATTTTTTCGTCGGGTGGGCGTCGGCGTCAGCGTCAATGATATTTTACCATTAGTTTCAATGATAAGAAATAAACCTATTGACGTTAATTTATTCCAGTCTAAAGTTCATCAAAATGTAAATTGCCCCCTCCCCACACTTTGTTGTTGGAAAGTACAAACACAATGTGGGAAATCAAAAATATTGCCTAAAACCTCATAAAAATTTATCAGTATCCCCCCCCCCCTCCTTTAGACAAGAAGGTCCGCCCAGATCTGTCATTTGCGAGGCCTCTTGACTTTCAAGTTTTCTTTTATTGTACTTATTTGTCAATAAAACCAATTTTTTATAAGAATGTTAAGGAAGCATGTTTAAGTATCATTATTAGATGTGTGTCCATATGCATGTTGTCCATATGCATGTGGGGGGGAGGCAATGGCATAGATATACGGCAGAGATAATATTATTTATAGGTGACTTTTGATGGGAAAAGTTGTTGAAACTGAACACAAATTTGAAATCAATACCGATTTATATTTGATACAGTATATCTATAGGCCTGTTATTAGTTTACTGATTATTATTATTATTATTATTATACATAAAGTCATTTTACCTTGAGGACAACTTAAAACCACAATCTTATAGTTATGTTGACTGGGATTATTGTTAGTACATTGGTAGAACAGATTGCAGTACTTCGGATGTCTTCTGAAACCAGTTGGGCAGATCAAAGCAATTTGGTCACCTTCTAGTTGACCGATGGGGCATGGTTTGAGTTCTGATCCTGAACCTACAAAAAGAAGGAATATTAATATATGAATTTAGTCAAAATGTTATGTATAGCCTGGATGGATTAAAACAATATACTGGGTCTCCCAAAAGTCCCGCATAAAATTAATATCAATTAAAGGAAAAAGATCTAGAAAAAACGCTCGGACCCGTAAATTTTTATTTTTAATTGTGCATTTTTTGACATAAAAAAATATTATACAGGGTGTCTCATAGAACTGTCGTCACGTCTTTGACAATTGTTTTTAATAGAACATCCTATATATTGTATTATTTTCTGATTCCCCATAAAATTCTACGCTTATGTTGTAAATGTCATATGTATAAATTCAATAGTTTTTAAGATATTGACGTTTAAAATATGGCATTTTTTGACTTTGACAGGCTGTCACATTGGAACGGTTCATCTTAGAGAAAAATGGTTTTCACCTCCCAATCTTAGTTTTTTATTCTCTATCCAAAGAAACCAACCTCCGATTACCATGTTAAACCATAAAACCGGTTTTAACGGTTTTTTGGCTCAAAACCATCATTCTCTTGCCATTAACTACCTATAAAGTAATTTAAAAATTGACGTATAAAAATATAGAAGCAAATATTCTGGTGTGAATATTGATTATTGTATATTATTATGTCTTTAAGAAAAAGGACGCGTAATTTTTTGGAATAACAGCAGAGGATGGAAGAGGAAAAGGGACGTCTTACCACAAATTGTCTATGAAAGCTTTAGACTTAGTTCGAGAACATATATCTTCGTTACCTTCGTATGAAAGCAACTACATACTTTCCAGAATATATTGACGAAAAATATTTTTGGAATTTTAATTTGTATTCCCTTGCTATCGATCTGACTATTTTTCTTGTTTTCCCACAACTGTTAAATTTCGACTTATCCTCCTTCTCCCACCCATGTGCCAATTAAATATTTTTGCATTCTACAATTAATTCTAGACAATTTTCATTAATCATGTCTATACCTATCTTCAACGGTTTTTGAAATATTTACACTAATATGGTATGCGATATTAATATGTTTTTACACTACTAACCTATAAAACGACCCACTATTAAACTTAATAATCGATTTTCTCAACTCCCACATGGAAATTTGGTGTTTCTTTTACACTTAAGTGGCGAGAAAAGTAGGCTATTTCAGTTAACTGTACGGCAAAATTTACTTACCTTTAAAAATAAAGTTTCCCATTTTTATAAAAGAATTCCACGAATGTACCGGGTGGTCAACTAAGAATGACCGCCGGCCATATCTCAGAAACTAGTAATCGGACAGCATCCGGGTAAATTTTTTTATGACAAAAGTGCCGAAGAAAAAATGCTGGACATTATTTTTAAGTTCCGCATTTTGCCGCAAGAGGGCGTAATTGAAAAGTAAATTTTACATATCTCCGAAAATTCCACATTAAGATACTTTACTTTTACCAATCGTATTTAGTTGTCCATAATAGTTCCATAATAGTTCTAAAAAAAAATGCTAGAGGGCGCAATTTGCAATAATAACACATTTTTTGATTTTACTCCGAAAAAATAAATCATACGGTATTATTATAATACCATAATCGAAAACTGGATGAAATTTGCTAGAAAAAATATTTAAACCGCAGCTCGATATCTGCGTTCGTTTCAGCGTTATCGCCAATAGAATAATTTTTAAAACTAAGCGATTATAATATTTTTAAGAAAAGAAGTGCTACGCCACTGATATTTTTCCATGTGGATATTATTTCTGATTAGCCTGGTCAATTCTGCATAAAAATGGTATCTTGCGTTTTTCTCCTCAGTCACCCCGTTCTTAATTAAAATAATTAAATTAAATTAGCTTTACTATTATTATTAACATTGATAATGCAAAATTTTGTTTTATAAAAATTGGTGGAAATGACCACCTTCAATTAATAGGCATGCATGAAGCTAATTTTATTTAATTATTTTAATTACCAACGGTGTGACTGAGAAGAAAAACGCAAGAGACCATTTTTATGCAGAATTGACCAGGCTAATCAGAAATAATATCCACATGAAAAAATATCAGTGGCGTACCACTTTTTTCTAAAAAATATTATAATCGCTTAGTTTTAAAAATTATTCTATTGGCGATAACGCTGAAACGAACGGAGATATCGAGCTGCGGTTTAAATATTTTTTCTAGCAAATTTCATCTACTTTTTGATTATGGTATAATAATTATACCATATGATTTATATTTTCAGATTTAAAATCAAAAAATGTGTTATCATTACAAATTGCGCCCTCTAGCATTTAGAACTATTATGGACAACTAAATACGAGTGGTGAAAGTGCATACATTTCTCTTCCAATCAGTCTTTAGTTTGCTAAAATCGGATAAGTCGTTTATAAGTTACAGCGATTTAAATGATTAGACTTTCAACAGCTTCCCTCCTCTTATTAAAGTCGGTACGCCAATGAGCATAGGACCAAAATGATGCATAATTGTCCAAGCTTTTTAATGGTTATCAAAGATATACCTTAATGTGGAATTTTCGGAGATATGTAAAGTTTTAAAATTTACTTTTCAATTACGCCCTCTCGCGGCAAAATGCATAACTTAAAAATAATTTCCAGCATTTTCTCTTGGACACTTTTGTCATAAAAAAATTTACCCGGATGCTGTACGATTACTAGTTTCTGAGATATGGCCGGCGGTCATTCTTAGTTGACCACCAGGTACACAATACGGAAAAAGTCATTTTTTAGCAGATCACAACCACAAGTGATTCTAAAGAATATCCTACTGTGCGTAAAATTTTCCCTTTCCCTTTTTAACTTGATTTGATTAAAAAATTATCGAAGCAATCTTTTAAAGATAAATATTAATTTTATTTAATAATAATTAATACTGTAAAAATAAGCGTCTTGTAAATGTAAAAGACAAAAAATTATATTAACCATAGTGAAGACAGCTATACTATTATAGCTCTTGCGCCTTAAACTTGACGCTCGGGCATTAATGACAGCTGTCTAAACCTTGGTTAATAATATACTATTATTATTGTTTATAGACTTAGCAATGTTCTGAAAACTTAAGGCATTGAAAATGACAATATGCTATTTAAATTTGAAACGTCAAAAAATGTCAGTAAATGTTAATTACATTTCAATTTTGTTCTGATAATATATCTAAAATGCGCTTCGCCGAATATAAATGCATAGAAATTTTGTTTATGTTGGATTGTGGAGATTAAAGTGGAAGTCATAGAAAATTCTGTGATATATGTTCAATGAAAAATACCCAAATCACCCGCAATAAGTTTAAAATTGTAATAACACTTTTTTACCATAGCAAATGTTGAAATGTAGAGTTCTGCCATCGGTTGTGTCTATGCTAATAGATTAATGGGACACATTTCAACAATAATTCCTATTCTACGAAAGTGACTTTATGGTAATATAGTTGTTCCCTAAATTCGTTTTTATTAAATTTCTGACACATGGTTTAACACATGTAAAAAAATTATATGGACAAATACTTATTTTGAAAAGGTTTCCCAAAGGTGCCACAAGTGATATCCTCTAATTTAAAAAAAGGTCGTTAGGGCTGCGCCCTCTCTTTGAGGTCCCATTTTTTTACCTGACAAAAGCCTATAAAAAATCTTTAAGGACGTATTTTTGGATTTTAAACAAATCTTATTCCCAGAGCCGCTATAAGCAGCGTTCCATTTAAAATCCCCACCTTGTATTTTTTTGAATCACCCTGTATAAATCTTTTTTCTAAAAAAATTTATTTCGAAAAAATTAACTTGACGAATCCGAGAGTTTCTTGATTAAGTGGGGGTAAGTATGTTTTTTCATACACCCTGTATATATAATGGATATCATATATACATTTGGTATTAAATTAGAAATACGATACTAACTATTATATAGTCGTAGAAATATTTTGGTACCATACTGATAAAAATATACAAGGAGATTGATTGGTATACTTCGGTTACAATATAATATATGATCTGTCAAAGTTAAAATAAATTACGTCAAGATTGTCAAGTTTAATGTTTTCAGACCTACTATAAGCTTTTGATATTCCGGCCTAAAATAAAATCAAGGTTTACTTTTGACGTCACCGTCATGGACAAGGATTTAACTATATTTTATTTATTTATTTTAGGAGAAGACCCCTAGGTCTCAACGAACAATCTGGTGGGTTCTTATTCTGAAATATGCACGGACTCCCATCATTTACATTCTAGGAGGGTCAAAACCGATCAGGGTCTCAATGGTTGTTTTATGAGACTAGACTTTCCCGTAGAGATATGCCAATTTTTTCTTGAAATTGGCGATCTTGTATTGTTGAACACATTTCATAGGGAAAGTTTCCCATAAGACCATTGGAATTCCACTTTAACTCAACAATTTAAAAGAAGTGGGTATTGGGGATTACCGTGGGGACATTGCAACCAGAATATTTCCCCAAGGCGAAAAATTCCATCGCTTGAAGAATTGAGGCCCAGAGGAGTGATAATTTCCTAAAAACAAAAATGAACTTCTCGTGTATTTTTTATCAGTATCGTACAAACAAATTACAGAAATGGATAAGCACCTGCAAAATTGCAGAAAGCAATATTTTTAAAACATTGCAAGTTTCCTACCGTAACCAATGATACTCATTAGTAACGTGTGCGTGCAAATTTTTGTGCCAAATATGAATTTAATTGTGGTGTGTGCATTTTAAGTGTTTTCATAGCATTACCTTGTACCGTCGTATACTTAAAAGTACTACTTTCATCAGTATTTAAAGTAGCGTGCTCATTGACACCAGCAGTTTCAGTGGTAATCTGTGTATTCCCATTACCAGTAACATTTTGTTTATTAGGATAATTTGTAGTCATAATTTCATCTGTACTATAAGACACCGTGTTAATTTCAGTTACAGTAGGTGTTGTACTAGCCGATATTGTCATTTGATTTTCTAATGTATGGGATGAAGTAAAACCCAGTGTAGCTGAATCAGTGTGAACTGAATTAGTAGCACTAAATAGTTCCGATTGGGTTGATATAGGTAATGTCGTAAATACATCAGTATCGAATGTATATTCTTGCATTATACTGGTTAAACTATTCTGTGTTGAATTTTGTTGCTCAAATTTATTAGTAAATAATTCAGTGGTAGTGAAAATAAATGTAGTTTGAGGGGAATAAGTAGTAACAACTGACTCGAATTGAGATGGCGTTGTAACAACTGATGCCGTATAATCATCGGTATTTAATGTATCTATTTGTGTTATACTTGGCAACGGATCCTGTGGTTTTGTTGGACTTTCTGGTGTGGTTGAAAGCGTACTCGATTCAGTTTGAATTAAATCGGAAGTACTTACTATTCCATGATGAATTATTGTTGTTGGAAAATCAGTAGTGTGCGCATCTTTTTGTGGTGAACTTTGTAATGTTGCTATTGAATTACTTCCTATTGTAGTTGAAAACGTGTTAATATTGTCAGTAAATGGAAATGTAGTTAATTCAGGTTGTATTGATTCAGAAGTACTTAATAATTCATGATAAGTTGATATTGTGGGAAAATCAGTAGTTAATGTATCTGTTTGTGGTGAACTTTGTAATGTTGATTTTCTTTCGCTTTCTATAGTAGTCAAAAATATCGTGGTACTATCAGTGAATTGTAGTGAAGTTGATTCAATTGAGTCAGATGTACCTACTGCTGATGTTGTAGTTGCCAAGGTGTCTTGTGTTGATAGTTGATTATCTGTGATATTAAAACCAATTTGAGTGGTCGTGATGGTGTTAGAAAGTGTAGTGGGTTCAGAATAGACAGTACTAGTTGATTCTATATGTGTGAATGTTGTTGGTAATGATGTACTAGTGACGCCTACTATATCTGTAGTATATTGTTCAATATCAGAAGGGACTGTGGTTTCTGCTGTAGAATCTTCACTACTCAGTGTTGTTGAAAACTCTATGATAATAAATAAGATATTAAAAGTGTGATGGTAATCTAACGAAAGATACCATAGATTGATGTTTTTATGGTGAGTTTTTTTTTGACTTGAAGCTATAATAGCGGATTAAAGAAAACTAATTTATAAATTTCTTGGGTAAACTACATGAAACTATACCGAAATCTGTGATATAAAGAATGTGTGATGATAATGTAAGGTAAGATTCCTATAAATTAATATTTTAATGATGCATATTGTTTTGACTTGAAGCTATATTAATAAAGGACCAAATAATATAAAAAGCTAATGGGAAATGGCTTTCTGCTAATTTTTCTGAATTTTTAGTATTTCATAGATTATGACGTTCTGATTAAAAATGCCTATGGCTGTATTCCAATCCTATGACTAGTTTTTGAGTTATGGCCTTTTAAAGTTGGCAACTTCTTACTTTGAGATTTTCTGCATTGTCTGGAGTTTTCCCTTGCTTCTTAAAAACTATTCACTCTTTTTATTTTTATTTATTGTTGGAAAATTAGGTATTGAGTTTTCTTTCACTTTAAATATAAAAATAAAATAAATACGGGGTGTTAAATAATTCATATTCGTACTAAATAATTAATAATATTTACAAATTATGAAAAAAAAAAATATTTCCTACGTTTTGTATTTAGAAAACCAACAGCTAGATATTATTCATATATTATATAGAAGGTTTTTTAGCGGCAGGCGGACAAAGTAGTGCACTTTGTCCGCCTGCCGCTAAAAAACCTTCTTTTCTAGTTAAAGTATAATATCAGTATTTTTTTGTTTAAATTCTCTGAATATTTTTTTAAATTTACTTAATTGTTATTTTTCAAGAAGCATTTGAACTGTCCTAATGTCTGGTAAATAATTTTTAATTTTAGAAACGGACAAAAATCACAATTTATTAGGACCCTAAGATGGTTTAAATGCGTCTTGTATATTATTTACCAATATTATTTTTTTATTTAATAAAAAAAAACTTTTTTAATTCAACTCTTTTTTCAAGTTTTCACTTGTCTAAATTATTATCCCCTGTATATCTAAAATTAGAATGTATTGGAAAATAAAATAAAAAAATGTTACAAATTGGATAATAAATTAATGAATCAATTATAATATAGAAAGTAAAGTCGTTTATTACGTTTTCACGTGAATTTTAACTTTTTTTTTTTGAGAAATAAAATACCAGGCAATATAGATACTCTACATCAGCCTATACCCATTTCTTTTCCTATAGTTTGGTGCTACAAGATATTAAAATATGAACAAAATCTAGCCGTTTGTTTTCGAAATTCAAAAAATGGGTAATATATTTTTTTCCTACGACCACCTATGAAAATGAGAAAAAAAGCACGGTTAACTTGGCTCGAAAGCGCCGAATATCACACGCGTGTTGAAAGAAAATATTTCAACTCTAGAGTGGAAATACAAGGCACACTATTTAATTTAGGCATATGATGCCAATTTGACAGACCACACCTATTTATTAAAAAGAACAAATTTTAGAAAGCAGTTTATTTATCACGTATTTGTCGAGTGATTCAGAATTAGAGTGTAAAAATACGCCATCTGAAATTATAAAAAAGTTAAGAATATACTGGAAAATTTATTACCAGTCAAAACAAGCCCCGCTGAAGAAAATGTCATATATTAAACTTAAGCAGAAAATGTTTATGGGTCGCCATAGCCTAGAGACTAAAGCCATGACCTACGAATCGAAACATCACAGGTTCAAATCCCATCAGGAGCACTTGACCTTTTTTTATGAATACATTAAATAATTTATAGAATTATTTTGAATTGAAATCTTCCTTGTTGGGTGAATTTTTTTAATTTATTTTTAATGCATCTTTCCTTGATTAAATAAAACAAATCACTCAAGAAAGAAAGATTTCAATTTAAAATAATTTTATAATTTATTTAATGTTTTTATAAAAAAAAGTCAAGTACTCCTGATGGAATTTGAACCTGTGACCTTTCGATCTATTAAATTGGCATCATATGTTTAAATTAAATAGTGTGCCTTGTATTTCCACTCTAGAGTTGAAATATTTTTTTTCAGCTCTAGAGTTGAAATATTTTTTTCACAAATCAAAGGTTTTTTAATAATTCTTTGTGGTCGTAGGAAAAATAGTGTACATTACTCGTGTGAAAGTGATTATTCTAAAACTCGGAGAATTGTCGCACTCGGCTAACGCCTCGTGCTAAATATCTCCTCGTTTGAAAAGTATCACTTTCATCACTTGTTATGTAATATACTATTTTTTAAATTTTAATAATTTTAAAAAAATATTATTTAATTAGTCTATACACTATTCAACAGCCTGTATATATTTTATTTCTATATAAGTAAGGCCTCAAGGCCTCAAGGCCTAATATTCCACCAACAAAGAAAAATAAAAAAGTTAATAGTTTTTAAGAAACAAATGAAATCTCCAGGCAATGCAGAAAATCTCAAAGAAGTTGCCAACTTTAAAAGGTCATAACTCAAAAACTAGTCATAGGATTGGATTACGGCCATGGACACACACACAAAATATTCAGAAAAATTAGCCAAAAGCCATTTCCTATAAGCTTTGTGAAGGGTCCTTTGTACCCCCAATTAAATATTACCGGAGATATTTTAAGGCAAAATAAATAACGTGATTCTTACCTGTTCCGCTACCACCAGAGGTTCCAGTTGTTCCATCAGTACCCCCACCACTGGTACTTGGTGGTCGTGTGACAGCAGGAGTACCTGAAGTTGTCGGTTGATTGGTAGATGGTGAAAATGTAACGCCTGAAGCTTGACTACTTAAATCTGTAAAAGTAGGTGTACTGCCGGTAGGATTTATCGGCGTTGTTCCTACAGGGCTGCTACTAGTTGTTCCCTGAAAATTTTTTAATAGAGGGATTTGTACAATTTTTTCATATATTTTTTTGATTTATACCGGTGCTGGATTATAAATATTTGCGAAAACTAGCTTCATATAGTATTTATTTATACACACAATATAGTATAAATCTTGAAGGCTTCCCATTATGTAAGTAAATTAAACCTTACGAAGATAAATAAATGAAAATCTTCTTGCTCACGTGTGTGTACAAAAATTTATTTTATTAGTTAACCGGTTTCGAACAAATTAATAGTTCTTCATCAGAACCTAATTTTTTTAAAAGTAGTTCATATTAATGGGGTATTTAAACGAATTTGTGGTATGCTCAAACATATGATTGATGGATTATTATAACATTTAATGAAAAATAAAAATTAAAGTTTTAAGAACATTTTTTTTAGAAAATTCTTTTTATAGTTTGACGCACGGTTCTAAAGCTACAATGCCTGATAAGGCAGGGAGATAACGACCTAACTCGAATCAAAAATTACGTCAGAAGCTGTGATGTGCATCCAGACAGTAATTGTATGGACTTTACCTTATTTTAAGGGGAATTGCCTTTTTAATGCGGCCGTTATCTCCCTGCCTTATCAGGCATTGTAGCTCTAGAACCGTGCGTCAGACTATACTGTACCTCGAACTACATTGCAAAAGGACATTTTTCTTTAAAACTTAAAAAAAAGGATTTGCCCCTAACATGCACGTTTTCAGGATATTGAAAAATAAGTTTATTAAAAAAGATAATATAAACCTATTCATAATATTATAAATATTTCAAATAAACTAGTTTGTGCTTATTTTAGATCTGATCCTGTTTGAAACATACCTGTCCAGGAACCTGTTGTTTACTGCACTCTCCCTGTACCGCCCATGGATAGTTGCACGTAAGAGCCTGTTGGTCCCATACAGTCCCTTCGCCACAAGAAAACTCGTGTTTGGTCAAACCTCCTTGTCCATTGGCGACGCATCTGTAAAACTTCTGACAGTTTTTCTCATCTCCTACAAAACCTTCTTGTTTGCAGTTGTTGTTGACAATCTGACCGGTCGGTTGTTGATTGCCACCTGATTGATATTAAACAAGACACTAATCAATTCAACTAAATAATAAAGATATTTAAAATTATATTAAAAAATTCACATTTTGAGGTCAGTTTTTTTACGCAGGTATACGGCTAATAATTATTTCTTCCTATTTTTATCAAAAAATATAGAAAACACAATTGGCGATAGCATTATTATGTTATTAGTGATAAATACAAGCGTTTCCGCTAGGCAGCGCTAGTACCCGTAAGTTGTCGTTATACAGCTTCAAAGGAAATAAAGTCCGATTTTTCCCCTTCCATAGTCAGATCCATTTCTAGATGCGTTTTGCCATTCCATGGCTTATCAGTAGGGCTAGAAGTCGAAGTTAACTGCTGTGCTTCTAAGTGGGTAATATTAATCATTTTTATTTTTGAAAAATGCTGTGAAAGTTTGGATCATAGAGTAAATTTTAATGACACTTTTTGTGCCAGTCTTGGATTATTGAGGTAGGACCTCTATTCTAGATATTTTAAGTAATAATAAACACAAATTGGTCGCTCTTTATCAGATTTATATAATGACGTGTGTGAGTAATTTATTTAAACACCAAAAAAGTTTCATTTGATTTGATAAAACATCCTAGGGTTATTAGTAAACTGACCTTGATTTTGGTTCGATCCCTGTTGATTGTTGGAACCTTGTTGATTGGATTGGTTTTGATTGTTAGAACCTTGTTGATTGGCTTGATTTTGATTATCAGTACCTTGTTGGTTTGATTGGTTTTGATTACCGGTACCCTGTTGATTTGACTGATTTTGATTACCGGACCCTTGTTGATTTGATTGATTTTGATTGCCCGACCCTTGTTGGTTTGATTGATTTTGATTATCCGACCCGTGTTGATTGGATTGGTTTTGATTATTTGATCCTTGTTGATTTGATTGATTTTGATTACCGGACCCTTGTTGATTTGATTGATTTTGATTGCCCGACCCTTGTTGGTTTGATTGATTTTGATTGCCCGACCCTTGTTGGTTTGATTGATTTTGATTATCCGACCCGTGTTGATTGGATTGGTTTTGATTATTCGATCCTTGTTGATTTGATTGATTTTGATTTTCAGATCCTTGTTGATTGGACTGATTTTGATTATTCGATCCTTGTTGATTTTGATTTTGTTGTCCTTGATTTGACTCTGTGAAAATTTAGGAACTATTATTTTCTGTTTAAATCAAATGCGTTGTACCAAAAATTAGTCCAATAAAACCATAGTACTAAATTATAGGTTATTAGAAGTCTCTGCTAACAAAAACTGTGTTTTTGAAGTTTGGACAGCATTATAAGATTTATTTAAATAGCTAAGTACACATCAACACAGAAAAATTCCAGTTAAGTATTTATTCTAATCTATGTATTATAAAAGCCAAACTATCTGTATCGCTTTCTGAATAGAATGTGTTATAAAAAAAATACTTTGGAAAGAAAAAAAATTAATATTTACCATTATTTCCTTGATCAGTCTGACTAGGTCCTGGCTTAACCACACTGCACTTTCCAGTGACAGCATGTGGATGGTTGCAAGACAAAATGCTTTGATCCCAAACAGTTCCATCTCCACAACTAAATTCGTGTTTTATGTAACCTCCTTGACCATTTTCAACACATCTATAAAACTTCTGACAATTTTGATCATCTCCTATAAAACCAGCAGACGTACATTTGTTATTGGTTAGTTGTCCTTGTTGACTTTGAATGTTTGATCCACCTTGTTGATTTTGGTTATTAGATTCACCACTTCCTGCTTGCTGATTTTGGTTGTTAGATCCACCACTTCCTGCTTGCTGATTTTGGTTATTGGATCCACCTTGTCCACTTTGTTGATTTTGGTTATTAGATCCACCACTGCCTGCTTGCTGATTTTGGTTATTTAATCCACCTTGTCCGCCCTGTTGATTTTGGTTATTAGGTCCACCACTTCCTGCTTGCTGATTTTGGTTATTGGATCCACCTTGTCCACTCTGTTGATTTTGATTATTAGGTCCACCACTTCCTGCTTGCTGATTTTGGTTATTTAATCCACCTTGTCCACTCTGTTGATTTTGGTTATTAGGTCCATTACTTCCTGCTTGCTGATTTTGGTTATTGGATTCACCTTGCCCACTCTGTTGATTTTGGTTATTAGATCCACCACTTCCTGCCTGCTGATTTTGGTTATTGGATCCACCTTGTCCACTCTGTTGATTTTGGTTATTAGATCCACCACTGCCTGCTTGCTGATTTTGGTTATTTAATCCACCTTGTCCACCTTGTTGATTTTGGTTATTAGGTTCACCACTTCCTGCTTGCTGATTTTGGTTATTGGATCCACCTTGTCCACTCTGTTGATTTTGGTTATTAGGTCCATTACTTCCTGCTTGCTGATTTTGGTTATTGGATTCACCTTGTCCACTCTGTTGATTTTGGTTATTAGATCCACCACTGCCTGCTTGCTGATTTTGGTTATTTAATCCACCTTGTTGATTTTGGTTATTAGATTCACCACTTCCTGCTTGCTGATTTTGGTTATTGGATCCACCTTGTCCACTCTGTTGATTTTGGTTATTAGATCCACCACTTCCTGCTTGCTGATTTTGGTTATTGGATCCACCTTGTCCACTCTGTTGATTCTGATTGTCAATTTGACTGGGACCTGGTAAAGCTTGACTACATTTTCCATTGACAGCATGTGGATGATTACATGACAGAATGCTTTGGTCCCAAACGGTTCCATCTCCACAACTAAATTCGTGTTTTATATAACCTCCTTGGCCATTTTCAACACATCTATAAAATTTCTTACAATTTTTGTCATCGCCTACAAAGCCTCCTGAAGAGCACTGATTATTTACTAGCTGTCCAGGTTTATCAGTTTGAGGTCTAATACTTTGGTTTGATCCATTCTGGTTTTGATTATCTTGATTAGATATGCCTTGATTGTCTTGATTTGAACTTCCTTGGTTTTGATTAGATCCACCTTGATTGTTTTGATTTGATTCGCTTTGATTAGAACCGCCTTGGTTATTTTGATTGGATCCACCTTGATTATTTTGATTGGATCCGCCTTGATTATTTTGATTTGATCCACTTTGATTGGAACCACCTTGGTTATTTTGATTGGATCCACCTTGATTATTTTGATTTGATCCACTTTGATTGGAACCACCTTGGTTATTTTGATTGGATCCACCTTGGTTATTTTGATTGGATCCACCTTGATTATTTTGATTTAAACCCCCTTGAGTTTGATTGGAACCGCCTTGATTATTTTGATTTGATCCACCCTCGTTGCTCGGTTCATCTGGATTTGTACCAGCATTTGGAGGAGGCACACCTGGTTGGGCAACGTAGCATCTACCAGTTACAGCATACGGGTAGTTACAAGCCTGGATACTTTGATCCCAAACCGTTCCTTCACCACAGGTAAACTGATGTTTTGTGAACCCACCCTGTCCGTTATCAACACATCTATAAAATTTTTTACAATTTTGATCATCGCCAACAAATCCACCTGAAGCACACTGGTTGTTTGTCAACTGTCCAGGTTTCTCAGTTTGTGGTCCTGTAGTTTGGTTTGATCCACTTGGGTTTTGATTAGTTCCACCTTGATTATTCTGATTCGACCCGCCTTGATTAGATCCACCTTGATTATTCTGATTGGATCCGCCTTGATTAGATGCACTTTGATTATTTTGATTATTTTGATTAGATCCTCCTTGATTATTCTGATTACTTCCACTTTGATTGGACCCATTTTGATTATTCTGATTAGAGCCACCTTGATTGTTCTGATTTGAACCACCTTGATTGGATCCACCTTGATTGGACCCACCTTGATTATTTTGATTGGACCCGCCTTGATTATTTTGATTTGATCCGCTTTGATTAGATCCACCTTGATTATTTTGATTTGACCCGCCTTGATTATTTTGATTAGATCCACCTTGATTGGATCCACTTTGGTTATTCTGATTAGATTCACCTTGACCGGATCCATTTTGATTGTTCTGATTAGTTCCACCTTGATTGTTTTGGTTAGATCCGCCTTGATTATTCTGATTGGAGCCACCTTGATTGTTCTGATTTAAGCCACCTTGATTATTCTGATTAGATCCACCTTGATTTGGATTTGATCCGTTTTGATTTGATCCACCTTGATTATTTTGATTGGAACCACCTTGATTGGATCCATCTTGATTATTTTGACTAGACCCACCTTGGTTTTGATTAGAACTCGTAGATCCTTGACTAGAAGTATCAGTTTGGCCTTGTTGGTGTTCATTTGAATTTGTACCAGAACCTGGTTGGAGTACACTTGGTTGGGCAACGTAACATTTGCCACTTACAGCATATGGGTAATTACAAGCCTGGATACTTTGATCCCATACGGTACCTTCACCACAAGTAAATTGGTGCTTGATGTATCCACCTTGACCATTCTCGACGCATCTGTAAAATGTTTTACAATTATTATCATCACCCACAAAACCAGCAGAGGAGCATTGGTTGTTGGTAATTTGTCCCGGTTTTTCCGTCGTAGGTTGAGTCTGATTTGGTTTCGTTCCAGTTTGTTGATTATTGCTTTCCTGTTGATTCGACTGATTTTGATTTGAACCACCTTGTTGCTGATTTTGATTAGAACCACTCTGCTGTTGATTAGAACCTTGCTGTTGATTTGAGCCTTGTTGTTGATTAGAACCTTGCTGATTTTCATTTGAACCCCCTTGTTGTGTATTTTGATTAGAACCACCTTGTTGCTGATTTTGGTTAGAACCACCCTGTTGTTGATTGTTGTTGGTTCCTCCTTCTTGCTGGTTTTGATTAGAACCGCCTTGTTGTGTATTTTGGTTTGAACCACCCTGTTGTTGACTTTGGTTTCCACCAGTTTGTTGAGAACTACCAGGCCCTAGAAAAGCATATTGCTGTTTAAGAATGTACCAGCTAATAAATGTAAATTACTTTGAAAAATATTTTTTTATTTATTATCTAGGTAGTAACTACTGTGCTGTACTTAATGCCGGATATAATAGGATATATGGGGAAAAATAATTATTTTCTTAGATGAATCAATTAGCAATAGCACAAGAATAAAATAATAGAAATATGGCTTTATCTAACCTAAATATTTGTTTCACGTTTTTTGGAAGGAAAGCACTGATCTAGCCTATATCTTTTTTTAGTAATAAAAATTAGAAGATTATTTGGATTAGTTAACTAAAGAAATTTTTTTTAATTGATGCCGCCGATGAACTCACATCAGCAGTAATTCCTTTACTCTGCTGCCTAGTAAAAATAAAATATTTTTTTAAATGGTGGGATAAATAAAAATGTTTTCTTTTATAGAAACTTATTTTCGAGAAACAGTTTATCTTTAAATACTTATGTAATGGTTAAAATTAAAAGGTTAATTGAGCTACTCGCAAATATCAAATACCAATGACGAAGCTTAAACGAACTGAATAATAGCTTAGTTTGCGGTAAGGATTCTGAACCGATTTGGATCTATTCGGTTACATACCATCGCGCCGATAAAAAACTGCGACAGGAAATTTTTCTATTTTCTCCTAGACTATTAAGAATAATTTTACATCAAGCCTGGTACCAGTAAAATGTCATGAAAATTTGCATGTCAATAAAGATTGTCACTTTATGATTGACTCGTCAAACATACAATCATATATTATTTGTAAATATGCCACAATTAACCCCCCAGCAAAAGGCAATTATTTATAGTCGGTTGCGAGATAGTGTTGCTATTAGGGATATTGCAGATGAACTGGGAGTAAGCAAGAATACCGTGCTATTGGCAAAACAAAAAATAGCAAGACATGGGACTATTATTAGGAATGCAGGTTCTGGTCCCCCTAAAATTTCTACTGATGATCATGATAGAAGACTGGTTAATTATCTAAGGGATCATCCCTTCGAAACTGCAATCAAGGCAAAAGAAGAGACGAATTTTCCAGGTTCTGCAAATACGGCTAGAGACAGGGTTCGAAATTCCAATATACGAAGCCGTTGTGCTGCCAATAAAAATTTTTTAACGGAAATAAATACACAGGGCAGGTTAGAATTTGCACATGAATATATTAATCAAATAAATTTATGGGAAACAGTTATATTTTCTGACGAGAAAACTTTTCAGTCGTGCAATAATGGGAGAATTCGGGTGTATAGGCCTTCCGGCATGCGGTATGATGAGAGATACACCCACAAAACCAACCAAAGTGGGCGTTTCTCCATAAATGTTTGGGGCTGGATTAGCGCTAGAGGACCAGGACTTTGCCAAATCGTCGAAGGAAGACTAACTGCAGCAGTATACGTTAATATACTAAACGAAGTGATGATACCATCGGTAAACGCTGTATACGGTCAAAATTACACATTTCAGCATGATAATGCTTCAATACACACAGCGCGCATTGTACAAAATTTTCTCCAAGAAAATAACATAGCAGTTCTTCCCTGGGCTTCGAAGAGTCCCGGTTTGAACCCGATAGAAAACATTTGGGGTGCCATGGTCAAATCTATGTATAAACATGATTTTCAACCTAGAAACAGGGATGAATTACGTCATAGGATAAATCAAGCTTGGGATGAAATAACTGTCGAATTATGTAGAAACTTAGTTTTAAGTATGCCACAAAGGCTCCAAAAAGTAATAAACAGAAATGGTTCTATGACCAAATATTAATTTTGTGTTGTTTTGACAAACTTTGTGTTCGCAATTTTTTTCTTTTTATTAAATGTATTTTATTACCTGTATTAGCTTTATTTATTATTTTGTGGTAATGGTAAATATAATAATTTATAAAATATTTGACTTTTGAATGACTTTGAATTTTGAATGTTTTTCCTTTTTAGCTCTAGACACCTTTTATAGTCTAGGGGATATGTATTTCTTACATTGTTTTTGTAAATCTCTTGTCCCAGTTTTTTATCGGCACAATAGTACGTAACGACTAGTGCTTATCTTTCTAACATTTGTGAACCAGATGAGATAGTAAATTTGCGGCAATATCTAATGACGGTCGTTTAATATTATCAGTCAAAAAAGGTTTTATTGTCATTCTTGAGAGTGACATTTTAATTTAATATTTCACAAATGTCGTGGTTTTGTGAAAAACAGCAGCGTTAATTTTAAAATTATTTGATTATTTTCAAAAAAAAAATTATGTTGGAAAAACTCTTACCCTTTAAAGCAGTTTACGAGGTAAGTAATAAGGCACGAATTGTGAAAACATAAATAATGAATTTAAAAAAAATAAGGCAATGGTTTTAATATAAATATTTATTTATTTTGGAGAGTTTCTAATGCTTTGGGATTTTCGTCTTCAACAATTTAACATATTAGGGCAAAGGGAAAGGATCTAGATTTCAAGAGCCGCAATAATCTGGCTATTTTCTTATTCCGTGGGCGACAACTGCCACGAAATTCACTCAGTGTTCGTCAGTCATTGGAGACGGACGGATGTATGAATTCTTTGCGCTTACGCTAAATCCAAACCTAAAAACGGATGGAAAATTTTCAAATAAACTTAAATATCAAATACAGAGTTACAAATACAATAAACAATCAACAAAAACCATTAAAACAAGGTGGTGAAAAGTGAGTGCAGTGAGTGCAGTGCGGTGTTGTGTATATTACACTAACACAAATAAGCACTGCCCTGCATCACAAAAAATCACATTCCCAACATACCACGAATTCCACGAGTTTGAATAACTCAACGAACGAATCAAACAAAGCTCCGCCCACAAGGCGATGAGCGAGCCAGTGGGTGCCCAAGGCACCCAAAATGAACAAACCACACTTATCGATATGGAACCTCCGCAGGACGATGATACGCTAAGTATAGCGAGCAGTCATGCAAACGACCCGCTCAACCCAGCAATACAAAACAACAAACGCACTAAAACACTGATGCGATATATAATGACGCACAGGGGCTACTGCCGCGTGTGCCAGGATTATTACAAAAGATGTAACGAAAAGAAGGTCAGGGACCGTATAAGAGTAGAGGTTATAAACCACCTCAAACTCGAACATAAAGTAAGGGATAAAATCCCCCTCACACCACCCATCATACAGAACAAAAAACCAGCTACATTCATAGGAATAGAAGTCATTAATAATAAAAGCAACGACATCGACAAAAATACTCCACTAGACGAAAGAATAAGGATTGAAAACGAAAGACAAAAAATATTACAGGGAGATGAAATATTTCAACTACCCAAAAATCCCATCAGGATAAACACCTCGGAGGAAAATGGAGAGCAACCAACAAAATACCAGCGAATATTACGACCAAGACCAGTAAAAACAAGCAACAAATTTCAGCTTCTAACGGACGATGACGAAACGGACATGGATATGGACTTCGAAGCCACGGACAACGAGTCAACAGCACAATCAGAAATATCCTCAAAAGTAAAACAATCATTAAAACGAAAACAAAGACAACCACAACAACAAAATTACACAAAACAAAAGGCGGAAAAACAACAACCAAAAATAACCAAACCAAAAATTATAAAACCACCCCCCATTATACTAAAGGGGGTGGCACAATCAAAACAGGCATACCAAGAACTGACGACTGACCTGAAGAAAGTAATCAAGAAGACATATAACATTAAATTCACAAAAAACAACACAATCATAAATATCGACGACCACGAAGACTACAATAACTACAAAAATTCCTTGAAGAACGAACAGGATGTAGAATGGCACACATACACATCAAACCAGGAAAAAACACACGCTTTTATAATTAAAGGGCTCGACCATCAACCCGACATAGAGGAAATAAAGACTGAATTAAGGGACCAGCACAGTATAAATACGAAAAACATATACATTATGAATACCAGATACAGACCACTATACCTGATTATAACGGACGCAGCAGTAAAACTATCCACTATTGAAAAAATCAGATACCTAAATTATGTACACGTAACATGGGAGAGACGCCGACAGAACTCAACTATGATCCAGTGCAAAAAATGTGGACAATGGGGGCACGCGACGTCAAACTGCTTCCGCAAAACGCATTGCTTAAACTGCGCACAAAATCACCAAACTGCAGGATGCACTATTACAACACAAAAGTGCATAAATTGCGGAAGAAACCACAGGGCGACGTCGCTGCAGTGCCCAGTCTACATGTACAAGGCAGACCAAATCGAAATGAATAAACAACAAAGACGAAAACCTACAAGACCAACTTACATAACAGCCCCGATGCCGACTACAAACCCATGGGTGGGCAGAGCAAGTGCCCCATCTTTATTAACCGACAGGCCAAGTATCGGTAGAATACCAGCAGAGGAATACCCCATACCAAACAGGAACAGACAGGAAGAAATCAATCAGCAGGACATGGAAAACCGACAGGAATACACGCAAACCAGGACACGCCCACCAGGCAACGCCCCCACACAGGATAATTTTAACATCGGCCAGGCAGGTAATCTTTTCAGCGCAATGAAAGAGTTCAACAGCTTAATTAACATCAATGAGTTCATACGTTTCCTGAACGACTGTTCCAGGGAATTACGGAAAGCAAAAACGCAGGAAGAACGCGTATCAATCATGATGGGCCTAATGGGGTCCAATTTAAACAATTATAACATCAGCCTTCCGTAATTCACTGGTTATAGCCACTTGGAACGCTAATAGAGTAGCTGGAAAAATGGACGAATTAAAGCAATTTTTGCTCAGGTATAAAGTAGACATATTAGCTTTAACAGAATCCAAATTAACGCCAAACATTAAAATCAAAATAAGAAACTATCACATCTATCGCCAAGACAGAAATCGTTTTGGGGGAGGAGTAGCAATTTTTATTAAAAACTCAATCCCACACTCATTAATGGGGCAAACAAACTCCATAACAGAACATATTTCAATTAAATTAAAAAATGAAATAGTAATAACAAGTTGTTACGTTCCCCCTTTACAAAAGTTACAGGTACACGACTTGCATCTTATTTTTCAACAGGGCCAAAAAGTGCTGGTGTTGGGCGATCTTAATGCAAAACACCAAACCTGGAGAGCGACAGTAAATTCACAACAAGGTAATATACTAAGACAATACATAGACACAAGTAACGTACAAATACATTTACCAACAGAACCGACTTGTTACGCAAACTTACGAAACCCCACCTACTTGGACATTGCACTAAGCAAAAACATACAGAACCTGACAGAACTGACAACATTGCATGAACTGCCATCAGACCACCTACCTGCAATAATCAAACTCGACACCAACATACAAAAAGACGAACCAGTGACGTCCTGGAGTTACAGAAATGTAAACTGGGAAAGATTTAGACATGTACTAAACGAAAAAACACAAATAACAAACAACATACAAACAATTGAACAACTAGAAAACGAAGTAGACAAAATAACAAAAAACATACAGTACGCAAGAAACAAAGTAGCGACAAAAATTAAAATCGAGCAAACGGAAAAACGACTTCCAGACGACATACTAGACCTGATAAGACAGAAAAACAGTGTAAGAAAAAGATGGCAACGATACAGACGAGCACAAGACGCGCAACTAACAAATGAACTAAAAAACGAAATCAGACACAGTATAACACAATATAAAAACAACACATGGACAAACATAATTACGAACGTATCTACAAGGGACAATTCTTTGTGGACCCTGGTTAGAAAGGCAAAAACAAAAAAGGAAGAAATTCCTTCTTTTACACAGGATCCACAAACAAACCGACAAAAAGCACAAACACTAGCAGACCAGTACGCAACAATGTGCGCAGGAAAGCCCAACACCACGCCAGAACAAAATAATATCACAAAATATGTTAATAAATTTGTTAATAAAAAATACCCTATACCACCCCAAATTTTACCCACCATGTACACCAATCCACAGAAGCTGTGTAAAGTTATTGAAGAGTTAAAAAATAATAAAGCTCCTGGGGAGGACGAGATTTCCAACATTTTAATAAAAAACTTGCCAAGGAGATCTGTCATACAGCTACAATACATCATTAATACTATTTTTCTCCTGCAGCACTTCCCGAGTCAGTGGAAGAGGGCGATTATAGTACCAGTATTGAAAAGCGGAAAGCCAAAAAACGACCCCGGCTCATACAGGCCAATCGCCCTCCTAAGCAGTCTCGGGAAGGTGGCGGAGAAAATAATCCACATAAAACTAAAAATTAGAAAGTTGAACCGGAACATACCAGAGGAACAGTTCGGTTTCAGGGAACGCAGGGGCGCAGTATTGCTAGTCGCGCATGTGGCGCAAAAAGCGATGGAAAAAATAGACAAAGAGCAAAATACTGTGCTTCTAGCCCTGGATGTACGACGAGCCTTTGATAGTGTCTGGTTCAATGGACTAATATACAAACTTATCACAATACACGAATTTCCACTGTACATCATAACACTCATACACTCTTACATAAATGGCAGATCTCTGAGGGTAAGAGTTAACAAAGATCTGTCCTCCCCGGTAAAGCTACACGCGGGCCTGCAGCAGGGAACAACACTGGCTGCACCCCTCTTTAATCTTTACACGGCAGACATCCCGTCATTCCCGAATTCTAACCTGGCCATTTTTGTGGACGACGTGTTACTTTATGCCAGTTCATACTACGCAAATGTGGCCAGGCAGCATTTGTCCAATCACCTAAACATCCTCCTCCCGTGGTACAGGAAGTGGAAGTTAGAAATAAATGAAGAAAAATGTGAGTGTTTGGTTTTAACTAGAAAAAACACAAACACTCACATTAATCAACATATAACAATAAACAACAAGGAAATAATACCGACAAACAAACTAAAATACTTAGGAGTGACGCTAGACCGCAGACTCAACTTCCTACCGCACATCACAAACATAATAACAAAATACTACATCGCAGCAAAGACATTACACAAACTAATGCGACACGGTTCATTTCTTTCACCGACAAACAAACTGACAATATATACATCAATAATAAGACCGGTAATGACCTACGCCGCGCCAATTTGGTGCAGCGTGTCAGACACCCAGTACAACAGAATACAAAAAATACAAAACATAGCACTACGACAAGTACTATCAGAATCAAGACGAACACCACTAAGACACCTACATCAAGCGACAAACATACAATACATTAAAGACTACGTATTTGACATATCACAACAATTTTACGAAACACAACCTCAGAACGCAATACTAACAAGAGACTTAACAAACATACGACACCAAGACGAGCCTTTTCACAGACCGATATACTACAGACTTCCAATTTATTTGCAAAATAGGCCAAATTAATAAACAGTACATAAAATGTAACAGAAACTCCATATAAGGAAGCAATGATACCAAACACATAGATAAGATCAAAAATATAAAACCAATGTGACATAGATACTATAGAAAGCAACGCCCACTTTTTAAGCAAAATGCAAATAAATTGGAAAATACACAAACAGACGGACCAGACAATAACTCCTTTTTCTGTACCGCGGGAGTAAGTCCCGCCCACTACCAAAATCCTCATCCAAGTGATAGTTCTGAAAAATTTTTGTTTAAGTCAAATTGACAAAATATGCTACATCTGTACCTGAGTAATTAAAGCTGGTTTTTTCGCACCGTTTTTCCAGTGAAATACAAGCAAAATTTTAATAACCAAAATAAAAGCCAAATCACAAACTTTTTCTCAAAGCGAAAGCGGATTGAGCTCTTTCATGGCGGTAAAAGATCACTCTGGAACCTGCCAAAAATCCAAAATGGAAAAATCATAGTTTATTTACCAGGGCTAACACCTGCCCCAACGGGGCGTTGCCTCGTTGATGTGTCCTGGTTAGCACGCTAACCCAGAAGATCTAGTTCTGAAGTAATATTATGTTAATAATATGAAATGTAAAAAAATATGATATGTAAACAAAAAATTTAAATGAATAAAGTATGTTTTAAATTGAAATTGAAATTCACTCGCATATAATAAGATAGCGTTTTTATGGGATGTATAGAGCAGGTGAACACGTTACCATCCGCTCAAAACCAATGAAATTTGACATCATTGATGATGTTCAAATATCTACTTGTTCCTTATCGAAGTGTTTAAAATTAAAATTCAAATGGCGTAAATGTACTGTAACAAACAGACGTTGAAAATATATACGTCAATGCCAACAATCTTTCTAGATTTCCGGAATGCAAAAGTAAATAGTGGGTCGTATTCCCTTTTTAATGCCCTTTCCAGTGAGCTATCACAGCTATTACATTTGAAAAAAAAAGTTGGGGGGCGGTTACTACCCCAAAAGAGAGGTGAATTTCATGAACACATTCAAAAATATTTTAATGTACCCAGTAACTTTTATCACTAGTGGGACATCCCCGCCACCTCAACCGACTTCCTTGGTTGGTCAATATTTATTACTTACCAGTTTCTTCAGAACTACCTATTCCAGATTGAGCAACATAACACTTTCCTCTAACAGCATAAGGATAGTTGCAAGCCTGGATAATTTGGTCCCATACGGTCCCTTGGCCACAAGTAAATTCATGCTTGATGTATCCACCTTTACCATTCTCTACACATCTGTAGAATTTCTTGCAATTATTATCATCACCTACAAAACCAGCTGCAGAACATCGGTTGTTCGTCAACTGGCCTGGTTTTTCTGTTGCTGGACTTGATGTAGACGCTACAAGAATTAAATAAATGAAAAGATATATAGAATATAAACTTTATTTTGAAGTTAATAGTAAATTACGTCTTTGTATCGAAGCCTGCAGAAGCAGACAAATTCTGCAGAACGTCACATTAAAAAAACAAGGAGAACCAATGGCTTTTTTGTATGTCCAAATATCCAAGAGCCCTTTCCAAAATAATTAATACTTGTGGGCAAGAATATACAGGGTGCGCCAAACTCAGTGGCCTATTAGAAATATTTAGAAAACGACAAAAGATATGTTTTTGAAAATTTGAGTGTGTTCATAAGAGCTAGTGTTCTAGCGTTTAAAAATATTTTGAAAGGGGCGGTGTTGCCAGATCATCTTGAAACTCCTAGCAACTTTGGAATTTTAAATGAGACACCCTGTATATTATTTTACTTTGTGTTTCTGCTTATTAACACAAACATTTTTTGTATATAATAATATATGCCCATCTCTTATAGTTTTTGGGATATTAATTAATTAGTCATTTTTTGGGGCCAAAACATGCTAACCAGAAAATCAAATATTTTTGTGATTAAGGCACCTAGAAAGTTAAAATTTTTACAGACGGTTCTTATAGCATGGCCATCTAGGAATTTTGATGATATATGAAAATATTTTTACACAGAGCTTCACAAAAAAAACGTAATCTTGGTAATATAAATAAATGCAAAATTCTCAACTTTTTTAAATGGAACACCCTGTATTTTATTTTCTTAACAAAATCTAGTTTTTATTTTCTACCAATAAGTATAACATGTTCCTATACCTATCTCTAACCAATTCTAACTTACAAGGGGTTTAAAAAAATTAATAACTTAATAAAAAGGTTTACACACATTTAATAGTAGGCTTTGGCAGAATTTGTTCGGAAACAAATGAAAGAGAAAAAATGTCAACCGAGATGTCAACTAAATTTCCTATATTATCTTATATTTAAAAAAATTATTCGTTCTATGGATTTATACGTTTGTGTCATTGGAGATGAATAATGATACCATTTATTAAATCGTCTACATGTTGTTGATACAATTTTATTACACTCTCCATGTATAAAACGTAAATTCCAAATTTCTGCGTTTGAATAAGAAATATTGCCCATTTTAGTCAAAAATTTAAAAACACAGATTATACATAAAACCAATTAAGTTGACATTTTTGCTTTTTCATTTGTTTCCGAACAAATTCTGCCAAAGCCTACTATTAAATGTGTTTAAATCTTTTTATTAAGTTATACATTTTTTTAAACACCTTGTAAGTTTGAATTGGTTAGAGATAGGTATAGGAACATGTTATACTTATTGGGAGAAAATATAAACTAGATTTTGTTAAGAAAATAAAATACAGGGTGTTCCATTTAAAAAAGTTGAGAATTTTGCATTTATTTATATTACGAAGATTACGTTTTTTTGTGACGCTCTGTGTAACAATATTTTCATATATCATCAAAATTCCTAGATGGCCATGCTATAAGAACCATCTGTAAAAATTTTAACTTTCTAGGTGCCTTAATCACAAAAATATTTGATTTTCTGGTTAGCATGTTTTTGCCCCAAAAAATTACTAATTAATTAATATCTCAAAAACTATAAGAGAAGGGCATAGATTATTATATACAAAAAATGTTTGTGTTATTAGGCAGAAACACAAAGTAAAATAATATACAGGGTATCTCATTTAAAATTCCAAAGTTGCTAGGAGTTTCAAGATGATCTGGCAACACCGCCCCTTTCAAAATATTTTTAAACGCTAGAACACTAGCTCTTATGAACACACTCAAATTTTCAAAAACATATCTTTTGTCGTTTTCTAAATATTTCTAATAGGCCACTGAGTTTGGCGCACCCTGTATATATATACAGGATGTTTCACCGTAGATAGAACGTTAAACGTTTATGGAAAACGGTTGATACGTTTTTTTCAAAAATTTGGTTGCTCAGATAAAAAAACCGTGGTCTATTATTTTAATATCGTTTCACACCCGAACACACACCCGAACTAACCTGCCCAACCCAATCACACCCGAGTAGGTGTCAACATCCTTATTTGAAATGAAACACTGCTATTGTCATATATGTCAGATGTCAAAAAATAACAGTTACGACGCCATTTTGAATTTTTTTAAACGGCAACCCACATTTATAACTACGTCAGTGTATTGCATTTCGCGGTCCGATTTCAAAAATATATAGTTGTCGATATTTATTTCCAACCCTTACCGACATACGACCGTATCAAAAACTGCATCGTACGATTATGTGTTTTAAGTATCTCACCCCATTAAAAAATAGAAGCTTTGTAATTAAAAAATCAATTTTTTCTGAAGATACGTAATTTCTTATGGCGGAGCCACCCATGCTATTGTCATATATGTCAGATGTCACAAAGCTTCTATTTTTTAATGGGGTGAGATACTTAAAAGACATACTCATACGATGCAGTTTTTGATACGGTCGTATTTCGGTAAGGGTTGGAAATAAATATCAACAACTATATATTTTTGAAATCGGACCGCGAAATGCAATACACTGACGTAGTTATAAATGTATGTAGCCATTTAAGAAAATCCAATATGGCGTCGTATCTGTCAAATTTGTAAACATAGATTTTTTTTGACATCAAATTTAGCTTCTTCACTAAAAGCTGTTAGGGAATACATAATTGTTTTTTTATTGTGGTCTATAGCAAAGTCGCCAGTCGGGTGAGACACTTAAAATAATGTCCCTGTACATTTTTAAATGGAATGTAAACTAAAGTGACTTTTGATTCTAAAAAATATCACAGAAAAACAAATACGAATTAAGAATTATATATTTAATGGTTACGAATTTAAATTTAAGAAACTCAACTGCATTCTTCAGCTTTTCTAAGGTAGCCATAGTGGACTTTTAAACTCCTTACCTGGTTGCTTTTGAGTTGTTGAAGGCTGTGGACTTTGAGTTACTGGAGAAACAGTTGTTGATCCCACTTGCTGATTTTGATTTGAAGGTTTGGTCGGTTCGACAGGTTTTTGCGTTATTACTGAGGTAGAAACTGTGGATACACCTTGTTGATTTTGACTAAAACATGTTGTTAAAATAATACATTACGTAACGATTATCTAATGCTACTCATTTCTTACAAGTTTAACTCTGACCTTTTTAATTTAAAATTGTATCGTTGAATTTACCAAATGTCTTTTCTCATCTACCAAATTTAAAGAACTTTGTGTACTATGGTCTATTTCTTTTCGATTGCGAACGATGACAGAAACCCGGTTTACAATAAAAAATGCAAGAATTTTCATTTTTGACAAGTTGAAAAAGTAAGGTTAGGGATTTACGTCATAACTGACATTTTGTTGTTTACTGTTTATAGCGGTTAGAATTTTAAATTAAAACTTGTTAAGGCCGCTTTACAGTTTGCAATTTTTCTTTCACGCAAGAAAAGATTGCCCGAGAGTATGCGCAGAACAAGGCTAGTGATCAGCTGGCGCAATTTGTATTGCTTGCAAGAAATATCACTCGAACCGTATTTTTATTGCCATTGCAAGCGCAATTCTGAGGATTTTCTGATGATTTATGAGACACCAAACTAAATATAAAAATCCCTGACATTTATTTATGTTTTTTCTAACCTATAGCGGGTACGTTTTGTTTTTGTTGGTTTGCCTTCATGTCCTGTAATGATGTTTTGTTAAAATGAATGCACAAAAAGCGCCGGTAAGTCCTAACCAAATGTATTTTTATTTTAATGGTTGGCAAGTGGTACATCACCTACGATCTTGGCAAGTCATTGCACGCTGTAAAACGAAGTGAAATTTTTATCGCCGCAATATTAATTGCTGCAAGACAACTTGCGTGAAAGAAAAAATGCAAACTGTAAAGCGGCCTTTAAGAAAATGAATTTCTAGGTTATGTCACAATGTTTGGCCTTTGGCATGGCCTTCTATATTTTGTCGATAAATCGGGCATCCTTTTTGCTTCAACACAAAGTAGGCATAGGTTTACTATTTTATGTTGCAGAAAAACGTGAAATTAACCGACTTTATGTACAGAAAGTTAATAGATTGTTTGTTTCGTAATACCTATAACTAGAGCTAAAAGTTATTTTTAATTGATAAGAGGTTTATAATTAGCATATATGTAATTGCTAGAAATCAATCGAACGGAAATTTCTTATTCTTCTTCTGTGATTTAAAAAAAAAGACCTTTTATAAGTTGGCTATGCATTTATGTAGTGTAAATTGGTCCATGATTTAACCAATTAGGTGAATTTATGTTCAATTTTTTTTTCTGTCATCGTTCGCAATCGAAAAGAAATAAACCATAGGTAGGAGTCAAAGTAAATAGTTTACTTTTTACTTAGAGAAATTCTAATATCGTGACCTTTACCACGCTGTGTTTATAAGTGTTTATTATTAAAATATTACAATCCTGTCGATAGTCTAGTGATTGCTATGAGTTTATTTGGTTCTATAACCCACCTTGAAGCTGTGGTCGCTATTTCTGGCTTTTGGGTCGATTGGACACTCGTCGACCCACCTTGTTGAGGAGTTGATGTCCCTTGACTAGTATTATCAGTTCCTAGAAAATAAAATAAAAATAATATTTATTAGAAATGTATTGTAGGAAAACTGTATTTCGAGTGTTCTTCATAGGAGCAATTGGTAAATCATTCGACTAGTATTCGATATGTTTTGAGTTCAAATCACACAATCCTTAAATAGGTGAACCGAATCCCAAAATCCATGTGCATAAATACATTTACGCACAGTGATAGATATTGTAAATCATTTTTACCCTTTTTAAACAACAACATTACCGTTTCGGCAACCAGATGCATGCTTTTCAGGCGGCTGATTAATACCTATTGGTTCTTTTTCGTAAGAAAATCAAGTATGTATGTATACATATCTATCACTGTGCGTATCGGACGAAAGTGTTTCGCGATTTGCCGTTGTGAACCTACTTCCTTGATGGCGCAATTGGTTAGCGCTCTGTACTGGATATACGGAGGTTGTCGGTTCGAATCCGGCTCGAGGAAATACTTTTTTCTGAATTTCAAATTAGGTGTTTATACACAAGAACTTTCCATCTTAAGATAAATACATTTAAATATATACAGGGTGGTGATTTTAAATGAAACGCTACTTATAGCGGGTCTGGGAATAATGTTAGGTTAGGTTAGGTAAGAGTGGCAGACCCTTGGTTCTGACCAAACAGTCTCACGTAGTCCTGATTAGGTCCGTTGTGATACCACACGTGTCCGTAGAACCCACCTTCATCAGATCTCTGATGGTTTGTGTGACGTAACCGCGGAAGGATTTTAACAACTCATTCAAACCAGCCACTACTGTTCAGAAATCTGCTCAGCCGTCCAAGTTGTAAGTTGCTTAGTTCCTCCAGGCTATCGAAAGATGATTCACCCAGAGTAGTGAACCTCCTTCTTGCGAGGCCAGGGCATTCACACAGAAAATGTTGAATACTTTCTTCCTCATCTCTGCAACTTCTGCAGAAGTCGTTAGTGGGTATTTGCATACGTTCGGCATGTCTACCGAAGAGGCAATGTCCGGTAACAACCGCAATAATATTTCTCACGTCTTTTCGACTGTGTCTCAATAGCTCTGCGGTTCTCTTTTTATCGAATGTGGGCCACAGTTGCCTGGATGTACTACAGGTTGTCAACCCTGTCCATCTGTTCTGTGCAAGCTGCTTGGCCGTGTAGTCAATCTCCTCTTTGACTAATCCCAGTGGTTTGTTCACTGTATTGTCTGCTAGATCAGCTGGCATGCCTGCGCCCTCTCTTGCGAGCGCATCGGCAGCCTCGTTGCCATCTATTTTGGAGTGTCCAGGAACCCAGCACAGAATAACCCGATGTTGGTTGCCAAGTGTGCATAGATTGTTGCGGCATCGCTTTACGAGCTTTGATTTAACGCTGCTGGAACAGATTGCCTTAATCGCCGCCTGACTATCACTGAAGATGGCGATTGACGAGGCTACTCCCAAGCCAAGGTGTTCTTGCAGGATATTAACCGCCTTCTCTACTGCCAGTACTTCCGCTTGAAAAATACTACAATAGTTGGGGAGTCTATACGATTTCTGTATTTGTAAACTTTCGGAAAAGACCCCGGCTCCCACACCAACGTCCATTTTTGAACCGTCTGTGAAGATTGCGTGATCTGTTTTCGTTATATTCTGATTGCCTTCCCACTCTTCCCTACTCGGAATGAGTATAGAATACCTTCTATCGAAGCATGTTATTGGGACAGAGTAATCAGTCGGGTCTCGTAGATTATTCCCCGGGTGAATCTTTAGTATACTGCTGTGTCCGTAGTTGGTTTCCTTTCAGAATTTCGACTCTTTCAGTCGCAGGGCACTTTTTGCAGCTATACTTTTTCCATAGATATCCAAGGGGGGTATATATAACATGACCTCTAGCGCCGCTGTCGGGGTTGACTTAAGGGCTCCGGTTATTCCTAAACAAGCTGCCTTTTGTATCTTTGTTATTGACTTAGTGTGCACTGCTTTTTCCAAAGCGGTCCACCAAACCAGGACCCCGTATATTAATATAGGTCTTATGATAGCCATATAGATCCAGTGTACTATGTGGGGTTTTAGTCCCCATTTTTTTCCAATTGCTTTTTTGCAGGCATATAATGCTACCGACGCTTTTTTTACTCGTTCTTGCAAGTTTATGCCCCAGTTTAGCTTGGAGTGGGAATAATGTTACTCTAAATCCAAAATTACTCCTCAAAGATTTTTTATCTGTCTCGCTTTTGTCATATATAAAAAAAATTGAAAAAAACTTTTTTTTCAAATTCGAGGTTACCACTTGTGGCACCTTTTTGGAAAGCTTATCGAAAAAGAAATTTGTCCATATTATATTTTTTTTACATTTGTGAAACCATGTGTCAGAAATTTAATAAAAACCAATTTAAGGAACAATTTTATTGTATTAGCAATAACTTTAAAACTGTAATGTCACGTTTTTAGCATAACAATGTTGATAATATGCCTCATGAATATGTTAGCATAGACCAAACCGATAGTAGAACTTTTCCCTTACTTTTTCCGACACTACTAACATGATTGAACCTGCCGAATTCTTGCCTTTAACTCTGCTAGATTTCTAGGTCTAGCGAAATATATACCCTTCTTTTAAAATTGCCACATAAATAAAAATCTATAGATGTAATAACCTTCACCACTCTATAAATCCTCCCAGTCCTATCCACGTATTTGGAAATATAATATTTAAGAATTTTCTTACTCTTCTTCTTAAAGTGCCTTCTCCATTCAATGAAGATCGGCAACAATTCTGGCAAATTCGGCTCTGTCCTGGGCTCTTCTCAGCAGGGAGTTTGAGTCTAAGCCTGTCCAATCCCTTATGTCTTTCAGCCAAGAGCACTGTCTACGTCCAGGACCACGCTTTCCCTTAATCTTGCCCTCCATAATCAGTTGTAGGAATCTGTATTTGTCCTGTCTCATGACATGGCCAAGGTAAGCGGTCTTTCGCTTTTTTATGGTCTCGAGGATTGTTCGGTCTTTGTTCATCCTATGTAAGACCTCTTGATTAGTGGTATGATCGGTCCATGGAATACGCAGCATTCTGCGGTACACCCACATCTCAAATGCTTCTAGCTTGTTAATACCGCTGACTTTCAGCGTCCAGGCCTCGACTCCATACAGTAACGTGGAATACACATAACATCTAACGAAGTTTAATCTTATGTTTAAGTTGAGTGTTCTGTCCGTTAATAGGTTCCGCATTTTAATAAAGTTACCTCTCGCTTGCTCTATGCGGGATCTTATTTCTATCTCAGGATTCAGGTCCTCGCTGATCCAACTTCCCAGATATTTAAATTTAGTGACCTGCTCTATAGGTGTTCCGTATATATTTATGTTGGGATGGTTGTTTAGGTTGCGGCTTATTTGCATGATCTTCGTTTTTGAGATATTAATCTTCAGTCCCATTTCGTCCCCGGAAACCGATATGCTGTCGATTAGGCGTTGCAGCCCTTCAGGACTGTCCGCAATTATCACTGTATCGTCAGCATATCTTAGATTGTTTATGAATTTTTTATGAAATGAATTGAAAATGAAGAATTTTCTTACATTTTTTGCAAATAATATTCCCTATGAATATCTAGACCACAGGATATTTTTCCAACAGGATGGAGCCCCTCTTTAGTTTACAGAAAATGTAAAAGAATTATTAAATGTTACATTTCCAAATACGTGGATAGGACTGCAACGATTGGACGCCCAAATCTCCAGATATTACGCTCTTAGATTTTTATTTATGAGACGATTTAAAAAAAGGGTACGTGTCAACAGACCTAGAAATCTGGAAGAGTCGAAGGCAATGATTCGGACAGAGAGACGTTTAATAATGTCAGAAGTTTTGGAAAGAGTAAGGGAAGAGTTCTACCATCTGTTTGGTCTGTGCTAACAGATTGGGCACATTTTTAACAGCACATTACAGTTTTAAAGTTATTGTTAATGTAATTGTACCCTGAATTAGTCGTTATTAATGGGGTTCCAATTTTTTTTACATGACAAAAGCGAGGTGCATAAAAAATCTTTGAGGACGTAAATAATTGTATAAAATATTGGAAGTGTCACAGCCCTCGAACAATGGTAAACTAAAAAAATATTCTATTTAGTATTTAAACAAAAAACCAACTTACCACCTTGGGGTGGGGATGTAACTGCTGGCTGGGCATTAAAACATCTACCGATCACAGCGTAAGGATGGTTGCAAGCCGTGACCGTTTGATCCCAGACGGTATTTTCTGGACAGATGAAATCATATTGAATGAAGCCACCCCTACCGTCACTTACGCATCTAAAATATAAAACAGGAATTATTCTGCTGTATTAGTATATTACATAACAAGTGATGAAAGTGATACTTTTCAAACGAGAAGATATTTAGCACGAGGCGTTAGGCGAGTGCGGAAATTCTCCGAGTTTTAGAATAATCACTTTCACACGAGTAATGTACACTATTTTTCCTACGACCACAAAGAATTATTAAAAAAACCTTTGATTTGTGAAAAGAATATTTCAACTCTAGAGCTGAAAAAAAATATTTCAACTCTAGAGTGGAAATACAAGGCACACTATTTAATTTAAACATATGATGCCAATTTAATAGATCGAAATGTCACAGGTTCAAATTCCATCAGGAGTACTTAACTTTTTTTTATAAAAACATTAAATAAATTATAAAATTATTTTGAATTGATGAAAATGAAAACTTAGTCCAAATGTGAAATTTGACCTCCCAGTATGTAGTATTAAAATAGTTGAAAGATACATAAAACTCAATTTTTTTTAATAATGTAACTGTACTGTGCCCTGTTTTTGTCTTAAAAAATTATTTTGAATTTTTTTTTTATGATAAAACACCTGCACTGTAGGAAAGATCCTTTAAGGCGCTCTGAGAGCGGTGCGAGTGCGAAAAAAGCGATTAACAAACACAACAAATAATGTTGTAATTGGTTTAGTTCTTGTTACTAAGAATTCTGGCCAGTACATTTTCAAATATTATTTTGGCAATTTCTGACAATGTCTAGAAAAAATAATTTCATACATCAGTCCATTCGTGCTTGCAAGACATTGACGATCTTTTGGGCCCTGGTGGTCATTAAAGTGTGTTGTTGGCATGTATCCTTGATCTGATTGATTAAACAGCTAGGTTCTGTTTTTTTTTTATTGAAAATTAATAACGTTCAGAAAAGTATGCCCAAAGAAAATTAAATAAAAATTCTTTACTTGCTTCAGTCGGGTAAAGGTGCTACAGGATTTCCGGCGACATATCTGTGCACCCTTACTAATAGAGAATTTTCAATTATCACATATTATATGGTATCTAAATGTCTTACCTACAAAATTTTCTGCAGTCTAGTTGATTAGCAACAAATCCTTCCTTCGTACATTTTCCATTAATCATTTCTCCAGGTTGTGCTTGGTTATTGCTACCTGCAGTCTGATTACCTTGACTTGATTGGTTAGAGGATGAGCTTTGTTGATTATTCGAACCAGATTGGTTGTTAGAACCAGATTGGTTATTTGATTGATTAGAGCCTGATTGTTGGTTTTGATTATTTGACTGATTACTAGAACCTGATTGCTGATTTTCATTACTCGATTGATTGTTGGATCCAGACTGCTGATTTTGATTGTTTGATTGGTTACTTGACCCAGATTGTTGACTTTCGTTAGTTGATTGATTGTTGGAACCAGATTGTTGATTTTGATTATTTGACTGATTACTAGAACCTGATTGCTGATTTTCATTACTCGATTGATTGTTCGAACCAGATTGTTGATTTTGATTACTAGATTGGTTACTTGACCCAGATTGTTGACTTTCGTTAGTTGATTGATTGTTGGAACCAGTTTGTTGATTTTGATTATTTGATTGATTGCCGGAACCAGATTGCTGACTTTCATTACTTGATTGATTGTTGGATCCAGACTGCTGATTTTGATTGTTTGATTGATTACCTGAACCTGATTGTTGATTTTCATTACTTGATTGATTGTTGGAACCAGACTGCTGATTTTGATTGCTTGATTGATTGCCTGAACCTGATTGCTGATTTTCACTATTTGATTGATTGTTCGAACCAGATTGTTGACTTTGATTACTAGATTGGTTACCTGACCCAGATTGTTGACTTTCGTTGGTTGATTGATTGTTAGAACCAGATTGTTGATTTTGATTATTTGATTGACTACTTGATCCCGATTGTTGACTTTGATTAAATGATTGATTATTTGAACCAGATTGTTGATTTTGATTATTTGAACTAGTTTGTTGGTTTTGATTTGAAGATGACGAACCACCCGACTGTTGGTTGCTAGAAGACTGTCCACTACCAGACTGATTTGAGCCAGATGACGATGATCCTTGATTGCTACTAGAAGAACCTTGGGAAGAACTAGATTCACTTGATGACTCAGAACTAGAAGAGCTACTAGTAGTAGAACCAGACTGTTGATTATTAGAACCAGACTGATTACTTCCCGAACTAGATTGATTGGATGATCCAGATTGCTCGTTAGAACCTGAAGACTGATTTGAGCTTGAGGACTGTGAATTAGAACCTTGTTGATTATTATTCGAACCAGATTGCTGATTTTGATTTGAAGACGATGAACCACCCGACTGTTGACTGCTAGAAGACTGGCCACTGCTAGATTGATTTGATGATCCGGATTGCTGATTTGAGCCAGAGGACGTAGCGCCTTGATTGCTACTTGAGCTACCTTGTGAAGAACTAGAAGCACTTGATGACTCAGAACCGGAAGAGCTACCACTGGACTGGCTAGTAGAACCAGACTGTTGATTATTAGAACCAGACTGATTACTTCCCGAACTAGATTGATTGGATGATCCAGATTGCTCATTAGAACCTGAAGACTGATTTGAGCTTGAGGACTGAGAATTAGAACCTTGTTGAATCGAAGATCCTTGGTTATTGGAACTTTGTTGATTTGAAGAGGACTGCTGACTACCGCTGCCGCTAGAAGATTGGTTGGAGGATCCACTTTGCTGACTAGAAGATCCACCTTGTTGACTGGACGATCCACTTTGTTGACTGGAAGATCCGCTTTGTTGACTAGAAGATCCACTTGATTGTTGTTGATTTGAGGAGCCTTGATTATTTGAACCTTGTTGATTACCTAATCCACTAGATGAGCTGGAAGATTGCTGACTAGAAGAATTTTGTTGATTTGAAGATGATGATTGTTGATTACTGCCGCTATTATTGCCACCAGATTGACTGGATGATCCGCCTTGTTGATTCGACGAATTTGATCCTTTAAAGGGACAAAATAAACAAAAACTTTTAAAGTTTTTTCCTTTTTTAAAACAATTTCATGCGTTTTCGAGAAATTTCATAACATCATAAGAGTGAATTTACAAAATCGTAAAACATGCAGTAGAACACAATAGGGCAAATTAAATTTAAAAAATAGTGATATACAGGGTGTCCCGAAATTAGGTGACAATATTTTAAGGGGATAAAGAACATCCAAAAATAGGACTAAAATCCTCTATTAATATACCTTCAAAAACGCTTCGTTATGGGGCTAGAGCCCCCCGAATGGAAGCTATGATAAGCGGTTTTTTCACAATATCTCAGAAACTGATTGAAGTATCAAAACAAAATTTGGTACATGTTTTACCCATGACAAGACGCAATAAACGGTTTGTTTTGCTTAGGTGTATTTCTTCCAGTGGCGTCCCACTGGGTAGGTAGTGAGGAGAATATTGCCCTAACTTTTTTATTTGTAGGATTTTTTAACGCCAGGTGAAATTTTTAAAAGCACTAAAGTCTTCTATTGAAAAAATATACTCTTGCTTCATTTCGGTAGAATTCGCCATTTTTCAGTAAAATCGATTTAAAAATTTTCGGTTTTTTACAAGCCGTTGAAAAGGCTAAGGTGTTTTTTGCATATCTCAGCAAACACTTGATATTAAAACATGAAATTTATTAGAAGTTCTACTAGCGACAAGGCATATTTATTAAAGGATATAACATTAAAATATTTTTCCAGTGGTGTCGCACGGATTGGAGCCTAGAGTAAATATTATTTTTTTTTTTATTTGAGGGGCTTCCCTTTTATATCATTTTCAAATTCTCCGTGCCTCACAAAACATAACAGCAGGTCTAGATTTTGCATCCAACAAAATGGAAATCATTTGGAACATTTGCTTAAGAATTAGTTTCCCACGTAGTTTTACAATTAAATTTGGTTTGCAATTTGTTATTCTTTTTTGTTTTATTTTAAGTCTCTTACACAAATAAATATTTAAAAAACAAGCTCTAAAAATCTGTTGAAAACCTTATATTCGGTCAAATTACAATAATGGAAGGTTTTATTAACAAAAAATTTAAAATTTTTAAAAAATTACATTAAAAGTATGAAAGCCCCTTAAATTAAAAAAAAATTGTAATATTTACTTTAGGCTCCAATCAGTGCGACACCACTGGAAAAATATTTTAATGTTACATCCTTTAATAAATATGCTTTGTCGCTAGTAGAACTTCTAATAAATTTCATGTTTTAATATCAAGTGTTTGCTGAGATATGCAAAAAAACACCTTAACTTGTAAAAAACCGAAAATTTTTAAATCGATTTTACTGAAAAATGGTGAATCCTACCGAAATGAAGTAAGAGTATCTTTTTTCAATAGAATACTTTAGTGCTTTTAAAAATTGCACCTGGCGTTAAAAAATCCTACAAATAAAAAAGTTAGGGCAATATTCTCCTCACTACCTACCCAGGGGGACGCCACTGGAAGAAATACACTTAAGCTAAACAAACCGTTTATTGCGTCTTGTCATAAGTATAACATGTATCAAATTTTGTTTTAATACTTCAATCAGTTTCTGAGATATTGTGAAAAAACCGCTTATCATAGCTTCCATTCGGGGGGCTCTAGCCCCATAACGAAGCGTTTTTGAAGGTATATTAATAGAGGATTGTAGTCCTATTTTTGGATGTACTTTATCCCCTTAAAATATTGTCACCTAATTTCGGGACACCCTGTATATCACGGGCTCTTTCCATTGACACCCGACTTGGTTTTAAATGAATAAGAAAAATATTTAATTTTAACGGATAAAAGAAAATAAAAAACAAATAATTATAAAGTAGTAGAGTTTAGTGTCCGTATAATTAAATAGAAAAGAAGGTTTTTTAGCGGCAGGCGGACAAAGTAGTGCATCTATCTTTTGCATTGAGTACACAGGGACGCCAAAGGTAATGGGTTCCCTGGGGCACAGGTAGACAATGACAGGCTCTTTCGTTCTTATTAGAACTCATTAGAAAGCCATAACCTGTAAGCGACCCCCAGTACAGCGAGACTATGCTTTCAAGGCATTTTTAAGAAATAAAAACGCGATGAAAACCCAGTAACGCCATCTATAGGAATCAACTTAATGCAAAAGATGCATATAGATGGCGTTACTGGGTTTTCATCGCGTTTTTATTTCTTAAAAATGCCTTGAAAGCATAGTCTCGCTGTACTGGGGGTCGCTTACAGGTTATGGCTTTCTAATGAGTTCTAATAAGAACGAAAGAGCCTGTCATTGTCTACCTGTGCCCCAGGGAACCCATTACCTTTGGCGTCCCTGTGTACTCAATGCAAAAGATAGATGCACTACTTTGTCCGCCTGCCGCTAAAAAACCTTCTTTTCTATAAATAATTATATTTGGCAATGCGTTTTAATATAGAGAAGAAAACAGATTCTGGTGAGGTCATTTTGAGACTAAAAATTCAATAAAAAATAGTATATAACATGTTTATCATTTTTCGTACGAACAAAAAATATTACCGTTAAATTGTGGTTTTGTTATTTATTTGTTTTCTTACATCGCTAACTTATTTATCCCTATTTTGAATGTCGCTATGATAACACATCGCTTTGTCTACTTCTCGCTGTTTGTCACAATCGATATTTTATCATATCGCTATTTGGTTAGGTACTATTTCATGCATCGCTGCCTACTTTACTACAGTAAATGATTAGCCTAGCAAATATCTAGTAACACCCTGTATAACTAGTAGGCTTACCTTCGGTTGAAGAAGAAGTGGAATTACTAAAACTAGAACTACTGGACGAGCTAGAACTGGAGCTAGAACTGGAACTAGAGGTAGTATTAGAGGTGGTATTGGAAAAGGAACTAGAACTATTTTGTGCAGAGGAATTGGAGAAACTAGTGCTTTGGCTCGAGAAAGAGCCAGATTCCGTGCTGGATTGAGTGCTATTAAGGGCATTCCTAAAATTTAACTGACCACCATCTGCTTCTTCACTGCAGTCATTTCTAAGGACTGCTGATGGATAGTTACAACTTGTTGCTGATGGATCCCATATTGTACCTGTAAAAGACATATTTCAATTTAAATTAACAGGAAATTTAATGGTGGAAATTTTGCCTTTTGCCCAACACTTCTTCTTCATATTTTTTTTATTGTTCACTCTAAATTAAATCAAAAATAAATTAAATTAAATAAGTTAAATGGTCAAATTTGGTGGAGAGAATCTCACTGTCTCCATAGCGCAAGTGGTAAAACGATTGGCTTGTGATCGAGGGCTTCTGGGTTCAATTTATAGCGAAGCGCGACAAGGAGCGAATCCCGAGCCGGCGGTACTTTAGGATGTCAAAATACGCCTAGTTAGCAGGCTAGAGTCTCGTTCGTTATCGGAATTAACCAGACAAATCGCTCCACCAACTAAGAACGGCCATGCACCACCACCCACCGAATCAAGAAAGAGCTCTCAATCTGTCAATCCTTCCGGTGTCCGGGCCTGGTGAGGTTTCCCGTGTTGAGTCAAATTAGGCCGCAGGCTATAACTTTTTTCAATTTTAAAAACTTTGTTTGCACGCCGCTAAAATGTTTAGTTCATTTTATTATAGACCACTATACTATAATATCTAAATTATAATATACAACAAAAAATAATTTTATCATCCTAAGTAATGACTCAAATTATTATTCGATCCTTTAATAACTTTAATTACTGACCTGGTGCACACGTGAACTCATACTGGATAAACCCATTTTGACCATTATCTACGCATCTGTAGAACCTTCTACAGTTTACGTGATCCTCTTTGAACCCTGCAGCGGTACATCTGTTAGGAGCGGGTGCAGAAGTACTGTAAGAAGGTACCGAGGAGGTGCTGCTTGGTGGAGAAGATGTCGTGCTGAGTGTCTGGACTGGAGTTTCATTGTTCGGCTGTTGATAGTCTACACTGTTACCTGAAATTATGAAAAATATTTAAACATTTTGGAATAAGATAGCAGATCTTTACTCTAGGTCCAAAATTACTCTCAGTGACTCACCGCTCTCATATAAATGGCAGCGGGTTGTACGAGGTCAGAGGAAAAAAATCCATGAAAAGAAATATTTTGCTCTATTAGAATTTTAATAATACACTGGAATAGTTTCCTTACAACCCGCTGAATTCTGACGGCAATTTTGGACTATAGGTATTTTTTATTTAATTTAATTAAAATAAATTAATTAAATCAATTTTTAAACTCATTAAAACTTTTGTGACACATATCTTATGGGGTGGGGAGGGAAGCTTCACAATCAGAATTACTAACAGTATAATTGATAACAATCCTAAAATGGCTGACGCCATTTCTTACCAAGTTAATAATGATATGATAACAATCGTTCAGGTTTTTTGAAAGTTTCAGTTAATTTTTATAATTAATCTAAGAAGTAACTGATATATTTACCGGTACATTCTAATCTACTACTGGCATAAGGATGGTTGCAGACTGAAATGGCTGGGTCAAACACGGTTCCTTCTCCACATTCAAAGGAGTATGTAATAAATCCATTTTGTCCATTTGGAACACACCTAAATAGAAAAAATATAATTGTAACTGGAAATTGACCGTCAAGCAACAAATAAGTTGTAATATACAGGGTGTTTCACGATGGATGGAACGTTAGAAGTTTATGAAAAACGAGTGATACGTTTTTTTGAAAAATTCGGTTGCTCAGATAAACAACCATTGTCTATCGTTTTAAAGTATTTTTAGCAATGCGGTGTTGCCGCTTCTGTCCAAAACAGGCGGCAATATCGTTATTTTAAATGGAATACCTATACAGGGTGCTACAAATTTGTGTGCGTACAAGGGGATCTCGAAAACGGTAAGAGATACGAAGATGGTTAAATTAAGGCCAAGTTGCGTATTTTGATGATTTGAATAATTTGGCGAAAAAAAAATTCTAAATATTCCAAATGCGATATCCGAAAAAAACCGAAATTTTCATATTTGGTTTATAATTTTTAGAGCTTTTATTTTTACCTTGGGAAAAAAATAAAAAACACTTTTTATAGCCGTTTATTATGTTCTAGAAGGTGGCATTTTTAGTTTTCAAATTCGACGTTTCGTTGTTTAGTTACCCACCTCAAGTCCATTTTTTAAAATACGGATCTGGATCTTTAAATACAGTTTTAGGGATTTGTAAGCTTTAGAAATTTAATACAATGTACAAGTTTTTGAAATTTTAACGTTTTGTCATCTAATAACACATCTTTTAAGTTATCTTTTTCATTTTATTACGGTCCTGAACCTTTAGAGGCCAACTAAAAAACAAAAGACCCAAACAGGCCTGATAGTTGATATTTTGTAAGAAAAGAGACCCAAAGTCTCGGCCTCAAATATTTTTCTGTCTGTTTATTTTTGTTACATGTTTCGCCTGAAACTACTAGCATCATCAGAACTTCTAAACATTAAAAAAAAATTAAATTGTTTTTAAAATAAACATAAGCGCATCACAGTTACATAACTAGACTAACACTTCAGTTACCTTTCCTTTATAAATAGGAAGACAAAAATCACAAAGTCATGGTCTCACTCATGTAATAAAATCAACTAAGGTGACATGTTTCGCTCTTTACGGAGCATCATCAGACCTTCATTAAAACCAATAAATGAAACAACACATTAAAATGTTAAAATGTTAATGTGTTGTTTCATTTATTGGTTTTAATGAAGGTCTGATGATGCTCCGTAAAGAGCGAAATATGTCACCTTAGTTGATTTTATTACATGAGTGAGACCATGACTTTGTGATTTTTGTCTTCCTATTTATGTTGTTACTTTGGTCTCTTTGAGAAAATGGACGATTTTTTCGAATACCTTTCCTTTACTTGGGAGCATTATTTTTTTCTGTTTTACAGTATTTCGGACTAGGTCTAAGGCAACAACCATTGGACTTAAAATATTCATACCTACATTATGTTAATAAAATAAATAAAATACTAATAGAAAATAGAATTACTTCTCATCCTTAAAAACTTGCTTACTTCCTAAAGTATTGTGACGGTAAATCTTATTGAAAAAATAAACGGCCTAAACACCATAACTTTCTGTAATGTAATTTTAATATCAAAGTAATTCTAAAAATAATTAGGTACCAGGACCGTAATAGTAAAGAAAGGACAACAAAACGTTAAAATTTTTAAAACCTTTAAATTGTATAAAATTTCCAAAGCTTAGAAGTAGTTCTTAAAACTGTAAAAATTTCAGGTCCGTATTTAAAAAAAAAGACTTGAGGTTGGTATCTAAAAGAATGAAACCTCCAATTTAAAAACTTATAAACGCCATCTTGTAGAACATAAAGAACGGCTATGGGAAAGGTTTTTTTCCCAAGTCAAGAATGAAGGCGCTAAAAATTAAAAACCAAAACTTAAAATTTCGGTTTTTTTCGGATATCTCCGAAGGTATTCGGAATGTTTACAATTTTCTTTCACCAAATTATTAAGCTCCAAAATACGCGACTTTGCTCCAATTTAACCTTCTTCGTATCTCTTACCGTTTTCGAGATCCCCTTGTACGCACACAAATTTATAGCACCCTGTATATTATATTATTTTTTATTTTCCTATAACATTCCACGTATATTTTGTATAAAATGTCATATATCTAAATTCATTTGTTTTTGAGATATTGACGTTTAAAATATGCCATTTTCAAACTTTGACAGGCTGTAGCACTGGAACATGTTAAATTGTAAAACAATTTTTTTGGTGTAACATGTTAAACCGGAAGTTGGTATAGTAGAAATTTTCATCCTTGGCAGTTGCGTCATAGTTTCTGACGTCATATCAGTTTTGGAGTATGTCCCAAACTGATTCGTATCTTTTGCTCAAGGTCTTTAGATAGATAGGTTGCCTTGTAAGCTTGGTGTCGTGGCGGGCGAAACGTCATCGCCTACGTCACAAAACGTCTTTTCAGACATTTGTATACAGAATTAGCATTGTTTATTCTGTTATTTCTGTTTTTGAAGTGGTTTTCAGCAAATTTTCAAAGTTGTAAGGTGTTTTAGAGACCTATATTTAAAGATAAAGAGACATTTTATCAATAAGGGGACACCAGGCCAATGAAAAGGTCGGATTTCGGCCAGGTTGCTATGGCACCCGGTGTCCCCTCCGCCATCTTGAAAAAATTCCTGATTGGTCAGAACCCGAAGTGTCCTCTCTGGTATAGCGACAGCGACGACCTATCATTCCTCTGTGACATGGCAGTGTCCATTCTAAAATATTATTCTGTACTTGACAAAATGTCAATGTCAAAATATAAATATAGTTATTTATTATACAAGGGAAAAAAGTATTAGATTTTAGCCCGAGGTTGTGTTGTCACAAAAAAACGAGAGCTAAAATCTAATATTTTTCCCGTGTATAATACACTATTTTTTTCTGTGACGGGAAAAACGACGATATTATTACAATATATTAAAGTCAGAAAAGTATCGATGTGAAATTTGACTTTTTATACTAGTAGGTAGGCTGTTTTACTTATAGCGACAAATGGACCTGCGTTTCTAAGGAAACCATTAAAATAATCAAATATCTGTCAATTTAATTCCGTGATTTAATATAAAAAGTAAGAACTTTAGTGGTTATTTAGTAGTTATTTTAAATAATATAAAGTTTAAAATGTCTGATTCTGAGTTTTCTCTGACTCCACCGGAATTAGTAGAAGCAGCAAAAGTAGCGTCACAAAAATTATTGCCAGCTAAATCGCGCAAAATTTACGAAAACGCGTTGTTAAGATTTATGGAATGGAAGATGAAAAAGGCATGCATTTCTTTGTCGGAGACGGTGTTATTGGCCTATTTTTCGGAACTGACACAACAACAAAAGCCATCAACAGTGTGGTCGAATTATTGAATGATTAAAAGTATGTTACAATCCAATAATAATGTAGACATTTCAAAATATTTCAAACTAATTACATTTCTAAAACAAAATGGGAAAGGTTACACGCCCAAGCAATCTGCATATTGGTGTTTTTTAAATAATGCTCCCGATGAAGTTTATTTAATGGCCAAAGTTGTTGTTTTACTTGCGATTGCAGGAGCTTGTCGAATTTGCGAAATCAGCCAGGTAACATTAGATGATATTGAAGATTCGGGAACGTTATTAATTGTGAAAATTAAGCAAACAAAGAATGATGTCAACAGGAGATTTGTAGTTACTGAAAAATATATTAAATTTTACCGAATGTCCAACAGCAGCAAAGGATCGCCGCCTATTTTATGCATATCACAATGGAAAATGTATCAATCAAGTTGTGGGTGGAAATCAGTTTTATTAGGTACCCGAAACAATAGCTAATTTTCTTCAACTTGAAAATGCTACCTTATACACGGGTCATTCATTTCGGAGATCGTCTGCTACACTTTTGGTTGAATCTGGGGGAGACTTGTTGACACTCAAGAAACATGGCGGTTGGAAGTCATCAACGGTCGCTGAAGGGTATGTTGACAGAAATAGCTAAAAAAGTGTTTAGAACCTATGGCAGTGCTGAAAGAACACCCGATTTGCGACCAGGTACATCAACGGCAGTTGTGTCCATGGCAGAAAAAATAATTTCAACACGAGAAAATTCGACTGTACCGAATAGTAAAATGAACATGTCATGCATTCAATGCACATTTAATAATTGTACTTTTTGATTTAAAGAAAATGTAACTTTTTGTATAATAAAATATTCTAAAATTAAATATCTACCTTTACTTATGTGTGTATATTATATCCGGGAAAAAAGTAATCACATCACTTTTTCCCCGGGGAAAAAAGTAATTTTACAAAAAGTGACATTTTATTACCTGTCAACAGAGATAAAATGTCAAACTTTCCCGTCACAGAAAAAAAATATTTATCTTTATAATGTAAAATTCAGTTACAGTAAAATCTGATAAATGTATCTAGTAAGTATCTAAAGTTTACAGAAGACAACAGCAAAACGGCCGTTAAGCTAAATTGGCCAGATTAAGTGGATATTATGGATGTCGAGGATAGGCCTGCTTCTTACAATTTTCTGAGGTGCGCTGTGATAGGATTCAATTATTGTAGTATTTTTATTGGGATAATTTTAATATTGTTAGGAATGTATTTGCTCTTCCTGCGCATTATAATAGGAGAATGGGCCAAAGGTGAACTTGGATTGGCAATGATATCAGTGAGCTTGTTTCTAATAATTCAAGGCATCGTACGAATTATTACAGCTACAATTGGATTCAAGGGGGTAGCAAGAAATAATAAAAAGATGCTTATTTGTAATGGATCACTAGCTTTGATACTAGGCCTTAGTATAATTATATTAACTATATATAGTGAAAGTCAAGAAACAATGGAAGAACTCCAGAATAAACCAGAAAACGAAGAAATAAAAGAACCACACCTTGGGACTTTTGTATCAATGTTTGTAGGCCTAGCTTTCCCTTCCGTATTAATTTTGCCAATAATGGATTTATTCCAAGCAGTTTTAGCATTCGTTCATTCAAAGCTCATTAGAGATCAAGCAATACCAGGACAGGACATAGGTAATCAACCGTAAAAACCAAAAGAAGTGATATGAAATACATTTATTTACTTACACATTATACTTCATTATTCAAATAAAATCATGGAATTCATTTTTATACTTTTCTTGGTACTCGACTAGCATGTTATATTTAATTAGTTACTTTGTAAGAAAAAAAGACACAAAGTCTCTTTTTTTCTTACAAAATATCAAATAGCAGGTCTCTTTGAGTAAAAATGGACGAATTCTTTGAATATTTAATTAGTATCTACATATTTTTCTTTTATTACGAAGCTCTGTATATAGCGTGATCAGGTACGGAGCGGCCATATCTCGGAAACTACTGGGCATAGAAACTCGGGGGAAAAAAATGATAACTAAACTGGCCAGAAAATCCTGGAAATGATTTTTAAGTTCCGCATTTTGCCGCAAGAGGGCGTAATTGAAAAATAAATTATAAAAGTTTAACATTAAGGTATATCTTTGATAACACCATTAAAAAGCCTGGACAATTATGCATCATTTTGGTCTTATGCTCATTGGCGTACCGACTTTAATAAGAGGGGGGGAAGCTGTTGAAAGTGTAATCATTTAAATCGCTGTAACTTATAAACGACTTATCCGATTTTAGCAAACTAAAGACTGGTTGGAAGAGAAATGTATGCACTTTCATCAGTCGTATTTAGTTGTCCATAATAGTTCTAAAAAAAAAATGCTAGAGGGCGCAATTTGTAATGATAACACATTTTTTGATTTAACTCTGAAAAAATAAATCATATGGTATAATTATGATACCATAATCAAAAAGTAGATGAAATTTGCTAGAAAAAATATTGCAACCGCAGCTCGATATCTCCGTTCGTTTCAGCGTTATCGCCCATAGAATAATTTTTAAAACTTTAAATGACGAAGCGAGTGGGACGCCACTGACATTTTTCCATGTGGATATTATTTCTGATTAGCCTGGTCAATTCTGCATAAAAATGTTCTCTTGCGTTTTTCTGATGCATAAAATATAAATTTAAAAACCTAAAAATAATGGATCTTTAAAAAGAATCCTATAAATTATGTAATGTACCTATTTATGAAAAAGCAAATACTCCTGGTATAAGATTTTTCAGTATTATATTATTAGCACGTTTTATAATTTCAGATGGCGTATTTTCACACTCTAATTTTGAATCATTCGATAAATATACTAGGAAACAGTTTTTTACGTACAGTTCACTGTATAAGTAATTCCATTCTTACACACAACCGTGCGTAATTAATATATTACATAACTAGTGATGAAAGTGATACTTTTCAAACGAGGAGATATTTAGCACGAGGCGTCAACCGAGTGCGGAAATTGTCCGAGTTTTAGAATAATCACTTTCACACGAGTAATGTACACTATTTTTCCTACGACCACAAAGAATTATTAAAAAAACTTTTGATTTGTGAAAAAAATATTTCAACTCTAGAGTTGAAAAACAATATTTCAACTCTAGAGTGGATAGCAGATAGAACCTTCATTGTAAAAGCAGACAATCACAAATCAGCCACTCAAAATATTCTAGCAGGAGTCCCCCAAGGCTCCCCTCTCTCGCCCCACCTGTTCAACATCTACATGGCAGACATCCCACATGATCCCGAAAACCAACTGTTTCTGTTCGCCGACGATACAGCCATGGTTACAACAGCAATATATATGAACACCATTGCAGTAAGACTCCAAAGACACATAAACGAAATAGCCAAATGGATGACCAAATGGAAAATCACCCTAAACCCACAAAAAACACAGGCCATTATATTCACTAAATCTAGAAAACCGCTACCCAGGCAAATCATAATAAATAACACCCAACTGACATGGTCCAAAAAAGCCAAATATCTGGGTTTACACTTCGACTCCAAGCTTATCTGGAAGGAACACCTGGCCCAAACATTAACCAAAGCAAACAGGCTCCTACACCAGTACTATCCATTAATACATAGAAATAGCAAGCTAAACACCCGCAACAAAGTTACCATCTACAAACTATGCATAAGACCAGCACTACTGTATGCCGCCCCATCATGGTCAACGCTCTGCATGACGGGAAAAAGCAAAATACAAACTTATCAAAACAAATTGCTACGAATAATAACTAATGCACCATGGTTTGTACGTAATACTACATTACACAGGGACCTTAAAATGGAAACGATTCAAGACTACATCACGAACACCAGCAACAATTACTTCAACATAGCAGAACAAAGCCAGAACCCGCTAATTCGCCATTCCCACCAACCACAACACCAGGCAGGTCCATACAGGCTACCACGACAATGAGGGACCCAGGTTCAATCCCCTCACACAACACGAACATAGTGTACTAGTTTTAAGCTAATGTTTTATCAATAATTAAGAGGAGTTATAGGCCTAGCCTCACTTAAAATTTTAATCAATGATGATCCTAGTCCAATTTAATAGATTGAAAGGTCACAGGTTCAAATTCCATCAGGAGTACTTGGCTTTTTTTTATAAAAACATTAAATAAATTATAAAATTATTTTGAATTGAAATCTTCCTTCTTGAATGATTTTTTTTTATTTAATCAAGGAAAGATGCATTAAAAATAAATTTAAAAAATTCACCCAACAAATTTCAATTCAAAATAATTCTATAAATTATTTAATGTTTTCATAAAAAAAAGTCAAGTGGTCCTGATGGGATTTGAACCTGTGATCTTTCAATTCGTAGGTCATGGCTCTAGTCTCTAGGCTATAGCGACCCATAAACATTTTCTGCTTAAGTTTAATATATGACATTTTCTTCAGCGGGTCTTGTTTTGACTGGTAATAAATTTTTCAGTATATTCTTAACTTTTTTATAATTTCAGATGGCTTATTTTCACACTCTAATTCTGAATCACTCAACAAATACGTGATAAATAAAATAAACTGCTTTCTAAAATTTGTTCTTTTTAATAAATAGGTGTGGTCTGTCAAATTGGCATCATATGCCCAAATTAAATAGTGTGCCTTGTATTTCCACTCTAGAGTTGAAATATTTTCTTTCAACACGCGTGTGATATTCGGCGCTTTCGAGCCAAGTTAACCGTGCTTTTTTTCTTATTTTTATAGGTGGTCGTAGGAAAAGAATAAACACGCACAACTGACAGTTATAATGCCTAGTATAGCAAATCAAGTTAGCCTTTAACCACTCAAATCGTGACATTTATACATCTTGCGTTTTCAAAATTTGACAGTGACATTGTCATTATTTAATAATTGAGTCGAGAGAGTTGGTAGTTCTCGAGATAATGTAACGACTGCCCTAGGATTACTTAGTTTATGGTATTAGTTACCTGTAAAATCTTCTACAATTATGATAATCTGCAAATAGTCCTTCGCTTTGACATCTAAAATTGCTATTAAGTTGGTTAATTTGTCGTGCATTCCTAACATTTGGTTCTAGTAGATAGTCGTAGTCGAAAAATCGAGAATCTGAAAAAGAAACACAATATAAAATAGATAATAATTTATTGTATTTTTATATGTTAATAAAATGCCTTTGACAGCACACAAATTTAATCAAGGAAAGATGCATTAAATATAAATTTAAAAAATCCATCCAACAAGGAAGATTTCAATTCAAAATAATTCTATAAATTATTTAATGTTTTCATAAAAAAAAGTCAAGTGCTCCTGATGGGATTTGAACCTGTGATCTTTTGATTCGTAGATCATGGCTCTAGTCTCTAGGCTATGACGACCCATAAGCATTTTCTGCTTAAGTTTAATATATGACATTTTCTTCAGCGGGGCTTGTTTTGACTGGTAATAAATTTTCCAGTATATTCTTAACTTTTTTATAATTTCAGATGGCGTATTTTCACACTCTAATTCTAAATCACTCGACAAATACGTGATAAATAAACTAAACTGCTTTCTAAAATTTGTTCTTTTTAATAAATAGGTGTGGTCTGTCAAATTGGCATCATATGCCTAAATTAAATACTGTGCCTTGTATTTCCACTCTAGAGTTGAAATATTTTCTTTCAACACGCGTGTGATATTCGGCGCTTTCGAGCCAAGTTAATCGTGCTTTTTTTCTCATTTTCATAGGTGGTCGTAGGAAAACAATATTTATTTTATTATCAACATGTTTCGAACGTATAAACGTAACTACATGTAATACCTAAGTTACTTCCTCCAAAAACTTCAAAAATCGTCACAAAGTTTTTCCAGAACCTTCACGTTAAAAAAACTTTCTCAACCTACTACTCAATATTTCAGGTACCTACTATGCGGCTGTCCCAAGGAAAAACACAGTATATGCATTTTTTATAAATATTGAGGTTTTAACATATCTGCACATACTGGCTAATGATCTATCTTATGTGAAAGTAAAAATTTAAATTTAAATCAAAATAACGGAAATAATGAATACAAAAACCCAGTATCTACAGAGCACCAGCATTTATCAAATTTCAAAAACACAGTAACTGCGCATCAACAAGATGTAAAACACAGCACATTCACTGACCAATCAGAACTCGACATTTTGTAACCGTCGACGTAGATGCTGTGTTTTGATATTTGTTTTAGTTTGTCTTGGCAATCTAGTCGTGTAGTTGCTGTCGTTATAATCGTTTATATTTTTTATTGCAATTGAGTAACTTATGCAAAATTAGGAATAAAAATATATACATAATGGAAGGATCTCGTGGCCATAAAATGGTCCAATTAGCTGTGGCTAAAGCAAAGTGAGTAATAATTTTAATTATTTATTTTAGAAAAGTGAGGTTATAGGTTTTTGTCAGATAAATTAAGATTATTAGGTTTAATTCTAGTAAAGCATAACGGGTAATTTGTGCATTTTAATTTTGTTTTTGGGGTTAATTTACTATACCTATATCAGTTTTAAGAGCATTCGTTTCGAAGCAAAAGTGTTGATCTCGGTCTAGGTATTGGTATCGCAAGAAAAATTATTTAGTAATATTTTTTAGGATAGTACATGAGGCTTTTGCTGAATATGATCGGAAAGGAGCAGCAGCTCCGTCTACCATAATACATAGTATAAAGGGAAAATTAGATGAACTAACAAACGATTATTGGAAGGAACCACCAAATGTGACAGCTGATAAAGGAAGAATTTCTGATAAAGAATATGCAGCTCCTAACTTAGAATCGGATTCAGAAGATTCGTCTTCCAGCGAAAATATACCACTTAAATATCTTGTACAAAAAAAATACAACAAAATTGAAAACGAAGTAAACCGGATGGATAATACTCCAAACTTGACAGAAATTCCGAGCGGAGAACAAAATATATGTACTTTCCAAGTTCTTCACAATCGGGAAGATGAAGGCTCGACTAATACCATAGATCCCATAAAAATCAACCTATCAGCAACAATTTCAAATCTAGAAATGATTCCCGATGGAGACGAAACCTTCGAAGACCATAATAATATTGATCTTGTTGTTGAGGAGTTACAAGTTATGGAAAATGAAGAAAATTTAGTGCAAAGGAAAAGAAAAAGAAAAAATGCTTCTGAAAAAATTCAAAGGGATAGAGAAAAGCACCCACAGCTCGGAGGATGTCTACTGAAATGTAAGAATAAAAAGTGTTCTGAAATAACTGACGAGGATAGAAAGGAAATTTGGAATGAGTTTTGGAGCCTCCAATATTCCGTTAGACGTCAATGGTTGTGCCGACATGTCCGAATTTGTCAGGTTCAAAGAAGAACTGTACAACCTAAAAATCTAACAGTTCAAGAATATTTAGATGACGATACAACCGAAGAGGAAAAAACTGGTCGCACTTTTTTAAAGAATGAATCAAGAGAGTATTTTTTACCTCGACCATGCCTACAGTACAAACAAGTCAAAGTTTGCAAAAAATTATTTCTTAGTACTCTTGGATACACCAATGATTCAGTAATTACAGAACTTTCACATGCAATTAAGAAAAGTAATGTTGGAGAGGCGATTGGTGAAAATCGGGGAAGATCGGCTCCTGTCAGTAAAGTTGATCGTAATATTATTATAAATCATATTGAAAGCTTTGGTCCATCTCTTAGTCACTATAGGAGACATAATGCTCCAAACTGTCGCTACTTGTCAAGAGATTTGACTGTCCAGATTATGTATGAAGACTTTTTAGGAAAACATCCAGATTTCTGTAAAGTGGAAACTTACAGAAATACTTTAAAAACCATGAATATTTCTCTAAAAATGCCTAAAGGGGACCGTTTTGCTGAATGTTTAACTTATGAAGCAGCAATTAAGGAGGCTAACAATGAAAACAGACTGGTTGATCCTGATTTATTAGCTAAAAAAGAATTGCACGAGCGCAAAGCAAGTCAAGCGAAGGCTTTATATAAAATCGATAAAACGAGAACTCAAGAACTTCATGAGAGAATATATTCTATGGACCTTCAGAAGGTAATTTTATTGCCTATAATGCCTTATATTAAGGACAGTTTCTTCATAAGCCGCCTTGTCGTGTATAATGAAACCTATGCAATATTAAACAGTAACTACGCATATAAGAGTGTTGCTGTTCTTTGGCACGAGGCACTGCAAGGGCGTAACGCAGATTCTATTGTGGACACAATCTATACTGTTATGAACATGGATAATGAGGCGACTTTATATACGTTCTGGGCAGACAATTGCACGAGCCAAAATAAAAATTGGACCATATATTCCTCCTTAGTCCATATGGTTAATCAACAGACAGGATCACAACAAGTTATAATCCGATACTTAACTAAGGGCCATACCCATATGTCCGCTGACTCTGTACATGGAAATATCGAAAAGGCTATGCGTGCCGCAGGATCCATAGATAACTTTGATGAATTTGTCAGAGTAGTTCAAAGGTCAAGAAAACAATTACATGTGGAAAAGCAAGAAATATTTCGAGAATGGAAAAGCAAGAAACGGGTAAATAGTAATCGTCAAAAAGGGATTAAAGGTGTTAACACCGACCAGCCTGGACCACCAGCTGCTCCTAATGTACTTTTACAACATATTGTTGAAGTTAAATTTGTTAAGGGAAAACGTGAACTTCTTTATAAGACGGATTTTGAATCTGACCAATATGAAGAGATCGACTTTCTTCAGAAAAAGTTTGTTCCAAACCAACAACTTCCACCAATAAAAGGTGCTTATCGCGGTATAAATGCAGAGAAAAAAGCTGCTATAGTTAAAGACCTAGTACCCAAAATGAAAAATATTAACCATCGTGCATTTTGGCTTAATCTTCCTGAAAGTGAACAATCACGTGATCTGCTAAATAATTATGTAGAATAATAATGTATGTTCATACATATTAGTTATAATGAATACTGAATTTACTTTTTGTTTATTTTTTCTCCATAAGAGATTTTGTTTTCTTTTCACTTTTTTCTGAGAATTATGTTAGGTATTTTTTGCCAATACTTGTGCAATAAACGTTTATTTAAAAAACTTAAAGTATTTTTACTGTGTTATCACTATTTTTAAATTTTATATATTCATAAATTTAATATAGTAAAAACACAGTCTGTACTTACTGTCTTTTTTTATATGAAATTCCCATTACCTTAAAACTTTTATTAAAAGCAAAACACAGTATATGCATTTTTGTTCAAAAAACCATTTATTTCTTAGAAGCTAGCAAACCATAATTAAATTAGTGGTATAATATAGTTGAATTAAAGCCTTGCTTCCTCGTTAAACTTATAAAGACGTAAATAAAATCTTAAACGTAATCGTTATAACAAAGCAACTTTTACCCTTAATTTCTCAAAAACATTTTTTTTACATGTACTGTGTTTTTCCTTGGGACAGCCGTATGGTCATATCATCTTAACTTGAGAAAGATGACACAAAAAACAATTGAAGAAAAATTAATTCCATTGGTGAATCTATGGACCAAATTAAACGGTAACATATTTGTCGAATTAGCCCATTTCCATTTACTCACAGAAGAAAAAAGGGTTTGTTCCTTCTATTTATAGAAAATTTCAAATTCAATTGAAAACATTAGGTTTATATCTATCTTTTTCACATTTGGCATTTTGCATAATATACGAGACAAGAATGTGAAAAACAAACAATGTGTTTTTTTGTACCAAAATCCTTGTGATTTCTTGGGTTTCAAAGCGTTTTCTTGGTTGCCTACTTTCGCTAACAAAAAAGCCCAGTTTCTCAACAAAATAGCTGTAAATTGGGAATTAATATTAACTTTTGGGTATTCATGATGGTTGTTTTTTTTAAAATAATGACATTCTTTTCCAATTTATAGTAATAACATAACAACGTTGTAACCGTTAGAAGTGGCAATACTGTAAGAAATTTTTCTAACAACCATGCTCCCTAGGAATACTTTTTTCTCAAAAGCAGTAAAAATAGCTTAAGTATTAAGCCGTAATGCTTATACGCATCTAGATATTTTAAAATAAACCATAAAGTATAAAATATTACTAACCTAATCAATTCCTGTAAAATAGAAAATGTTCTAAAAAAAACTCACATACAAATATTAATGCACTATATTTTTGTGAATTCAAGCAACACATAAATACGTACTAATATTAGGGTGAGTGCATTAGATGCATTTTTCTGATATTCTTGAATAAAATATTGTTTTTAACAAACTTAGTTGGGTTTAAACATAACATGGCTGTGAAATTAAAATGCAATAATCTTTCTCTTATACAACCCACTGAACACATGAAAATCATATGGCAATAACATTAGAACACTAACGTTTTTTTACACAACATTTAATTTTGTAAAAAAAAAGTTAATAATTTCAACATTATTTTTTACAACCTATTAATAACAACTGTTGGGTCGAATATATTATTTTTAGAGGTATTTGTGCAATGTTTTATTTCCCAACGATATAATTATATTACTACTTATAACGTTACTTAAATCAACATGTTTTTCATTTGCACAAAATGTATTTTTAAATTTGGCGCCCGATTTAAACTACCTCGTGTTGACTTCGCTTATGTTCGGAACTGGTCGCAACCACCCCGCCCACGAGCAGCCTCCGGCTCCCGGCCCAGCGTCCATTCTACTACCTTTTTCGTTGTCTTATCCTTGTGGTCTTTCTTAGTTTTGTTTTGCGATTCTTAAGTAAAAATTAGTGGTGGTGTGTTTTGTGATATGTGCCTCTTTTATGTTTGATGTGTAGGTAAGTTTTCAAATTTCTTTTTGTATATTAATAACTATTTGCCGTCGAAATATCTACAGAAACTGGCCGAAAAACGATGTGTCACCAAAGGCCAATATCGCCATGTTTAATTTTGACTTATTTTTGTAGGCTTTCGCAAATTTTAAAACCGAAAAGATATGTTTAGCACCTAAATTTTATGTTTTTAAAATAAAAATATGTAATAAAAGAAGAAAATAATGTTTAAAAAAAAATATCACCCCTTTTTAACCAGATTTAACACCTAACCTTGCTGGTAAGATGATGACCGCGGCTATCCTACCGTTTTGTTTTAAAATAAAAGGTCATAAAATTTAAAGTAAAAATAGGTATTTAGTCAATGGTCAACTATCGTAAGAATATTGAAACTTTATTTTGGGATTAGGCGAGGGATTAGGATTTTTATGACAGAAAATTTGTTATCTTAGAAGATTTGGCTTCATCTTTATATAAAAAACTCACCAGTTGGTTACTTTTATTACTAGTGGCTTGTGTTGCAGGCTTATAACAATTTTTTTTTAAGTACATATTTATGCAAACTTATAAAAAAACAAATGCATCTAAATAATAATCCCGAGGGTAATCCAATTTTTGTTCATTTTTTTTTTAGTTTCACAAAGACCTGTCATTCAAATGCAAAAGCTGAATGCCGTCCTGTACCATCGAGATAGAATAAACAAGGAGGAGACACACGTGACTAAAAGTGACCCTACCTGCGACCTTTAAAGCTTGATCTTTCTGTCATTCATGTAGTCAGCTGTTCGATCAATCATAATCGAGGTAGTTTTAGATTTTATGAGAAGGTTTTCAATTTTTGTGTAAAACTATTGCTACTGTGTGATAGATATTAATTATTTCTTGTGCCGTGCGAAGTTGTTCCAGCAGAAAAGCGGTGGATAAAGAAGAAAACGGCGAAAATTACGTTTCATAGGTTAGTATAAATCATATACTTCATCTGACTTTAGCATAGACAAAACGATAATGGAGTATGTTCGATATGCTAATGCCCGATTAAAAAAATTAAATGTATAAAAATAAAAAAAATGAAATAAAAACAGTTGTGTTATTGGCTTGTTTTCCCTAAAACCCAATTTTTATCGACAAAAAAAGATCGCTGTGAATATATGTTGATGCTAATAGAACTATATATGGTTTTTGGATTCCAATTGTATCAAATTGGAGTTGATTTCAGATGTCGTTTACGATTGCACGTTTGTATCTTCAGGGATTTGAACCTTTTAAGATTAGAACACTGGAAAACAAGCTGAATATTGAACTTGTTTGTATCGGACTATGGATAGAACTCTAATTCATATACCTAAGTCTTGGGATGCATTTAGTGTTTCAATCTCAAAACGTCAAGATCCCAGAAGATGCTTCAAACAATCGTAGGCGAAAGGTAATCGGAAATTTGGTACGATTTGAGCCCATAAACCATTATAAGAATACGTTTATAAAGTAATACCAAAATATTATAATTCAAGAATATTCTAATAGGTAAAAAGTTGAAAATATAGAATATCTAATGATAAAATACCATTATAAATAAGATAAAATATAGTGCTTTATCACAAATTTTAAACGTTAAAATAATGTTAAACGTTTTTGTCCGCAACGTTATTCTACATTAGAATTAAGTAAATATAAAGATATTTTATGTATAAATGATAATACAAAAACAACGTTAAAATATCTTATGTTTTTTACCACAATGTTATTTATCGGCCGATTAAATGTTATTTTCATATTGATAAACATGTGATTCGCCTAGTCAACGTTTTTTAATACCATATTAATCTAACATGGTTTTAATGTTATTTGGTTGACTGGGAACTGTCCAATTAAGTTGTGTAGTAGAAATAGCTTTTCTTTCGGAGTATTATAGAGGTTTTAAGTCTGCTTCCATCATAACATAGAGGTGTCCAATTTATATTAATTCTCGCACTAAAATCACTTCTTCAATAAAATTTAGGTATATATTAGTTTTCATTTTTCTGCTCTCACCATAAAGGGATTCTCTTTATCAGCTTAGTAAAAACCAATCCACTATTTTGCCACTCAAAGCAAAGAAGTTTTATTTATCCATAACTGGAACATCGCCAACATTTAGGTATTTTCAACTTAAATTTAATGAACTAACCGGTCCAAAGAACATAGATAACTAAACATGTAATCCACAAATGTTTTTAACTATAATTTGCATTCAAATGTTACAAATACCACCGAAGAATGGCTTGAATTATAGCAAAATAAAAAATAAACAAATCTGGCAGAATTGTCACTTTTTGAAATGTACTCCTAACCTCACTTCTGTAAAGTGTCAAGTAAAATTAACCGCGTGTTTAATGGGTTTCTGTCATCTTTCTCAAGTTAAAGTGATATGACCATAGATACCGCTAAAATTTCACAATGCTTTTTCCATAAAACTTTCGGTCACATTTTATGATGGTTTTTCTTAGTTTTCAAAGCTGATTTTGCATACCATATGTGTGCACTCCGAAATACAATTTAATATAACTACGTCTCACAACGTCGTGTATCATGTGTGGTTGCATGTGATACATCTGCCCTATAACCACATATAATTTTCCTTTTTGCACTGTCTAACAAAAATTCCCTTTAATAATATACTTCACCTTTAAAGTCTTTTTCATTTTAGTATCATTTCCACTTAAAGGTCGTCACTTTGAATTTTTGAAAATTATCAACGGTCATCCCAACTTTGTCCATATAACTTGGTAGTATGTTCTTCTCTCCTACTTCTGTGGAGGTTTTTCAACAATTTTCTTTATTCAATTAATTTCTTCAGAAGCTCTATGAGGAAGTCACTGACAATTTCCTAACTTATTAACGCTTCAATACGAATTATGCTTATCCTGAAGATGAACGTTTATACGTTCGAAACATGTTGGAAATAAAATAAATATTGTTTTCTGGAAATATATCTTAGTAAAGGTTGACTACAGTTTTTTTTTCTTTTATGATAAAACACCTGCACTGTAGGAAAAATCCTTTAAGGCGCTCTGGGAGCGGTGCGAGTGCGAAAAAAGCGATTAACAGTATTATTTCTCCCCATTTAATTATTATTTTATAATGTAAAGGTCATGTAAGCGGAACTTATTTATCTGATTAAAGTTTCATTTTCACTTTTAAAAGACCTAATAAAAGAAGTCTAATACCTTTATTATCAACCCAATTATAATAAAAAGCTTTCAACATCATATCAAAAAGTATCATCTCGATAATACGACGTAAACATCTGATTTAATTTTCCAGACACCTTGATATGAAGTCATTAAATCAGTTCTATAATTAAATAGGCGTTCACGAGAACAAGTATTTACGCTGACAAGTTGAACAAACTAGTTACTGCTAATGAGAAGTGGTCGCACAACCTGCAATTTTCTTGTTCGCTTAAGGATCGATTACCGGCCTTTTTACCGGGTTGCGATACGCCAAGGAGGGTACTGTGTTTAACCAGATAATGGACCACAGCAGTCAAGAATAGTTATAATCCTAACAAGTGCGGAAAGAGCTACTTTCCCGCACGCGACTGCCTTTACCCGAACAACGCGAAGCGGAGCGTTAGAAAAGCTACCACAACATATTTCTAAAAATTTATTTTACTGAAAAACAAACACAGATTTAATTTCTACTTATTAATAAATATTTATATTAAAAGTACAATTTGATGCACTATGCAAATTGATTGCGGATACCAAACAGGTTGAAGCCATCGAAGCCAACTGATCTCGATAAGCGGATGGTTGCAAAGAAAGAGGTATCGAGCTGTTGTTTGCGCTGCTGGGAAACTGTGGAGTTTTTGAAGACGTGGACGCTTCTAAATTATAGCTCAAATTTGATGGAATATTGAGATTGAGAATTTTGTTAGATATGTCTTTTTTTTATGTGATGGATTCTTCCAGGTAGCCTTCGGCAGCAGACGTGGATTTCTATCCTCCTAAACGTTTAATGTTTGTTATTTCTTCGCCAGAATTAGCCAGTAAAGTGGCTGAGAAACGTCTAAAACTGTGCCCTGTGTATAATTCTGGATTTTTGAGTCCTATATAAGCTGCAATGTTGGAGGACATTTTTCCTATAGTAATAATTCCAACACATTGGTACTGCATTTTTCCTGTTTGTAGTTCAAAAATAATCGGCGGTGTGGAGTTTTTGCTGTGGACGTAAGCTTGCATATTTTCTGTAGATTTAGAAAACTATCATTATTGACTTCTTTAGTTATTACAAAGGATCTTGCACAATTATTTTTGGAGTTCTTTATTGTTTATTTTTGGAGTTCTTTATTGTGACAACTATAACGTCTCCTTTGTCGTCTATGTCGTCAGTGGTAAGTTTAGTTAACTCTTCACGGCAGCAAACACTAGCAAGTCCTAAAAAGTGTTATCACTTTAATTAGAAGGTAAATTTCATCAGGTGCTTCTTTCATAAATTTCGCAATCTCTTCTTGTGTAAAAACTTTCGCTTTTTTTGATCAAAAACCTATATTTTGTCTGTTGATGTAGGCAGTAACATTATAGTATTTACTAATATCTAAATCTTTCTTAACTTTAAGTAAATTTTTTAACATGGAATATCGAGACCATAAGGTATTTGGCTTCCAAAGTTTAGACATTTTCAAGAAATATGCCAAAAGTACTTCAAACTAACTACTAACAAAATGTTCGTATTGTTGTTCATACCTGACTAATGACTTTTTTGGTAGCTAATCGAAATTTGCGACACTTGCAGATCCTAGAATATCTTCTGGAAGCTCATCGTCCGAGAAATTATCTATGGAAGACATTTGTATCAGAATCTGAACGAAATTTAAAATCAAAGCCACGCTCCGGTGAACTGTTGTAAGTTTTCACTTTGATAATTAAATTAAAAAATTATGTGTGTGTCGTGGTTATCATGTTAACATCTATGTACGGGGTTTTTAAAATAAATCATTTTAAATCAGCTTGTTTCAAAATAAACGACAAAAATTAGTGTTTCTGTAATATACCTCATTTACTTTCACTAAAAATGAGTCTAAAAATTCATATTTTATTCATTAAAGTTGTATTTTATTATAAATTACAGAATAAAAAAATTTCCGGTACACCGTGCGGGAAAACCTTTTTTTACACCGTGCGGGAAAATGGGTCTTTCAGAACTAAAACGAGTGCGGGATCGCGCACGCTTGTAGAAAAATAATTTTTCACCGAAAAATGTAATTCATAGTCTAAGTATCCTCGAACATTGAAACTCCCGATCGAAGGGTAGGGTATTGATTATACCCGACTAAGATCGTTTTTGTTGGCAAGTAATAAAAGCAATCATGCAGGCGAACTTCCAGGTAAAAACCCGTGCAAAAGTCAAGAGCTCGGACCGACATGTGTATTTCTATGTCTATGATCAGCGAGAAAAGTCGAAATGGGAAGGTGTATGCGACCAAAAAAAAGACTATTTCATAGTACAGATACTAGACAAAAACCTAAAAATTCAGTTTTATTTTAATTAGGGGATGCGCTTATAAGTATAATATTGAATTAAAAATATTTCTTTTTGTGTTTTATATTACTTAGTTGTAGAAAAGTGCCTCAAGCGAAAAATCTTTGGGGCCATGCCCAAAGTTCGTTAAAAATTTTTTTCCAAATTTCGAAAATTAAATTTATCTCTACCCCCTCTAACTAATCCATGTTTTCACTTTTTTCTTGATATTCCTAGCTGGATCTTTAATTTTAAAAAAGAAAAACATTTTTTACTTTTGTTAAAAATATGAATGTTGTCTTTTAATTCAAAATTTCCAAGAAGTCTTTTAAAATAAATAAACAAAACTGATGGTTGTCATTTATTTTTGTTGTAAAAATATTTTATTTCATTTGGTTATATTTTCGTTGATAAAGAAAATCTCTAAAAATGGGGAACGGGACAGAAAAGTAGGAATAATAGAAAAGTACTAATCTTAGAATAAGTCCGCGCACTTATCTCAGTTATGCTTTAGTGCGCCTGACTAGTATAAATAAAGCTATGTTTACTATACTTATTTAGTATTCACCTGCAGACGACTGGAGATACTTACCAGTTGAAACGTTGTGAATAAAAAACAAATTAACCCTAGATTGCCAACAATATGTATATTTTACGTAGATTACAAATATGTGCAAAAATTGCCACATACAACCCACAACTGCCACATCAGAAACACGTCGGCAGTCGAATGTTGTGATGGTGGTAGATGTACTGCTTTAGCGACAGAACAAGGATACCAATAATAGGCCATTTATTTCAGATTTTAAAAAAACTGTACGTAAATTTTAATCTAGGGTTAAGGCAATGCAAGTCAAAAACTGTTCTGTCATTACCAGTATGTAGGTAATCGATATTAATTTCGATAGAACCACCTTGCGCGGCAGTCGCTCAGAGGTGAGGTACTGGCATTCGATAGTGGCGGTCCGGGTTCAATCCCCGAAGTGGGCATGCGCATAATAAAAAAGTATGTCCAAAATTTAGTAGGTTTAAGAATGCAGGGAAGAGTGTAAAAGGTATCATCTCCCAACGCACCCCATTCACGCCGGTAACCAGGCCGGATGAGATCGGACATCTCGTGGGGTGCGGAAGAAAGGACACACTACTCAATTGGTAGGTGATGCAATAGCACGAAAACAAGGGTTGATAGCCCTTGGAGGGTGCCGCATGACTGATGATCGTGGTTTGGAACCCACGTTAAGTTGTAGGTCCTCTCGGGAATCGCCCTGGCAGCGAACGAAGAGGTAAGAAGCCTAATTCAAAAGATGGGCAAGAAATGACATATGACCCCCGTGTAAAATTGGGCATGAACCGCTACTAGTAACTCTCGAAAACGTTCACCTTTTTTATGACAAAATAACGTCGCTTTAATTTTGTTATTTTGACATACCTTTTAACAAATGTTAAATTTTTTTATAGTTTCCTGAGTGTTTTACCGATATGTCAATCGGGAAGTGCTAAAATGTGCAGACGAATGTTTAAAATTTAATAATAGAACTAAGGTGTGTTCCGTTTTATAGCTTTTTCAATAGATGATAAAATGATGTTTTCTATTTGTATAAAAATATTCTTTAACAAGTAAAAATAACTGCCGCGGTGAGTACTTGAAAGAACAGGCTCGCTGTACTGGGAGTCGCTTACGGGTTATGACTTTCTGATGAGTTCTAACAAGAACGTTACAGCCTGTCATTGTCTACCTGTGCCCCAGGGATTCCATTATCTTTGGCGTCACTGTTTACTTTAATGCAAAAGATAGACGCACTACTCTGTCCGCTTGCCGCTAAGCTTCTTTTCTTTATATATTTTACCGGACACTAAATTTTACTATTTTATTTATACTTACACACGGTATTTACGGAATAGTGCTGCAAACCAGTGGGCGACTGCAGCGCGATCTAGATCTGAATCCACAAAGCGTGGAGATGTATAGAGAAGCGAAAAAAATGTTTCCTATACTGGTGAAGTGGCCGTTCCGTGCTTGATTTATTTAAATTTATTTATATTTCTATGTTTTCACGTTAGATGACTATCTTTTGCATTGAGTTGATTCCTTCTGATGGCGTTACTGGGTTTTCATCGCGATTTTATTTCTTAAAAACGCCTTGAAAGAACAGGCTCGCTGTACTGGGGGTCGCTTACGGGTTATGACTTTCTGATGAGTTCTAACAAGAACGAAACAGCCTGTCATTGTCTACCTGTGCCCCTGGGAACCCATTACCTTTGGCGTCCCTGTGTACTTTAATGCAAAAGATAGACGCACTACTCTGTCCGCTTGCCGCTAAGCTTCTTTCTATATATTTTAACGGACACTAAATTCTACTATTTTATAATACATAATTAAATTAATATTTTCATAAAATAAACAAACTTATATGACATAATCGGCTTAGTTTGATGTCTAGTATCTCCAGTTACTCTACGGTCCATAAGTTATGGGACACCGGCCTGTATAATAAAGTTTTAAGGTCGACTGTGGTTGAAGTAGAACAATCTCGGTGGAAAAATTATGCAATACAAAAAACGAATAAAGGCAAGTTCAAACGTTCATTTTGTATGTACATTTAATGCATTAAAAATATTGTAGCAATTGTTTAGAAATAAGTGGAAAATTGTAGATTTTTGAAATAAGAAACTATGCTCGAACTAGTTTGGTTCGGCCACAAAGTACTTAACAATAGTTCGGTAAAAATATATTCTAGTTTCATATCTTCAATGTTCGTACCATTTGGTGCACTCCTTAATCTGGAATAACTGTTTTCATTTAAATTTAAAAATAACTAATTTGATCGTACGATTTACATCTTTTTGAACTATATTCTTAACCTTACTTTTGTTAGTTAAGTCATAAAATTATATTTAACGTGTAGATTTGATTTCTTTGTAATTGATTACTGTAATTGGTCAGTTTCATATCATAACTAGGATGGATATGAAATTATATCCTTTCAGTTAACCTGAATAGCCCACTTTAGTGTAAAGGTAAGAGCAAATATCCAGATGGGAGTAAAAAAAATTTGTATTATTCCCTTATAAACGAACCCTTACTTAACTCAACAAACCGCACATAATAAAATCATAAGGGCCCTTTCATAAATAATGTTTTTAATTAATAATACGTTTTTAATTAATTACCGACGCGACGTATGGTAATTAAAACTATTAACCGACCCAATAAATAAAACTCTGATGCGGCTAATAGAATTCGCAGAGTATATTTGCTTATGCATAATGGCAATTTGCATCCTCTGCGAGCAATGATCATAAATATGACAACCAGCGCTCGTAAATATGTCGGAAACCAAAGAAATTGAAAATTGTTAGCGAAGTACAGTGGCGTGGCAATACCCCTAGAAAGGAATGAAGAACATCCGAATAATATTTCTAAATTGATCTCCAAGGTTATTATCTCCATGCGAAATTACATACAGTGACCGGCAAAAAGTTGGACCCAAATGAAACACCCTTTTATTATTGAAATTGTAAAAAATTCGAAAAAGCTGTCCATTTTCTCCAAGAGACCTGATTTAAGTATAAATAATAAATCCCACAAAGTCCCGGTCTCAAAAATTCTTTAATATATAAGTATAACGGTTACATGTTTCGCTCGCAAATGAGCATCATCAGACCTACAAACGTTGTTGTGTTTGCAAAATGTGCATATAAAAAAACATAAAAGTATCTTACCTAATTACTCAAACAAAGAAACATTTAAAAATTAAAAATATATAAACACCTCACCCAACTGTAAATAAAACATAAATAAATTATACTGAGTGGGGAGTAACAACTTTCCATAGATTGGTCAAAAGTAGCCCACGAAGTAAGTGCCCAACCTTGTCTGTTAGTGCCAAGAAAAATAAAACTAAGAGACAAATGTCAAATGTCACCGGAAAAGGCGGGAGAACAAGAGGTTATGGATATAAAAGCGAATCATTTGTTTATGTTATTGAAAATAAAATAGGGCTCAAAATTAAAAACTTCGTTAACACAGGTAAGGACTGGACTCTTCTTAGCTTTGGTTATCTCTAATTTTTTTAAAAATCCAACTTTTTGCTCTTCTGACATTCGTGAAGTATGTTTAAAATTTCAGGTGCCGAGAATTGATGTTTTGATTCTAACAGATGGTTTGCAAACGCTGATTTCGTGTTAGTTATATCAGTATTCCGGTATTTATCAACAAAACTAAGATGTTCCTGGATTCTGGTCGATATTTTTCGTCCTGATTGTCCTACATACACTGCAGGGCACTCTCCACAGTGCAAAGAATACACACCTAACTTTGAAATGAGTCAACTTTGTCCTTAATTTTGACTAGATGCTGTTTAAGCGTATTATTAGTCTTGAAAGCTAGTGATATGTCGTAAGATTTGAAGAATTTTCCCAATAGTAAAGATATGTTACCGAAATAAGTTAATGATCTATAATTATTTTTGTTAGATATATTTGAATGTAAAATATTATATGATAATTTGTATTTATTGACGAATTTATAAAAAAGTTTATTAATTAATCTTAATGGGAAACCGTTATTAAAAGCTAATTGTTTTATTATGTTTAGTTCTTTATTAAAACTTTTTATGCTGATAGCCTCTGCATGATTGGTTACCTAAAAATTTGTTTTGACATTAGTCACGTGACTACTCGTTTGTCTGGAAAATTGAAAAGTATATATTTTGTCGTGAAAATCTGGTATTAGAGTACAAGATATTGAAAAAAGTTATTTGAAAAAAGTGTTTAGATATTAATTTTATGCTGGTGTGCAAAGTTTAAAACATAAATTCAAGAAAAAATATTTAAAATCTTGAAAAAATGTTATTTGCTAAAATTCAAAATTTAGCTTTTTATCATGTATCTTGGGTGCGTCCAGGCCCTGTATCTAGCTACCGTATTTACCAATTATAGGTATTTCTAATTTTGAACAAGTTTTAACGTGTCTCCTAAAATTGCTCGTACCAAATTAAAAATTAGAAAAAAGAATTCTTGGAATCAATTTCTAAAATAAATTGATTTAAAAAAAAATATTTTTTTCTTGAATTTTTCCTTTAAACTTTGAACACCAGCATAAAATTAAAATCTAAACACTTTTTTCAAATAACTTTTTTCAATATCTTGTACTCTAATACCAGATTTTTCACGAAAAAATATATACTTTTTAATTTTTCAGACAAACGAGTAGTCGCGTGACTAATGTCAAAACAAATTTTTAGGTTACCAATCATGCAGAGGCTATCAGCATAAAAAGTTTTTTTACAATTTTAATAATAAAAAAGGTTCCCATATAGGTCCAACTTCTTGCCGGTCACTGTATATACCGGGTAACGACGAAATTGCCACCCAGCTTGTCACGTAAAATAATAAATTACATAGAAATAAAACCTAGCGGCAAGCGGACAGAGTAGTGCGTCTATCTTTTGCAATAAAGTACACAGGGACGCCAAAGGTAATGGGTTCCCTGGGGCACAGGTAGACAATGACAGGCTGTTTCGTTCTTGTTGAGACTCATCAGAAAGCCATAACCCGTAACCAATTCCCAATAGAGCGAAAATATGTTTTCAAGATATTTTTAAGAATAAATATATGATGAAAACCTAGTATCGCCATCTGTTGGAATCAACTCAATGCAAAAGATAGGCATCATACGTGAAAACGTAGAACTATCAATAAACCACTTTAACGGACACTAAATTATACCATTAATTTCTTACACGGCAGTTTTACGGATTAACGCTGTAACTCAGTGGGCGACTGCAGCGCGATCTAGATCCGAATCTACAAAACCGTAGAGATTTGGATTTGTATTTATGTTGTTCAACGGGTAAGCATCTCCAGTCGTTATCGGGTGAATACTGTATACAGTATACTATTTTCATCCTATCCTCTTCTGTACACAATTAACTACATTCAGAGTATTTAATAAATAGCGCTCACCATCTTGATTACATTCCATAAATGAAAATTTCCTGAACAGGATGTTAAAATAATGTTTTATTAACTTGAAAGTATGAAACACAACAACACAAATAAAACATCCCATATGGGTACAAATACACATTCTTTTTGGCGGCGCCTGTCATGAAAACTAAACACAGCCAACGAGAAGCAGATATATTGAGGGATATAAGCTATTTACGGCCTAAAATAAATTTATATGTTTATTTTCGACCAATACGTACTTCGCTTTTATTCGTCGTTATTTGTTTTGAATCACTACGTTTCAACTGGTAAGCATCTCCAGTCGTCTTCAGGTGAATACCGTTATTATTTATTTTATGTGCCTAGATTTGTTACCCCAATAGCACGCTTATGAAAGTAAACTGAAATTTGTCCGCCCTAGTAATGTAAGTGTTACAAATAATTGAAAACGCCTTTAGTAAGTTTTCTTTTATTTGCCCATGTTTCTTGCAAAGTGCAAATATAGTGAAGATGGCTCAAGGACGCTGTTAAGAGATTTTAACAAGTTGTAAGGTATAAATTATGGTCGTTTACTCGGTACGTGTAGTTTGTTATGATTTATTGAGGTCTTATTTACTGTTTCCTTTTTTCTGTAACGTATTTTTTTGAGAAAGAAATAAAAAGTGGAATGGCTGCGTTTCAGGATTGAGTAAGTGGTTTAATATTAATATGTATTTGCTTAACATTCTGTTTGTCTTTATACTGGTACTAGTATGCATAAGTTAAAGTAAAAAGAAGGTTTTTATATAAAATATAATTATCATTTACACAAACTGATTCGTCTACTAGAAAATCAGGGAATCCCGAAAACACATTTTATTGAAATTTTTACACCTTTACGTAATTAACTATGGGGTATCTAAAATAAATTCCAATGCACTTAATCAATGACGTTATTTTCAAAAATTACGGTTACAAACCGAAATATTTTTTCTCTACTCCCACATGGAAATTTGCTGTTTCCTTTACACTTAAGTGGCGAGAAAAGTGGGCTATTCCGGTTAATTGTGCGGTAATATCTCATATCCATCCTAGATAGGTAATGAAACTGACCAATCACAGTGGTCAAATACAAAGAAACCTAATTTACATGTTATAATAGGCTGTACAGTGTTGCAACCATTAAAAATAAAATTTTCCATTTTTATAGAAAAATTTTACGAATGCAAACAATACTGAAAAAGTCTTTTATTAGCAGATTACAACTTCAAGTGATCCTAAAGAATATTCTACAAATATTACACTGTGCGTAAAAATTTCCCTTTTTCCTTTTGAGACAGTGCCGACCTATCATTCCTCTGTGCTTCGTAACCCGGAAATTTTCCATTAGTTGACACTGTTATGAAAATAACATTTCTTTATTTTCTTTGTGGTGTTTTTAAAAATACTGACCAATCACAGTACTTATATTATATTTACTGAAGCTCCGCCTTCTTTTTCAAGACACTAAATTATATAATTTAAATGCATATGGTACAATTTGTTATTAATTTGTTCAATATAACAAAATCTATACGTATTTATAATAGATTTATCAATAATACAGCCTGCGAATATCCATAGAATTAATTAAAAAAAGATTAATTTCATGTAGCATCATTTATCAGTTGGTTTTCCCATAATTAGCTTAACGTCTCTTTAGTCGAGTGGGTGTTAGGCTATGGACCGATGGTCGTGAGTTCGAGCGCAGCAACCTGAAAACTTTTTTTTTACATTTTTTAGCATTTTGGACGTAGAAAAAATGTAGGTACTGTTCAACTCGAGTGGAATGTCCATATTGCCCTCGGAAGTTTGAATTTGAATTTACTTCCTTGTGCGATATGGACATCATATCCACTCTTGTTGTACAAACTACTATTAATAACGAGTACTTTTAGAAAAAATTAAAGGTCCCCACACGAAGCTTATGGGAAATGGCTTTCGGCTTATTTTTCTAAATTTTGAGTACTTCGTAGATCTTGACGTCCTGATTAAAAGTGTCCATGGCCGTAATCCAATCCTATGACTACTTTTTGAGTTATGGCCTTTTAAAGGTGGCAATATATTACTTTATGATTTTCTGCATTGAATGATAGAATAGTTTTGGACTTGCATTGTCTTTAATTTGTTTTACATCACAACGTTTCAATTGGTAAGTATCTCCAGTCGTCTTCAGGTGAATACAGTATTCACCATACATACATAAACTATTTTTTAATCCATTCTAATCTTAGATTTATAAGGTGATCCAGTTACAATGACTCTAACGAAAACTTTTAAAAATTGGTAAATTAAAAAAGTTTTTTTTATCAAATGTATTATTGTTAAATTATAAAATATTTTTGGTCTGATACATTGGCTCTTATTCAAGTAAAAAATAAAAAATTATTTACCAGACATTAAGACATTTAAAATGCTTTTAGAAAAATTAAAATAAACTTAACTTTAGAACAAAAAAAAAAACATGATTTACCTCTTAATTTTTCTATTTTTAAAAGATTCCACTTATGTAAATCATTGCATCACTGGAGCACTCTGTGTATCAAAAATTAGAATGTGTTAAGAATGTGACAGCTTGGATAATAATGAATTATAATATAGAAATTAAAGTAGTTTATTACGTTTCTAGGTGAATTTTAATTTTTTTTTGAGATATAAAATACCAGGAAAGATACTCTACGTCAACCTATACCCATTTTTTCCCTGTATAGTTTGGTACTACAAGATATTAAAATATGAACAGCAGTCTGTTTTCAAAATTCATAAACTGGGATTTTTTTTTGGTTGTCATTATTTTTAAATTCTATTAGTTATGTAATAAGCTTATAAATTATTCAATATCCTGTACATTTATGTTATTTCTATATAAGCGAAATAAAACATACGCCTAATTTTCCCCTAATAAAGAATAATAAAAATGTTTATAATTTTAAAGAAACAAGTGAAAACTCCAGACAACGCATAAAATTTCAAAGTAAAAAATTGCCAACTTTAAAAGGTCATAACTCAAAAAGTATCTATGGGTTTGGACTATGGCAACAAACTCTTTTTATCAGGACGTCAAGATCTACAAAATACTAAAAATTCAGAAATATTAGCCAAAAAGCTATTTCCCATAAGCTTTATAAGTTCCTATGGCCCGAACGTTTTAGTAGAATCCACTGCAGTGGTAAAAAAATGATTTTAGATTGTTTTTTTTTCATTTTATTCCAGGACTACGCTTTTTCTTAGTTTTTATTTTATTGCTCTTAAACTGTCAAAGCAAATAAAACTAAATTTTAGCTAAAATAGTGGAATTTAGAGTCCGTTAAAATATATAAAGAAAAGAAGCTTAGCGGCAAGTGGACAGAGAAGTGCGTCTATCTTTTGCATTAAAGTACACAGGGACGCCAAAGGTAATGGAATCCCTGGGGCACAGGTAGACAATGACAGGCTGTTTCATTCTTGTTAGAACTCATCATAAAGCCATAACCCGTAAGCGACCCGTACTGGGGGTCGCTTACGCTTTTGCTACGCTTAAAAAGTATTTCTACCAATGTCATTTTCACAGTTGATGCTTAGTTAATCTTTGGGCAACCCGACATAAATATTTTAAACTCTTTTCTGGTCCTGTATGCGTCTAAAATACATCACCCCGTAAATGTAATGCAAAAGCACCAATAGGAACCTTGAGTTTAAACTCATAAATAAAATCGAGCATCTCTATATTTTCCAACAAAGAAAAACTGATTAAAAATGACGTTGTTCTATGTAAAGCAGTTATGTTGCCCATCTGGTAGGTCATACTAAATTTTCCCGATCATGTCGGATAAAAGCACACAAACACATAAACTGTCTGTCCCTGCGTCATCTCTAAACCTTGCCGAGTTCTGGGAAATAACTTGGTAACTCATACGGCCTTAGTTGGTTTTGCACACATGGGAATCGGAAAAAAAAACATGCAGACTAGAAATTTTATAGGGTTTCGTGATCGCTTTTAGCCTCACAACATACAAGGTGTGTGAAATTTTAAATTAAAACTTTAGTAATAATTAATATAATAAAAGCTGTTGTACTGAACAAAGCGCTTAAAATTGGTACTTAAGTATATAAAGTACTTATGGCGGAATTATAAATTTGAATAAATATGTGACTTACGTTTTAAAATCATTTAGTGTGTCTGTTCGAAGGTCGGATACAATACCGTTTCTTGAACGGCAGTAGAGTTTTGGACTTGCATTGTCTTTATTTGTTATGAATTATAACGTTTCAACTGGTAAGTATTTCAGTCGTCTTCAGGTGAATACTAAATAAGTATGGTATGTAGTCTAAAGAGAGCTGTAGTTACCATACTAATTTAGTATTAACCTGAAGACGACTGGAGATACATACCACTCGAAACGTTGTGATTCAAAACACAAAAAACAATGTAAGTCCAAAACTCTCTACTGCCAGTTTAGTGTAGTTTCCATAAGCTTTACTATTTTGAAAACAGATTTTGCCTCTGTGGGATTAATGTTTCCCAATAACCTCCGAACCTGTATTGGAATCAGAAGGCCACCGTCCGAGTACAGGACAGCCACACAGAGGAGTTCGACAGGGTTGCATATTGTCTCCACTGTTGTTCAACATATACTCCGAGTACATCTTTCGTGAGGCACTGGAGGATAGTGAGGCAGGGGTGAATCTGAATGGACAGAGGCTGAACAATATAAGATATGCAGATGACACCGTCGTGTTTACAGATAACCTAGACGATCTGCAAAATCTGATGACACAAATCACACTGATCAGTCAGCAATATGGTCTTGATATAAATGTTGACAAAACGAAATTAATGATCATCAGTAAAAGAAATATCCCGGATGACCACCTAATTATAAATGGAAAACGTGTGGAAAGAGTACAAAAATACACATACCTGGGTACCTGTGTTAATGAAGAGTGGGACCATTCACAGGAAATCAGATGCAGGATAGAGAAGGCCAGAGCAGTGTTCAATAAAATGACAAAGTGCTTCAAGAGCCATGACTTGAACATAAACCTAAAGATCAGGTTGTTAAGATGCTACGTCTTTTCTGTTTTGTATTACGGAGTAGAGGCTTGGACACTGACTGCTGCTACTGAGAGGAAGCTGGAAGCCTTCGAAATGTGGCTGTATCGAAGAATGCTGAGAGTGTCGTGGACGCAGAGGGTGACCAATGAAGAAATCCTACGCCGCATGGGGAAGGAACGTGAGGTACTTTACACCGTTAAATGCAGGAAATTAGAATATCTTGGGCACATAATGCGCAATGAATATCGATACCATCTCCTCAAATGCATCCTACAAGGTAAAGTTTACGGGAGCAGACGACCAGGAAGAAGAAGAATCTCATGGTTGAAAAACCTAAGAGTCTGGTTCGGAAAGTCAACCACGGGACTGTTCAGGGAAGCAGTCAACAAAATTATGATCATTCAGATGGTCGCCAGCATCCGACCCGGATAGGCATACGAAGAAGAAGAATAACCTTCCCCTATATCTAAGCGCTTGCATATAAGGTTTCGCAATTATACCAATCTAGAGTTTATTTATTTGCTCAACTGTTACCAATAGTAAATAAAAACTTATTCATGAGACGCTCAATTCGATTGGTACAGGCCTGTATTCAGTTATCGCATTTGAAAAATAGTAGTTTGTTCCCAAGCAGCATTTTCACAACGTCCGACTAATTTGGTAATACTTGCGACGTCGCATTAAGTACAAATAGTACACACCTCTTGACCGTTACTAGACGACGTTGAGTTGTCCTTTGTTTTGACCATATTTGATAACGTTGTACCGAGGTACAACATCCAACGTTAGATCATCGTCCGATTTGGTCATATTTGATAACGTTGTACCGAGGTACAACATCCAACGTCAGATCAGCGTCGGATTTTGTCATATTTGATAACGTTGTATCGAGGTACAACATCCAGCGTCAGATCAGCGTCGGATTTTGTCATTTAAAGAATAGCCGTGTTTGGGTCAGGGAGCCAACGACGTAATTACGTCAGTCAGGGACTTAAATAAAACTCTTCCATTTAGGGGTTCTATACAATGTTGCAACAACGTCGGTATACAACTAAACTAGTAACTTCTCGTTTTAAAGGTTTGTGTCATAAAATGAAAAGTTGGCAATGTTGGCAATCTAACCTTACTTTTTAAATGTAATTTCATTGTATTATTCTGATTTTGTTTTTCACCAAAAAAGAAATAAAATGAAACGGCGTTTTAAATATTCTGCCACGTATTATAGGAGAAAAAGAATTGAGCTGCAACGGCTTCAAGAAAGTGGCCCCAGCACAAATGGGGACTCAACTTTATGCCCAGTTGTAGGTAACTTTGATCAGACTGAAATCGTGGTGAATAGTGGTGCTGAATCATGTGATTTACAATGGAATAATTCAGAAATAGATTTCTCCGAAGACTATCAGGCACATACTGGACTTAAGTTATGTGAACCTTTAAGGAAGTGGGCACTAAAAAATCAAATTACACATAGTGATATAAATGACCTTCTAAAATTATTAGCCGAAGCTAAAATTAACAATTTACCAAAAGATAGTCGAACATTATTGTCTACCCCGAAGATGGTAACAATCGATTCCGTAGGCAATTATAAAAACTCGAAGTAAAGAACGAAACGAAGACAAACGTTAATATTTTGTTAGGTTATGGATCTATTATCGGGCGTGATTACTGTTACGTCCGTAGGGATGCTAACATATCCAAGGGAATTTTAGTTGCTGTTATTTTACCGCTAATGTTAAGCGATCCACAGAGAATGTTTTAAATTAATCGATAAAAGAATTAAGGAAACCTTAAATATTGATTGTTATAGCTAGCGTTAGTTCGGATAATTTTTAATACGTTATCGGAAAGGTAGCCACTGCCCAACAAAGATAAATTAGATAAGTAATCAGTTGATCTCGCCAGGTAATACAGGTTCCTGTTGTTTCGGGTCGTGAATAGGTCGTAATTAGTAAATTTCCCGACCAAAGGTTGTGTTTGGTAAGCCATTGGGTTAAAAATAACCACTCGAAGTTATTATTAGTTAAAATTTGGTAGTTTGTACGACTACGCCATTTTCGCCATTTGCAATAATGCATCTTTGGCGGCCATTGTTGTTCAACTTTAATTATTTCTGTTTTATATGATCAATACTTCTATGATACGCTTTTAAACACCTTGAAACTTCGTAATAAAGCAACAGAATTATAACTTTAAAGTTTAGAGCAAAAAAAACTGATAAAAAAAAAATTACTTTTTGTACAACTGTCAAAAAAAGTTGACATTTTTTCATCGCTATCGATACGTAAACCTTTTGTTTTTTTAACAGTGAAAAAAAGACTTTTTTTCACGGTGAAAAAAAGACTTTTTTTAACTGGAAAAATGATTTACAAAAAAAACGATAAAACATTACTTTTTAAAAAATGTATTGAATTTTTTTTTACAAATTTACTAATTAATTACCACCTACCAAAAAATCTCATTTGTTACAATAATAATTGATGGTGAAGTTCAAACAATTGCTTCCAATATTAATTCCCGAAGCTGGTCCACCTTGCTGCTGATCAGAAACGCTAGATATTCCTTGAAAAGTTGAGTCCACAATTGTATCAGTTATATTGATTTGTTTGGAAGTAGAGGAACAATTTAATTTATTAGAAATATCAATAATTTATTAGAAATATCAATTTTATTACTCAAACTATCTTCTATATATCCTTCTGCTATGGCGGCTGATTTCCAACCACCGTGGCGTTTTATAGATGTCATGTTACCCCCTGCATTGGCTAAGAGAGTTGCAGAACTCCTCCTAAAACAGTGACCTGTGTAGCTCTTATGCAATTCTTTTCCCAGCCATTTTGCAATCAAGCTAGGAATTTCCCCTATTTTATTTATTCCCACATGTTGGTCAACACATTTTCCTCTTGAATATTTTAAAAATAATCTCTTTTTGTGTGTATGGGACGGCCTTAGTGCTCTATACTTGCGATATATCTCAATATAATCAGAATTTGAAACGGTAAACATTCTTGGGCAATAGGTCTTTGTATCCGGTATTTTAACAATCAATATAGACCCAGTATCTTCAATGTCATCAATAGTTACCTTCAATAATTCTTCACGGCGACAAGCACCGCTGATTCCCAAAATTAACGCAACCTACAATTAAAAAAATATTGAAATTACTGAAATAATACAAAATTTTGATCATCTGTACCTTATAAAGTAAATTTGTTTCATCATCAGCTTCTTGAATGAATTTATTAATATCGTCTCTCGATAAAACTTTAGATTTCTTCCCTCGATATCCGACGTTTTTGTTCTTAATAAAAGGCACCAATTTTGAAAACTTCTTTATATCAATATTTTCTTTAACATTCAATGTACTCTTCAACATTGAGTAGACACTCCATAAAGTAGAAGGTTTTACAGTTTTTGATTTCTCCTCAAAATAGCATATAAGTACCTTTTCAGACACTTTTTGTATATTTTTCTTGCCGCACCATTCACGGAATTGGTTATAATTTTTCTCGTATATAAATCTTGATTTCGCCGGTAACATGTTAGCTATAGCCGAATTTGCTATATCGGGTATATCTGAAGGAATCTCGCTATCGCTATCGTAATCTACATCCATTTTAAGTACTTATACTATTTATTTAAAAAATTGCAATAAATATGAACAGCTATCAACGTATGACAACAAAACAAGCAACGTGCCAACAAACCATTTCTATAGTAACGACAGGGCTGCTAACTTGATTATGTGAAATTATATGGTAAAATTTTTTTATAATATACAATTTAACCGATTAATTCAAACTTTCAGTTGTACAAAAAATGTTGTTTGTATTTCGTTTGTGAAATTCGTGTTTTAATGGCACATTCGAGAGAATTTTTCGCCTCGACCTGCGGTCTCGGCAAAAAATTGACACTCTCATATGCCATTAAAAAAACACTCACTTCACGCACTTAATACAAAAATAACTATTTTTTTGCAAAAATATTTTTTTACAAAAACTGCGAATTTGCATGGCGCGCATTTTATTTCCTATATATCCTAACCATAATTATCAGTAAAGTAGCTTGCGTTTACGTTTTTACTATGTCAGTAACACGAACGAAATTATTTAAAATTATTATTATGCTAAACCTTTCTACCATCTAATTTAAATATAACAATGCGACATGATTATTTTACAAGTTACTATTGTCTTGTTATATTTTATAGGTTAGCGAAGTTGTGATACTATAACCAATTAGTATATATATGCCGACTCTAACTATCATATATCTAAAATTTTGCACCACATGGTCTAATTTCTTGTACTTCAAAATATAGTCGCCACTTGTCTTTAATAACAACTTTAAGTTGGTTTCCGACGTCGAAACGACCCAAAAATGATTGACCATATTGGTGCAAACAGGAGTTGTAGCAAGGTCGTACTGACGTAGTATGCCGACGTCGGGTCGCATAGGACAACGTCGGCACAACGTAAAATTGCTGCTTGGGTTTAACAATAGTGAATATGATGTTTATATCGCACGAGGAAGTTAATTGAGCATGATGTCCTAGACGAGGTGCTCAAACTTCCGAGATACAATATATTTTTATCTACGACTCAACCTCCGAACTTCATACTAAAAATTAAAAAAAAATTGTTTAAATCAGGCATTATAAATTGTGTTTTTAGTTGGCCGTGAACTTGTAAAAAAGATAATAAAAAACAATTAAAGAAAAATAAATTTCGTTGGTAAATCCATGGACCAAATTACACTGTAACATATTTGTCGATTTGGGTAATTTCTTATTTTTACACAAAATCACTTTAAATAGGTATATATATCTAACATACGGCCTTTTGCAGATTAGCAGACAAAGAGAGATATAGTTATTAATAAAAATAGGGAATTTAAACCGTGCGCCGGATGCACTTAGGTCAGGTTTGGCCCATTGTGCTCACACTGTTTGGTTATTACACCCACTCCGTGATCCCATTCCCTTGCACTAGTTTGTGTAGGTCAACTGGGGAGAGGATAAGGATGTCCTCTTGTTCCAGTTTTGGTTGCCCGAGTATTTGTTGCCTCTTCCGATCTAGTGACTCGCAATGGCAAACTATGTGCTGTACAGTGTCTCTGTCTTCTTCGCATAATCTGAAGTCAAGGTCTCCATTGTACAGTTGCATTCTGTGCTGATGGTTCTTGACAGCCATGTGTTCTGTCAGAATTCCTCCAATGGTTCTCAGCTGGCTCCTATTCACTTGAAGCAGCCGTTTCGTAAGTCTTGAGTTTGGATCCCCAATGAAGCTTTTGCTATGGGCTACTACCTGTCTGTTACTCCAGTGGATTTTGTATTTATTCCTGATCCATCGCTTAATAGCATCTCGTGCCGTGCACCTTGGCACTCCGAGTGCCGGTTCTGGACCAATGAATGTATTTTCAGAGCCTTTTCTCGCAAGTTTGTCGGCTTTTTCGTTTCCTGTAATACCTTCGTGGCCTGGTACCTACTGCAGTATTACTTTGTTTACTTTTGCCAGGGCCTCCAGTTCCTCCTGACATTCTCATACCAGTCTTAAGGTTACCTTGTTGCATATTAACGATCTAAGGGCTGCCTGCCTGTCAGAATATATATGGATCCGCTTATTGAGGTCAACCCTCCTATTGTTTTCGTACGCACATTACAATATGGGGTAAATTTCTGCTTGAAACACTGTGGGAGACTTTCTCAGAGAGAAAAACGAATTTTTCTCCAGTCTTACTTCGTGTATCAACGCTCCGGTACCATCTTTGGTTTTTGAGCCATCTGTGTACCAGATTATTGCCCCAGGAGTAGTTTCTAATGTTTTGTTTTTCCATACGTTTCGTTCATCAATTACGACCTCATATGGTATGTCATAGCGAAACCTTGGATTTATGTGGTCTGATCTCATTTCTAACTCAGTCCACCTACAATCTCGCTTAAAAGTTCAAGTCCAGTTCTCTGCCTGCCTAAGAGCGGCGTCGAACTCTGAAGTCTATAGATTCCCATTCTTGCCTCCCCTTTTATCACCAAGTGAAGCGGAGGAAGGTCTAGGATGATCTCCATTGCGGATGTGGCTGTTGATTTCATGGCCCCCGTGATACTCAAGCAGGCCACCATTTTGGTTTGCTTCTTGGCTAAACAGTTGGTTTGTATCTTTACTCAACGAATAGCAGCAGACGGCTACCTGGTAAACGTCAAAATTTCCTCCATTTCTTTTAAATGAAGTGTAGTTTCTAACTCACTCTTCATTAAATTCTATACGGCCATGATATAAATAATCGCAAAATAATTGATATTTGCGATTACAATTAATAGTATACATCTATTAATTGGCGGTTAATCGTTACATTACTACTTAAAAACTATCTTCATGTTAATAAAAAATGAATTAAGTGAGCATTGCAAAGATTGCAATAATTTTATTACACTAATTCTTTCATGATCATTCCTGGCTACAAAAGACCATAACGAACAGTAAGAACAGTAACCCTTTTTTGCATGTTAGATACTCGACCACTTACCAAGGTAAAGATGTCCATTAAAGCATGTTTTCATGGTACTAACAACCATTAAAATTAAAAATAAAGTTGATTTTCTTACGAAACGACCGCGCTTATCGTTCTTCAGCAATAATAAACTCATTTTACGATTAAGCCTTGAAAAGGGGATTATAGGTTTACTATATTACTAATTACTCATTATTTATAACCTCAGCTTTATTTTCCGTGAATCTTTTACTTTAAATTTTCATTTTCTACTTATTTCTATCAAGAATCAGAATTTTCGATTTGTGTTACATTAAGGTTTTCTTGTCTCGAATTACAAAAATAAGCATATTATAAAGTTTTTTTCACCAATGGAAAGGTGGTAGTGGTAGTAGTTAAGGGAGGTTTAGCGCCAACCAAGTGGGTTAGTGCGACCAATTTTTCCAACCCCATTATACGTTTGGATAATGTCATTTTAACGTGGGTTCCGTACCACAATTTTTCTGGCAGATGTTATTCTCGACATAGTTTTTGCGGTTCTATTTAACACTTCTTGTCCACCCCACACATTAACGGGAAATACTGTCGCACAGCCTCCCAATCTGACTGGAGACCGTTATTTAAAACTGCTTCCTGTGCTTTATGGAAACCCACACCCGGTTTAAGATTTACGCACAATTAAGGATATATCCCTAAAACCCACTATACAGGGTGTCCCAGATAAGGATGCACTCTACAAGGATCTCGTCAACCATAGAAGATATAGAGATGGTTAAACTATAAAAAAGTTACGCCCTACTAAATTTTGCAATACTGTGTTTTCAAATTTAAAAAATTACGAATCCTTCCGAAGATATTTTAAAACGAATGCACATTTTACTCTTATTATTAATTCTTATTCAATAATATGCCATTTTCTACACCCACATGTATATTTGCTGTTTCCTTTACACTTAAGTAAAGATAAAAGTAGGCTATTCCAGTTAACCAGTTAGTTGACAACATTGTTATAAAAATTGATTCCTCTGTGGCGTTCTTCTAAAATACTGACCATCATAGTTTATGGTATTTACTGAGGCTCTGTCTTCTTTTTCAAGACACTCAATTACATAATTTTATATATATGTTACCGACCAAACCCGATTTCAGGATAAACTAGTTTTGCCTAGGCCAAACCAGTTTATCCTAAAAGTTGTTCGGGTCTGGTCGGGTTTTTTCGGGTTTGTTTAGGTTTGTTCGGATTTCTTAGAATACGAACAAACCCTAAAAAACCCAAACAATCCCGAACAGGCCTAGACAAATCTAGTTTATCCTGAAATCGGGTTAGGTCAAACTAGTTTATCATGAAATCGGGTTTGGCCGGTAACAAATACAGGGTGTCCCACCGGGAACCACTTCGATCTATATATGAAAAACTATACATAAAAAAATTTCGAAAATTTGACAGCATGCTGATGCTGATGGGGGCGACCGAGCTAAAATATTTTCATAATGGTGGCACTTCCGGTTATACCGGAAGTAAGTGCCAACTTGCTTATTTTACATGGAACACCCTATATATTATTACATTTTGCATTCTACGCAAGATTCTAGGCAAATTTTGTATACCATGTTATATACCTATGTCTAAGCGTTTTTGACATATTTGAATTTTTATGTCAAAAATGACGAACGAATGAAAAACGAATTTAGGTGGGATTCCTTGTTATAAAGAACCTGCTTTAGTAGATTTTTTATGATATTTTGATAACTATTAATACAGGGTGTTTAAATAATAAGATTAAAAATAAAATTGAAAAAACTGCAAAAAGACTAGATTTTCAAATGGAAACACCCAAATTTTATAATTATTTCTTATTTAGCATTAAAAATAAGAGTAAGTTTGTGTAAGGTTGCATATCCCGAATATTTTTAGTTTTCAAAATAGTGTCAATTTAGTACTTTTATATGGCGATTTTGCTGCAGATTTTAAGTTCAGTTACTCTTAGTTGGCTATGACGGCGTTGAAAACCAATCAAGACCATTTGTCAATTACCATTAATAATCATGCCTGGGCGCTTAAATTATACATACCAAGATTTTTTAAACTTATTTATTATTTATGGAGAATGTGATAAAGTTATATCAAGAACATGTTAGACATTTGCCATTCGATATCCGCAAAAACAGAAGCCAGCTGTTAAAAAAATTTCATAGATTTTTAGCATTTAATTGTTTTTCAACGCCGTCATAGCCAACTAAGAGTAACTGAATTTAAAATCTGCAGCAAAATCGCCGTATTAAAATATTCAATTGGCAATATTTCTAAAACTAAAAATTTTTGGGATATGCAACCTTACACAAACTTACCCTTATTTTTAATGCGAAATAAGAAATAATTATAAAATTTGAAAATTTGCAGTTTTTTCAATTTCATTTTTAATCTTATTGTTTAAACACCCTGTATTAATAGTTATCAAAATATTATAAAAAAATCTATTAAAGCAAGTCCTTTATAACCAGGAATCCCACCTAAATTAAAAAAATAAGGTTTCTTTATAGAAAAAACTGATAATTATTTTAAGGCTTGCAAAAGTCATTTTTGACATAAAAATTCAAATACATCAAAAACGCTTAGACATAGATATAGGACATGGTATACATATATAAAATTTTCTATGTATAGTTTTCCATATACAGATCGAAGCGGTTCCCGGTAGGACACCCTGTATATGGTACAATATATTATTAATTTGTTCAATATAACAAAATATATACGCATCTACTATAGTTTTATGAATAATGCATCCTGCTGAATGTGCATAGAAAATTAATATCACGTAGCAATATTATTTAGTTAATTTTACAATAATGTCTAACATGATTCTGTGGCTTAAACGGCAAAGCGTCGAACTTTGGATCCAATGGTCGTGAGTTCAATGTCACAGTCAAACTTGCTGGTTAGTTAAGTATGGTTAAATATCTTTATGCAATCCAACATAATAATATGTGAACTTAATAATATATCGGCCTAAGAATGGTGCCTAGCTTTTCATAAGAGAACCAACAATATTGTTGAACAATTATTATAAGGTTAAACATGGTTTACTTGGCATCTTTACTATGCCAAGCAAAATGGCAAAAAGGGTTACTGGTTTTTCTGCCTGTTATAGTCTTTTGATTAATTAATTAATTGCTCAACTTTTAATCTGTTGTAATTGTATATTTACCTTTTAAAGTCTAACTTGTATATAAATATAACTAAAGTGGTTATGAGAAAATCCTGGAAATAATTTTTAAGTTCCGCATTTTGCCGCAAGAGGGCGTAATTGCAAAGTAAATTTTAAAAGTTTACATATCTCCGAAAATTCCACATTAAGGTATATCTTTGATAACACCATTGAAAAGCTTGGACAATTATGCATCATTTTGGTCTTATGCTCATTGGCGTATCGACTTTAATAAAAGGGGGGGAAGCGGTTGAATGTGTAATCATTTAAATCGCTGTAACTAATAAACGACTTATCCGATTTTAGCAAACTAAAGACTGTTTGGAAGAGAAATGTATGCACTTTTACCAATCGAATTTAGTTTTCCATAATAGTTCTCAAAAAAATGCTAGAGGGCGCAATTTGTAATAATAACACATTTTTTGATTTTACTCCGAAAAAATAAATCATACGGTATTATTATGATACCATAATCGAAAAGTAGATTAAATTTGCTAATTTTTTTTTTCCTGAGTTTCTATGCCCAGTAGTTTCCGAGATACGGCCGAGAGCCATTCTTAGTGGGACACCCGGTACTACCTACTGCCCGTTATGTATATTATTTTTAGCTTTAAAATATAAATTTAAAAAAAATTCATACACTGAAAACCTACACTGTCGTTCAAGTAACATTTAACGCATGATTGGAAATAATCGACGAGTGGCCTTCTCAAGGTAACTGAAGAAGTAAATGAGTCAATGAATTTTCATGTATAGAACATGTCATTGTTGGTCGCATGTATCATACACATAAATTATAAATTAAAATTTGAGCCGATTTTTGTTGAGAGCTTACATAAAAGGAATTTATTTGTATTTAAAAATAAAGTACTTGCTTGCAAATTTTAACTGTCTTCAAAAAAAGGAACAATTAAAAAAAACTAAGGAAGGGGTTGAGAAGGGGTAAAAATGTAGCACCAAATAATTAACCTGATACCGATTTAAATACAAATAAGGACAATGCAAATCCAAAAATCTTCTTTTATTCAAATATTTATGAGTTTTTAGGATTATCAAAAGTTAAATGGAAAATATTTTTTTTTATTAAGATTGTTGAGTTGTATGTCATTTTTGGAATTTTTGAGGTTAAAAAAGCTAAATGTGATCAATGATTTTTCGGATACAATTTTGTCAATATTGAAAAAAAAGTCAAGGGGTGGTGTAAGAGGGAATGAAATATCTTTATTTATTAAAAATTGTTAAGTCATATGTAATTTTTAAAAAGCTAAATCTGAATAGTATTTTTTAAAGTTAAAGCTTGGGGTAAGTGCGATAAAACAATATTTTTTCAAAAATGAACATAGTCAAGGAAACCAAGTTTGAAGAAGATAATTCAAAAAAGTCAAGGAGTAAGAGAAAATGAAATATTTTTATTTGTTGAGTCATTTGTCATTTTTAGAGTTTTTGAGGTTATAAAAGCTAAAAGTGAACAATTAGAGAATCCAAACCACGTGATTCAATATGGCGGTTGGATGGCAAAAAGCATTGAGTCACCAGTTAAATACCACCAGCAACAATATTTTTATGGTCACGTGTACCAATTACAAAGCAGTATTCGCCATCCAGCCGCCACTTTGACACATCGTTGGATTGCCTAATATCTTTGTTAGGTTAAAATTGGGGTAGCGGGGATGAAATAATATTTTTACCAAAAAATCAAATGATTTGTAATTTTTAAGTTTATTGAGGTCAAGGAACCCATTATTGATCAATATATTTTAAAAAGAAAGAGGTGGAGGGTGAGAGGGAATAATATATATTGTTTGTCAAGTCTTATGACATTTTTAGAGTTTTAAATTTAAAAAAGCTAAATATAAACAATATATTTTAAAAGAGTTAATGTTGGGGGTAAGAGGGTATAAAATAATATTATAATGAATATTGAATATGAATTATTTGTTACAAAATTTTAATTTATAGGCATATACAATGAACATACAAAATACAGATAACAATATATTGTTGGTTCAACAAAAGCAATGATATAGAACATTTTTATCATTTTTAACGTTTAGACACTCATTTTGTGCTTCTTAGCCTGCCTTTTGAAAGCAGTCGGCTCTTTCATGTTTGAAATATCCTGATAGAACCTCTCACCGTGCTAGTCTCTTACAGCACCACAATATTTTTGGAAAGTAATCAAGATGAGAATTGATGGGTCGGCGACATTTTCCGGTACACTAACGTTTAAATCTTTGGATCATCATCAGGATCAAGGGTATATTCCTGAGGTGGTACAGGTAACTCGTCACTATGAGGCACCGGGCATATAGCGGATTGTATATTTGGATACTATATCGCAGACCTTTTCTCCGAAAAGGCTTCATTGATAGCAGAGCTATGAAAGTTACTTCAGAAAAGTAATTAGTTACTTTTTCGATACTTTTGCCCAAATGTATCTAGATACTTATAAAAAATAGTTACTTTTACCTAAAAGTAACTTAGTTCTTAGTTACTTAGTAAAAGTAACTAGTTACTTTTTCGATACTTTTGCCCAAATATATCTAGATACTTATAAGGAATAGTTACTTTTACCTAAAAGTAACTCAGTTCTTAGTAAAAGTAACTAGTTATAATAACTAAGATACTTTTACAGTAACTAGTTACATTGATTGTAACTACGATAATTTTAAAGTAACTAAGATACTTTTTAAGTAACTAGTTACTTTGATTGTAACTAGTTACTAAACGTAACTAAGATACTTTTGACTAACTAGTTATTTTAATTGTAACTACGAAACTCTAAAAGTTACTAAGATGCTTTTGAACTAGATACCATAAATTTACCAGGTAGTGATAATTCATTTTCCTGTACACACTACCACTATTACCATTAAAAAACTAAACTAAGAAGTGTTAATTCGAACAACGAACAAGTAGAATAAAATGCTTTCCAAGAAATTTTGTGTTCCAACCAGTTTGCTGTTTAACGCTCGCGACTCGCCGCTCGTCCCTTCGTGAAAATCTGATTAACGGCCGCCGATCGTCCCTTGGTCATCATCTGATGGTGTGCATTATTTGTTACTTTCGAAAAGTTACTTTTAAAGTAACTAGTTACTTTAGGGGGGAGCCCAGTTTTTATCCTGGTCTCCAAATTTGCAGCCAAATACAAGTGGTAAGCCTTTTTTATTAAACGGCTAAAAGTACGTGCTTGTTTCACAAATTCACTTTATCACATATATAACAAAAATAATCCGACTTATTCACATAAACTCGCTACTTGTTGCTCAAAACTCTCTAATTTCTCAAATACGAACTGCTCTCGACCAATTGGTGGTTGAAATACAGTAACTAACAATTTAGGATTTCTGTTATATGTATTTTAGCCCCTTAGATAGTACACCTGGTATAATAAATCAAGGTATTTCTCATTTAATGATACATTAAGGGTATATAGGTAATTATCTGGTAGTAATTCTGAGAGCCGCCATTTCGGAAATGAAGCCAAGGAAAGCCGCTGGTCTGGACCAAATACAAACTGAACTTCTAAAGTTACTGATCGAAGATAAAATCAAATGTATGACTAGAATATTCAACAACATCTACTTAACAGGAGAAATTCAAGCGCATTGGTTGAGGTCAGAGTTAATCACACTGCCTAAAAAAGCAAGTGCCAAACCTTGCGGTGATTTAGGAACAATAAGTTTGATGATTATAAACTTATATTGGAACCAGATGGCAGTTTTAAGAACTGATGGCGGCCACACAGAACGAATAAATATATATATATCACGAGGAGTCAGGCAGGGCTGTATTTTGTTACCCATCTTATTTAACGTGTACTCAGAATACATCTTCCGAGAAGCTCTCGACAATATTGAGGAAGGAATCACTATAAACGGTACTAAACTTAATAATATAAGATATGCAGATGACACTATCATGTTTGCAGATAGTCTTCAAGGATTACAAAGTTTGATGGATAGGGTGACCAGAATTAGCTCACAGTACGGGTTGGAAATAAACATAAACAAAACCAAACTCCTTATAGTAAGTAAAAGAAACATCGTGGAAGACAGTTTACACATCAATCACAGTAGAATACAAAGAGTGGGGCAGTAGGGCATACTTGGGGACAATCATTAACGAGAGATGGGACAACTCATAAGAAATACGATGTCACATCAAGAAGGCCCGATCTGTGTTTGTTAGAATGAGCTCGCTTTTTAAAAGCTACAATCTATCCTTGGACATGAACCTTAGACTCTTGCGTTGTTACGATTTCTCGGTTCTTTTGTATGGCGTAGAAACCTGGACACTTACTAAAGAGACTGCCAGGAGAATTGAAGCATTCGAACTCTGGCTATACAGGAGAATATTGGAAATAGCTTGGACACAAAAAATTACCAACACAGAAGTAATGCGCCGGATAAATAAAGAACCAGAACTGTTAGATACCGTAGAATGTCGAAAACTTCAGTATTTCGGCCACATAATGAGGAACCCAGATAGATACGGACTACTACAACAAATCCTACAAGGCAAAATTAACAGCAAGAGAGCACCGGGCCGAAGGAGAATATCTTGGTTCGAAAATCTTATAGCGTGGTTTGACAAATCATCAGCAGAACGTTTCCGAATCGCCATCAACAAAGTAAGAATAGCCATGCTGATAGCCAACATCCGGAACGGATAGGCACTTGGAGAAAAGGTGATTATCATAATTAACATGACTCTATAAAACCGAAGCCAACTGAAACTTTTGCAAAAGAGATTATTAATTACTATAAGAAAGTAAGTAAGATTTGGCTATTTTGGTCTCGGAAACATTTTGGCTGTTCCCCAGTGTTATTTATAGTAAGATTTTTACTACTTCCTTAGCTAAGCTTTTTGATATAAGTGCAATCATTCTCAACTACGTCTATCTAGAAAAATATTGCTCTACCTTGGTATAAAAAAAAGCTTACCACAAGAAACTAGTATATTATTAGTAATTAAATTCACTTAAAATTTATTAAAATTATAGATATTATTTCATACTTTTTAAAGCGAATTTATTTTAGATAAAAACATTAAATTTGTGTTTTTTTGGATGTTGTGGAAAATGGAAAATTTAATATTATTCCTGCTAAATAGTAGGGAGGCATTAGTAACAGCATTATACATTTCTGCCTATGTAAATAGGGATATTTTACCGATTTCTTTACATTGTCCTTAGCCCGGAGTGTTTACAGCTGTTTTTGGCAGCATCATGTTAAATCTTATATTTTCAAGACATAAGTCAACTACTGTAAATCTATTCATTCAAATTTATTAGCCTCCAAGTCTGGAGCAATTAAAATGCCACAAAGCCACAGACAACATAAAATCCAAAGAGAAGCCGATACATTCGAGAGGATGTTGTGCGAATATCCCGTTTTTGCTGCAACTTTGCTACTATTTTAAATGCTGCATGTAAGTGTTTTCCTAAGATAAGGAGATAAATCGCCTCCATTATATTGATTTAATGCAATAAACGTGTTGTTCTGATAGAAAAAGAACTTAAAAAAAAATTAAATTTACGTTTATTTTGCTTTTAACAGGAATTTTATTTGCTTATCTACATTATTATTTTTATTATTATTGTTTTCAACGTTATTTTTCACAGCTTTTTATTGGTATTGCTTGTATTATTTACAGTACAGAAAATAAGTTCATCTTAACCTGTACTATTTAAAAACTTCCGTACTATATAGCACGTTTGAAGAATGACGCTTTTATAAATTTGTTGGTATAAATAACCTGAAAGCCCCAGTTTTTCCAAGTGGGGCTTGGCATTTTTCATCATTGCTCCCTCACAAACTAATAACTTGGACGTTATGCGTCCAAAACTTTAATCTCTATACAAAAAGACTTTTAAAAGAGAAATTTTAAAAACGTCTCCGACAAAAAACTGCTTTGTAATCTAAGCCAAAAATACATTATTCCTTATAAAGTCATCAATTTTGGCATGGAGAGCGTGTAATAAGGCAAAAATATTGGTTTTGTGCTGTATTGGTTTTACATTATTTTAATAAATGTTTAAAGAGTTTAGAATCCAAGTGTAGGACCAAAAATTAGGTTGTAATTAGACTTTTAAACATTCGACCTTCTAAGGGAGATGGGGGGGGGGGGAGGTCCAGCCTTCCCCCTGGCTAAGAGTCAAATTCTGAATTTTGTAACTCTACCTATGCAATTTCTATTCTTGAAACAAAATATATTCTCGGTGGTGTCTCTAAGATTTTTTTAAAATATATTTACTTACCATTAGTTGATAGCACACATGATACCCATCCCACCGTAAGGAGAAAAATTCTCACTCCTGACTGCATATTGAATTTGTATGGCTTAATCCTATTTCAATACATTTGTTCACCTAGAAAAGGAAATATTTTATTATTATGCTTGGTATAAATACAATGTAATAAATATTTTTCAAAAATTATTATTAATTATGTCACATTATCGTATTCTGCCGATACAAGAAGTGACGCTGTAATAGGGGATAGTGGGAATTGTCTTCCCCGAGAGTAGCTTGACGTCCCTGCCTCCTTCTGAACTAGTACTTATTATGGTTGTTTTATGATCGAGATTAGAATGATTATATGATTATCATTTGGTATTTACAAAAATATAAGGGTCCAAGGAGCATACCATATAATCATATAAAAGTTGATAGAAACATTAATGCCAAGTTTTCTCCTCTTTTTTTTCAAAGTTCGCGGTAGATTTAGCTTTTCCCAGAAGAAGAATAGAAAGAAATAAGAACACAAATTTTAAATAGATTTTCCAAATCAATTTTACAGGTAATGCAATATTTCTGTAACACTTTTTTGGTTGACGCCATCCACTGGCGTAGCTAAGAGCATCCCCCCCCCCCCCAAATAATTATTATAAAAATAAATCAATCAAAATATGCTTTATTGTTATTAAGAAATAATCTTATTAACAAAGCTACAATATACATACCAGGTGCAACAGAACCATGCTTAAACCTTAAAAAGTATACAATAAAAATAATCAAAGGCAAAATATAACACGCTATAAAACAAGCAAGTGGCGACAAACAACTCACGAATAAATGGCACACAAAACAAATTTTACAAAATGACCAATCCTGTTAACACACTGAGTTAAAATGTGTCGTTGTAATACTCAACCAACTCGTAATAGGCTCTCTCCGCCAATAGTTCCCTTACAGTTCTTTTAAATAGTTTAAGAGTAGGAAGGTCCCTTATATATTCCGGAATATGATTGTATAGTTTACGGCTTTCATAAATGATTGAGTTCCTGATAAGGGTGGAAGATGGTATAGGCAGATATAGTTCTCGTGACCTTCTAGTATTGTGAAAGTGGTCGGAAATTGGCAATGGGTCTTTGTGTTTGTAAATCATGCATACCGTTTCAAGAATAAACAGAGATGTTAAAGTTAATATTTTCCTGGATCTAAACAACGGTCATCATGACTCTCTGCCATTCACAACACCACAAACATACCTTAGAGCTAGTTTTGGAGAACAAACAACGAGCTCAGGAGGTAGTTACATGTATTCCCCCAGAACACAATTCCGTATCGCAAGTGAGATTCCACCAGTGAGTGGCAGACCTTCTTAGCCAGAGTGGTTCCAATCTCCACCGATATCAAACGCACAGCGTAGCATCCCGAAGCCACTTATTTTGTGAGCTCCAAGATATGAGAGTCGAACTTTATACACTCATAAATAAAGACTCCTAAAAACTTAGCTTTTTTTGTCAGTAATGCCCCCCCCCCCTCCCCCAAAATAATACATTTTAAATGCTGCAGATATAACATAAAAAATAAAAATTAAATAAACGCAACTATTTTCCAATCTTATTAATTATCCAAAATGTAAGAAATTGTCTTCATCTATTTATAAAAACTATTTTTAAGCGCTGTAAAAAATGTAATATTAGATATAGGTATATACATATTTTAATTCATTAATGAATTATTAGAAATTGGTAAACGCGCAAACATTTTTTTGATAAGCCGAGAAAATAATTTTTGGGCGTGGCCCCCAAAAAATTTTCGTCTCTGGCGCGAGTTCGATATTGTCACCAGTTTTTAATTTTTTTAAACGAATTTTACTGTTATTTTGCTGATCTCTCGGCGTTATTATTCTTGCGCAAGCAGGCAACCAAGCAGACCAATAAATTAAAAAGCCTATGATTTAAAAAAAGGAATTCCCTATTTTTATGTACTCTTTTTAATTCCTTTTTAATAATTGATTATTTTTAATGTCAAATTCAAGGTGTTTACACTTCTAGAGGCATATACCTACGCTAATAGATATCTTCAAATCTCTATGTTGCTTGAGTTTCAACATCGCCTTAAACCTGTAAACAAACACACTCTGAAGTGGCCATTACGTCTACTTTGTCTGTCGTTTTGTCTATCATCCTATAGTATTAATAAATTCCTGACAAGCTTTATTGTTATTTAATATTGTTGTCCCAATAAAAAGCATAACTTTATCGCAGGTTGTCGACATTACCGTTTCGCAAAGGAGCGGCTGCATACGATTGGTCCAATTTGGAGACAAAAATCCGCGTTTATTTAAATACATTTTTAGCGTGTAGCGGTTTTCGCGAACTTGTCAACAAGGTCAGGGTCGCGATTATCAGATCGTTTTTAGTATGCAGCGGGCGGATTCTAGGTTAAACAAAAATTACTACCTGTTTTGTGTAATCATATCATGACACTTATGGGCATGACGTGTAGGAGTGCGTTATGAGTTATTTATGTAATAAGAGTGTAAAGCATTATGAGGGAGTATTAAAAACTTTATGAAATAGCCAATAGATCAATGTCGGTATTTTTTACATCACAATTAAGCTGGTCAGCGATCAATTCTTCAGACAAATCATTTTATTCGTAAATGTACTTTTCTCTGGCGCCGATAACCCACCGTTTCTTAAGTACATTCTATCGCGTAATAGGTCTGTAAACAGTTATTTGTAATTATTTAGATTAGAAGGATGTAGCAAGCGTCAACATCTAGCATCGATGTTGGAGACTTCCAAAGCATACCAGCCCTTCAACAAACTTATTTACCGGTGAGGCATGATATGGCGAAACGCGAGGATGACTATAATGTTACAATTAATAACAAACTAATGCTAAGATTCGCAATATCGACCATTTTTTTCAATGCATCGCTGACATTTTTTTCAATAGATCTGGTTACATCATGAATATTTTTGATTTTTAGGGTTTTCAAAATATTTTCACCTTAATTAAAAATAGTGTAAACATATATTGTTATTAAATTAACTTTATTCTTAAGTAAAAGGAATATTTCTCTATTAAAAGTGGCGATAAAAATGTTTTCAAATACAGTATCTACAGGGTGTGTCAACGATAGGGTAAAATTAATTTTCTCCTTAATCTTATGAATAAGCTAAAAATTCCTAATAAAAAAGTTGTAGAGACCATTGAGGTGCATATTTTAAGAGTATGCTGGAGTATACCGGGTGGCCCAAAAAAAGTGGCGAATATATCTTGGGTTTTATTAAAAGGAACACCCTATATATTGTATTATTTCTGATTCCCCACAAAATTCTTTGCTTATTTTGTAAATACAGGGTGATTCCTAAGTTGATACTTCTTTTTTAGCTGCGTATAGAAAGCATTAAAATAAACAACATTTTTAAATACCTTTTTTCAAAAAAATCTCTATAATAGTTTAAATTTTGTAAAATAATCACGTTGTTGATAGTAATAAAATGGTAAACATGAAAGTGTTTTAGCTATACGATAACACTTTCTAACTACCTACCTATATCTCATAATTTACCGGGTTATAGATCTTCCCTTTAGAATCAGAGTCTTTTACGTGTAATTTTTTTCGAAATATAATTTTAAGCTATCATAGTATTTCTTTACATTCAAGACTCGATTGGCCAATGCCAGAAAACTGCGGTGGTTAATGAATTCCGGAAAATAAAAGTGGAATCAAGGCCCCCATATAACGCCGCGAAAATTTAAAAATCCTGGGCAATGTACAAGCAAAATGTTCAATGTTGACCTATAAAATTGTCGCTAAACCCAAAATCTTCAAAATTTGCCGCCAAACCCAAAATCTTCAAAATTTGCATGATTTTAAATTTAGTGTTAAGCATTAATATAGCGGTTTTCGCGAAATTGTCAACAAGGTCAGATTCGACATAATCAGGATGTTGTTAGTATGCAACAGGAGGATTTTGGGTTAGACAAAAATTACTACCTACCTGTTTTATGTAATCGTGACATTCCGCGACACGTGTTCGTTTGTGATCTGACATAAATATGCTTTGCGTGTCACTGGCGTCAGCAAATGACGTGGAAGAGATAGAATATATTATAATGTTATATTTAATCCGTGGCAAATACATGTACCTACCTAAACTAAAACAATGGAACACATAATGTATTATGTGTTTCTACCGTGTTGACATTAATTCTATCAATCATCATTAATAAATTAGGTTTCGCTATGTCGGCGTTTTCCGACCTTGAGGATTTATTTATTCCTAAATAAATATTGAAAAACTCGATTTCGCAGTCTGTGGAGTTACTTCAGGTTATGACTGTCCATTGAGTCCTAATAAGTACGAAATGGCCATCATTGTTTAGCTGCCCCTATTGTTGTCCCTGGGTACCTACACTACCAGCCCGGTGAAACTTCTTATGGGCGGGATCGCAGCTAGAGTGACGTCATCAGACCTCCAGACTTTTTCAAGTTAGGACCTACGTTTATCCCCATTAGTTATGTGTTAATATTACACCTACGTAGTTATTTCTACAAAGAGAGCTACGGCAGACGAACTTGGTCTGACTATATTTGTCTCTTTTTACATCGAATGGAGATAACTTGATGCAGACAGAGATAGGTACTTGACATGAATAGCACGAGCTATTAAATTATTTTACAGCCTAACTTTCCTGTTTTGAGCTTGACCACCAGCACAAATCATTGACATTTGTAATGTCAATGGCACAAATGGAATTGCCCCTTTTTCTTTCTTCATAGCTGTAAATCGGACCAGGCTTTTTTGATATTTTTATATTATTTTTAATTTTCTAATCTTTTTACCAAAAGGACCGTTTTCTTTTTGTTGTAGGTAAGTAAATCTTTAGTTATTTTTATTCGTTATTTATTATATTAGTTTACCTATTTGTTGCAAAAATAATTATGTTCCAAACATTATTTTACTTTAAGGAGATTTTCACTTAATAACTTTTATTAATGTAGATGTGTACTAAATCATTTATAGTATATTTATTAATTGTAGGTAACACAAATACCTACAAAATATATTTTTTTTGCTATTCAATTATTTAGAATTTAGACTATTAGAAAATTTTAAGTCTGTCGAGTGTTCTAGTAAGTAATTCATTAATTTTTTTATTTTATATTCTTTTAGGTTAGCTATTTCAAGAAGTACCTATAGGTACGTGAATCTTTGATGATTATGCATGTTGCATGAATAAATATCCCATGGGAATCACTACAGCTGGTAATGTAGGTTAATCTGGGAAAGTAAGTACATTTTGGGAATATAAAGAAAAAACGAGGTACTGATCTTACCTATATTTTCATCGTAGTTGTCAATAAAATTAATTATAAGCTGATTTCTGAAGTTTTATTTCTAATTGTACAACTTTAATAAATAACATTTTAAAATGATATTTACAGCTTAAAAATCTAATCAGAAAATCCTAATATTTAATTTTTACTCTACTTGAAAAATCAAATAAGAGGATTATTGTGAATAATTTGATGGCCTTAAATATTATTTTAAGGTTTTGTGTGCAACATTTTTTAAAATTGCCATATTTGAAAGTCCCGCCTATAGCCGAAAGGTTGTCCAAATTTTTGCACATAAAATTTTAAAATTATATTTACAACCAACAAACTATTCACAATCCTCATTTAATTTTCCAAGTATAGTAAAAATTAAATATTAGGATCCTGATGGGTTTTTAAGCTGTAAATATCATTTTAAAATTTTGGCGGCCAAAATTTTTAAAATGGTCATATTTGAAAGTCCCGCCTATAGTCCAGACGTTCCCTCCAGACCCGATGGTGGCGCTGTTTTGGCGTTTCTTATGTCACATTTTGCTTCGACCAATTAATACGCTGGTTTGTCTTCTTTCTATGTTTGTCTTCGTTGTACACTACGGTCTGTTAGCCGTTAATTTTCTCTATCTTGATTATTGTTACCGACACAAAACTACTACTACATATAGCTACAGCTATATATTCTGTGCTACTAGTTATCATTAATGTTTCTTTAAATATTCTAGTTTATTTACTGACCATATAATGTATTAAATTTACTGACCATATACTGTAATATAGAATGTATATTACAGATGTCATACATTTGATATATCGGAAATCTTAAGTGTGGCAGTTAAATTAGCACACAGAAAAAATTGGATGCTTATTGGTTAATTCATCAGGAATCGATAAATAAGTTTCGTAGATCTACCGCTAAACCGGGAGGATTGGCAACACTGCCCGCAACTTTCTTACAACCTTACGTACTTAACGATAATTCACGCGTCATCATGAAATGCGGTCGGTACTGATTTGTCTGCGGCAGCTCCTCGTAACATAAATGTAACAATATAATTTTTCTACTCCCACATGGAAATTTGCTGTTTTCTTTACACTAAACGCATAAAAAAAGTAGGCTATTCTAATTAACGGTGCAGGAATATATCATATCCATCCTAGATAGGTAATGAAACTGACCAATCACAGTAGTCAAGAAGCCAAATTGACATGTTGTTTTTAAAAGTACTGACCAATCATATTATATTATTTTTACTGAAGCTCCGCCTTCTTTTTCAAGACATTAAATTGTATAATTTAAATGCATATGGTACAATTTGTTATTAATTTGTTCAATATAATAAAATCTAGACGCATTTATGATAGATTCATCAATAATGCAACCTGCTGAATGTGCATAGAAAATTAATTTCATGTAGCATCATTTATCAGTTGGTTTTCCGATAATTAACTAAATGCTTCGATAGTCCAGACGTTAGAGCGTTGGACTATAGAACCAATGGTCGGGAGTTCGAGCCCGGCAACCTACACACTTTTTTTTTACATTTTTTAGCATAAGGTCGTAAAAAAAATATACTGTTCAACTCGAGTGGATTGTCCATATTGCCCTCGGAAGTTTGAGCACTCCGCTTATGGCGTCGTGTGCAATTTACTTCCTCGTAAGATATGGACATCATATACACTCATGTTGTACAAACTACTATTTTCTACTCCCACATGAAGATTTGCTGTTTTCTTTACACTAAAGTAATTGGATAAATAGGCTATTCCGATTAACTGAACGGATATGATTTTATATCCATCCTAGTAGTTAAGATATGAAACTGACCAATCACAGCGGTCAATTACAAAGAATCAAATTTACACGTTGTAAAATTTACGAGTCGTTTTATTACACTTAACAAAAGTGAGGTTAGTATACTTTAAAAAGATGCAAATTTTTGGGTGCCACGCCCCTTTTTTGGGCCTTTTAACGATATCCGATATCGATATTATTTCTTTTGCATTTCAAAATGAAAAAAATTAAAGGTATGCCATTATATAATATCTTTATTTTAATTTATTAAAAATCTTTGTGAACAAGATTTATTATCTTTTAACAATAAAGCATATTTTGACTTTGTTGGACAATGTAATGTACCTAGGTAGGTAAAAATAGCTTGCATGCAATTAGCCGGTTGAAAATTAATCGGGGATTCGTGCCGATGGCTGCACAGTGCACAACCCAGGGAATTACAAAAAATAAAATAGCGCCGCAGGGGAAAAATCACGCCCTTTTTTAATTGACGATTGCTTTCAAGTAGGAAAAATAAGCTAAAAACGTATTATAGGTTTAAACTTACCAGTTTCCGCAGAAATAGGTACACAAAAATGGAGAAATGTATTATAGTGTTCAGTTTGGTCACAAAAATAAAAAATGTTTTAAAAGTCTCAACCGAATCATGTACTCATTTTGTCGGGTTAAATAAGATTTTAATTAAAAAAAATGTATGAATAATAAAATTTATGCCTAATTAATGTAATTTCAGTTTTTATAGATTAAATCGATTCTTCTTCATTCTTCATCATTAAATTTTTTAACATTTATCCAATACGCAGAATCTAGTTGCTCTTTTATATTAACAGTACCTAACAAAGCAAAAGCCATTTCATTATGTAAATGATTTTTGCAAGTTTCATGGGTCTTTATTTTTTGGCTTAAATGTACCAAATCTGTCACTCCAGTTTGTGTCCACGATTTGTCTCCACCAAAAAGCACACAAGGAAAACAAAAGAGAGCATTTATTTTGTTACACCCACATATCCAGCTACTTTTTGAATACACTTCACTGGTAAATTGCCTTTTATAGGTTTTTCCACGACTTGACCCGGTTTTTTCAATAAAAATATCTGGTAATGGACGTGATTCTTGCTTTAATTTAATTTTTTCTTCGTATGTATACGTAATAAATTTCTTAACGTTTATTAAATTATAAATGACATCTGTTGGGGAACTTCCCCAACCCCCTTTAATTTTTACCCTGTATAAAAGTCGTGAAATGTTTAGCGAGGTATTGCGCGCGCACCAGTCACCAGATGTTTTTGGTTGACATGGTTTTTTTTTTATTACCAGTTTGACGTTTATGTTTTTGTTGACGTTTTTTTGGAGTTGACAACAAAAAAGTTTATAAAGGACGTCGTTCAGAGAGCGCGTTAAAAGGTTGTTGAAAGAGTGTGTTTGTCTTTCCGTTTTGATGTCCAGTTAGTGACTAATACTAACAACACAAGTTGTAAAACCTGACAACGACCCAGTACTACATGTGCTCGATATTAAAAGGTAACTTGCCTGCTTTCCCGTCCTGCTTCGGACTCCAAACCCCAGTTTTAAAGATGCAAGCCCAATAGGCAAACTTGCTGACGCGTGATTTTGGTATGCAATCTTTACTCCAATAACAGACCATTAAACATAAAGGTATGCTAGACTAAGATATAAATCATATACTTGTCTATACAACAACAGCTTCAGCAGTACAAAACTTTCATCATCTCTCGTTAACCAGTTGTGCGCTCGCACGGTTAAATTAAAGTTATAAAATAGTGAACTGCGAAGGCTTCCTAGAAAAAAAGGAAACCCGCGTTAACAAAATTGTTATAATTGACTATGCAATTTAACGAGTGATCTCGCGCATAGATTAGATATCTTCTTTTGTTTGCATCAATTGGTAATCTGTTTTTTACGCCAAATTAATTTTATTATTAAGAAAATGTATTAGTATTTGTAATATTTTTGATTGTGTAAAGCAATTAGGTATCCACCGTTTGACTTGAACAAACGTTCAAGCAAAATCCGTGTTTTTATTTCTTTATCAAATAAAAGCACCATTTCAATTTCAACTATTCAAACGCATTGTTTTATTTACACCAGCCAAATGGCAAAGTAGTCAGCTAATATCGCCAATTTAACTGATCGGTAATCAGGTCAGTTAACCCCTTTTTTGTTATTGGGTCTAACTTCAGAGTTTTTCCTACATAATAAAAAATGGTCCTTCGAGCCTCGATTGTTTGAATTTTTGAAGTTTGAAATTTAAATGGATAAATTTGTAGGTTTGTAGCACAAAAGGTGCATATAACATTGTATAAGGGTAAACATTGCATACGCGATAAGATTTCCCTTTCTATCTCTTTTTCACTCATCTTTTTTGTGTTAAGACATGCCCGTTCTTACACAAAGAAAATGAAATAAAAACATAGGTAAATTCTTTAAAAAATAAAAATTTATTTTGTACACTACAAGATAGTGTCACATAACCTCTCTCTCTATTTTTGTTGTGTGTTAAGACATGCTCGATCTTACACTAATAAAATTAGCTTAAAGATTTTTTACGAACTTTTAAAGAAAATAAAACAAAACAAAAACGTCGCTCTCTGTACTGCAAGGCATTAGTGCTTCTCTGCAATCTCTCTATTTTTTTTGTGTCAAGGCACGCCCGTTCTGACACTGGAAAAATAACTGAAACTGTTGTCAAGTTTTTATACAAAATAAAAAAAAATTCTATACACTACAAGCTAGTGTCGCATCTCTTTTTTCTCTTTTTTGTTTGTGTTAAGACACGCTCGCTCTTACACAAAGAAAAATATAAAGTTTTTGACAAATCTTAATAACAATAAAAAATTCTCTCGCTATACTACAAGGTAGTAGTTAGTCTCTGCGCTCTCTCATTTTTTTTTTTGTGTCAAGACACACTCGTTCTTACACAAAGAAAATAAATTGAATGTTTTATAAATAATTTTGTATATAAAAATTTTTTTTTTTGGCATTAATAATAGTGACCCCGCTCTTACGTTGCATCTTAGTTAATCGCTTGGTTAGCGTTGTCCGCACCTTCGCGAAAATTGACTATATTAAAAAAAATTAGTTGCTCTATTTGCACTATAAAAATAGTGCTCTCTCTCTCTCTCTCTCTCTCGTTATTGTTGAAGTTCGTATTTTTTGTGTTGAATTTTTGATTAAAATGTCGACAAAAACCGAACTAACAACTAAGCGCGCAAGTTACAAAGGTAACATCACCCGCATTAATAATTGGTATTTAAAAAATGTTGATACGGAATTAAATCATTGCCAATTTAAAATTCGATTAGAACATTTAAATAAGGCATTTGATAATTACATTGAAATTCAAAATGATATTGAAACTTTAGACCCGGACGATTCAGATCGAGATCTGATCGAAGAAAAGTTTTTTAATTTGTACGCGCTCTTAGAAAGTAAAATCGAATCTCTTATTTCAGCTCAAAATGCAAGGTTACAGAGCCCCCCTCCTCAAGTTGCAACTCCGGTTGCTACTCCCCATGTACCACAGGTACGATTGCCTGAACTGCACATCACAGTATTTAAAGGTGATATCTCTGAATGGACCTCCTTTAATCAGCTGTTCACTGCCCTTGTGCATGATAATTCTTCTTTAAGCGATGTTCAACGGTTCATGTACCTTAAATCATTCTTAAAAGAAGAACCACGTAAATTAATTGATACTCTTGCTGTCACTCATCAAAACTATGCCACTGCCCGTGATATTCTCACAAATCGATATGAAAATAAGAATTCTGTCATTAATACTCATCTTCTGAATTTATTAGAAATCCCCGCCATTACTAAATGTAATGCACAAACTCTCAGAGACTTCGTCACCAATTGCAAACGCAATATTGAATCCTTGAAAAATTTAAACCTGTCCTTTGAACAGTTATGGAATCTCCTTATGGTTCATCTTCTAGAAAGTAAGTTGGATTTTGTGTCAAAAAAGGTTTATGAAACCGAAAAAGATCTCTCCTCTCTCCCTGTTTTACAAGATTTTTTCACTTTTCTTGATAAACGTTGCACCATACTAGAAAATTTGGCTAGTTTGGAACCCTCTACGAATAAAAAAACCCCTGTGGCTGCATTTCACATGCAAAACACTCGCACCAATAGTGAGCGTTGCCTATTTTGCAATGAGTCTCATAAAATTTATGTCTGTACTAAATTTAAAAGTCTTCCCGTGTCCGAACGACATAAATTTATAAAAAGCAAAAGTTATTGTTTTAATTGCTTGGGTTCTCAACATCAGGCAAGTCAATGTCCCTCGCTTCGAACATGTTCTGTTTGCCAACAGAAACATCATACATTACTTCATTTTTCTTCAAACAATATAGCGATACCGAATACAAATCAAAATGCATTCAGGAATCATGTTACTCATGTAACGAATCCAGTCAGACCAAATAGCTATTCTACTGGAAATTCCCAGACTTATAAATCAACCTCGACATTGGCTCAGCCAAATAACAAGGCCAATGTAAATCAAAATCAATCTTCGTCTACATCATTCACTCCTCGATCGGCTTCAAGCCAAGGAAATTCCAGTTCCTTTCATGGACATGCTAATACTCAGCGTTACAGTCCATCTCGTTCTGTTGAAGACACTCCTTCTCAGAACACCCCTGTTATTTCCCAAACTTATTCTGCGACGTCTGCTAAGACTCCTCATGTGTTGTTGGCCACGGCCTCTGTATACATTTACAATGCTCAAGGCGTGCGTATAACCGCACGAGTCTTGTTGGATAATGGTTCGCAAAATTCATTCATTACCCAAAAAATGGTTGACAAATTACAACTGCAATCATACGACAGAAAGTTAATAATTTCTGGAATTTCCCAAACTGGATCTACATCCACAAAAATGATAGATTTAACCTTGCATTCTAAGGTTAATCCGCGCCAACGCTTCCATGTATCCTGTGCTGTATTACCAAATATAACCTGCAATCTTCCGCAGGTAAAAATTGATACTTTTCTACTTAAGATCCCTCGCAATGTTGATTTAGCAGATCCTGATTTTGGTACTCCTCATTCTATAGATTTGTTGATAGGAGCAGATTTATATTATTCTCTCTTACTTAGTGGTTTTATTCGACTCGGACGAAATCTTCCCGTTCTCCAAGAAACCAGTTTAGGTTGGATCGTTGCTGGATGTGTTCCACAACGCACTATCTCAACTAACCGTGCTAGTTCCCTCTCTCACACTTCGCTTGCAGTTCAAGGAAGTGGTAATCCAAATGTTTCCTTGTTTTTGCACATAAGAAATGATTCTACGTTAGAGGATATGTTGGAAAAATTCTGGACATTAGAGAATGTTCCTCAAACAGTTTGTCTTCCACCTGATCATGAACAGGCGGAAAAATATTTTTTTGAAACCACTCAAATTCTGCCCAATGGTAGATATCAGGTAGATTTACCTCTCAAAACAAATATTGAAAATTGTAAATTAGGTGAATCCTTTTATATGGCGAAAAAACGATTTTTGAATTTAGAAAAAAAATTCGAAAATAATCCCTCCCTTAGGTGTGATTACACCAAATTCATTGATGACTATATCAACTTAGGTCATGCGAAATATGTCCCCTTATCTCTTGTTAATACACATGAAAATGGTTTCGAATCAAATAAATACTTTTTTCCTCATCACGCGGTAATCCGTGAAAATAGTTCCTCCTCTAAAATTCGAGTTGTATTCGATGGAAGTTGTAAAACAAGCAGCGGTTTGTCTCTTAATGATGTCACTCTCAAGGGTTTTCAAGTTCAGCCTGACCTTTATGATATATTGTGTAGATTTCGATCGTTCAATTATGTCCTCATTTCGGACATCGAGAAGATGTACCGACAAATACTTGTCAATCCCTCTCAGCGTTTTCTGCTGAATATCTTGTGGAGAAATACTCCGAATGAAAGTCTAAAATGTGTAGAACTTTCAACTGTCACTTATGGGACTAACTGTGCTCCCTATTTGGCCACTCGTGTCTTGAATGACATTGCTCTGAAAAATAAAATATCATTTCCTCTAGCATCTGATGCATTATTCACTCAAACGTATGTTGATGACATCATTTATGGATGTGACACTCATTCTGAACTAGAAAAAATCTATTCAGAATTAAACTTTCTATTGAACTCCCATGGTTTTCAATTACACAAATGGTGTTCCAACTCGCAAGATTTCTTGCAAAAAATCTTTCAGCAAAAAGTTGTTGAATATGATATTACTCGTGAAAAGTCATCAAATTCAGTTTTAGGTTTAAAATGGGATCCTATCTCTGATATGTTTACTTTCTCTCCCCCCGACGTTGTATCTCAAGGTCAATTAACTAAACGAAACATTCTCTCAACAATAGCTCAAATGTATGATCCGCTAGGATTGGTCTCTTGCGTTGTCGTTCTTGGAAAACTCATAATGCAGAAATTATGGTTGTCCAAATTGGATTGGGACACCCCGATCACTGATTCTCGCCTCATTAATTTATGGAATAATTTTTGTACAGCCATTAGCCATTTATCTGAAATAAAGATTTCTCGAAATGTATTCCTTAAAAAGAAAAAGAAAAAAATTCAGTTTCATGGATTTGCCGATGCTAGCTTAGCAGCATATGCAGCCTGTGTATATGTTCGCACCCTGTATACTGATGGAACTGTTTCATCACATCTACTCTCTTCGAAATCTCGGGTTTCCCCTCTTAAAACTACTTCTCTCCCGCGTTTGGAATTGTGTGCTATGCTGTTGTTGTCCAAGCTCACTAAAACTCTTATTTCAATTTATGAAACAAAAGTTGATATAACTGCAATTCACTTGTGGACTGACTCCACAATTGCCCTATGTTGGATTAATTCACATGCCTCTCGTTGGTCAATATTCGTATCAAATCGAGTATCCCAAATACAAGAGTTGACGTCAAATTTTAATTGGCATCATATTGACACAAAGAGTAATCCCGCCGATTTACCATCCCGAGGATCTACTCCCCAATCTTTGGTAACTGCTCCCCTTTGGTTCCATGGACCAGATTTTCTCTTAGATGCTGAGAATTTCGATTCGTTCAATGTCAGTGAACAATCTATCCCTGTTTCTGAAGATAATACTGATGTCTTATCCGAAGAGCGAAAAGTAAAATCTAACCCAATATCCCTACATATCACTCAAGAGAGTGATGATTTTTGGGATTTTTTGTTTTCAAAGTTTTCTACCTTCTCGAAATTACAAAGAGTACTTGCTTACTGTTCTCGGTTTTGTAAGTCAACTCTCACCCCCAATAATAAAGATTCCGGACCACTCTCAATTCATGAATTACATAATTCTCTGAACATAATTATACACCGAATTCAACTTAAATATTTCCAAAAAGAATTATCAGACTTACAAACTGGCAAGATCTTATCCAATAAAAATATTTTGCCCTTCAAACCCTTTCTATGCGAATCGGATGGTTTTATACGCGTAGGAGGTCGACTAGAAAATGCCGATGTTTCATTTAGTCAAAAACATCCCATTTTACTCCCAGCGCATAATGCTATTGTCACGCAATTGTTGCTACAAGAACACAAACGGTTAGGGCACGCTGGTGCTCAAACTGTTCTCTCAAATTTTCGCCTTAAATTTTGTCCTTTAAATGGTTTAAAGGAAGTGAAACGAGTAATAAGAAATTGTGTTACTTGTTATCGTTTTCGTGCTGCCCCAGCACAACAACTTATGGCTGATCTACCAAAGGATCGTGTCCTACCCTGTCGGCCCTTTCAAAAGGTAGGAGTAGACTTCGGAGGCCCTTTTCTAATCAAGCCTTCCCGACTTCGAAAGGCTCCCCTACAAAAAAGTTATATCGCAGTCTTTGTGTGCATGACCACCAAGGCTGTTCATATTGAAATTGTTTCTGATCTCTCGACAGACGCGTTTCTTGCTTGTTTAAAAAGATTTGCCTCCAGACGAGGAAATCCATCCGTCATATATTCTGATAATGCTACCAACTTTCAAGGAGCCAAAAATCAATTATATGACCTTTATAAATTTTTTAAGAATACAAATATTTCTGAAACTTTAAGGACTTCTCTCTCTCTCACTCAAATCGAATGGAAATTCATTCCACCCAAATCCCCACATTGGGGTGGCATTTGGGAATCGGCTATTAAAAGTGCGAAATTCCATATGCATAGACTCATTGGAAATGCTCATCTCACGTATGAGGAACTGAGTACAGTTTTAATTCAGATTGAAGCAATAATGAATTCGAGACCCTTGTGTGCTCTTTCTAATGACCCATCCGACCTGCAAGGTTTAACCCCTGGACACTTTTTAATTGGCACTAGCCTCGCAGCTTTCCCGGAACGGGATGTGTCACAGATTCCTCAAAATAGACTCTCTTTTTGGAAACGATGTTCCCAAATCCAACAAGTGTTTTGGAAACGTTGGTCTGTCGAATATCTAAATCGATTACAGCAAAGACCAAAGTGGATTGCCCCCATGACAAATGTCAAGGTAAATGACATTGTGTTATTAAAAGATGATGAAAATATTCACCCCTTAAGATGGCCCCTCGCTCGAATTATTGAGATAATTGCCGGACCCGATGGAAAGGTCCGAATGGTTTCTCTTCGAACCGCCACTGGAGTTTATACTCGCCCTATTGTTAAAATTTGCCCTTTACCCTTGGAGTCAGTTGTCGGAGTGTAGAAATTCGGACAACACCTTCTCTTTATTTTTTTTGTTTAATCCCCCCCCCCTTTTTTTCTTATTATATTGTTTTTGTTTATAAGCTATGACGCTTCTACGCCGGGCAGTATGTTGGGGAACTTCCCCAACCCCCTTTAATTTTTACCCTGTATAAAAGTCGTGAAATGTTTAGCGAGGTATTGCGCGCGCACCAGTCACCAGATGTTTTTGGTTGACATGGTTTTTTTTTTATTACCAGTTTGACGTTTATGTTTTTGTTGACGTTTTTTTGGAGTTGACAACAAAAAAGTTTATAAAGGACGTCGTTCAGAGAGCGCGTTAAAAGGTTGTTGAAAGAGTGTGTTTGTCTTTCCGTTTTGATGTCCAGTTAGTGACTAATACTAACAACACAAGTTGTAAAACCTGACAACGACCCAGTACTACATGTGCTCGATATTAAAAGGTAACTTGCCTGCTTTCCCGTCCTGCTTCGGACTCCAAACCCCAGTTTTAAAGATGCAAGCCCAATAGGCAAACTTGCTGACGCGTGATTTTGGTATGCAATCTTTACTCCAATAACAGACCATTAAACATAAAGGTATGCTAGACTAAGATATAAATCATATACTTGTCTATACAACAACAGCTTCAGCAGTACAAAACTTTCATCATCTCTCGTTAACCAGTTGTGCGCTCGCACGGTTAAATTAAAGTTATAAAATAGTGAACTGCGAAGGCTTCCTAGAAAAAAAGGAAACCCGCGTTAACAAAATTGTTATAATTGACTATGCAATTTAACGAGTGATCTCGCGCATAGATTAGATATCTTCTTTTGTTTGCATCAATTGGTAATCTGTTTTTTACGCCAAATTAATTTTATTATTAAGAAAATGTATTAGTATTTGTAATATTTTTGATTGTGTAAAGCAATTAGGTATCCACCGTTTGACTTGAACAAACGTTCAAGCAAAATCCGTGTTTTTATTTCTTTATCAAATAAAAGCACCATTTCAATTTCAACTATTCAAACGCATTGTTTTATTTACACCAGCCAAATGGCAAAGTAGTCAGCTAACATCGCCAATTTAACTGATCGGTAATCAGGTCAGTTAACCCCTTTTTTGTTATTGGGTCTAACTTCAGAGTTTTTCCTACAACATCCATTTTAATTAGGTACACAAAATCACAAAACACAATAAACACATTAAAATAATATTGAATCAATACTATTCAATATATAAAACCCGAGTTAAAACCGACAACTGACTGACAACTTCAACACGAGAGCACGATAGCACAAAAAATCGAAACTCAACATAAGACCGTTGACGGTTCTGGCGACGATGCAGTACAAGACCTATGTAAAAATAGCGCGATAAAACGTACGTGACGTCAGTGAAGGGGCGAACAACGTAAGAGGGGAGGTAATATTCGAACTGAATACCGGTTGACCTGCTATGTTTTCAAGTTAAGCGGTCCAATGCAGCCATTACGTAGCGTAGCACCCGGCCGCGACACTGATAGTAAGCGCGGCGGTCGGTCCGTGTAGACCGACATTCGTTACACATAGAGCTACAGCAAGAGCACAATCCAATTGTAAATGTTATAGTTTTAAATACAACTTATTCTCTGAATATTTTTGGTATTGTTGTTTTACTTTTATTGCTTATTTTTGGAGGTTCTTGCTTATTTTTGGCGGTTCTGCAGCTCCGCAGCTCTTATGCAGTAGCCGCCACTGCATACACCAATTATTCTCAAAGGGGGCACGAAATGGTGCAAAAATTAAAGATATAAAATCAAAATATATTTTTACCGAAGTATTCTAAAGTTTTTCCGACCGAAATAAAGAGTTGTGAACCAATATACTTTCTCTTGTCATAAAACAGTTTTCCACTAATTTCCAGATAATTACTACAAGATTTAATGGTGGAAAATGAAGTAGGTACAGATAAAAGAGACAAAATTATAAGATTCTTATATATTAGCTATTCCAATGCTATAGTCTGTCAAAGTCTGAAAATGCCATATTTTAAACGTCAAAATCTCAAAAAGAATTTTCATAGGCATATTACATTTTATGTAAAATATACGTGGAATAAAGGAATTAGAAAATAATATATTATGTAGGGCGTCCAGTAAAAAAAAGTATGTTTGATATGCCTCGACTATTTAGGAGACCCAGTATAATTTAAAATAATTTTAAATTCTAGACTTTATGCCTCCTTATAATTTTGTTTATAAAAATATTAAAAAGTTGAGTAGTTAAGGGTGAACCAGTCATACATTTTAGACTGCCTCAAAAATTAAAATATCTTCGCATTCACTCATTTTTGCATATCTAGATTTACGCAATTATTTAAGGTCCCCGACCGATCACTGAAGATTAATAAAAAAATTTCTAGATTTTTTAAAATCATTTTTAAGCATTTCTTTTTATTTCTAATTAATACAATCAAAAATCTAAACGTAAACTTTAATTTTGCAGACTCTCTAACTATCACGGTTCACGATATTCCGATATAAAATAATAAATGTGTCGATTTGCTTCCGTCAAGAAAATTTATATATTATTCCGGGTGATTTGGCGCCTTATTAAAAGGGCGATCTTTACTACTTTATTTCTTTATCTCAGTGGCAGGTCTAGGATTTTGCTGAGGCGGGGGGCGACTAAAAAAAGTGAGTTAAAAAAAATACTGTATCCCGGCTCTAAAACTCTTCCTACTCTTAAAACTAACTTATAAAAAAATACTGACCATTCATGCGTCCTGTATAAAAATAAAAATTTGTCTAGTTGTACAATAACGTTAAAACAAAAGCAACAGTTTAATTAATTAAATTACCTGTAATTTGAATAAAACTGCGCCCAGTCTTTTAGTTTATAATTTTCAACATCAGTGCATTTTCCTAATGAAACTTTTCCGATAATTTTTATCGGCTTTAAAATGCAATATCGGTACAAGTTCATTAGATGTCACGTCCGTCAGAATGCATCCTTTTAACGTGCTCAATTAGGTGTATATTTGTTCGTATGTCATGAATTGTTAAACAGAATATCAATAAAATATATTTAATTTTATTTTAACGAGTCTTGGTTGTCGAATAGTAATGTTAAATGCGAAGGAGTTTTTTTTTTATGATTTATATATTATCAAGAGCTCCCCTGTCCCCCACGCGATCTTCCTCACAGAGCAAACTGGCTTTATTATAACTTATTGTAAATTTCTTCAAATATTCTGTATAGGTAGTAATTATCATAAAATGTCGAATCTCATTTGATTATCTGGTAACATAATAGTTATTTATATTACTAGTACGGTATAAGCTTCATTACAGTAACGAGGGGGGAATATTGCCAGGACGAGGTGGTAGATCACCTAATCGTGGTAACCACACGAGTGCTGTAATGAGCCTACAGTAAGTGTGATATACAATAGCTAAACAAAATATTTTTAATATAAGTGAGATTTTGGTAACAAACTAAATTATGTTTAAAGGTTGGAGACAATGACGTTTCTTGAACGGCAGTAGAGTTTTGGACTTGCATTGTCTTTATTCGTTTAGAATCACTCCGTTTCAACTGGTAAGCATCTCCAGTCGTCTTCAGGTGAATACTACGACTGGAGATGCTTACCAGTTGAAACGTAGTGATTCTAAACGAATTAAGACAATGCAAGTCCAAAACTTTACTGCCGTTCAAGAAACGTCATTGTCTCCAACCTTTAAACAGACACTTGAAGCCCGGTATGGAACCGGTATAAGTGATAAGTTCCGTAACTACGAGAAATCTAAGATAAAATTAACAAAGGAGGAAACGCACATCCAGTTTCTACTACGGGCAAGGTACCAAGGTATTATTCCAGATGGCTTTAGGATCAAATCACCGATCCCAGGACAACAGTATTCACCTGAAGACGACTGGAGATGCTTACCAGTTGAAACGTAGTGATTCTAAACGAATAAAGACAATGCAAGTCCAAAACTCTACTGCCGTTCAAGAAACGTCATTGTCTGCAACCTTTAAACAGACACTTGAAGCCCGGTATGGAACCGGTATAAGTGATAAGTTCCGTAACTACGAGAAATCTAAGATAAAATTAACAAAGGAGGAAACGCACATCCAGTTTCTACTACGGGCAAGGGACCAAGGTATTATTCCAGATGGCTTTAGGATCAAATCACCGATCCCAGGACATCAGTATTCACCTGAATATGACTGGAGATGCTTACCAGTTGAAACGTAGTGATTCTAAACGAATAAAGACAATATAAGTCCAAAACTCTACTGCCGTTCAAGAAACGTCATTGTCTCCAACCTTTAAACATACACTTGAAGCCCGGTATGAAACTGGTATAAGTGATAAGTTTCGTAACTACGAGAAATCTAAGATAAAATTAACAAAGGAGGAAACGCACATCCAGTTTCTACTACGGGCAAGGGACCAAGGTATTATTCCAGATGGCCTTAGGATCAAATTACCGATCCCAGGACAACAGTATTCACCTGAAGACGACTGGAGATGCTTACCAGTTGAAACGTAGTGATTCTAAACGAATAAAGACAATATAAGTCCAAAACTCTACTGCCGTTCAAGAAACGTCATTGTCTCCAACCTTTAAACATACACTTGAAGCCCGGTATGAAACTGGTATAAGTGATAAGTTCCGTAACTACGAGAAATCTAAGATAAAATTAACAAAGGAGGAAACGCACATCCAGTTTCTACTACGGGCAAGGGACCAAGGTATTATTCCAGATGGCTTTAGGATCAAATCACCGATCCCAGGACAACAGTATTCACCTGAAGACGACTGGAGATGCTTACCAGTTGAAACGTAGTGATTCTAAACGAATAAAGACAATATAAGTCCAAAACTCTACTGCCGTTCAAGAAACGTCATTGTCTGCAACCTTTAAACAGACACTTGAAGCCCGGTATGGAACCGGTATAAGTGATAAGTTCCGTAACTACGAGAAATCTAAGATAAAATTAACAAAGGAGGAAACGCACATCCAGTTTCTACTACGGGCAAGGGACCAAGGTATTATTCCAGATGGCTTTAGGATCAAATCACCGATCCCAGGACAACAGTATTCACCTGAAGACGACTGGAGATGCTTACCAGTTGAAACGTAGTGATTCTAAACGAATAAAGACAATGCAAGTCCAAAACTTTACTGCCGTTCAAACGAAATTATGTTTTTAAGGTTATTTTTCAAACATAATAATTAACAGGACCGCATTGAAAAAAAAACTTTAAGTTACAGGTGATGTGTTTTCGGTTCAAAACGGTATAATTTTATCAAAATCTTATTGGTTAATGTTTTTGAGGAACAAAATACTTCAAAAAATAATATTTAAATTTCAGGTCCGTATTTAAAAATGTTGATTTCATGATGATATCTGAAAACCGAAACGTCATTTTTTAAATTAGAAACCATCTTTAAATGCATCATCAAGAAGGCCTATTGAAATTGCTTACCGTTTTTCCATATGTTTATAAGTAACGTCAAAAAAAAACCGAAAATTACATTTTCGGTTTAAAACCGAAAATTACATTTTCGGTTTTTTTCAAAAATCTTCGGAAGTAGTCGGAATATTTTCAATTTCTCACCGGCATTAACCTAAGCTTTAAATTATGCAATTTTGCTCCAATTTAACCTTTGCTGTATCTTTTCTAGTTTGCAATATTCGAATAGTAAGCGAAACAACTGTGTTAAAGATTATCCAATTCCGGGTAGTTTGCGTTTAAAGAATCGATTAACGGGAGTGCAAAAAGTCCCCAATAAGATCGTGAATTCGATAACAGCTTGAAACAACAAACAAGAACAAGAGTGTTGTATTTTGTATGCAACGGGGTATTTTACGCATTTTAGGTTAAATAAATAAGTGTGGGTTTTTCCCGGTTTTAAAGAGCGAGTTGACTGGGCCACTTATAAGGACTGGCAGAATTGTTTGTGTTTAATGCTTTTAATGATGGTACTTTAAGGTAAAAAAGGCATAAAAGTATAATAAAGTTATTAATTGATTATACAGTAATGATGGGATTATCAGATATAATATCACAAGCTCATATTATAATGTGCCGATAAATCTGAAAGAAAAAAGACATTAAAAACGGCTTCGGCTTAGTTGCTGCTTGAAGGTTAAGAAAATTCTATTATAAAGATTGAGAACGAGAGCTGTTAGTTCGTGTAACTAATTATTACAATGTATTTACTTTTATTAATAATTGGCACCAAAAAAATGTGTGCCTCTCGACTAGTTAATGTGAAGATCAATATCTCAAGTCAATAGAGCTAAAAAATTATCTTGCCTTGTTTCTACTGATAACAGTTTTCATCGCATAGTCAGAGCACCAGCAGCGTGAAGTGACCAGATCTTGAATAATAAAAATCAGGACATAATTCTAAAATTTCGACTTCCTATTTCGATTTCTACATAAAATTAGGTAATTAATAATGAAAGCAGGACACTACTTGTTGAATTGTGAACAGAAAATTTCGGCCTACCACGGGCGTATTCCAAAACACCCCTCAAAAAATTTGACCTACTATGAGAAATGGCAAATTTTGCCGGTTTGTTCGGCATAAAGTGAAAATTTGCGGAGGGTAAAATTTTATTTTACAATATAATAAAGTGCTCGTTTCCTTCCGGAAATCACTCTGATAATGTACGGCTTTACTGACGGTTAGCGATAAAAAATGTTTACCGGATATTGCTGTAAAACCTTATTTTCTGGACTAAATTCAAATATGTAAAGGTGTGTTGTACAATACGTATGAAATAATAGTTATTTACGATATAAGTGTTGTAAAGATTCATATTACAACACGAGATGTTAAAGTTGTCAAACGAGACGTCAGCCGAGTTTAATAAAACATCGAGTGTAGTAATATGAATTTACAACAAGAATGTTGTACAAAATTTTATCTACTCTCATCTATGAATAAAAACATTTGGCAAAAGGCATTTTTTAAAATAAAAATGCACCTGTAAAAATGCACCTGGTATTAAGCTAATCGCATTTTTGAAAAGAAGTTTAGAGGGTTACAAGGCCAAAAAGTTCAAAGTATGTAAGTTTCTTAGTACTGCAGATGATGAAACATATTTACTTATGAAGGTTGTTATGATAATCTGCATTTTTGGGGCTTGTCGGCGCGAAAAACTAGCTAAGTTAATGTTGGATCATATTGAACACAATGATTTGTATATAAAAATTGTGATTCCATTCTCGAAAACCAAAATTATGCGAGAATTTGTTATAACAGAAGGAAATGTGATAGGTGTCAACTGTTTAAGTATTATTCGAAAGTATGCTAAACTTCGTCCTCTTAATGCAACTCAGGCGATTTTTTGTATTCTATGGAAAAGGAAAATGCACCTCCCAGCCTGTCGGAATTAATAGTTTTGGAAGTATACCAAAAAAGATTGCAACAAAACTTGAATTGAATAATCCCGAAGGATACAGTGGACATTGTTTTAGGAGGTCCTCAGCCACCATTCTAGTTGATGGTGGTGCAGATATGTAGATGTTAAAGCGTCATGGGGGCTGGAAATCCTCTTCTACGGCAGAAGGCTACGTTGAGAAATCTTTACAAAATAAGAAATAAATAGCAAAGAAGATCATGGGGTCAGACACGGATTTAATGATTGGAAATTCGAACGTAAAGGGCTCCATCACATCCACTTCTGGTATACAAATTTCTAACTGTAAAAAGTGTATTATTAATGTTTATAATAAACCTTAAGTGTTATATTTTAATTAATAATTGGTAATTAATTTTATAATTGTTAATAATAAATCATTCTTCTAAAAAGTGTGGTTTTATTTAACAGCAAAATTTTAATAAAACTGTTTTTTTTCCATTACAAAACGATTCACAGAACTGTAAAATTCATATTACTAAATGAAAGTAGATAAATAATTATTCCTCGGAAAATTTGCCCCCCCCCCCCCATCTGTAAAAAGAACTCACGAGTCGCGTCTGGTTTCTTACCAATGATAGATATATTACCAAAAGGTAAGTATGTCCACAAAGTCGAAACTATTTCTTTGATCTATTATATACGTTTTATTATATCGTAATAAACTATTTCATCACATGAAACTACGAATTTGACAGGTATTATAAAATAATCGTATAATAAAACTGTTATAACATAAATCAGTTGGCAAAATCTATAAATATTATAATTCTGTACTGAGCTCTTAAGTTAAAGAAAATCAATTATAAGGTTATTGATCCTTTAACCAAGAAACTTTAAAAAAATTACAATAAATGTTTGTTATTTATTTTTGGCTTTCAATGTGATTCACAATAATGTTAGTTCTGCATCAAATGCATCGAACAATACCTTCTCGGAAATCAAAATAAATAAAACTGCGGTTCTTGAACTTGAACTTGCATTTCTTTTCTCGATATCAAGTCTTCTTTTATATAAAAGGCCGTTGTATTCTTGCTTGAACTGGTCATCAAGGTCGTTTTTGCCATCGAACGCTACCAATTTTTATTTGCTAACGAGTTTGTAAGTATATTAACTTTGAAGTAGAAATTTAGATGTTTGGTATGGCAAAGCAAAGAATAACATTTTATTCCGTGAGCCTGAATGATGGTTATTAATTGGAAGTATTCCTGCATTTTTACGTAAAAACACCTTATATTAGATTTTGTGTAAGAAAGAAGAACAAGGTCTCCGCTTCCAACAAATATTTTTCTGTCTGTTTATTTCCGTGACTATTACAAATTGCACGAAATATAAAACAAAAACTAGTTAGACGGTAAAGCTTGCGGTAAAGTGTTACGAGTAGCGACATCTAGTCAAACTTCTTCTAGCCTCCACTGATGAGATATGATTGATATATATGTCGTAGGCTAATGGTAGTTTTAGGCAAATGGCTTTTGTCTAGGCAAATGCTATATGCCTGGGCAAATAAGTTATGAAAATAATTTCTATTTAAAAGTAATTTACCTAGGAAAATGACATTTGCCGTAGTTGTTGTTAGTCTTCTCCAACAAGGTTAACATTGCAGAACCGGATATAGTCATGGCAGGACACGCAATTCCCCTGGCACCGTCTATTAATTTGCTGTGGGTCAATCTGGGAGGTAATATGTCTTGGCATGATCACGTTGCCGCAATTGCCAAGACAGCTGCACAGAAACTTGGTGTACTTTTCCGCACCAAAAGGTTGTACACACCTCATCAACTTTTGACACTCTACAAAGCCCAGATTCGACCATCATTAGAATATTGCTCTCATGTCTGGAGCTCTGCACCCAAGCACACCCTTCGGCTACTGGATTCCATTCAAAGGCGATCGGCGACCCCGAGCTGACCAAGACCCTCGATAGCCTGGAGCATCGAAGACAGGTTGGTGATTTAGCTCTCTTTTACAGATATTTCCATGGCAGGTGTTCGACTGACATTGCCCACTTGATTCCACCTAGAGCAATGCAAAACAGAAATACACGGAGAACCACTGCCATCCATATGTTGTTCAGCTTAGTACTCCTCGAACTTCATTGTTCAAGAATTCGTTTATCTGGAGAACGTCATCTTTGTGGAATGATCTTCCTAGACTTCTAGACAAATAGCATTTGTCTAATCATTTAGCATTTGAAAAATAATAAAACACCATTCATTTTATTCTACAAAATGCTAAATAAACATAGCAAAATCTACTTTTTCCAATTTTGTTTTAACTGTCAATCGACATGTGGTATTTATCTGACGAACCTTGTCAGAACTGCCACTTTAAACATTAACCCTTCAATTCTAACATAATTTATTAACCTCATCTTCCTCACACTTCAGTTTTCTGTTATGACCAGCCTTCAATTTCAATTTCTGGATTAATTATTAACTTTTTCTTTTCCACATTTTTCCAACCATTCTTCTTAGACAGAGATGTTATATTTTTTATTCTGCATATAAAAACTTTTACAGTGCCATGAGGCTGAATCCCATATACTTTTATTGTTACAATACCACGTGTGTATTAGTTTTCTCACAGTTCTATTTACTGAACTTACAATTTTCATGCTCCGTTAAGGTGATATCTATTAGTTTCTTCTTTTTTCATTCATTCTCCTGAAGATGAATGCTTCTGCATTCGAAACATGTAGAGATAAAAAGTTTCTCTGAACATACGAGATTCTTTAATATAATAGTGGAGGAAGACTTTGTGTTCTTATTTCTTTCCTTCTGAATTTCCACTCCACTTTAAGTATGGACTATTTCTTCAAGTTGAAAACACTATTTGCCCAGGCAAATAGCATTTCTCCAGGCAAAAGCCATTTGCCTAAAACTACCATTAGCCTACGACATATACAACGGTATTCACACCAACAAACGCAGAACCGCAAAAGTGGCCGCAGTGCTTGCGAAGTTCCGCTACGAAAAATTCGCAACGCCAATGTTTCGCGTCGGTGTGAGGGCTCCTCAAGGCGAAACATGTTAAAGAAATAAATAGACAGAAGAATATTTATTTGAGGCCGTGACTTTGTGTCTTTGTTGAAAGAAATTATTGAAATGACCTAGCGATAGTTTTAAAAATACTTATTAAAATTTATCAAGCTTTTTAAGTATAAAAAAAGCTTTATATTAAATATTGTTTCCTCTAATTCTAAAAAATCGTTTATCATTTTGTTAATGTCAATGTTAAATCATTATTACGACAGACATTACAGGTAGTGGAATAGTAATTCGACCTCTGTTATAACGATACTACTTTGAATAGTATTAATTATGTAAATAAACGAATGATAGTAAAGAGAGAGTCGATTCCTAAGTCAATAATAGTAAAAATATTATGAATATGAATTTAAGAACATGAATGAATGATTCGCTTTTTAATTATTACCTGCGTGTTTATATTATTAGAGTAATTTATTTAACAAAATGGAATAACTATTAAAAGGCCTAAACATATTTTATAAAAATAGACATTTTGAAGAAGACACTGGAAGTCAGTATAGGTAGCTTTCTTGTTCCACTACTAATCTATAAAACGGCCATCATTTCCCTATTATTAATCCGAGAAATCGGATTTCGGATTCGGATAATGTGCCGTATTCATTAAGAGGATAGTAATCGGGTGGTAATAGGGCTTAAAATTAGTACTGTCACAATTTAAAAACGGAGTTTTTTATTTTATCAGTCAACAAAAATTGACATTTACAAAGCCACCCGACAGAAAAAAAATTAATTATCTTGCCAATTCAAAAGCACAGATAAGAAGCAATATTTTAAATATATAGGTATACATTTTTAACATTATTAATACTGTAAGTAAACTCTTGTAAGTGAGAAAAGAATTATATTAACCATGGCTTATACGGCTATACAATAATAGCCCTCGCGTCGTAAATCCCTGGTCGCATCGCTCCTCGTGATTTAAACTCGACGTTCGGGCAATATTGATAACGGTCTAAACCTTGGTTAATAATACACGCATATGTGTGATGGTGTGTGAGATGGTGTGTATGTGTGTGTAATTAGGTTTTATGGCTCTGGTTACACGCATATGTATAGGAAAGAAATGTTTGGGCCAACAACAGAATGCTTAGCAAATATGGCGAATTTAATAAAGTTTTTCTTTCTTCCGGTATGACTGTATTTTAATAGGGTGGAGTGAAAATATAAAGATTTCTGGAATACAATGAAAAATCTGGAAAAAGTTTTGGGGAGTGTCACCTGAAACAACTCCATAAAAATTTAATATTAGATTTTTTTAAGGTTTCAGAATAGAATGGAATACCTGAGAGAAGTTAGAGTATTTCTCCAAACAATTATGGAAAATATTTTTGGGTTAGCTCAACGTTTAGAGGTGCCCGAGGACTTTGTGAAAATCGAAAATTTTCAAAAAAATATTAGGATAGCAAAAGTAATTCATATCTTGAAAAGGGCAGAGAATAGACCCTTTATAAGATAATTATTTTTTGTTTTGTTTCTACTTATTTATTCTTCTAAACTTTGAGTCTCAAAATTTATATACAGAAGCAATATGGAGGCTGAGCTGGCGTGAACAAGTTAAATTTTAAGCATGTTCTATGAAATGAGTTAAGACCTACTGTTCTTATAATTTAAAAATGTGATAAAATTTCAAATATCTGCACTATTCTTATCAACCTAATCTTAATCGATCGGTTAACATCGGGGAAAATTTATATAAATGCCAAAACTATCAAATATGAGAATAGTGAAAGAGGCCATTGAAAATGTAATCAATTACAGCACTAGTGCTGTAATAGATGCTCTTACAAAACGATTTACATAACTGTAAAATTCATATTACTAAATGAAAGTGGATAAACAAATATCAACCTCTTGTCATTTTGACTTTGTTTAATAAACCCCGGACGTCGTTCACCCTCATAAACATAAATACAGGATGATTCCTAAGTTTCTTAGGTGTGTATAGAAGACATTAAAATAACCAAATTTTTAAATACCTTTTTTCAAAAAACTCAAAAATAAGGTACTTTATACATTCATTTATTACACTATGGATCAAATACGGTCCTGCCTAACTTGCCCGATGAATAACATTAAGAAAACTTCTGGGTGTAGGATGAGCCCGCAAGGGAAAGCGTTCTGCGTATAATTTTACTAAGTAATTTACAAATTATTTTTTGTCAAACAAAAAATTCAAGATTTATTTAAAGTTGTTATTAATAAAGCTCATTATAAAACCTTATATATCGCTGTACTTTTTTTAAAGAGCAGATGATTGCTCCCATTAAAATTCCAAGATAATTCGTAATGCAGAACAATCAGTAATCACATTTCAAGCAAATTATCAAAACATTTAATTTTACTCATTCCCCACACAAACCTCATTAAGCTCTTCTTAAAACAATTCCGTGGCATCAGTAGCCTGCTTCGTCGGCAGATAAGTCCAAGTTAAGATTAATTGATCCTGTCAAAATGACTTTAATGTTCTTTTCATTTTGCTGGGCGATAACGCCGCGGCCCACGTAATGGTATTTTTGATACTTGCTTTAATTAAATGATCAAAAAGCTAAAAGGTGTAAAAGTTATTGGATTAAGATTTTTCGGATGGGAAAATTAATAGGAGCAACGGCGATTATTAATTTTAATAAAAAATGTTGTGGCGGATTGGTCATTTATGAAGCAGGTGGTTAAATAAGAATGAACGTCTCAGGAACCCTTCATCATATAGTTTTGAAATTTTACATTTCATTACAAACCGAACAAGGGAAATCACTGGAGATTATTTTATGGGGTGGCCCAAAAAAACGTGACGAATATAATTTAGGTTTTATTAAACAGAACACCCAATATATTGTATTATTTTCTAATTCCTCACTAAATTCTACGCTTATTGTGTATAAAATGTTATATGTCTAAATTTAATAGTTTCTGAAATATTGACGTTTAAAATATGGCATTTTCAGACTTTGACATGCTGTAAAATTGGAGCCGTTCATCTTAGAGAAAAATGGGTTTTACCTCCCTATCTTAATTTTTTTCTGTACCTGCAAAGTTACAACTTTTTTATTTGATAAGTTTAATAAAATAAAATTATTTAAATAATTTCGTCATACGTGTAGAGTCCTGCCCCTGTCCAGGGGCGGTTCTACGGGGGGGCCTGGGGGCCCAGGACCCCCCAACATTTCTGAAAAAAACTATAAAATTCATGCCACTGATAAAAAAAATTCCGGGTGCTTTATTATTTACATAATTTGATACAATTTGAGCATTATCCTAAAAAATTTTGGGCTGTGGCGTTATTTGCTTGCAAAGGCTACCAAAAATTGTGGCTGCCCCCAGTGGCATATATAAAGGGGGGGGGGGGGGGGGAGGGGCTGCCGGGCTGCATTTTCATCTCAGCCATGGACTCTTAATTTAAATTTTTAAATAATGTATTCTTGGCTTAGATTTAAAAGGTCTTGTAGGAAACGTTAAGCTTTTAAACTTTTCCATCTAAAAGTCCTGTTTTATATAGAGATTAAGGTTTCACGCGCATATCGTTTTAGTTATTGATTTATGATGCAATTTTATAGGAAAGCGAGTAAAAATAATGTTTTATAGAATGTTTCTATTATATACTTGTCTGTTCCGTTTTCCCTTTTTTAGAGCTATTTTAAATCAACAAAAATATAACCCAATGCAATAAAATATTTTTACAACAAAAACAATTAGGTATTTAATTCTTAACAGAAAAATTTAGGTAAACATTTCAATTAAAACATTTTTTATTGAAGAAGTGTGATAACTTATAATAAAAAAAAATAGTGCCGGATGAAATGAGAATGCTTTATTTGAAATATAAATATACGGCACTTAAGAAGAAGTATTTCCGAATCTAAGCATTTGCACCCAAAACTGCTCTTAGATCTACCCTTCCAAAATACATGATTTCGAAAAAAATCGTCAATTTTGACGTGGTGAGCGATATTTACTTTATTTTTAATCATGAAAAACCGAGCCCGAAAAACGCTGATTATAGTCATACATACGTCTTATGTTAAAATTTTGGATTGACACCAATATTCATATTTTTCACAATTATAAAAAATGTTTTTTTTCTTTAAATAAAGAGCCAGCTAGGAATATCAAAAAAAAACATAAAAAAAAAATTTAATCCAACCATGCAACGGGGGAGAGGTAATAATTTAATTTTCGAAATTTGATAGTAGTTAGGTGAATTTTAAACGAACTTTGGGCGTGGCCCCGAAAATTTTTCGCCTGCGGCGCTTTTCCGCCTTCTTCGCTAGGTACAATACCATAGAATACATATAGTCCCGACTATCCCTCTCTTTAGAAAAAAAATTTTCCTACTTACGCCCCCCCCCCCCCCCCCGAGCATATTTTCTGGCTACGCCAATGTGGTGCCCCCCCCCCCAATATTTTGGGTCTAGAACCGCCCCTGCCCCTCTCTGTTCCGTTCTCCCTTTTTTAGAGCTATTTAAATCAACAAAACCCAATGCAATAAATTATTTTTACAACAAAAAATAATTAGGTATTTATTTTTAAAGAAAAAAATTATAGTAAACATTTTAATTGAAACTTTTTTTATTGAAGAAGTGTGATGATTTATAATGAAAAAATAGTGCGGGAAGAAACGAGAATGCTTTATTATGAATATTCAATAATATTCAAAACCTAAGAATTTGCACCAAAAACTGCTCCTAGATTTACCCTCCAAAAATACATGATATCTGAAAAATGATCAATTTTGGGGTGGAGAGCGATATTTCCTTATTTTTAATTATGAAAAATCGAGCCAGAAAATCGCGTGTTAGAGTAATACATACGTCTCATGTTAAAATTTTGGATTGACACTAATATTCATATTGTTTGAACTACTCTATCGTTGACTCGCCCTGTACAACTCGAGTGAATTGTCCATATTGTGCTTAGAAGTTTGAGCACTTCCCTACTTCCTCGTGCAATATGGACATCATATCCACTCTGGCCGACTCCGCTAACACACATACTTAAATGACCAGGGCCGGCCGGCCGCTGTCGGTTATTAAAACTTAACGTGGCTAGTCGTTTGCCTTCCGGCATTGGACTGCTGGTCTACTTTTACTTCAAGTCCAAAATTTTTTAATTGAAAATGGCTGAAAGTGCTTAAAAAGGTTAAATATCAAAGATTTTATTGATTTGTACCTCAAACATAAACGTTTTTTGAAAATAAAAGACTTTATTTGCCAACAGAGGTTTTGCGAACGAAGGCATATGTATATAGAATTACTTTTACTGTATCTAACAGTGCCTAGATGTTAAAACTAATATCTGTGGAACATAAAATGAATAACATGGGAAGTGCATTCAAATAGGAACTTAGAAAGGTTAAAATATCAAAGAGAAGCAGAATTTAATAAATACTGGAAACAATTATTAATTAGAAAGTTTTTTAAATTACTGGCACTCGCTTATTTGAGTTCTCGTATAAGCTTCATGTAGGAGAAAATACAAAGTCTTTTTAACCACTCTTTCATCCAAATAGTTTTTTTTCCTTTTTCTCTGCTCGTGTAATATAATAAAAATTGCCGCTGCGCACACTCTTCTTGTGCCATGTTTGAATTGACGATAAAAAAACTGTGCGTATATAGTGAAATGGAGGCCGCAATCGAAACCGGCCGAGAACTTCCGGCCATTATCGGTGAAGAAAACTGAAGGTGTAGTGTGACTATCGATAATTGCCAGCCAACTGAACGTGAGTAGATTATCGGCCGATGAAATGCCAAATGAAATTCTGTCAAAATTTCCGTATTTTATCATACTTAAAAATTCGGTGATATAACCTGTGATTACTACAAGATATGAAACGATTCCATCTGGGTCATTCAATCTGTTCCTAACGGAACGCTGCCAATTTATTTACCATATTACTAATAGAATGAGATTTTTATGTAAATTCTCTAATATTCCACGCCTAGGCATCTTTTATTACCTTGGAATGGGCTTTGCGAATAATTTTGTGGGCTCTTAACATCAGCTTAACGGTTGTTTGATTATTTTGATACAGAAAATATTGTGTGGTGTAAAATAGCAGTTTAAAAAAAATTTAAATAATCATATTATTAATGCAAAATTAAATCAGTGACAAATTCATGACGTTCAGGATGGTTGTCGAAAAGTATGACATAGTCCTCAGAGAGTCTTCACTTCCTGATGGTCTGTGGACATGACATAGTCATATTATGGCCGTCTACTCTCTAAGAGAAACCAAAGATTATAAGGCTATGGTAAAGGGTACGAGCGGCGAGGTGGGGTGGATGAGCGACGTCTGGTATTCGTTAAAAGTAGCTTTTCCTCTACGGTCGCTAATTACTGGCAACCGAGGCTGAAGAAATTGGCCTTGGCTGGCGACTAAAACCCAGTAGCAAACGTGGAATCAAAATTCTCTTGAACTTCGTTTTTGTAAATTTAGATTAGGTTGTCCATCCTTCTTCATAATTTAATATTAATAACACGTTTCGGACATAAAAAATTATCATCACCCAGAATAACTGCAAATTCGTCTTATTTGAAACTTTTATTTTTAATCTCCTTAACTTAATCTAATTTTAATCTGTCTCATCTGTACAGTAGGCAGTAACAGGCACTTGTTTAAATCAATTATAAATATCTGTCAAATGACAGATTAGGTTAATAAAATCGTTTGGTGCCAATAAACTTTTATCTAATTTCTTTAAAGTAAAACTTTTATGTTTATGAAGAGTTGTGTGATTGTAGTTTTTTTTTTAATAAAAATTATGGAATCCTATTCAAGAGAAGAACAATTGGATATGATTTATTGTCGATGTCCAGAGTCAAATTATTTCTAGTTTGGTTTAAAAACACAAGAACGTTGATACATACAAGAGGAATTTGCACTTATTCTTATTGATTAAGTTAAAAGCGTATTATTAATACTAGATCTAATACGTCGTTGAATTATAAAAAAACAGGGGATTTTAGAAATATTAAAATATTTAATTACTATTCAAAAAAGCAAAGTTGATGATGGTGTTGAAAAATTGAAAATTTGTATTAACAATCTAACTACACCAACTTGTAGAGGAGAAAAGCAGTAATGGTATTATAAACTTTATTTTAAAATATAAATTTAAAAACACACTATTGCAGAATTTAGTAAGTCGCAACTTTTTTTTTAATTTAACCATCTCTATATCTTCTATGGGTTACGAGATCCCTATAGAGTACATCCCTATCTGGGACACCCTGTATACTAGGAAATAAGTTAACCCTTAACTACTATATGCCGGGTCAGAGAGACCCATGGCATAGCCATTAACACTACCTCTTCTTACTGAAGCGTTGTTTAGCTGCTTGGTCCCGTGAATGTGCAGGACAGTTAGTCTACCTTTGGATGCTGGTGAGATAGTGCTGTTGTTTTTTTGCCGTGTGTAAGTAATAGACGCATCAGGGTCTCAGAGACCCAGTAATAGTATTAGTGCGACTTTTGAGTAAAATATAAAATAAATTATTTTTGCAAGCTTTTGGTATTAACACTAAAGCGTAGATTTATAGTAAAAGTTTAATTTCGTTTCAGTTAAAATGGCAAGCTGTGGAACAAAATTATCCGAGGAGAAAATAGATGCGCTATTTCAATCTGAAGACTTTTGGACAAATGATTTAGAAGATACTGAGAGCCCATGTCAACAGAACATTTTTCAGTAGCTAGCAATGAAGCAAAAGCAGGAATTAAGAGGGCAAATAAAAGTGATCATAAAGAGACTGATCATGAGATTTTCAGTGATCATGATTCGACTAGTGATATCAAATAGCGTCCATCCGATGATGAATTAGACGAAATAGAAGAAGAAGAAGAAGCCGTGGAAATAGAAGCAGAATCTATTGTCTCAACGGAAAACGAAGAACATTCTTTCAATTACTACTACGGCAAAGACAAAATGAGATGGTCAAAGAAGCCACCATCAAGAACTAAAAGTATAAAGGAAAATATTGTAACGGTTTTGCCTGGTCTGAAAGGTCCAGCAAGGTTAATTCGTCCTATTAGTGGCTTAGATTCTTGGGAGGTCCTTTTCACAGCTGAAATGATAGAAGAAATTGTTACACACACTAATCATAAAATTGAGATGATGATTTATTTTTGAAACAATTGGTAAGAGAGCTATATTCATATCACTATCACTAAGAATCTACAATAATAATGTTCCTTGGCATATTCGAAATCTTGCGGCAGAACTTCTTGCAATTAAAGTAACTAATCAGGCAGAACCTCTACAAAATGAAGTGCAAAAGAAAAGAAAGCGATGTGAAATGTGTCCCCCAAAAAAAGACAGATAAACCAATTATGTCTGTTCAGTATGTAAAAAAGCCATATTATTATGTCTGCAATGTTTCATTCAAATTTGCTCAAATTGTAAATAGTTATAAAAAAATTTTTCTTACCATTATAATATGTATACGATTATGTTAACCACTTAAAAAAAATTTAAAAAATTTTGACATTTTTCTTTGGTAAAAAAATTAGGGTTCCTACAGACCCACTAATAGTAATACTCGAACAAAAATGCGATGATAGTACTTAAGGGTTAATAACATCAGGGAATACGTAGGTATTGATAAATTAACAATATAAAAAACAAATTTTAGTTAATTTTTACCATATTTTTTTTCTGCCATTAATACTTTATAAATCAATATACACCTTGAAACTGTCTGTAATTCTATTCTGAAAATGTGTAATAGACCAATTTTTGAATATAAGCGAAAAAATAACGCATTATTAATCAGTATAACGAAGTAACAAATATATCACTTGCCCTTACACTTTTATGATATTTAAAGATGCAAATAAAGTATTGATACTTTTAAAGTATCGTGACTTTTGCGCGGTATCGAGTGTTTTGAGCATCCATACTAAACTGCTGGACAATTGCTTTCGAGCAAGAAAAATTTCGCCTAAATTTAACAGTTAATATTTTCTGAACCAGATATGATATCGACCTACGGTTTTAAATGGTTGATAGATTCATCTCTTGGGAAACAATTTTCAATGTTGGATTTTGTTTAACTATCAGAAAATTTTATATACAGGTTGTTAAAGAAGACGATGATTTTTTCTCCAATTTTAATGGCGTGTAACTTTCAGAATAATATTTTTAAATTGTATTACTCTGCGTCAATTGAATCACTGGTTCATAACAAAGAAAGTAATTTCTCAAATTTTTGATATCTGTTATATTTTAAGAAATACCGATTTTTTTGGAAACCCTTGATTTATTTTAACTTATTATTATTACTTAATATTGTTTTTTTTGTGATAATCTCGATTCAAATTAATACACTCAGATGGACGGGTTTTGGTTTGACGGCAGCTAGTGATATTTAATATCAAAGTCTCAATGTAAGTTTAATTTTAGAAATAGTGTTAGAAAGTTAAAAATTAAATTAAAAAAATTATCTTTGTTAACATTTTGTAAACACGCTTTATCATATACCTGTAGTGCGATATAAACAACTAAAAAATAAGAAAATATTTACCTAATCTAGGGGTGAGTACTTTTCAATATAAAACAATCGTAAAAAATTGTGAAATACTCATAAACCATAAACATATAGGTGTTTATAAGTACATCACCCTATATTATAACATTTAGGTACAACTATTGTTACTGAATATTATCAAGCTTTTTATAAGGTATAATTAATAATCACTCGCAAAATTTGCACGATACACACACTGTGAGATCTAGCTACCAATAAGTTGAAATAAAGCAAGGTTTTCCAAAAAAATCGGTATTTCTTAAAGTATAGCAGATATCAAAAGTTTGACAAATTACTTTCTTTGCTATGAACCCGTGAGTGATACAATTTAAAAATATTATTCTGAAAGTTACACGCCATTAAATTGGAGCAAAAATCATCGTCTTCTTTAACAACCTGTATATAAAATTTTCTGATAGTTAAAGAAAACCCAACACTGAAAATTGTTTCCCAAGAGATGAATCTATCAACCATTCAAAACCGTAGGTCGATATCATATTTGGTTCAGAAAATATTAACTGTTAAATTTAGGCGAAATTTTTCTTGCTCGAAAGCAATAATTGTCCAGCAGTTTATTTTTATACCACCGGGGATCGATACTTGTTGTGCGGTATCGAAACAAAAAACATGATTCTTTAAAATGTCACTTTTTTTAAAGGTTTTGGCGACAGGAAGAGCGTTTTTTAGAAATCACATAAGATCGGAGAGATGTTTTGGGCGTTTTTGTTTCTAGAAATTACGTATGATCGAAGGGAAGTTTTGGGACAAGACCGTTTTTTTTTAGAAGTCACCTCTGGCTTTGGTGGTCAGGAGAGCTTTTTTTGTTTTTTTTTCTTAAATAATTCTGATTAGGCTCGATACCGATACTTTTTTGCTAGATATATCGGTTAACATCGATACTTTAAAAAAGTATTTACGTTGGATCGGTATCGATACTTTTTGACATTTTTGCATCCCTAATGATATTTAATCTGGCCCTACAGCTTGACTGCAGAACAAGAGAATCTAATTCACAAAGTGTATTAAGAAACATACAAAGATAAAAAAGGTAATTTATTTGACTAATGGATTTCGGAGATACGAGGTTTAATAATAATTTTCGGCATTCGTTCATTAGTCAAACTTGATAGCTGGGCCCGATGCCAACAACCCTAGTGCGTGTCTGCGTAGGCATTAAATCCCAAAAAAAACTTGTATAGAAGCTTATTTTTCCATTCTACCATCGACCAAAATTCCTTGTTGTGAGGTAGATAACTGCTATCTCGATAATTACATTGCATTTTATTCAACAACAGGTTTTTTACTGCAAATTCTGACGGTAATCGCTGCTTTTTCTGGCAATAAAATACCGAAAATGTTGGTGTTGCATTTTTAGTTGATGATTAAAAAATAACAACAGAAGAAAATAAAAAAAAGGCGGTTCGGCATAAATTTGGAGTCGGGCGGGGTTTCTTGTTACGTCGTTTAAGTCACTGATTTAGATGTTATTAAGGGGCATGAATTGTCATAATATGTCCAATATACTTGCATATGTTTTTAGTGCGTTTATGTTTCTCTTCTCAAATACCTACATTATTTGGCAAATTATGTTTTAAAACTTAAAAAATTAAGAAAAAAACCACTTGTACGCCGAAACAGTACCTCTATATTAACATGTACACACAAAGATAGATATTATATACCAAAATGCCGTATTTTACTGACTGCTACAAGCACAAAATCGTCAACAGGTGAAATATTTAAGTAATTATATCTTTTTCTTAGGCCTTTTTACTCACATATCTCTTTCCGTGCGTCATTAATTAAAAAATTAATTTGCTTCAGAAAACCACACCGCGCAGCGAATTGCCAAAATAAATAACTGACGACCGATCCGTAAAATGTATGACTAACAATACAAAAAACGAAGAAAAACAATATGAAGTAAAGGGCTACGTTTTGATTACCAGGCCCGCACTTAGATTTTTTACTTCTGTAATTCGGCTATTTTTAAGTTTTTTGAAAAATGGTATTTGAAAATGTCGTTTATTTTGTCTGTTCCGAGACAATGATGTTTCTTGACTGATAAAAGAGTTTTGGACTTGCATTGTCTTTATTTGTTTTATATCACAACGTTTCAACTGGTAAGTATCTCCAGCCGTCTTCAGGTGAATACTGTAGTATTAGTATACAGTATTCACCTGAAGACGGCTGGAGATACTTACTTACCTTACCAAAACTAATACTACAGTATTCACCTGAAGACGGCTGGAGATACTTACCAGTTCGTCGACGTATCGAATGCTTCAATCGCGTGTTCTAAAGAATGGAAGGTGGGAGGTAAAGAATAGCGTGTTCTCTGTTTAACGTGTTAAAAGCTACTCATAATCTCCGTCTGATGCGTCTATATCGGCACCCTAAATTCGAGCTTGCCAATAGGGTATATATTATTAAAATAAGGTATCATCTGCCAAACTAGAAGTTCTCGTGAACGCCTTTTGTGTTAAATTTTCAATTAGATAAGCCAGGAAAGGATGCCGCATTTCACGCGCTTAAAATTATATTTTTTCATACTTTATAAACCGTTTTTGAAGTTGGTTTTATTTTTTATGGACAACGTTTACAGGTTAACAGTTTTAATGTTTGAAAATAGGACATTGAAAATGTAAATTTAATCCATTAAAAACATACACGTGTACCTTTATAACGTTGTACAATGAATTCGCAATTTTTTTATTATTATATAGGTGCTTAACCCATTAGTTTTTCAAATAAGACACGCGTAATTTTATTCCAAATTTAGACTTAGACTTATTCTAAATTTTGGAGCCATACGATTTTTACCGTTGTTATGTCTTTTTACCTTATATGGTTAAAAAAGATTTACATTTTTTTCCTGTTGTAAAATTTGTCTGGCGTTTTGTCTGGGTCGGTTAACCGTGACAAAGATTATCTACATTTTTCGCAAAGTGAGCTGACAGTCCATGTGACCTTTTGCAGCCTCATAAAATTTTTATTTTTAATTAAAAAAAAATCAAAACTTTTGGCTGAGTTACAGGAATAAAATTTACACCAGAGTAAATATGAAATAAAAATCCACCCCATCCTACCCATATTTCTAAATTCTTTTAGGTTAGGTTAGGTAAGAGTGGCAGACCCTTGGTTCTGACCAAACAGTCTCACGTAGTCCTGATTAGGTCCGTTGTGATACCACACGTGTTCCGTAGAACCCACCTTCATCAGATCACTGATGGTTTATGCGACGTAACCGCGGAAGGATTTTAACAACTCATTCAAACCAGCCACTACTGTTCAGAAATCTGCTCAGCCGTCCAAGTTGTAAGTTGCTTAGTTCCTCCAGGCTATCGAAAGATGATTCACCCAGAACCTCCTTCTTGCGAGGCCAGGGCATTCACACAGAAAATGTTGAATACTTTCTTCCTCTTCCTCATCTCTGCAACTTCTGCAGAAGTCGTTAGTGGGTATTTGCATACGTTCGGCATGTCTACCGAAGAGGCAATGTCCGGTAACAACCGCAGTAATATTTCTCACGTCTTTTTGACTGTGTCTCAATAGCTCTGCGGTTCTCTTTTTATCGAATGTGGGCCACAGTTGCCTGGATGTACTACAGGTTGTCAACCCTGTCCATCTGTTCTGTGCAAGCTGCTTGGCCGTGTAGTCAATCTCCTCTTTGACTAATCCCAGTGGTTTGTTCACTGTATTGTCTGCTAGATCAGCTGGCATGCCTGCGCCCTCTCTTGCGAGCGCATCGGCAGCCTCGTTGCCATCTATTTTGGAGTGTCCAGGAACCCAGCACAGAATAACCCGATGTTGGTTGCCAAGTGTGCATAGATTGTTGCGGCATCGCTTTACGAGCTTTGATTTAACGCTGCTGGAACAGATTGCCTTAATCGCCGCCTGACTATCACTGAAGATGGTGATTGACGAGGCTACTCCCAAGCCAAGGTGTTCTTGCAGGATATTGACCGCCTTCTCTACTGCCAGTACTTCCGCTTGAAAAATACTACAATAGTTGGGGAGTCTATACGATTTCTGTATTTGTAAACTTTCGGAAAAGACCCCGGCTCCCACACCAACGTCCATTTTTGAACCGTCTGTGAAGATTGCGTGATCTGTTTTCGTTTTATTCTGATTGCCTTCCCACTCTTCCCTACTCGGAATAAGTATATATATAGCGGGGGGAGTAAAAGTGGACCGAACTTTGTTTTGCGTTGAGTTTTGTATTTTTTTATGTTAGACTAAAGAAATCTAATGTTTTTTTTACAAGAAAAAGAAAAAAGGATCTGAAACTGGTTGCGCAAAAAAATTTTGGGTGCCACACCCAAAAAACTCTTTTTTGGATCATAAAAAATTTCGAATTAGAGAATATATTAATAATTTTTATAGAAACTTGTAGAGAGTTATACTAATACACTAATATAAATAATTTAAAACTGATAAAAAAAAACTGTGCAAAAAAATATTAAAAATAAGGTTCATTTTTTATTTATTGAAAACCAAAACAATATAATATTAACTATAATCGATAGTTATTGGAAGACATAGTCATGTAAAGATTATGCATGCAAACGCCAAATAAACTTTTTAAATTAAAAAATAAAATACTGGCAGGGTGTCGCGCGCTGCGGGTGTGTTTAAAAGTTTTAAGATTTGCGTGGATATCAGTTTGTCTTGCAAACATTTGTATATTATTAGGGGAGAGTCGGCTAATCGTGCGCGGCGGCTAATCGTTCGCATGTCTTTATTTCCATAACCGGCGTATATAATTCGAAATCCATATTCAGGCGCCATCCCTTGCCAAGCCTGTGTACTATGACATATGAGTCAGATGGATCGCTTTACTTTACTTATCCAAAATGGTCGCTTCGTTGTTTACGTATGTAGTGTACTAGTAAATGCTTCGAAAAAAGTAAGCCGTAGGTATTTCCATTTTTACATTTTTTGATAATCGTGTGCGTTAATACATTGCTTAATGAGTCCTCTTGACACTGATATATATATAATTTAGGCAAAAAAAGGTTTTATATTGTTTTAAAGAATTTAAAACCGTGGCAGATTACTTTCGGTTAATCGGGCGCAGTGCGCACGATTAGCCGCCATGCATTTAGCATTGTTAAGAATGCATTTAAATAACACAGCCACACAAAAAAGGGGTCAGGCCACGTTTACTATATGTTTTTATGGTCGCTAAATCCCAATCCGAGGTCCAAAAAAGTCAGCACGTCAGAGTTTCGGCATAACCTCAAAAGAACCCATAATTACAGTCTTAAATATCATGATTATAATATTTTGCATTTTTGCAGATGCCGAAATACCAACGTAAAACAACGAAGGCGCAATGGAATCCTGAAATCATGATTCAGGCTATAAGAATAAATAAGTATAATCTTAGCTTCAATAAATTATTTTATTCGTTTCCCTTTTCAATGCACACGATTATCCTCTCCATGCGCACCATTAGCCGCATGTGTCGGGTAATTGTGCGCAGTGTCACTTTTTGAAATTTCGAATTTTAAAGTCACAATGTGCATTTTTATTTAAAATTATTTACAGAACATTACCAATTATATTTTAAATCTTCTGGTTTTTAGATGTAGGGGGGGGGAGAGGGGGGGGGCGGGCAGGCCTTCTCCCCCTGGCTACGCCACTGAAATTTAGTATTAAATTTAAGGCACACTGTATAAATGATTTTGGATATTAACAAAAAGGCGTGTCTGTTTATACAGTTTTGAGTTTGATGACATATTCATTTATTTTTACTACTGTAAATAGGAGCTTAATTAAACACAAAATAATGGGTAAGGATTGAGCATATTGACACATGACAAATTTATTCACATTCGCCCCCGATTATGAATTAATACATTAAAAAAGTTGTCGTTACGTGATTGGTATACCGTATTATACTTTGTACATAGATTTTTTAAATATAGACGTTGTTTCAAACTTTCTTGAATAGTCTGAACTATTTAATAACAATAATAATCAAGGAGAAAGACATCTTTAGAATAATGTTTATTTGCAATTTCCTAGAGAGAGCCGGTGTGCTCCACACAAGTTTTTGGCCGGAAAAGTAAATGTGGGTTTTACAACAACCACAGCAACAACTTAATTTTAGGCGTTTTCATTGTAGAACAAAGATAGCCTACTTGCTGTCAGGTATGGTACCCACCAACATAAAAATATGCATGGAAAATTATCTATCTATAAATAATATTAACCTGATTTTGAAATAATTTAAAGGCATTACGTTTATTATTAAAGAAATGCCAGATATCTATACTATGTTCTTTTAGTGCGGCCAAGTTTTTAGCTCTGTTTTTTTAGATACATAGAAAAAGTATTGATAGTGGTCTACAAACCAAAAATATTTTGACTGTAAAAATGGTCCTACAGACCAACGCAGTGATGCGGTGACGGTTTCGTTGCGGTACCATAGAACGCAGTGGTAAAAGGCGCTACTCATACCGATGCGGTGCGCGTTTCCCGATATATTGGCAGCGTTTTATTTTGACAGCGCCGCGCCGTCAGCACTGTTTCGCCAGGCCTGGCCCCCCCGATTTTCCTGGGGTCCCCCTGAAATATTCAATAGAAAAAAAATATCCACCGTGCACTGGGGCCCAGGCTCCCCCTGAAAACTAAGGCTAGCTACGCCGATGATGGCTATAATAAAAAGCGAAATTTCACGATGTTTCACGATTTTTTCCGAGAAATTTCACGATTTTTTCCGAGAAATCTAACGATTTTTTTCGAGAAATCTCACGATTTTTTCCGAGAAATCTCACGTTTTTTCCGAGAAATATCACGAAAGCTGTTGGAAGTCATCTGTGACCCCTGGCCACGTGTTTTGTGTTATCTGTTGTTGTGCTGACTTCTGCCGTTATTTTGAGATATTTTTGCTCATTATCATAACAAATCGCACCGCGCCGGTGCGAAAAGCCAAAAAAGACAGAACGCGGTGTACCACTCGGTATCCACCGGCACCGCTACCGCCGCGCCGCACCTCGTTGGTCTGAGGGATCCTTAAGGCGGGTAGACACATGGGGGAAATATGAATAACGAAATTGGTAGCAAGGAACAAGATTTTTTTTAAACAACCCATATATTTAAATGAGACGGAACACACTAGCGTCTCTCCTGTATCAGAAACCCAGTATGTTTCGCCTTATTTGAATTTATGTAGTGTGATTGCAAATAATTATAACAAATTTCCTATTTTTTGTAATGATTTTAATGAAACTTTTTTGCGTATGTCACCAGTGGCTTAGGCGCCGAGGAAGGAGGCGTCCGTCTTGATCAACGCCCTCGCTAATATAAATAATCATAAGCTATTTTTATATATTAGATTTAGGGATAGAGACGACGTTGTTTTTCTTTTTATCATCAATCACTTTCAATGGGAGAAAACACATAAAACGCTTCCCAAATTTTTGCCCACCTTGAACCGGGTTTTAAAAAAAAAATTTAATCTAAACTTTCTAATTTTTTTAACAAATATTTTTTATGTAGTAGTTTTGGTAATACGAAGCGCAGGAAACTGTTTTTTGAATATTGTTATTATTATGCTTTTAACTCGTTTTAATTTTAAATCCTGTATTATATCATAATTGTAAAAAGTTTACTAAATAGTCCCAAAACTAAAATGCCTTGAATTCTTAAATTATCATAATTATCCCAAAACAAGATAATATTATTTTTGTAGTAATTTTTCTAATTAACATGTTAAATGACCTTACTTCCTTTTGTCACCTGTCAGTTTTTCATTGTTTTAGTTCCCCAGTTCTTTTTGTAAAAAGGTGTCAAATTTTTTATGCTAATTGTGTTATTGTTTTCTTTAATAAACTGTTTTAATTATTTCGTCTAGACCAAACGAAGCGAAGGAGCAAAAAAATTCATTATATACAACTTGAAACTTTTCACACCAATTTTATTTTATTAACAATTTGTATAAAACATACGTTATTATTTTTTCTATATCCAAGTTCATTCTGTAATTAGTTTTTAATGTTTTTATTGAAAAAGCTAGAAAATGACAATGAAATTAAAAAAGGAATTTTAGTTTTGAGAAAAAACTTTACAATTTATTTGGAAAAAATTTAATAATAATACTTTTTTTAGGGGTAGAGATAGTTGGGAAATGGTGAATAAAATAGTTCAGAAATTCAAAGTTTGCTTTTAGGCATAAATACAAACTTTGAATTTCTGAACTGTTTTTTTCTTCAAGCTGTTTGTGACAACAATAAAAGGAAATTTAGCTTTATAGACTTCCTTTTATGAATGTTAAAATATTTCTTAATTATTTTGCTTGTTTTCTAATTGAATATAAAGAAGAAATAGAGTTTTTTGTTGGTGATATGAACTTTAACTTGAATTTAAATAAATCAAACTTTATAACTTTTTCTTAATAATCAATCAAATAATTTAAGAAAAAAATTTAAAAAAGGTTCACTTTATGTTAATTTAGACTAGAAAAATATTGTGAATTAGAAAATTTTTATTTAATATTTTATTATGCACCTTTTCAATCAATCTTTTCCTATGGTATAGTTGATTGGGGAAGTGCATATAACTCAAATTTAGAGCCATTTATAGTAATGAAAAAATATGATTTCTTTAAAAAATGTATTTGATTCTAATAATATATTGAATTTAGAACACATTTATTATAAGACCTCTATTTTATATTTATTTATTTATTCCATATTCCATAGGCTGTTTTACAGTTTCCCAGTTACAAAACAGGTAGAAAACAGAATTAGGTAAAATGGAAATAAATTATTTAACAATTAACATAAAGATTAGCAATATCTAGAGGTATCTTACAAAAAAAAAAAAAAAGTAACTAGATACGTCCAGCAGCATAGGTACTCGTACTAGTAATAAAAAAAATTTTTGACAGCGCTCAAGCTACAATAATGACATTATAGGCATGGACATTTACATATATAAAAATATATAACATGTATTAAAATGTATTTGTGAATGTTTTGTTTTTAAATGGATTAACCCCTCTAGGTGAGTCAAATTTTTTTATATATGTTCTATATTTTTTATTTTTAATGAAACCTGTATTTAACCTAAGACACATTGACTATAAAAAGGACGAATATTTTTATAACAACATACATTGTTTTAGTTTTAAACAAAAACCCTGATGAAGGCAAAAATGTTGCCGAAATGTCTGATGTAATTTACTGAAATAAACAAAATTTAAAAAAAAACAACTTTTTTTTTAACAAGAACCAAAAATCCCAAGAAAGTACCTCAAAAAAAATTATAACAAATATTCGAAAAACAAACATGTTATACTACTACAACAACGTTCGATAACATTGGTTAAATGTAACTTTTGTTAGATTTTTAAAAGTATATAACTGTTATATAAATGAAGATGATATTACTTTTCTTATTTCAGATTGATTATTATTAAGTTATATTTTCTCACAAGCGATAGGTCATGAATATAAGTGTCCACCTGGACACTATAGATGTCGCCCTGGATTACGTGCTCTCGCTTTACACCTTTGATATTTTTTAATATAGTTTGTGCACAATTACATTTTCCTTTCATTAGGTCTTATAGTCTCACTGAATAGCTATAACGTGGCCGAATGCAGCTGGGGATCCCGGAAACACAATATGGCGTAAATTTTAGGCAATATTACATAAAAATAAACATATTCAATAAATATCACAAAAATATAGCTTCTCGTATAAAAAATGGGCATCTTCATGTCATTCCACGATAATTTTAAATTAATATTACAACAATATAACAGAAAATACATTGCTTGGTTGTGTTTTTTTTGGTGGGGTTGGCAGAAGAGCCAGTATAGTTAGGCCTATATAAGGCCCATTGTATCCCCTATCGTCTGGGTAATATCACCCACCCAGACAGGAACTACAGCTTAACATGGAATCCGAACCACGGGTATGCACTAGTTATCTGTTTTTTAATAAAACATCCTGTAAATTATTGGTCAGAACCATGGACTGCAAAATGCTGATCATTACAACAAATATTCAGTAAAAAAAACTAAATTATTTTGCGATTCAACTTTCGCTTTTTCCTTGTTGTTTTTTTTTAAATTCGGTAGCCGTTTTTATTTTTGTTAAATAACAATTTATTCAGATTAAAGACCCTCTTTTCTGTCGACATGTGAATCCTATCTTAATGTTTTTCTTCAGCTTCATTAAAAATGTAAAAGATCCGGTTTAAAGACTCTTTTTCGCTGGGATGTCAACATCGCGAATTATTGCCTTAATGCGACTAATCTCGTTATTCATGTTAAATGGCAGCTTTTCGGCACTGTGATTATGGCGTAAGAATTAAATTATCATTTTACTAAACTGGTGTACCCAGAAACATCTTTAAACTTTAACTGCACTTTTTCGTTTTTTTTTTCAAGAATAAGCTTGTAAATTAACGAAAAATAAATTTCAGTAAACAACGATGCATCATATAATGATCTCATTCATAAGTACAGGTTGAGTCAACGATAGAGTAATATAGTATATTACATAGCAAGTGATGAAAGTGATACTTTTCAAACGGGGAGATATTTAGCACGAGGCTTTAGCCGAGTGCGGAAATTCTCCGAGTTTAAGAATAATCACTTTCACACGAGTAATGTACACTATTTTTCCTACGACAAAAATATTTCAACTTTAGAGTTGAAAAAAAAAATTTCATCTCTAGCGAGTGGAAATACAAGGCACACTATTTAATTTAAACATAATGATGCCAATTTGACAGACCACCCCTATTTATTAAAAAGAACAAATTTTAGAAAGCAGTTTAGTGTTTAACTTATTTATCAATTTATCATGTAGGTATTTGTCGAGTGATTTCGAATAAGAGTGTGAAAATACGCCATCTAAAAATATAAAAAAGTTAAGAATATACTGGAAAATCTATTACCAGTCAAAACAAGCCCCGCTGAAGAAAATGTCATATATTAAACTTAAACAGAAAATGTTTGTGAGTTGGTATAGCCTAGAGACTAGAGCCATTACCTACGAATCGAAAGATCACAGGTTCAAATCCCATCAGGAGTACTTGACTTTTTTTTGTAAAAACATTAAATTATAAAATAATTTTGAATTAAAATCTTCTTTGTTGGATGAATTTTTTTAATTTAATCAAGGAAAGATGCATTAAACATAAATTTAAAAAATTCACCCAACAAGGAAAATTTCAAATCAAAATACTTACTTCTATAAATTATTTAATGTTTTTATGAAAAAAAGTCAAATACTCCTGATGGGATTTGAACCTGTGATCTTTCGATCGGTAGCCCATGGCTCTGTCTCTACGCTATGCCTACCCATAAACATTTCCTGTTTAAGTTTAATATATGACATTTTCTTCAGCGGGGCTCGTTTTGACTGGTAATAGATTTTCCAGTATATTCTTAACTTTTTTATAATTTCAGATGGCGTATATTTTCACACTCTAATTATGAATCACTCGACAAATAAATAAGTTAAACACTAAACTGCTTTCTAAAATTTATTCTTTTTAATAAATAGGTGTTGTAGAGTTGAAATATTTTCTTTCAACACGCGTGTGATATTCGGCGCTTTCGAGCCAAGTTAACCGTGCTTTTTTTCTCATTTTTATAGGTGGTCGTAGGAAAAGTTCATTTTCGCCTTAATCTTAAGAACTAGATAAAAATTCGAAATTCAAAAGCTGTAGAGATCATTAAGGTGCAGATTTTAAATTTATTCTGGAGTATACGGAGTGGCCAAAAAAAAAACGTAGCGAATATAAAAAACTTATTTTGTAAATGTCATATGTTCATCTTCGAGAAAAATGGTGTTCACCTCCCTATCTTAATTTTTTATTCTCTATCCAAAGAAACCAACTTCCGATTTGTCATGTTAAACTAAAAAACCGGCTTTAACGATTTAACATGTTAAAATTGTAACTTTTAGATAGAGAATAAAACATTAAGACAGGGAGGTGAACCGTTTCAATGTTACAGCCTGTCAAAATCTGAAAATGCGATATTTTAAACGTCAATATCTCAGAAACTATTAATATTAGACATATAACATTTTATACAAAATAGAATAGAATAACGTAGATTTTAGTGGAGAATTAGAAAATAGTACAATATATAGGCTGTTCCTTTTAAAAAAACCTAAGTTATATTCGACACGTTTTTTTGGGCTACCCCGTACACTCCCATATAATTTTAAGAGTTTTTATTTGTTTTGAATTACAACGTTTTCCCTCTTTCGCACGCAATCCATTGTTATGTCAAATAATTATATTTTAGAAATAAAAAACATTTTATATCTGTGCCTTTTGTGTTTTGGTTGCAATTATTACAAACCGCCACAGCACAGTTTGGCATTGTCAATGTCCACAATCCTACATAATTTTATAGTGAGTATAAAACTGAAGAGAAAGAACCGAGAGCGGCACTAGTTTTTTGCTATTTGCTTTTCTAGTTCTGTTGTGGCAAAGTAATATGTAACCATATCAATTAATATCCCTTAGTTAATTTATTATTATCAGTACACTATACAGGTAATTACCCGAACCGGAACTGAAAATATAAAACAACAACAGCCACAGAAAGAAATTGTGCCTGTTTTTTAAAATAACCCGGCATTGTGAGGTTAAATCTGTACTCGCGTCAAATGGTTTGACTAAGCAACCGTGCTAGCGTCCCAGTATTGTCAGTTTCTTATTACAAAATCCTTTAAATTTTTTTTTTAAATCCTTCATAATCCTTCAATTCTGTTCAAATCAAAAATTACTTCTAAAAAGAAAGAGTCTTCTCTCGCAAAAAATTTTCTCAAATCTACAGTGACTTCTAAAAAAATTACCTAACCCTTTTTGAAATGCCTAAAATTCTTAGTTTAACGTATTAAACCAAAATCCTTCATTTTAGACAAAAATTCTTCACTCCTTAAAGATCCCAAAATGTACCCTAAAACCCTTCATATTAAAGGAATGCATTCAAATCTGGCAACACTGTCGCGTCATCTTACGTGACGACATTCCAACAAAAGTGGATATGACGTCCATGTCACACGAGGAAGTAAATTGAACACGACGCCGTAGGTGGAGTGCTTAAACTTTCGAGCGAAATATGGACAGTTCACTCGAGTTGTACAGTATATTTTTTATACGACTTAACTTTCGAACTTTATACTAAAAATTTAAAAAATTTATTAAATTGGGCATCATAACTTGTCTTTTAAGTTGACCATGAACTTGTGAGAAAGATAATAAAAACAATTGAAATTCTGCCGTTTATACCCATCTGTAAACGTTTTTTCGGACGCTCATGGCTGAACTACCGACAATTCTGGTTTGTATTTGTCAACTGTTTTTATCTAAAGTTAAAGAATAAGGTAGATATAAAGAGGAGGAACTATAACATAATTATTACTATTAGTCAAATGCGATTACAGTCTTTGGTTGTAAATGAGACAGGTTTTTCACTTCAGTACGTACGTGCTTATTACGTTAAGAATCTTGTCTTATTAAATTTAATGGCAATGGGTACTTTGCAAAAGATGTTACTTTGAGTTATTGTTTTTAGGAACGAATACATTTCAAAAAATTCGAATAAAGATAAAACCATATAGTACAGGCTGTCACACCAAAACAGGAAATTTTTTATACGTTTGTTGGAAGGCTGGGTATACTTTGGTAGTATCCCAATTCGACAATAGGTGTCGCCCCAGGGGACATTCTCTATGGCTTCGTTTTTTGTTTATTTGATATACTTGCTTGCACCTTCTCTTCTCTCGTCGAATCATATAGACCCACTGATGAGCCATAATATGACTAAACGGGTATGTGGATGCCCATGAGCTATTCAGTTAGGAAAAAAAGATAGAATAATTAAATAGTACGTCGAAAATAGTTATCAAGTGGTATCCGACTTGTTCTCAGTAAATTTCCCTAAGCGACCTATTCCAGGCAAGAAAAATAATAAGAAATTTGAATTTAAAGGCCAGAAGCAAAAATAAAAATAATAAGGTTGAAGATAAGGATGATAGTGACCTAATATACCGCTTAATGTCAAAGAAAATAAAAGTATAGTTAGTAAGTACTAAGAAACTAGGAAACCCCGTAGGCAAACATCGCAATACTGCGTTACGAGTTTTGCAGAAACACCAATAACATTCATACAAGTACAAGAAACAACAAAAATTGTGAAAAGTTGAAGAACGTCGATGAAAAACGACTTTTTTCTATGGAGATACACATAACAGATAAAATTTATAAAAATGTTCGGCACGAAAATTTCAACCAATTGAGAAACCCAATTTCAGTAGTTTGTGATAGAATCTCGCCCTACCAACTGAAAAAAAAGAGTTCATAATAATTTAGGATATTGTTTGGCGGCTAACGAGGGGTTATTTGAACATTTTCTTAAATATTAATTACAGTAAAACCTACGACTGGAAATATTGTCAATTAATTTTGTTTAAATATTGTAACAAATTTATCATTAGGTTTTTGGTTATTTATTGTATAATAAAAAAATTATTTACTGTCTGTGATTTTTTAACTGAAAGTTTATTACAGTTATTAAACAGATAATTTTATCAAGAATTCTTTCATCTGGAGAACGTCATCTTTGTGGAATGATCTTCCTGAGGTCGTGTTTCCCAATGAATACAATCTTCAACGTTTCAAGACCAACGTTAATCGCTTTCTTCGCACACGCACCGCTCCCAGAGCGCCTTAAAGGATTTTTCCTACAGTGCAGGTGTTTTATTATATAAAAAAAGATAATTTTATGCAAAACTTGTCTCTAACCTTAACATTGGCATAAAATGACTTTGAAAAACTTTTAATCATTTATTTGCTGGTATATTGACAGAAATGTATCAGGTCCGTATTTCCTAGTTAATCATTTAAAAAATACATTTTGTTAAATGACTAGGAAAATACGCTTTAAATTGAACAAGGACATTCTTTTTATTATATTCTTTAAAAAGTTTAAGTGTATTTTTGGATTAAAATAAATACGGGAGCGAACATCCGCCTCGAAAGGCAAGGGCCTGTCGACATATTAAGCACCGGTTCCCGCAGATCACCGAAGTCAAGCGGTGTCGAGCGCGGTTAGTACTTGGGCGGGTGACCGCTTGGGAACACGGCGTGCTCTTGCCTCAGGGAAGAGTGTAAAATGAATCGACACCTAACCATCCTATTCACGCCGGACAGGCCGGATGAGATCGGATATCTCGTAGGATGAAGGTGCCGTTTCACACTCCCCAGTCGGTAGATCACATTTGTGGTCGATGACCGGTTCAAGATGGCCTACGTAGTCGGCGAACCGTAAAAAAAAAAAAAATCCGCCTCGAAATTTACATTGGAAAACTCATGTGTCCTGTTCGGACGCACCACCCGGTGTATACCTATGTAGGTAATTATATAGGTACCTTCCGAAATTTGGTAAAATATAACTTAATGTCGTATTTGCAATATGCCTTATCTGGGAATAAGTTAAACAATCGTCTTGCTTTCGTGCTCTATATTTTTTAAGAATATTGAAGAAAAATTATAAAACAAAGTTCTCGACAATGGAATCAAAAAAAATTAAAAATAGAAAAAATAGTATAAAATCCATGTTAAATAAACTGATTAGATTAGAGCACTTGTTAAGTGGACGCATTATATAAAATTATGTTTCATAAAACGGGTACTTTAATATACCGTTTGATTGCTAGGTAGGATTTCATGTTCACATTACCTCAAACTAAGAAGAAAAAACGATTTAATTCTTGTCTAGATAAGAATTAACATTATAATATACTGTTATAACATTCATTATTTTTTATTGAATTAATATGTTAAATTTTATTTCGTATTTTGTTACTCTGACGTAATGAAATTACAACCATAAGTTTCATCGACCCATGCGTATTATAAAGGTAAAAAATTCCATCCACCCAATGTCAGAGATAACTGTTGTTATGTCGGATGTCCATACTGGTTTGGTTCCTGCAAAAATGATTTGCAAAATTCAGTGAGTGGTTCCGAGGTTCAAGATTGTTAACTTAGTGCACCGGGTACCGTTAACGCATCACGTATGAAGCGTGAGGTACCTGATTGCAATGTCGCCGAAGTCCTTGATTATAACTTATTGTTGATTTATCAAGAAGTATGGAAGATATTGTATTTGAAATTGTGTTATTAGCTATCCATAGCAATATTTTAATCAGGTCGTTGTTTGACTGGAATGATTAGAAGCTTAGAAGCCCAAAAACAAGCAAACATTTAAAAAGTTCAATGTGGAATCAGGAGACAAAAAATAGTAAAGTTTTGTAGCAGTAACAGCGCCATGTGGTTGTCAAAAAGTAACGACTGTCTTCTTTTACAATTGAAGGACATAGTAAAGTAGGATTGTCTGTTTAAATTGAAAGTTTTCGGTTAAATTGTAAAATAACATTTTTGCTCGATGAGGTATCAAATCAAAATATTTTTGAAAAGCCTATTTTATTTTACAATTGAGAAACTTGTGTGTTCTTTGTAATAAGTTTAGAGAATATACAAGTCTTTCCATTCTAATTCTCCACAAGATGCAGATAGCATTCACAATAATTATTTTATTGAATTTTAGTTTTCACGCAAAAAAATTATTATTGGAATTCAATTTTCTCTGAGATTTTTAAAAAGTCCCCTTTCTAGGTTACTAGAACAGACACGGTAAGAAGTCATCCTTTTTTAACATAATCGTAAGGAGTGGACATAGGAATGGATCTTACCTGGCCTATATAATCAGAAACTAACATCCAATCAATTTTAAAAATTAGGAGATAATAAATAAATCCATATTAACTCATATTATTAAGTAATGATAAAAATAATTTTTCTACTCCTACATGGAAATTTGCTGTTTCCTTTACACTTAAGTGGCGAGTAAAGTAGGCTATTTCAGTTAACTGTGCGGCAAAATTTTATAACAATCCTAGATAGGTAATGAAAATGACCAATCACAGTAGTCAAGAAGCCAAATTGACATGTTGTTCTTAAAAGTACTGACCAATCACACTATATTATTTTTACTGAGGCTTCGCCTTCTTTTTCAAGACATTAAATTATATAATTTAAATGCATATGGTACAATTTGTTATTAATTTGTTCAATATAATAAAATCTACACGCATTTATAATAGATTTATCAATAATGCAACCTGCTGAATGGGCATAGAAAATTAATTTCATGTAGCATCATTTATCAGTTGGTTTACCCATAATTAGTTTAACGTTTCGATAGTCGAGAGGTAGAGCGTTTTACTATGTATCCAATGGTCGTGAGTTCTAGCCCGGCAACCTGAAAACTTTTTTTTACATTTTTTAGCATAAGGTTTGTAAGTTTGGTCGTAGAAAAAATATACTGTTCAACTCGAGTGGATTGTCCATATTGCCGTCGGAAGTTTGAGCATTTCGCCTACGGCGTCGTGCTCAATTTACTTCCTCGTGCGATATGGACATCATATCCACTCTTGTTGTACAAACTACTATTACCGGCTATATAATATTTCGTAACTCTGGTTACTGTCATACAGTGGCGGCTCCTTCTGCTGCCTCCGAAAAATACCATAATTTAATTTCATCGTCTTTATTGTTTAATTCATTCAGGAAGACTGGCAATACTGCTTGCAACTGCAACTGTCTTACCACCTTCGTTACCTTCTATCCACGCGCCTTCCTGTAAAGCGCTCGGTAGTGGCTCGGTACCGAAATATCTGCGGCAGCTCTTTTCCGACGAACGCGTAAAGTCAGCCACCTCGGTCGGCCCTATTCCACCCGCTGTGTAACTAAAAACAGGCTGAAATCTCGTTTATTTTTGAAGAAGAATTTCGAAATATTGTTCGGACTCTCTTTCAAAAATAAAGAAATGTGAATCATATCGTGGTTAATTTTCCTAGGTAATGTTTTTGATATAAATTTGTAAGTCATGCATTTTAGATATTAAAAAAATTAGAAAAATATCCGCAAGTACTCAATTTTACGTGCTTAGATCTACGCCCTCCCATACTTAATATCCACGAGCCGCCACTGTTGTCATAATGATAAATCATATTTTATGTATTACCGATGTTAGTCTGTTTTTGTTATATCTATAATTCACTTTTAAGACGAAATATAAGTATACTAAGGAGTATTTAATATTCAACCTATCAATCTTTCAAACAAGTTTACGGCACTTGCTATTACTTGTATCTATGGAAATAAAAACTAGTTAAAATTAAAACCTAAGGCTAAGAATCCATTCGTGACAAGATAAACTAAATCTGTTCATGAATGTTTCTATAGAACTAATAAAATTTTTATTTTATTAGGTTAGGGTTTCACTTAGTTGCCATGGTAACTAAAAAATAAAGTCGACCAAACCTTCTATTTTTTGCTGGTACTTGGTGAAGATCAAAATTGACGTTGTTGGAAATCGAAAAATAAATTTTAATTATTTAAACACAATTTGGTGTGGAATTTTCTTACCGAATACCATACGAGATCAAATTAGATCCGGAAATTTTTTCAACTCTAGTGGTATTATAAGTGAAAATATGAGCTTTTGAAATGCAAGTCGTTTTTTAACTATTCCATAATTAATGGACGCAGTGTGGTAACAAGTAGTAGCGAGCGTTGTAAACTTGTTTGAAAAGTTGACAGCTTGAATCTTAAACACTCATGAGTATACTTATGTTTCTGATATTGCAGTTCTTGAAAGTGAATTAGTGATATTGCAAAAACAGACGAACATCGGTAATACATAGAATATGTTGCATTTATTATTCGCATGAGAGTAACCAGGTAATCAGTTACTAGCATTTTTTTTTGTATTAATACAATCCTTATATTGCAATTCTTAATAATATTTCTATTATAGGATCAATCTTTACAAAATAGAAAACATTTATTATTAAAGCACATATTATGCAGTACAGAGTTCTTAATCTTAAGTAGAAACAAACGCGCCGTGTTAAATTGAGTGACACAACAATTTTTCCTTAATTTTGACATTAAAGATGTAAAAATGTGAGATGTTAATAAGTGCGTAAATTGCCATTTTTCGATCAATCAATCCTTCGAAACCATTCTCGGTTTAACTGGAAGTGAATTCAACTTCTAATTTTTAAATGAAAACCCCTTATTTTTAATCTATGTCTAAATTCTCTTTTCAATGACATATCACTCTTAATCATTTGTTTTAAAAATGGCCGCCTAGATCAATCATCCCTTGTTTTCTAAAATGTCCATAGTTTTGATAAAAGAAGGTACGTAATAAAGAGTAGGCCATGGAAACGTTAAAATGGCTCATTTCATTTCATCATAGTATATAATTGACTTGCTTGGGAAAAATTAATTTAATTTTTCTACTGCTAAAGCCAAAAAAGATATAGGAACCCAATAATGATGTATTTTTCGGTACTCTTTCAAAACCACGTATTTTCCAATCAGCATACCGAACTGCTAATTTGCACAGCACACTTGTTATTCAAGACACTCCCGGCCGCGTGGGTTTTAACGAACCCCAATAAATAGTCCATTACAAAGATGAATGGACTATGCTTAAAGTACGATGGTCCACCCATGTCAATCAAGATTTATGATTGTGATGAACCAGTATTGAAAATTGTGTGTTGCTAGAAAGCTACAGGGTGTCTCTAAAAGGTGCGGAAAAAATGTTACCACAAGTTCCTGAGGCGTAAATATGACGATCTAACCCAACTTACCTTAGTCCAAAAGTAGATGATTTCGGAGATACAGAGTGTCAAAAGTTCAATTTGGTTTTCATTTTCTATAAATAATTTTTTTAATAATTGGTGTATTCTCACAATATTTGGCTTTGGGGGATTTTGCGGGGTGAGAAATTAGAATCTGCTCTCATTTATTTTGTAAAGGTTAGAGGGTGCCACCTGCGGTACCTTGCACACATTTAAGACGAAATAACTTTTTTTAGCCACCCTATATTTAACTTTTAAATTAAAATTCTCCAACGTCTTTTACCTAAAAAAGGTATACGTGGTAAGAGTTGATATAAGCAGCTGTTTTTGAGATATCTGGATTGAAAAAATTCACATCGTGTATGGCCAGCACACATTTGATTTATTTTATTTTTTTATGTTTTTTATTCTTGGATTTACTGAATTTATGTACATAATTGTTTTTTTTTTTAGTTTTTAGTGATTATATTTTAATTTACCGCCTTCGCTTCAAATGTGTTCAATTATTACAATAATTTAGACCTGGCCATACACGAAATGAATTTTTTAAATCCAGATATCTCAAAAATAGCTGCTCATATCAACTCTTACCACGTATACCTTTTTTAGGTAAAAGACGTTGGAGAATTTTTATTTAAAAGTTAAATATAGGGTGGCTTAAAAATGTTATTTCGTCTTAAATGTTTGCAAGGTACCGCAAGTGGCGCCCTCTAAACTTTACAATATAAATGAGAGCAGATTCTAATTTCTCACCCCGCAAAATCCTCCCAAGCCGAATATTGTGACAATACACCAATTATTAAAAAAATTATTTATAAAAAATGAAAACCAAATTGAACTTTTGACACTCTGTATCTCCGAAATCATCCACTTTTGGACTAAGGTAAGTTGGGTTAGATCGTCATATTTACGCCTCAGGAACTTGTGGTAGCTTTTTTTCCGCACCTTTTAGAGACACCCTGTATAGTTTGTGCAGGGGTTATTTACATTATGTATTATTTGTTAGGTTTTTTGAGTTTTGTACTAAACTTGTAAAACAACACAGTCCCATTTTAATAATGGTGTTTTTCACTGTTTTATCAACATAAAGATTCCGTTTTTTGACGCCACTACAACGGGAAAACGACACTAATATAAACAAAAATACGCTTAAGTCAAGTATATTCCAGTTTTACCATTCCTAAAGTGTATTTTCCAGGTAGTTTAAGAGTTATTTAACAAATATATTTTTAAAATGATAAACTCATAAATACGGACCAGACAGATCACCAGCAAATAAGTAATAAAAAATTGTCAAAGTCATTTTACGTCAATGTTAAGGTAATAGAGACAGGTTTTAATAAAATTATATATTTAATAACTGCAATAAACTGGAAAAAAATATTAACAGCTTTTTTTTATTTTCTGCTACAAAATAAATAACCAAAAAACTAATGATAAATGTGTAAAAATATTTAAGAAAAATTAATAATATTTTCAGTGGTAGGTAACATTTTAATTATTGTTTAAGAATATGCTCAAACAACCCTCCGTTAGCCCCCAAATAATATCCTAAACGATTATAAAACTCCCTTCTTACATTGGCCAGTTGCTATGGCGAAATTCTATCACAAACTGCTGAAATTGAGTTTCTCAGTTGTTCCAGATTGCCCGCATAGGAAAATGTCGTGGTTTCGTCCAATCACATTTCCTTGGAAAGCGGCGAGAAGGTGGTGCCTTATTAAGATGGAATTTTGGACTGAAAAACCTTCCATCTGAATCCAGACCTTCTGATTTTCACCAGCGACAGCTTCCAAAGCAGGTTTAATTTGATTTTGCAACAAATCCAGAAAACTTACAGATGCTAAAGTTTGATCCAGAAAAAAAGACCTAATTATGTGATGTTCAAAAATCCTCGTCCCAACATTAATTTTCTAAGGGTAATGCGTCGATAAAACGATTCTTGACTTCAATACCTGAAGTTTTGAACATTTGCTTCATGGTTTAACGTAAAGCAAGACATATTTTTTTCTAACACAGAAGTTCATAACTATATCGCACTGAGGATGATCTCATAGAGGTCGAAATATAGGCCAAATTAAAAAATCGAATTTCAAAGCTGTTTTACCAACCATTACCCAACTATTTCTACCTCTAAATATTAGTCAGTATGGTCACTAATTATACCAATTTAAAAGACAAAAATTATTATTTATTGATTAAAAATTCTTTAATTTTCTTCTTTTTTTATGAAGAGAATGACCTGGGGCAGACCCTGGCCCCTTCGTCTGAACTAGCCTACTGAGTGAACCTTGATTACTTTTACAATTTTTTTTTACTATATTTAAACAAAATGATTCTTTATTTATTTTAACATTTTGTTGCAGCACCCTGTAGAACTTTGATTAATATAATGAATTATTAGTGAAGCATCAATTTTCAATGGAACGAAAGAAGTTAATGTCACCGATTATATAAAAATTGATTTCATTGTGGGAAACAAAAGATGCGTAACAATATTGTACACGTAGTAACCTTGACTTTAGATGATTGTTGTGAAAGTAGTTTACTATGAACTGTTATTTAAGAAGAAATTCATTCATTCACAAGAAATGTTGTGTAAATAAATATAAACGACAAAGATCTTAAAATACAATATTTTTTTATTTAAGAATCGTCTTAAACAGAACATTTTTAAAATTTTACATTAAAAAGTGTCATTCACGGGAATTATGGGAAGTAATAGCATAAGTGTATTGAAAGTACCGATAATTTGGCAGGAATGCGTGTTTTTGAAGAAAACAGGCCTGAAAGCAAAATTATCTGGTTATTTTGAAGGACAAATGCTATTTAGTGGAATGTTTCCCGAAAAGTCTTTTATTGATAACGGAAATAAACTGGCACCATGCGTACTGCTTACTGTTCTTGGTATTTTTTATTTTATTTTCTTCAATTTTTTTTCAATCGTACTCCTTTTTTCCAAACCCGGACATTATTAGAAGAAAAAAAACCATAACATTTTCTTTATTTTTCATCAAAATTATCTGGTCATTTGCGATATTCGGTGGAATATTGCCCGAAAAATCGTATATCATATATTAAATTAGTAAAAAAATGTGTTTCCGCTAAAAGTGCAATTAGAATAATTAACAATGTGATTTTGTTTTGATGAAGCCGTGGTTTTTGTCATAGTCATTGATAAAGAAAATTGCTGCTGTTATAGCTTAAAAGATTCTTTAAAATTAATAGGATCCCCCCCGCATGGTGGTTTTCATCCCTTTAAAGCTAAGATGATATAGATTTTGCATTTGAATTAAAGAAAAAATTAAATTAACTGTTATTTGCTAACGCCCCTTTTAGTTACTTGGATACTGCTATGGCTCGCAGAGAATGATTAGTATTTTTTTTTGTTGCTGTATACAGTCCAGCTTTTTTAGCTTCCCGATTTGTCCAATTACCATAGGAAGACAGGAATATTCTTGTACCACTTGCGGCTACACTCCCAAAAAGAATTGGCTGTTAAAAATAGACGGTAATTTTTAATTTCAAGACCTTTCTAACAATTATTCAAATACAAATGTACTGGGCACAAATATGGAGCTGCTTGCTTTTTAATTAGCCATTTTAAGGTTGCACTGAGGTTTGAACCACCTTGTGTGGTTTTAGTAAATAACGGGATGTATTTCACTACCCCAGTTTTGTCTCCATCGTTATGCATTTCTTCTTTAAAATATGTCATAAGACATGTAATTCTCTCATCGCCTCTCCATGCTTACTCATAAGATAATATAAGAAAAAGTGTTTTCTTGTAGTCCATAGTCCATGGGGAGTTTTTTTCATTACAGTTATTTACCATCATTTTAAATTCAATGTGTTTTAATGCAACTGAACTACGCGTATTATTTCCTCTACCATTACGCGACATAAACCACTCGTCTTATTATTAATAAGCTATAATCAAATATTTTTCCGGCAAACTAAGACGCGCGAGTATAGCGGGGTGAAATTGAAACCAATAAGAGCCTAAGCGGCGAAATTATATAGACAACTTAGAAGTGTTTGTATTTCTAAGAATTTTGTCTGCGAGCATTTGCAAGTAGCTAAGATAGATAATAAAGATGTGAAGATAAATAATATTGAATGCATTAATTAAAAATTTAATATTTTAATCTGAACGGCCACAATTTGCTAAAAAGCACTATAAATATCGGTAATCAATAAATTTTATTTATATTCTAAGAAAGAGAATGCAGTGAGTTCTAAAAATAGCCAGATATTATATGGCGTCAACCCAAAAAAATCATAAATTTAATCCGACCACGAATTTCCATGTTACATGCTCATTACATTAACATCATGTGCGGTGCCGATGCCCCACGGTGACTTGCCAAAATAAACATGATAAAGGTGTAATGGGCGAGAATTAAGTTTTTTTTTATAAACAATATAGCGTTATAATGGTAAAGGTGTAAGCTTTAATTACTCTGGGTGGTTGTAACTAATTTTTTTATCAAAACATTAACTTTATGGGCAGTTTTTTTTTAAATACAAAATGCTACGGCTGAAAATTTTTAAAAATCGGTTTTACTGATCAAATCTGGCATTCTTTAAAAATTTGGATATTTCCCAAAAGGTGTGTGTGTTAATAGAATAGTAGTTTGTACTACCCCCCGAAATCCAAAAAAAAAGATATAAATATAATTGGACAACATAAAAAATCTTTGACGGCAACGCTATCAATATCGCGCCAAATAAAATAACAAATCATCCTCCCAGTAACTAAAGTTTCAGCAGAAAGACATTTTTCCACTTTAAAAAGATTAAAAACATATCTGAGAAATCATTTAGGTGAAGAGCGTACAACAAGTTCAGCTTTAATAAGTATTCATAAAAAAATCCACATTATGAAATAATCAATATATTTTGTCAAAAAAGGCGACGAATCACGGTTTAGTTTTTAGCAAAAAAATATGTTGTGCTTTAAGTTTATCGTTAATTTTTGTTTTTTCTATAAATAAAAAATATACCTTATTTTTAGTATTTTTTTGCTCAATTATGCTTATTTTAGGAAGAATTTTTTGTTTAACAAGTATATATTATCTGTTTTATATTACCTATTTTAGTGTGTTTGTATAACTCACTACAAGTTTCTTTAAATGTATGTATTTTTTTATTTTGAAATTATTTTGATTGACCAAAAAAAAGGGTTTTTTGGGCGTGGCACCCCGAAAAATTTTGCGCCTTCGGCGATTTGCCTGCGGCGCTGGCTCGTCGGTTTCCCTACCCATTTGCCCCCCCCCCGAAATGGTTACGCCACTGGAACCAGACAATAACCTCAATAAATGGTATACATTTTTCTACAGAAATCTTATAATTTTCTGTTTCATCTGATTTTATATATTTATCTTTTTTCATATTCCACCATTTAGGGATTTACCAGTTATTTGTCTATATCTATTGTGACTAATAAAAGTTTTAAGATCGATTGGAGTTCAATCAAAAGGCAAGTTAAAACGTTCGTCTTGAATACTACTAAACATTTTATGCAATAAATATTGTAGTAATTGCCTAGAAATTAGTGGAAACTGGAGATTTTTGAAATAAGAAAGTGTATTTGTACACATAACTTTAGTTCGATTAGAAGACAACTTACCCACCAAGAGTTACAATTAAATTAAATTCACAATGGAAAAAAAAGAGAACAACCAATTACTTTTCTAGACGTCAACGTAGAGAAAAATGGCAACACTTTCCTAACCTCAGTGTACAGAAAATCTACACATACAGGGCAATATCCCAATTATACATCAAACCACTCAAACAACACAAAACATGGCATAGTAAGAAACCTTGTGGATAGAGCAATTACTCTCTGTAACTCAAACGAAGCTCTTAAAAGAGAAACTAACCACATCAAGACCGACCTCAACAAGAATGGCTACCCCATGAGATTGATTGACACAATATTTGAAAATCGCAAGAATCGGCCAAATACACGTAAAGCAGAGAAAGAGATACAACCAATACTCAATATTCCGTATGTCAAAGGAGTATCCGAGAAAATAAGAAGACTAGGACAACGATACAACATCAACATAGTATTCAGCTCTAGAGACACTTTAAGAAGCCACCTAACGAAGACGAAACCAGCAAGCCAGAAAGACAAGAAAAATTGTGTCTACCAGATCCCCTGCGAATGCGGCCAGTCTTACATTGGTGAGACACTAAGACCACTAGAAGTAAGGATTAAAGAACATCGGAATAACACCCAAAAAGAAGAGACCGAAAAATCAGATGCAGCTGACCTGGCCTGGAAGCACGGCCATCACATCATGTGGACAAAAGTGGAAATCCTGCAAAAAGAACCGCACTGGAGGAAGAGGAAGTTTAAGGAAGCTGCGACCATACACCAAAATCCAGGTTGCTTTAGTAAGCCTTCATTAGATATGAGAAACGTCTGGAAACCCTTGTTAAGTAAATGAAATCTTAGAATAAGACCACCCAAGAGTTAAACGCATGATTCATCGAGCATGACTCATCAAGCATGACTCATCCAGTTATGCATCATCACCTAGCAACACGCATGACTCCGCCCACTAGTCATGCGTCAGAGCACCTGCCTAGTATAAATAGAGCTGTAGTTACCGTACTTATTTAGTATTCACCTAAAGACGACTGGAGATACTTACCAGTTGAAACGTAGTGATTCTAAACAAATAAAGACAATGCAAGTCCAAAACTCTACTGCCGTTCAAGAAACGTCATTGTCTCCAACCTTTAAACAGACACAAGAGTTACAATTAGTACGTATAACCACTACAATAAGCGACTCTAATCCCTACTTTGTCAATAATTCTTCCATATCTTGCAGTGTGTCGAAATGCAGAAAAGAAAAAGAGAAGGCGAGTTCACACGTGCCTGGGGTAACGCCATTTCAAAGATTAACAACTATCAGATTAAAGAGAGCCAATCTTGTTCGAAGAAGAAGTTATTATTCTCAATCAACGTATTTAATCAACTATAAGTTCTAGCCTTCATTTCTCAATTTGGAATTTATTGTAAATGCAATGATGAACACTGAAATTCTCCTGTTACAACCAAAAAATATTAAAACTTTCCTGGCTTCCTCAAATAGGCGGCTGTTCTGACTACGTCACTGGTTATTTCGAAGGTCGCACATATAAGCAGTGTCTAAAAGTGACAATGACAATTGCCATGGACAGTGACAATTCAGATGATGATATCAGAATGATAGTAATAATACTAGAAAATCGGTAGCGTCTAATGGAACTTGTCTTTGTATAAAACAAGTTTTTTTTTACCCTTGTGGAGTTAAATAGAATAGATTTTGGATAAACAACTAGGTTTAAGATTACAGATATGGTTTGTAATAATATGGTAAGTAGAATAGTTATATTCCCATTTAATCCTAATTTTTTATAATATTCCTACTTACAACCGTTAAAAAAAGTACTTCCAAAGAAAATATTTTAGGCTGGCCATGCCAGATACAAAAAATTAAGTAAAAAAATGCCAAATGCCAAAAGTTCAGGTTGTTATGCCCTAAGAGTCCTTTCTCATGCAGTAGATATAAACACTAATATACAGTACCTAGCTTTAAACGTTGATTTTGCTTTAATAGAGTCGTTTTTAAAGTAGCCTACTTAAGTTCAGTCGGCCGGCCGGAATTTGGTGGAAGGATAATGGCCGGCCGGCCGATTCCGCTAGACATATACATAGTTAATTGACGGGCGTCGGTTGTTAAAACCGAACGTGTGTTGTCGCTTGCAGCCGGCATTAGACTGTAGGCCTAGTTTTACATTAGACGAAAATTTTGTAATTTACAATGGCTGAAAGAACTTAAAAATGTTAAAATATCAAAGATTTTATTTATTTAAATTTGAAATAAGAGACTTCATATGCCAACAGAGCTTTTGCGAATAAAGGCTTATGAAGAATTACTTTTACTGTATAAAACAGTAGATGTTATAGCTACTATCTGTGGAACATTTATATGAGAAGTGCATTCAGAAAGGAACTTTAAAAGGTTAAAAACAAACAATTTAATAAATTCTCACAACAATCACCTCAAGAAAGTTTTGAAATTATTTGCACTCAATTGCCTAAGTTCTCGTATAAGTTCAATGTAGGAGAAAGTGCAAAGTTTTTTAACCACTCTTTTATTCAAATTGTTTTCCTTTCATTTTTCTCTGCTCGTGTGATATGATAAGAATTGTCGCTGCGCACACTGTTCTTGTGACATGTTTGAACTGACAATAAAAAACTGTGCGTCTTTAGTGAAATGGAGGCCGCAATCGAAACTGGCCGTTATCTGTATACAAAACTGAAGTTGTAGTGTGACTATCAATAACGGTGTGAACTCACAACTTAGTTCACGGACTCACGACCGACGGATGGCCGACTGAACGTGGGTAGACCACATATATAAATACACTATATTGCTAATACCATAATTCAATGATGACACCATTGTAGGCAGATGATCAGGGTCCAGAGAGAGAATTTGCTTCTTGATGTAAACATTTGACAGGACAATCTTTCAAAATATTTTTACAAGCCCTTATTTAAATTTAAATAAAACTAAGTAACCAATATTTTACATACCTGTAATACCTTATTCCTGGTATTGAACCGTGATTCGTGCAAAAAAGGATCAAGCACTTTTTTCTACCCATCTTGAGACACAAGTCGCTAACAATAACACAATGTCTGGTAAAGTTTTATACCTAACTTCGCACCCAAAACTTTAAAATATTATCCACAATCACACACGGAACATCCGAACGAAAACAACGTAAAAAATGATGGAAACGACTAACAAAAAAATGTCTAAAGTAAAGTTTTATAAATATTATTAACAAACAAAACTTGGAACTTATAACCACACACGAACGAACGAAACAAAACATGGCGACGAATAAGAATACAAAGAACGACGAGTCGGTTCTGTTTACGTTGTGTTAGATCGGTTGCCTAATTTTTCCCTACTGCGCAAGCGCCACCGGCCCAAGTTCAGGTTATTTTGAATCGCACGATGGGTATCTTCTTGCTTCGTGCGGCTGCTTGTATTGGCAATATAGTGTATGTATATATGTGGAGTAGACTCCTTAAGATATGTACGTAATTTGTTTCTGGGGAAATTCAAGTCAATATAAATTATTCATTCTATTTTCATTTTGCAAAAAAAAGCTACAATATACATATGACAAGATTTTAATATACCGGGTGTTGGATATTAGGCGGAACATGTTCCAGGCAATTTTTAAATGCATCGAACACTATTTCCCCCAATAATTGTATAAATATATCTTGTTAAAACTTAATAAAGAAGTTGTGATCTAAAAAACTCGTTAGTAGTTTCACCCATGTTACTAAGCCACAATTACCCACCGCTCTTCCTCCTCAATAACTCAAAAAAAAAAAAAACTCAGTGAGATTTTCTACTAAAACATATTTTTTATTTAAGTGACTTGTCTCGGCAACAAACGAGTTTTTTTCTAGTTATTAAAAATTACCCCACCCCTATTTTGAATACACCACTGACATGGGAAAAATAACTTTAATAATGAATTGCCTAATTTTTTTGTAATTTTTAGACGATTTGCGGGCCTACGGCGGGCCGGCATTTTTTATGTGGCATGATAGTGGGAGTTATTTGTGGACTACTTTTATTGACATGTCTCAATACGGACTATAACTTAAGGTATGCCCCTATCGTATTTACGACTCTAATAAAATTATAGTTAGTTCTAATTAATTTTTTTTTGTAATAGTATGGAGAACGGGTTCCATTGCCTTCCGTATTTTCGAGGTTGTTGAATAGGATATTAAACCCGTAGCTAGAGGAAGGGGGGAGGGGGGAAGTAGGGAATATCCACCAATTGTTTAAGAATGATGTATTTTGGGGCGTGAGTTACCAGGGGGCGGATCGATAACGTTTTGTAGAAAAGGCAATTATCTCCATTGCCCCCCTCCTTTGAACCGCCTCTATAAATTACGAATTAATGTTCTTTTCCCCGAAAACGCTTTATGAAATATTCCTTTTTAAAGTACTGTTTTATAGACGTTCGGTTTGGGAGGCATATTTTTCGTTTGTGATATAATTTTAAAGAACGGACGAGTAAAAAAAACTATTTTATGTAGCGCAGTCGTTGTCCTGTTTCCCTTTATCAGAGTTATTTTTAGTCAAAAATATACGAAGGCGTAGAAGGGCCACTAAGTAATATTTTGAAACTCCGACTTTAAACTCGGAATTTAACTAAATTACGACTTTAAAATCGGAATGTTACTAAATACCGATTTTAAGTTCTGAATTTTATTTCCTTCTAATTTTACTATACTTATTTAACTTCTTTAATTTACAGATAATAATTATTAAATTTATTCACAGCTTTCACAAAACACTTATATTTACCATCACGGAAACTAGCAATGCGGTGGATTTGTTAAATTCCGAGTTTAAAATCGGATTTTAGGAAAAAATATAACCAAATGCAATAAAATATTTTTACATAGTGACAGTTCAAAAACAAATGATAACCAACTTCCCTTAATGTTAGAATACGTTTAACATGTTAAACCAAAAATACGGTTTAACACGGTGAACCGAAAGTTGTAACTCCTAGACAGTCAAGGTCTAAAAACGTCAATATCAATTTTAAAAACAACAATTTTGATGTAGTAAGTTGTAGATCTAATGATGTCTCCTTATAACTCGGTTTTTGAAAAATATTAAAAAGTTGAGTAGTTCAGATGCTATTGAATTCTGCGTTGAGAGCGAGCCACCCTGTATATAAAAAACATAGCATTCTCTTAAACCTAATCCCAGTGGCATAGCTACATTAAATGGGTCCTGTATCAAGAGCCAGGTGGTGGGCCCCTCCGCTAGTGGACATTTTTCGATCTTTTGGTGGCCTCCTTTTGGTTTCAAGTTTTTTTTTTAATTCGAGCCAAAAAACGACAATTTAACACAGATATTTTCAGTAAGATCCTCAGCGGAGACTCATTATTTCCCTCGTAATAATAACAGTCTCAATTCTATCCTCTAGTCTAGATGTGTGTAAACCATTGTGAACAAAAATAAATGCACTATTATTCAGAATTAAAATTAAATGATAACTGAAATTAAAACTAAATACCTACCTACTTGCTAATACCCAAACATTATTTTTTACTTATTTTAAGTTCTTCTCTGAAATGAATATATAAAAAAATTGATTTATCTATTTATGTACCTATTCAAAAAATGTATTTAAAAAAAAAATGTTGACTAGGGAAATGTATTTTTTAAAAACACTCTTTAAGATGATAGTAAAAATTAATGTAAATTTGAATTATTTTTGAATTTATTGACTGTAAAGGGAAATTAAAGTTTCAATGTATTAAGAATCTAAAATAAGAAAATTCGAATATACATAACTTTTGGAAGAATAACCCAAAATTGAAAAAAAAAACTTGAATTCAAATATTGGTAATAACATCTTTGTAATGAGATTTTAATTGACTCCCCGTCCCATTTAATATACTTAGGAGGGTTGGTCCATTGAGTAGGGGGCAAAACTAATTCATAATATTACTTACGTAAATTTTGTCCTTTTATTTTTGACGTACCCCACCGAGGTAGATGCCGTCTAAGCTGTTGGATGTCGGCAACCTTTAGAAATTAATTTTCGATGGTCCCTGCTATATCCTTCCAAATAAATGCCCATTAGATTATTTTGTCTTTTATAAGAAATATACTTTTTCAGTTTAAATTCAAGTAACCCTAAAAGATCATACCATTTGATTGTAGACCTTTACGATGAAGTAAAGGTACTGTGTTGGATTATGACAGGACCTAAGACGCACAAAAGTAGGGCACAACATGTCAAAACTACTTGGGGCAAGAGATGTAATATATTACTTTTTATGAGTAGCGAAAACGGTAAGTTGATTTGGCAAATTTTCCTATTCCCGCTGTCAAAATATCAATTTATTATTTATTATATATACTATAAAATTAATTCTTAAATTAAAAAAAAAATAAATGGATAACTATTTTTTTCGATTTTTCGATTAATCGAAAACATTTTGATTTTTCGATTAATCGATTGAAAATATATCCATAATCGATTATTTTGCGCACCCCCACTTATAAGTATTAAAAAGTAAAACACAGGCTATTGATAATTTTATGCAAATAATTTTTTTTTTGAGCAGAGATAGGTATAGGCATTGCTTCATTGAAAAGACAGGATATTAAATTTCCTACAGAATGACGTATTAAAAAAATATTTTTGATGAAGTTTCAATGAGATATGACCGTTTAAACGTTGTCATATTTCTCGGTTTTTATTGAACTTATAACAATATCATTCTTTTACTTAGTTTTGAATGTATGCAATTGAATTTTATTTAATAAAGACATGTTAAATTAATTGATCAACAATAAATAAATGTTATATGCATTCATGAACGTATATAATTTTTTATTTATTTCTTTAAACCAAGTATAGGCAAAATAACAGCGAAGTTATATGATAGAAACAGCTTCATTTTTCCGGAACAAAAAAAATATCTTGGTTTCATACATGCATTTAGTGGCTGCGATACAACTTGCGCATTTTTTAACATTGGCAAGAAAAAATTTACAAAATTGGTAAATAAAAAGTTTTTACGATTAATGTCACCCATGGACTCATTTTTACGCGACAGAACAACTGAAGAAGAAATATCAGCTGCATCAGAAAATATTATAGCCATGCTTCATAAGTCAACATTAAGTGTCTCTTCCAGCTTTTCTGCAAATTATCAAAAATGTAAAATTTTCTTTGGCACAATTATCACCAACAGGCGATGTCGCAAAACAACATGGTTTAAGGACATATGTTCAAATGCAGCAGTGAAATGGTTAAAATTTAATCCCTCTTGACAGAGGTTGGAAATAGTCAAAATATGGCTTAATTCCTATTTGCATGACCGAACCTCCTACATCAGAGTGTTTGCTGAAAAAAGTAGTTTGCGGATCCACCACAGATTGTCATGGAAGTTGTGGTTGCAGAAAATTAGGAATTACCTGCTCTATATTATGTAAAGAATGTCTAGGAGTTAATTGTGACAATGCTCAAGTACCAGAGTTATCTGAAGACGATGTTCTTCAAGAAGTCGACGAACAAATTGAAATCCAGTTTGACAATATGCATTATTGAAGAAATATAAAAAATATTTGTACTTTATGGATATTCACAGTATATTTAAATATTTTCACATAAACTAAAGCGGGCCTCAGGCGGTCAATATTATTGTCAATATTTTATATTGACAATATATGGACAATATCATAATAAAGGAATCATACCATCAATATTGCATATAACATTTATTTATTGTTGTTCAATTAATTTAACATGTCTTTATTAAATAAAATTCAATTGCACACATTCAAAACTAAGTAACAAAATGATATTGTTATAAATTCAATAAAAACCGAAAAATATGACAATGTTTTAACGGTCATATCTCATTGAAACTTCATTAAAAATACGTCATTCTTTAGGAAATTTAATATTCTGTATTTTTTATGAAGCAATGCCTATACCTATCTCTACTCAAAAAAAAGTTATTTGCATAAAAGTAAAAAAAAAAAATTATTAAATTTCTTGCACTTTTTTGTTAAATTGTTTTTAATATAGTTTGAACTGAATAGACTTGCAAATTCTTTAATTACGCCATTTCGATAGAAAATCTAACTATCTACAAAATGTTTCCTATAAAATACCCAAAAATTTTGCTTCGTTTTCGAGATATACTCAAAAAACCGTAAGGATTGCATTTTCCCCCCTATCACCAGTTTTTCCCTCTAATTAAATAGCACGTTGGTTTTTTCATTCTGAATAACCAATTGAACGATTTATGCAATGAAAAGCCACACACTGTAGTTCCTTATGATATGACATAATCAATAGCCTATATCTAGTTTGGACGAAATAGCGTTTTGCTAAATTGCAAAGTTACTAGAGCTTATAGAATGTAAAATTTAATATTCAACATCATTTTTTTATCAAAAGTTTAGGCAAAGTCACTTTGTAATGCCTTAGTTATTTAAAAAAATCTTTTAATGTCATTACTATGAAAACTCACATAAAATATCTAACATAGATGGCACCCATCGAAACTAAAGTAAATATTCCGCTATAATCGTTATAGCATTTTAATGTATTGACCCTTTTTTTATTTTTCCATTCGTCCCTATAAAAATCTAACAATTTTCTCATTTAATTATTCTTTTTTTAGATTCTTCCCTACCGTCCATAGCACTACCCGTAATCGAAGATAGAGATAACTTATGGGGTAAAACAAAAGAAGCATTTAAATACGTGTACAAGCATTATTATGATAAAGCTGATTGGTTTTTTAAAGCAGATGATGATACGTAAGTGCTTCAGGAGATACGATCTCCCACATATTTTAAAATCATTGTAGTACTTCTTGATTTCAATTCCATTACCGTGTCAATATTTTGGTGTAAGGCAGTAAAAACAATTAAAATTAATCCTAAATGTAACTACCCTTAAGTTTTATTTTAGAGATTTAATTATAATAGATTATTAATAAAATATTATTCATGACCTCCAATTTACAGATAAGTATTTTAATACTCATATCTAGATACGCAGGAAATTTTTTGAATAGTAATAAAAATTATATTTAACTTTACACATCTTATTAATAAACAAGCAATAATAATCAAATCATATTTTACCCTTAAACCCTTGAACTTAAGGGTCTAAATAAGTTAAAATACCGGCGACGTTAAGTGTGTAGAAAAAGAATTGAAATTTTGTGTAATTTAAAAAAATTTTCATCAAAAAATTCGTTTACGGTGTCATAAGCTCTTTTTTTAAAATGTATCACACAGTCCACTAAAGTCCTATAAAAATATGGAAAACTGGACCTCCTGTACAGTTTATTTATTTTTCCTTGGACTTATAATATTTTTTTAGATATGCGATCATGGAAAATATGAGATATATGCTCCGCGATAAAAATACCTCAGATCCGGTGTATTATGGATTCAGATTTAAACCGTTGGTACAACCTGAAGGTTATATGAGCGGCGGAGCAGGTTATGTGTTGAGTAAAGAAGCTTTGAGGAGATTTATTAACGTAAGTTTATCGGTAACATAAATATCAAAAATAATTTTATTCAGAATTTCATTCACCTGTCAAACTCCATATTTTAACAATGAAATACCATAATTTTATTGTGTGTTACCATAGTTATTATATTGTTGCAAAAAATTATCAAGATAATTTTTATGAAAATTATCATGATAATTTTTTGACATATTTTTTTTATCAGTCATACTAATACACAAACAAAAAGCAAAATCAGTTCATGAAATTCTCCTACGAATATAACGCGGACATTGATAATTTATCGATAATTTTAGGCAAATATGCCTTGATGCAATTTGGAGCAAGCAAAAGCATTTGTGCACTACGTGCACTCATACTTTTTCTGGCTCCAAATTGAATTTACGCATATTTTCCTAAAATTTGTTGCAGTCGAGTTAACCATACATTATGGGGCTTTCCGTAGATTTACAGTTCTTGAAAACTTAATGGTGAGGTCTAGTGATGCATTCGCCATTTCGTTACTTTACTTTCGTTTTATCCAAAAATCGACAAAATACCCACATTTGAAGCATAATTACCTACAATTTAAAGTTAAGCAAGTTTGACTTTATGAAGTAATAACAGCAGAAAAAGAAAAATGAAGAAATTTTCGTTTTTTGCTTCTATTAATTCAATAAATAAAATTTATTTAGTTCAAAAGTGTAGGTAATTGTTACTCAAGGACGGATATTTGGCCCCTGTTTTTAATAAACCGAAAACGATAAGATATATTGATTAAAAAATGAACTGGACTCTTAAGATAAAATCAATAACTTATACTAATTTTATATTAGGAATCTCTACCTTATCCGATGAAATGTAGGCAATCAAATATTGGCAACGAGGACGTAGAAATGGGTTTCTGCCTGCGATCGGTGAAGGTGATAGCTGGCGATAGCCGAGACCGGCAGGGAAAAATCAAATTCATGCCCTTATTTTCTCCAAGTTTATTTGGCCCAGAACCACTAGGCTTGGGCAAAAGCCATTGGCTCTGGAATCACACTTACTATCCGATAAAAGCCGTAAGTTACGTCGATGTTTAGTGTCAAAAGTAAAAAATAATATATAACGACCCTTGACATTGTACCGTCTTATTATCAGTGCGTCCATAAATCCCCCTTTCCCACTAACTCGGCCAACCAGGTTCCAGGGAGTATAGGGATCCTGGAACCTGGTTGTCCACTCCCCCCCTCAAATAGAGAAACACAAAAAATGTACCTGCACTGACTCTGCATCTTTGTCACCTGTCAATCAAAGAGCATATTAATTTTTGTATGATTCATCGTATCCGATTAATTTTCAATCAGCGAATTACACAAAAGAACCGAGTATTAAAAAAATTAAATGTAATAGAAAGTTTTTACCGGCAGGGGGACAAAGTAGTGCATCGATCTTTTGCATTAAAGTACACAGGGAGGCCGAAATAATGGGTTCCCTGAGGCACATGTAGACAATGACAAGCTGTTTCATCCTTGTTAGGACTTATCAGACCTGTAAGCAATTCCCAATCCACCGAAAATATGCTTTGAAGATATTTTTAAGAATAAATATCTGATAAAAACCCCGTAATGCCATCTGTAGGATTCAACTCAATACAAAAGATAGCCATCAGACATAAAAACATAGAACTGTTAATAAACCAAGTACGGCGGACAACACATCCAGTATAGTAAACGTTCTTGCTCATCCCTACACTTTTTCTACGGATTTGTAGATTCAAAGTAGATCGCGCTGCAGTAGCCCACTGAGGAGCCGCACCAATCCATAATGGCCACCTGCCGCTAAATACTTGCTTTCTATTGTTACTTATACGGAATTTACTACTATAAAATTTAATTAGAGACTGGCAAGGCCTACTCCGTTGTTTGAGTGAAATTGCTTTACATTTTGCAAAAATTGACAGCTGTCAGTGCTGTCAGATTCCAGTTCTTGTAAAATAAAATACGATATTGCACAAAAGTCTTTGCCAGTTCCTGGTTCAATTTTGTCTTCTTAATACGCGGTTCAGGCACAATTTTATAATGTCCTCTTTAACCTAGATTTAAAACGTCAATGTCACATTATCAATCTACGATTTTAGTAATATTCCTCGGTTTAAATCTAGGTTTAAACTTAAGAGGACCTTATAAAATTGGGTTTAAGTAAGCTAATTAAGAACTATATTTCTTTGTGCAACCCGCTATATAATTTTTTTCAGGGTATGAAATGCTGTTCCAACGATATTATCACATTCCACTATATAGGTGCTCACGCCATGTATCTACTAGAATACCTAATCTACCATGTAAAACCGTTTGGTGTACCCTACGATACTACAGAGGATGATAATGATACTAGTATTGACACCACTACAAAGATCGTTAGTGTAAAAAAAAGAAAAACAACAAAAATAATGGCTACAAGTACAACAAATAGGAATAATGCTGGTTGGGGCGATTATTATTAGTTTTTTATGCAATATATTTAGTAGCCATGTGACATCTTTGTTACCAACGGATATGTCCAAATTATTAGTCTGTCAACTAAAAACTAGGCCTCACTGATGTTACGAGATTTGAGATACTACAAAGATTTTTTAATATTATGATCAAATATAAAATGTTTTTTATACCCTTGCTCTCTACCCAGACCATTTGCACGGGTAATAAAATAACATTAAGAAATACTTTCCTGCTTGTTTTATTTTGGTATTCCATTAGTGTATCTGACCGCGCTAAAATTTGCGGTGTTAAATTGCGGTTCATCCTGGCCCGAATTACAAAAAAAACTTATTTATAAAATTATTGAGTTTCTTTTTTCACCAATGGAAAGGTGGTATACAGGGTGCTACAAATTCGTGTGTGTACAAGGGAATCTCGAAAACGGTAAGAGACACGAAGATGGTTAAATTGAGGCAATATTGCGTATTTTGGGGCTTAATAATTTGGTGTAAGAAAATGGTAAATATTCCAAATACTTTCGGAGAAAATAACCAAATTTTTAGTTTTGGTCCTTCATTTTTGACTTGGAGAAAAACAAAAAACACTTTCTTATAACCGTTTTTTATGTTGTATAAGATGGAGTTATTAGTTTTCAAATTCGACGTTTCGTTCCTTAGATACCAACCTCAAGTCAATTTTTTTAAATACGGACCTGGAATTTAAAAATAGTTTCAGGGACTTCTAAGCTTTAGAAATTTAATATAGTTTAAAGTTTTTTAAAATTTTAACGTTGTCAGTAAATAACATATAGCATTTCAAATTATCCTTCCTTTACTATAACTGCCCTGAAAATTATTTTTATATAACTTATTTGAGTTGGGCTACATTCTTGGTGAAACGGAATTTCCATTGTGTGGAAAATAAAAATAACTACTTGTTATGTTTCAACAATTTAATCAGTTTCCTGACACGTGTTTCAACCTTCTCAGGTCATTATCAAAGGAGTACAAGAAGATACTAAATTCTACGTGCTTTAACAATGGTATTTATATCTTAAATTATGGTAAATCTAAACATGTAATAAAATTAAAATAAGGGTTACAAAATTTGATGGTCACCGGTGGGTTTTTACAAATTTTAAGGTACCAATGAATATTAATATCTTAAATTAGTGTACTATTAAGAATGGGATGGACACCTGAAGGAATTTCAATATGATTATTGACAACATTACATTTGTTTTTTATAGCTTTTTTGATTGCTAATGTTTCTAATAGATTTAATTTTTTGCTTTTATTGTGTATGTATAAAGGTTTTATTTTATTAGAAATAGTATGATTTTGATTTATGCAATGCTCTGATATTCCTGTTTTGTTTTGATTTTTTAGAATAGATGTTTTATGTTCTTTAAGTCTGGTGTTAAAATTTCGTCCTGTTTGTCCGATATAGATGGCATTGCAGTTGTCACATTGTATTTGGTAAACTCCACATTGTGAAAGTTTGTCTTTAGTTTCTATTTTTGGATTAGATATGTGTACCCGCGGACTCAAAACACCCCCAACAAACAAAACTAGCGGCGTTTAATAGCATGATATATAGATTAGTTAATATTCCCCTATCAGACTACGAATATAAAAAAGAATTAGACATTATAAAAACAATAGCTATAAACAACGGATATTCAACAGAAATGATAGACAAAATATTAAAGAAAAAACTAAGACAAAAAACACAAAAACTTATCTACCGGGGCCACCCCATTCTCAAAGACCGAATATACAGCTCAATCACATACACTGGAAACACTAGCCAAAAAATCTGTAAAAAACTTAAAAACCATAATATCATTCCTATACAAGTTAACAAAAACAACTTAAACAAACACATATCTAATCCAAAAATAGAAACTAAAGACAAACTTTCACAATGTGGAGTTTACCAAATACAATGTGACAACTGCAATGCCATCTATATCGGACAAACAGGACGAAATTTTAACACCAGACTTAAAGAACATAAAACATCTATTCTAAAAAATCAAAACAAAACAGGAATATCAGAGCATTGCATAAATCAAAATCATACTATTTCTAATAAAATAAAACCTTTATACATACACAATAAAAGCAAAAAATTAAATCTATTAGAAACATTAGCAATCAAAAAAGCTATAAAAAACAAATGTAATGTTGTCAATAATCATATTGAAATTCCTTCAGGTGTCCATCCCATTCTTAATAGTACACTAATTTAAGATATTAATATTCATTGGTACCTTAAAATTTGTAAAAACCCACCGGTGACCATCAAATTTTGTAACCCTTATTTTAATTTTATTACATGTTTAGATTTACCATAATTTAAGATATAAATACCATTGTTAAAGCACGTAGAATTTAGTATCTTCTTGTACTCCTTTGATAATGACCTGAGAAGGTTGAAACACGTGTCAGGAAACTGATTAAATTGTTGAAACATAACAAGTAGTTATTTTTATTTTCCACACAATTATTTTTATGATTACTTTAACAATAAAATAACCGTACAGGAAGTTATGGTGTGATTTAAAATAATAATACTCTAGGAAGTAAGTAAATTTTTACCTATTTATATCATTACGGTCCTGATCATTTAGAGCCAAACTAAAAAAATATTTCTGATTTGAAGAATAAGTCCATTCTTACTTAAAGACGCCTGATATTTGATGTGTTGTAAGAAAAAAAACCAAAAGTCTCGGCCACAATTTTATTGTTTTTCTGCCCGTTTATTTTTGTTATACCGGGTGTTGCATCGTCGAGCGGAACATCATCAGGGAACTCACCAGTGATTAAAACTTGATTAACTAACCTAACTAATATAGTAATTATAATATTATTAATATTTACAAGATCACAAACAGTTATGCCATCGTGGCCAGGAGCCGCATTACGTTTAAGGTTAGAAATAATATCCCTACTTTAATTTTCATTGGTAGCATTTAAATTTAACCATTAAATCATTGCATTGTATTCCCCTAAATTTATCTATATTGGCCACGTTGGCCTATCTTCCTTTATTTTCCACCAGTTATTTTTTTTTAATTTCGGCTAATAAAAATTTTGAGGTCAAGGGGACCCGTTAAAAATAGTAGAAAAATCGTAGTGGAAAATTATTTACATCGCAAAAACCCGACAAAGGCAAGTACAAATTTTTATTAAGGGTAGGCATTAAGTATTAATAGTAAAAAGTAAAAATTGGTGCATGCATAGGATCTGGGATTTGATTTTGATTCAAATAAAAAATAACAAATCTTCATTTTCCGCTATTTAAGGATTTACCAGTTATTTTTCTATATTTGTTGGGCATAATAAAAGATCGAATAGGGTTGGCGGCCCGTTATCGCAAGAAACCAACAAAAGGCAAGTAAAAACGTTCATCTTGAATACTACTATATATTTTATGCATTAAATCTTGTAGTAATTGCCTATAAATGAGCGGAAACTGGACATTTTTGAAATAAGAAAGTGTATTTGTACACATAACTATAGTTTGGTTAGAAGAAAACTTATCAATAGTTCGGTAAAACTGAAGTTTGGTTTTATATCTGTAATTTTCGCGTCATTTCGTGCACTCTTTACGGAAAATTGATGTATGCATAACCTCTGGGATAAAAAAAAACTTCAAAAATATTCGTACTTATAACCACTACAATAAGCGTCTCTAATCCCTACTCTGTTCTTCCATATCTTGCAAAGTGTGTCGAAATGCAGAAAAGAGGAGAGTTGACACGAGACTGGCGTAACGCTATTTCGAAAAATAACAACTCAGATTAAAGAGAACCAATCTTGTTCGAAGAAGAAAATACTTTTTGATTTAAAGCAGTGGTTCTTAACCGGTGGTCCGCGGACCACTGGTGGTCCCTGGAAGCACCCGAAGTGGTCCGCGAAGCCCATCGGAAAAATATTTTATTTTATCCTGTCCAGTAAATCTACTTCCCCTGTACTCATTAGCGGCCGGTAAATGGAACATATAACGTCTCTGATACTGTAATGTGTTGCCTAGCAATCGCATGATAACTATATAGGTTTTTAAGGGTAATAAAAGTAGTTAACTTCATTAAAAAGAGTGCACTTAACACTCGTCTCTTCAAGAAATTGTTCTCTGATATGAACTTTGAACACGAAACTCTGCTTTTCCACACAGAAGTGCGCTGGCTTTCCAAAGGAAACATGCTGTCGAGGTTGTACGAACTGAGAGAGGAAGTACAAACATTCTTAACTGATAAGAACACAGAGTTGCTGGATCAGTTCTGCGATTCCCAATTTAAAATACGTTTTGCTTATTTGGTTGATTTTTTCACACAACTAAATAAATTGAATCTTCAACACAAGGGTCAGGAAATTTGAAGTTGCAAGGCACGAGCAGTATATTTGCATATGAAGATAAAATCAGTGCATATATCGCTAAAATCGAGCTATGGATCAAAAAAGTCGAAAAAGAAGAATTTTCTGCGTTTGATAAGCTAAATCAAATTATTAACGGACAGTGTGCTGAGAATAAAGGGGAAATTCAAAAGAACATTATACACCATTTAATAAACTTAAAAAGTGAATTCAATCGCTATTTTCCTGACTGTGAGGACGAAGGTATTCGGAAACTGATCCGCAATCCTTTCATTGTCAAAGTTTCTGAGGTGCCTGATGGAATTCAAGAAGAAGTGATTAAAATGCAACACGATAGTAACTTGAAAGATACGTTCGAGGCAGGAATTAATCTTGAAGATTTTTGGAGCCAAAAGGCACTTTCTTTTCCAAATATTCGAGAAATTGCTTTACGTTATCTAACTTTGTTTTCATCGACATATTTATACGAGCAGGGGTTCTCGGCGCTTCTAATAATTAAAAACAAGCACCGAAATCGGTTGGATGCTAGTGCCGACATGCGTTTGGCTTTGAGTAGCACTGAACCAAGGATTCAGAAGGTAGTAAAGAGAATGCAATCACAAAAATCGCATTAAAATATATATTATCTCTTTGTTGTTAAATTTTTGTAAAAAATTAAAATATTGTTGGCTTTGACCAGTAATTTACATGTTTTATTTATAGATAGAACAATTTTATTAATTTTCATTTACTGTATTTACCCCCAAAGAGTAAGTGGTCCATGTCAACACAAAAATGTTGTCAAATGGTCCCTCATTACTAAAAGGTTCAGAACCACTGATTTAAAGGGAAGGCTTAATCAGCCTGTCACCTAGCAAGCTCTACAGGGTAATCTTGCCGTCCTGTCTGTTGTTGAACATTCCTTGCCTTACTTAAAATGAAATGTGAGGTCATCCTTGTTTCTGATTCTGGATGCTCATCTGTGACCTGGCTTGGCGATGTGACACGTTCGATGTCCAGTTATCAAGAAAACACTTAATGTAAAGCTATTATTCCCAATCAACGTATTTATTCAACTATAAGTTCTAGTTTACATTTCTCAATTTGGAGTTTATTGTAAATGCGATGGTGAACACTGAAACGGTCCTGTTAGAACCAAAAAATATTAAAACTTCCCTGGCCTCCTCAAATAGCTGGCTGTTCTGACTACGTCACTGGCTATTTCGAAGGTTAAATATAAAGCAGTGTCTAAAAGTGACAACGACAATGCCATGGACAGTGACAATTCAGATGATATATATCACAATGATAGTAATAACTCTGGAAAATCGGTAGCGTCTAATGGAACTTGTCTTTATATAAAACAAGGTTTTTTTACTCATGTAAAGTAGAGTAAATTTTGGTTAAACAGCTGGGTTTAAAATTACAGTTATGGTTTTTAATAATATGGTAAGTAGAATAGGTACATTCTCATTTAATCCTAATTTTTTATGATATTTCTACTTACATCCGTTAAAAAAAGTACTACCAAAAAAATATTTCAGGCGGGCCGTGCCAGACATAAAATTAGGTAAAAATGCGCTATAAATTTAGGTTGTTATACCCTAAAAGGGCTTTCTGATTTTGCTTGGATAGAATATCTTTTAAAGTAGCTTTCTCAAGTTCAGCCTGCCGGAAGGAATTTGCCGGAAAGATAATCGCCGGCCGGCCGATTATCTTTCCTATACACATACACAGTTAGAAGAACTTAAAAAGGTTAAAATATCAAAGATTTTATTAATTTGTACCGGATACATAACCGTTCTTTTTAAAATAAAAGACGTTATATGCCAACAGAGCTTTTGCTAACAAAGGCTTATGAAGAATTACTTTAACTGTATGGAACAGTAGATGTTAAAGCTACTATCTGTGGAACATAAAATACATAATATGAGAGTGCATTCAGAAAATAACTTAAAAAGGTGAAAATGTCAAAAAGATGTAAACTTTAATAAATACTCGAAACAATCACCCCAAAAAAGTTTTTAAATTACTTGCACTCGATTGCCTAAGTTCTCGTATAAGGTCCATGTAGGAGAAAATACAAAGTCTTTTATTCAAAATGTTTTTTCTTTCATTTTTCTCGGCTCGTGTAATATAATAAGAATTGTCGCTGCGCACACTCTTGTTATGTAATGTTTGAACGGACGATAAAAAAGTGTGCATGTAGGGTAAAGTCGCCAAAATCGTACCGTTGCCTAAATCGTACCACTACAAGTTTTTATATTAGACGATAAATTATACGACATCTATCGGACGTTGTTGTAGTGTCTAACTAGTGCCAGTTGCATAATATAATCGTTTTGCACTGGTTGTGTTTCACTAAGCGGGAAAAACAAGTTAAAAGAATTCGGCTATTTTCATGTTAATTTTGTTGATTTTTTGCAAGGCTCTTTCATTGGTAAGTAGTATTTATACAGATATATTTTTTTAGTAGCATAGCCTGGGAAGTTCTTGTAATTTTGCAAAAATTGAATTTAATTTTGGATCTATATTGGGGTTAGAATTGTATTATTTATTATTTTGACTGACAGTTTCCTAAATCGTACCACACACGCACATAAATAGTGTTCCAATAAGGACTACATGTGCGACTTTTGTTTGTAGGAACATTTAAAATTATTTTCAAAGGTGTAATAAATTTTTTTAAATCTGTTATTTTGTAAAATACTTAATATAAACAATAATTTTGTGTAATTTGTTGTCTTTACAACACACTGTACTCATTTTTATTTAATATACCCCAAAAGAACACTGTGGTACGATTTAGGAACCCACTAGTACGATTTAGGAAACCAGTTTCTTAAATCGTACCATTTGCTATTCCTTACAAAAACAGCTGTTTTTTATAAATTAGATAAAAATAATATTTTAAAAATTGCAGTTAGGTATTCAATAGACCGACCAAAAAGTGTTACGATATAGGCAACCTTACCCTATAGTGAAATGAAGGCCGCAATCGAAATCGGTCGAAAACTGCCGGCTGTTATCGTTATACAAAACTGAAGTTGTAGTGTGACTATCAATAACGGTCGGTCTGTGGACGGACAGTCCACGGACTGACGGCCGACTGAACGTGAGTAGACTCCTTAAGATGTAATTTGTTTCTGGGGAAATTCAAGTCAATATAAATTAATCATTCTATTTTCATTTTGCAAAAAAGCTACCAGATATATTTTAACAGCAAGATCTAGGAATTCTTAAAAATCTTTGTTTATCTCACAAAAATGTTTAGCACTAACTTGATTTTTACATTAGAAACAATTTGTTTGTGACAAAAAATATAGAAATAATATAATTAATAATTTATCTACTGAAAATATATGACAATATTTTAATATACCGGGTGTTGGATATTAGGCTGAACATGTTTCAGGCAATTTTTAAATGTATCGAATAATATTTCCCCTATTAATTGTATAAATATATCTTGTTAGAACTTAATAAAGGAGTTGCGTTACCCACATTACTAAGCCACAATAACACATCCCTCCTTCTTAATAACTCTAAAAAAAACTCACTAAGAAGTCCAATTATCTTACTAAAACATATTTTTTATTTAAGTGACTTGTCTCGGCAACAAACAAGTTTTTTTCTAGTAATTAAAATTACCCCCCCTATTTTGAATACGCCACTGACATTGAAAAAATAATTCTTTTTAATTTGCCTAATTTTTTGTACTTTTTAGATGATTTGCAGGCCTACGGCCGGACGGTATTTTTTATGTGGCATGATAGTGGGAGTTGTTTGTGGACTACTTTTATTGACATATCTCAATACGATTAATATAAAGTGCTATAATTTAAGGTATGCCTCTATCGTATTTACTCCATTAAAATTATAGTTAGTTCAAATTAAATTTTTTTTTCTATTCCCACATGGAAATTTGCTGTTTCCTTTACACTTAAGTGGCGGGTAAAGTAGGCTATTCCAGTTAACTGTGCGGCAAAATTTTATAACAATCCTAGATAGGTAATGAAACTGACCAATCACAGTAGTCAATTACAGAGAAGTCATTATTGTTCTTAAAAGTACTGACCAATGACAGTATATTATTTTTACTGAGGCCCCGCCTTCTATTTCAAAATACTAAATTATATAATTTAAATGCATATTATGGTACAATTTGTTATTAATTTGTTCAATATAATAAAATCTAGACGCATTTATAATAGATTTATCAATAATGCAACCAGCTGAATGTGCATAGAAAATTAATTTCATGTAGCATCATTTATCAGTTGGTTTTCCGATAATTAACTAAACGCTCCAATAGTCCAAGCGTTAGAGCGTTTGACTATGGAACCTATTGAATTCTAAACAAATAAAGACAATGCAAGTCCAAAACTGTACTGCCGTTCAAAGTGCTTTTTGTTTCTAATCTGACGAGCCACCATGTTGCCATTTAAAAAAATGAGTAAATCAAGTTTAAATTTTAAATTTCACACAGCAGATATATTTTGACCAAAACAGTCAAGTTGTATTTTTCCCAAGATTTTAGAACTGAAATAAATGATTTAAACGTATTCATAGCCCTCTAGATAAAAAAATATATTTAAAAAAAATATATAATTTTGGTGACAAAAAGTGACAAGTGACACATGGTTGTATTTAGAACGTCATATAGAGTTAAAAAAAGAAAAATATACCAGGTGTCCCATTTAAAAATAAAAAGTTTATGTTACTTCCGGTTAAAAGTTTCATAAAGTTAAATCACTTGTCAAAAAATGCAATTTTACGTCATATATAAATCCTCCAATTTTCATTTTACTAACTTTAAAAACAAAAAAGTTATAGGGGCGAGCCACCTTCCGTGGACACCCAGTATATTAAATACTTTTTTGTCAGTTGACCCACACCTATTTTTTAAATTTTTTTAAACCAGGTAGTTGCCGGCTAAGCTGTTGGATGTTAACAACCGTTAGAAATTAATTTTCGATGGTCTCTGCTATATCCTTGCAGATAAATGCCCATTAGATTATTTTGTCTTTTATAAGAAATATACTTTTTCAGTTTAAATACAAGTAACCCTAAAAGATCATACCATTTGATTGTAGACCTTTACGATGAAGTGAAGGTACTGTGTTGGATTATGACAGGACCTTATACGCACAAAAGTAGAGCACAACATGTCAAAAATACTTGGGGCAAAAGATGTAATATATTACTTTTTATGAGTAGCAAAAAAGGTAAGTGAATGTGTCATCGGGGATGTCAGAAGTGGGATTTTACTGACTAGCCCCAAACAAAGAATTTTCTATGTAAATTTCGAGGTGGTGAAATATTCGCTCCGGTTTGATTTTTGCCCAAAAATGTACTTAAACATTTTATAAACTACAAAAGAGAAATGTCCTTGTCCAATTTAAACTGTGTTTTCCTAGTAATTCAAGAGTTATTTAAAAAAATATCATCTTTATCATTTTATGTCAATGTTAAGGGACAGGTTTTAAATAAATTTACCTATTCAATAACTGTAATAAACTTCTAGTAAAAAAAATATCAACAGACAGCAAATAAGTTTTTTATTTGATATTACACTAACCAAAAAACTGATTTCTGATTTGACAATTTGATTTTATTATTTTTTGACGTTTGTCCATTGACTTCCAACATTATCGTTTTTGTTATTTTGACTTATAATTTTTTTAGATTTTTCTGCGTTAGGAATAGTTCTTTTCGGAGCTTTTAATATCATTCTTTTGGGTTTTCGGTAAGAAGTTTATGATAAGTATTTATTTATTGTAAAAAGTTCTAACTTCTAATGGTATGTCGTGAAAAAACTGTTGATTCAAAACTTTAAACAACCTTTAGGAACCCGTACATCGGAACATTAGGTACATCTGTTATAATATTTATGAAATTAGATTTTGTTTCGACCATATTTCTTCTATTTAATTCGTATGATTTAATGACGTATAAGTTTTGACGCACGGGTAAACATTCATTGAGAATACTGTATGTATCTGGCGAGGCAAGTACTGGGTTAATAGTATTTTATGTTACAAGGCCGGTAGGTGACTTATTACAGTACAAGTTGGTTTACGGACGAGGCGATGTAGGAGCCAAGTCTGAAATATAAACGAGTGCTGTAATAACACCTAACGGACGAGTATCGTATGATATTTTATTTCATTTGGTCATTATAATCCTTTTTAAAAAGATTTAAGAGAAATGTTTATTACAAATTTTAAAATATTATTGGCAATATTAAATCACATGACCTTAAATTGTAACTGTTTTTTGCTTGTCACTGCCAAATAGATAAAATTATAATATTTGAGTAAAGAATATAAATATAGTTTAAATAAAATAAAAATTACTAACTTTAGTTAAGCAAAATATTTAAAATATTATAAAAGAGAGTCTATTCTGTAGTTGCGTAATATTTTTCATTTACTAAAGTTGATAGAAAAAATAATTTTACAAGTTAAAGCATTTAAACAGAGTTACTTGGGATCGATAAATATATATAGTCAAAGCAAAATAAAAATTACTACCTTTAGTTAGGTAAACTTTAAAAAATTGTAAAAGAGAGCCCATTCTGTAGTTAAGTAACATTTTTCATTTTGGTACTAAAGTTGGTAGTTGGTACAATATGTGTACTATAAGTGACAACTTGTCAAAAATCCAAAGTAAAAAGTCATTATTTCTAAAAACAAAAGATGGTTGCTCTAGGCAATACATTACAGTACCTGACACTGTAATGTTCCACTTACCGGCCGCAAATGAGTACATGGTAAGTTGATTTACTGGATAAAATGAAATAAAAGGTATTTGCTTAATTTTACTTTAACAGTGCAGGCTTATAAGTATTAAAAAGTAAAACACATAAAATTGTATTCTATATTCCGTGACACGCTACAACTACTAGCTACTACTACTAAAACAAAAAGCTCAACAACGCGCATGACGCAACCTGTCTCTTGAAACAAAACGATTGTTTAATATCTAGTTTGGACGAAATAGCGTCGTGCTAAATTGCAAAGTTACGTACTAGAGCTTATACAATGCAAAATTCAATATTCAACATCATTTTTTATCAAAAGTTTAGGCAAGGTCACTTTGTAATGCCTTAGTTATTAAAAAAACAATCTTTTAATGTCATTACCATGAATAATCAGATAAAATATCTAACTTAGATGGCACTCATCGAAACTAAAGTAAATATTCCGCTATAATCGTTATCGCATATTAATGTATTGACCTTTTTTTTATTCTTCCATTCGTCTCTATAAAAATCTAACAATTTTCTTATTAAATTATTCTTTTTTTAGATCCTTCCCTGCCGTCCATAGCACTACCCGTACTCGAAGGTAGAAAATACTTATGGGGTAAAACAAAAGAAGCATTTAAATACGTGTACAAGCATTATTATGATAAAGCTGATTGGTTTTTTAAAGCAGATGATGATACGTAAGTGCTTCAGGAGATACGATCTCATACACATATTTTAAAATTATTGTAACATTTCTTAATTTTAAATAAACTTTTTCAACAATTAATGGGGATATTGTACAAAAAAAATTATTTCATTACAGTGTCAGTGGTCAATTATTAAATAAATGGTTTTAAAATTATTTCAATAATAGGATAGAGAACAAGAGTTGGTCATCTATTATATAATACCAAAAAAAAAAAATATCGGCAAAATTTTTAATTGGTATGAAAGTTTGTTGCTTGACAGATTCGCGAATGACATGTTTAACTATGAGCCCTTAGGCGAGTGGTTTAGTAAAAAATGTCATGAGTGAAATTGTTAAAAGCAACAAACTTGAGTAAACCAAGAGAAAAAATTTTCAGACAAAATATTTTTCGAGTGGTATTCGACATAAATAAAATATAATAAAAAATGTAAAAAAACTTTTCTTTTTCTGGACCTGGCTCGCACTCACAATAGAAGTAGAAGCTGAGACCTCATTTTCCTGATTTTCTAGGAGATTTTCAACAAAGTTTAAGTGATGTTCTGGGTTTAGTTGCAAGTGTGGTTTTAAAGAGTTGGTACTGGAATGACCTGTAAGCTTAATAAGTGCTTGGTCATCAACTCTTTTTTTTGCCAACGTAGAGATTGCACACGATTGTTGGGAATGATTTGTAATTTTACATTTTTTAGCATCCAGGCCAATTTTTTCCACTGATAGCTTTGTCCATTTTGATATAGTATTAATTCCCAAAAGCATGTTTTTATACCATACTCCTTTTTCCCAGTTGAGATTGACAGTCCAAAATAGCCTCTCTGTTGTTAGTTAGGGATGGGTCGTTCTTTTTCTATAAACTTTAAATATAGACGGGCTGGACACACATGTTCATTGGTTTTGTTTTTTATTAGACATTTACTATTTGTTAGCGCTTTTGAACCTCCTTTCGAAGTCTTCGAGAATATTGGATTATATTCAACTCGCTCAGAGGAATTACCTTTAAGGTCAAGTTCCTTTTAAAAATAATGTATTTTGCAATATGCAGCTTTATTACCGACCAGGCCAATTCAAACGAGCAAATTCCGAAAAGAAAATTTTGCAACCAGTCTGGATTATTCTCTTCGTAGTATTCCACCATTTCCAAAGCTGTTCAAATGTGAATGCTTTAGAACTTGCTTTCATTTTTTTTGGCGCTGCTTGCAGTTGCCGACGCTACGTATCTCTGGCCAAGCGAGCTGATTTGAATACAATTTCTTGGAAAGAATTAATTTTCCTTTCAAATTCCTTATATTATCAGCTATCTTGAACCATTTGGGCAGTTATTTTTCATAAGAACTTTACACTTGATTTTTTATAGTCATCACCATCCTTTTACTTCTTGTTGTAGCCGTAATCTTCTAGAATTTTGATAAATCTTTCGGCGAAGTATCTCTTGCTAATTTATAATTTTTTCCAGTAGAAATTGAGAAAATTGTTCCCACGCTGACTTTGATTTTCCTGTATTTTGGGGCATAGTTTAACGAACTGCTTCTTCTCTCTGATTAAAATAATTCCTTCCGATTCTGTTTTCACAGGAGAAGCTCTTTATGTTTTCACATACAAACCCGCATTAATACAAAGAAGTCAGTTTGAAATTACTTGTTGTTATAAAAACAACAAATGATTTAATTTTTAAGGTGACTTTTTTTAAACGCCATAAAATTGTCATATATAATATCACAAGAGATAAAATTTTGTCGGCAAAATTTTCGAAAGGTATGAAAGTTTGTTGCTTGGCAATTTCGCGAATGACATTTTTGACAAAATCACGAGCCGTCAGGCGAGTGATTTTGTCGAAAATGTCATGAGCGAAATTGCTTAAAAGCAACAAACTTAAATAAATCCTTGAGAACAATTTTGCTTACACAATTTTTTCTCGAGTGGTATTCGACATGACTATTTAACTAGAAGAAAGACAAAGAACAATAAAATTAGAAAACTTTTATTTAAGAATAAAACAAAAAAATTACTTATTTATTGATGTAAAAGTTACAGTTGTGATAATTAAACGTTTGTGCATTATTTGATTGATTTTGATTTGATGATATTACTTGATCTGGTGCTTTTTCTCTTAAGTTTGCAATTAATTTTAAATGATGTTCAGAGTCTAACTGCAAATAAGGCTTCAAAGAATTGGCGTGGGAATGTCCTGTTAATTTGATAATTTCTTGCTCACCAACGCCATTTTTTGCAAGGGCAGAAATAGTGGAAAAGCGATGTGAATGGTTTGTTACTTTAAATTTTTTGGTATTTACGCCGATTTTTTCTGCTGAGATTTTGGTCCATTTCGACATGCTGTTTATTCCAATAGGCATGTTTTTGTACCAAATTCCTTTATTCCAATTTGGATGAACTGTCAAAAAGAGCCTGTCACTTGTAATTTCTGGATTGGTATTTCTTTTTTCAAATAATTTTAAACATAGACGAATAGGACAAAGATCTTTGTTAGTGTTGTTTTTTACCAACCATTTGCTACTGGCCAAGGCTTTTGCACCTCCTTGTGTAGTCTTTGAAAATATGGGATTGTATTCGATACGTCCCGTAAATTCTTCATTTAGGTCTAATTCTTGGTGGAAATAATGTACTTTGCAGTTCACTGCTTCGTTGCCTCGCCACGCAAGTTCAAAAGAAAATAAGTGAAATATTTTTTTCTGTAGGCCGTCTGGGGTGTCTTCGTCATGAATTTTTATCATTTCCAATAATTCTTGTGTTGTAAGGGCTTTCGAACTTGTTTTTCTTTTTTCTTGGTTACCTTGAAGTTGTTTTCGTTTTAAGTCCTTTGCCAAACGGGTTGATTTAAAAAGAATGTCGGTAAATGAGTCTATTTTTATATTAAATTCTTGATAATACTTTTCTTGTAGCATCTGCGCCGTGGTATTCCATATGCTTTTGATACTTGACTCTTTGTAGTCCTCTCCATTTAGTTTTTTCATGTTGTAAGCATAATCTTCCATAATTTTTGCTAATTCTTCGGCTGGAGTATGCTTTTCAAGCTTATAATCTCTTATCAATAAGAACTGCGAAAACTGTCGCCAAATGGAAGTTTTGGAGATACGCGTATTTGGAGGTATATTCTCCGACACTGCCTTTTTAATTTCTGTAATGGATTGTATTCCAAATCTGTTTTTTTCTTTTCATTTTTGAACTAAAATAATTTGACGTTTGTTAACAAGAAATAATACAATGACATTTTAAATAATTAACAGAACCATGGTAACAAAACTTCTTTCAATCAAAAATTAAAATTTTGCCGCGGCAAAAATCACATGTGAATTTTGTCTAGGTAGGTGCAGGTAGTAATTTTGCCAGTAGAAAACCGGCCGTTGCTATGACATTTTGCCAGTGTAAAACACTCTAGTTAAATAGTCACTTATAATACCACTAGAGGTGAAAAAAATTCCGGATTTAATTTGGCCTCGTGTGATATTCGGTAAGAAAATTCCACACCAAATTGTGTTTAAATAATTAAAATTTATTTTTCCATTTCCAACAACGTCAATTTTCTTCTTTATCAAGTGCCAGCAAAACATAGAAGGTTTGGTCGACTTAATTATTTAGTTACCATGGCAACTAAATGAAACCCTAACCTAAAAATTATTTCAGTTTTTAAGCTGTCAAGCGGCACGACGTAAATAGTAGTTTGTACAACAAGAGTGGATAGTGATGTCGATATCGCACGAGGAAGTAAACGCCTACGGCGTCGTGCTCAAACTTCCGAGGGCAATATGGACAATCCACTCGAGTTGAACAGTATATTTTTTCTACGACCTTATGCTACAAAATGTAAAAAAAAGTTTTCAGGTTGCCGGGCTCGAACTCAGGATCATTGGATCCATAGTAAAACGCTCTACCTCTTGACTATCGAAATGTTAAACTAATTATGGGAAAACCAACTGATAAATGATGCTACATGAAATTAATTCTCTATGCACATTCAGCAGGTTGCATTATTGATAAATCTATTGTAAATGCGTCAAGATTTTATTATATTGAACAAATTAATAACAAATTGTACCATATGCATTTAAATTATATAATTTAGTGTCTTGAAAAAGCAGGCGGAGCCTCAGTAAAAATAATATACTGTGATTGGTCAGTACTTTTAAGAACAACAATGGCTTCTCTGTAATTGACTACTTTACTCGCCACTTAAGTGTAAAGGAAACAGCAAATTTTCATGTGGAAGTACAAAAAAAATATTCGCCAGGAGATTAAGCAGTTGACACCCGCGAATTTCTACTGATTATAGTAGCTTAAAAGTTCCATTTTAAGATCTAAAATATTATATTCTTTCATTTTATAATTACTTGGGCTTACTACAAGTGATAATAATCATAATATAAAAGGTTTTTCGGAACGCTGCATGAACACATTTACAGCGCGTCACAGTTTTGGCAGCAATTTAGACCTTTGAATTGAAAATACCATCTCAAGACACAACACAGTATATTCTTTAATTTTACATAAGTTCTGAGTAACTACAAGTGGTAGAAAATTGCTCTTTTGCGTTTTTATTAACTTTTCATATGCGCTTTATTGGTATGGAATTCATAACCAGCGCACAGCGTCATCAAGCGTCAATCATTGGAGGCTGTGGTCATCGTATATTGACAGTTCAAAACATCAGAAAAACTCGGGTTTTGTTGTAATAAAGAATATTGTGCAGCCAGTAAAACCAACAAAATTTATTGTTTTAAAAATTAATCGGTTTGAAAATCATACTATATGCAAAATATGCGTGAAATTATCTGATAAAATGATCAATCATCGTGTGATGACTTATTTACTACATTAATAGAGGATTGTGGCACCTAGTTGAAGAAAGAAAATTTGTTTCGAATTGTTCAAGAATATTTGCATCTAAACTATTCAAAGTGCTAAATGGAAAAAAGGTGAATAGAATAATTTTTAAATATTATATATATTTCAGTAGACATATAGACATCTAATTAATTCCATTCCAAGTCCTGCATTCTCGCCATTAAGAAGAAATGAGGTGTCCAAAGAATATAGGAAACATCTTAGCTTTGTAATTGAAATGTACCAAAATTATCATGTAAATAAATAAGAACCAGATTTTCAAAAAAATATTCTGTCATTATAAACGTCAAAAAATTTCCAGTATAATTCGCAGTTGGATATCAACGAGGAAAAATTTCCACTAAAATTCATTTGTTGCCATGGTAATCTCTCAAAAATACACGTTTTGATTGGTTAAAAATTACAGATGTGGAATTTTCGGGGGTAATACCACGAGTGCTTAAAAATTACCGATAATTTTCAAGAAAGCTTGTTATTTATAATTCCACGAGTTCGAAGAACGAGTGGAATTAGTATAACAAGCTTGAATGAAAATTATCTGGTTAATTTTTATGCACGAGTGGTATTTAGGGAGAATATTTCTAGAATGAAATATATATAAAAAAAATTTTTTGTCATACAATTTTCAATTTCATATAACATAATTAAAACTGTAACTGGAATCCAATAACAATTATCTGTTGAGAGGGTTTGTTTTTCAAAAGCAATGAATTTCCCGAAGGGAACTCATAACAATAACGATCACGTTCGCAGTAAAAAGGTAAAAAAAAAACTGTCTCGTCAAATAGGTTCGATTGTTGTGTGTTGGATATACAACGTTGTCTAGGCAACGTTGTATATCCGCTGATATTTTGTTATTTTTAACGTTTCTTATGGGAAAATTTATACATGAGTGAAATATTCGCCGAAATAATAAGTTGGTTGATTTTGTCGAAGGTTCATACTTGTGTTTTCAGATGACTACCGATTTTTTTACCGGTGTAATACGCTCTAGTGAAATAGTCAACAAAATAATTAGATCACATAGAAGTATCTCATGAAAATATTTTGATGCCTTTGTTTTTCATTTTATACAGTGTCTACTAAAGTTGACAACACATTGAAAAATTTTTATTAATATTTTTAAGGAGAAGGTTAGTCTTGGGTCTTTATAAAAAGGTATGTTTTCTGAGAAAATAATATTAAACCATTCGATTTTTTAGCAAACAATAAACAATTAAAATTAATGTTAAATGTAACCTCCAATTTACAGAGAAGTATTTTAATACTCATATCTACGTAGAGAATTTTTTGATTAGTAATAAAAATTACATTTAACTTTACAGATCTAACTAATAAACAAGCAATAATAATCAAATCATTTTTATTAAAATATGTCACTTAAGGTCAAATATTAGTTTAAGGGTTTAAATAAATAAAAATACCGGCGACATTCAGTGTGTTGAAAAAGAATAGGAATTTTTTGTAATATAAAATAATTTCAAAACTTTTCATCAAAATATTCATTTACGGTGTCATAAGCTCTTTTTTCAAAAATTGACGTATCACAAAGTCTAATCTCCTATAGAAATATCGAAAACTGGATACCCTGTACAGTTTATTTATTTCTCCTTGGACTGTAATATTTTTTTAGATATGCGATCATGGAAAATATGAGATATATGCTCCGCGATAAAAATACCTCAGATCCGGTGTATTATGGATTCAGATTTAAACCGTTGGTACAACCTGAAGGTTACATGAGCGGTGGAGCAGGTTATGTGTTGAGTAAAGAAGCTTTGAGGAGATTTATTAACGTAAGTTTATCGGTAACATAAATATCAAAAAATATTTATTCGATACCTAATTTTATTATAATAATTATTCCATGAAGAAAAATTATTCCTCTTGACTTTAAAAATAGCCATCCATCAATAACCCTTTTCAAGTGGTTGTCGTTTATGGAATGACGTCTCTTAAGGAGATTTATCACATTTCGACTCATCATTTTTTTCTCCGATTGTAATAGACACTACCACAATAAAGCAATCCCGTAATCCTTATTACTGGCTATTAATTAACATTTAAAAATGCTTTTTTCTGTTAATGTCATGTATCATTTTGTAAATATAAATTATCTTATTCACCTTTGTTTCAATTGTCCATTAACTAGGTCAACAAATAAAATTTTCTGATAATCGAACCTCAGACTAAAATCCGTGCACAACTTATTTCGGCCCGTCGACACTCATCAACAGAAAGGTCAAAATAGGTAATGAAATTACGCTGCGGCAGTGATTTTGGATATAAATTCGGACTACCTAATTGATTGGCTCTCCGGTTCTTCAATAATTTAGTTGTTTACTTGCATCATGGCAGAGATAACGTACGAACGGTATATACGCATAATACGCTATATTGAACGGCAGTAGAGTTTTGGACTTGCATTGTCTTTATTTGTTTAGAATCACTACGTTTCAACTGGTAAGCATCTCCAGTCGTCTTCAGGTGAATACTGAATAAGTACGGTAACTACAGCTCTATTTATACTAGGCAGGTGCTGTGACGCATGATTAGTGGGTGGAGTCATGCGTGTTGCTAGGTGATGACGCATAACTGGATGAGTCATGCTTGATGAGTCATGCTCGATGACGTCATGCTCGATGACGTCATGCGTCTAACTCTTGGGTGGTCTTATTCTAAGATTACATTTACTTAACAAGGGTTTCCAGACGTTTCTCATATCTAATGAAGGCTTACTAAAGCAACCTGGATTTTGGTGTATGGTCGCAGCTTCCTTAAACTTCCTCTTCCTCCAGTGCGGTTCTTTTTGCAGAATTTCCGCTTTTGTCCACATGATATGATGGCCGTGCGTCCAGGCGTGGTCAGCTGCACCTGATTTTTCGGTCTCTCCTTTTTGGGTGTTATTTCTATGTTCTTTAATCCTTACTTCTAGTGGTCTTAGTGTCTCACCAATGTAAGATTGGCCGCATTCGCAGGGAATCTGGTAGACACAATTTTTCTTGTCTTTCTGGCTTGCTGGTTTCGTCTTCGTTAGGTGGCTTCTTAAAGTGTCTCTAGAGCTGAATACTGTGTTGATGTTGTATCGTTGTCCTAGTCTTCTTATTTTCTCGGATACTCCTTTGACATACGGAATATTGAGTATTGGTTGTATCTCTTTCTCTGCTTTACGTGTGTTTGGCCGATTCTTGCGATTTTCCAATATTGTGTCAATCAATTTCATGGGGTAGCCATTCTTGTTGAGGTCGGTCTTGATGTGGTTAGTTTCTCTTTTGAGAGCTTCGTTTGAGTTGCAGAGAGTAATTGCTCTATCCACCAGGTTTCTTACTATGCCATGTTTTGTGTTGTTTGAGTGGTTTGATGTATAATTGAGATATTGCCCTGTATGTGTAGGTTTTCTGTACACTGAGGTTAGGAAGGTGTTGCCATTTTTCTCTACGTTGACGTCTAGAAAAGGTAATTGGTTGTTCTCTTCTTTCTCCATGGTGAATTTAATTGTCGGTGCAAAGTTACCTTTTCTAGACGTCAACGTAGAGAAAAATGGCAACACCTTCCTAACCTCAGTGTACAGAAAACCTACACATACAGGGCAATATCTCAATTATACATCAAACCACTCAAACAACACAAAACATGGCATAGTAAGAAACCTGGTGGATAGAGCAATTACTCTCTGCAACTCAAACGAAGCTCTCAAAAGAGAAACTAACCACATCAAGACCGACCTCAACAAGAATGGCTACCCCATGAAATTGATTGACACAATATTGGAAAATCGCAAGAATCGGCCAAACACACGTAAAGCAGAGAAAGAGATACAACCAATACTCAATATTCCGTATGTCAAAGGAGTATCCGAGAAAATAAGAAGACTAGGACAACGATACAACATCAACACAGTATTCAGCTCTAGAGACACTTTAAGAAGCCACCTAACGAAGACGAAACCAGCAAGCCAGAAAGACAAGAAAAATTGTGTCTACCAGATTCCCTGCGAATGCGGCCAATCTTACATTGGTGAGACACTAAGACCACTAGAAGTAAGGATTAAAGAACATAGAAATAACACCCAAAAAGGAGAGACCGAAAAATCAGGTGCAGCTGACCACGCCTGGACGCACGGCCATCATATCATGTGGACAAAAGCGGAAATTCTGCAAAAAGAACCGCACTGGAGGAAGAGGAAGTTTAAGGAAGCTGCGACCATACACCAAAATCCAGGTTGCTTTAGTAAGCCTTCATTAGATATGAGAAACGTCTGGAAACCCTTGTTAAGTAAATGTAATCTTAGAATAAGACCACCCAAGAGTTAGACGCATGACGTCATCGAGCATGACGTCATCGAGCATGACTCATCAAGCATGACTCATCCAGTTATGCGTCATCACCTAGCAACACGCATGACTCCACCCACTAATCATGCGTCACAGCACCTGCCTAGTATAAATAGAGCTGTAGTTACCGTACTTATTCAGTATTCACCTGAAGACGACTGGAGATGCTTACCAGTTGAAACGTAGTGATTCTAAACAAATAAAGACAATGCAAGTCCAAAACTCTACTGCCGTTCAAGAAACGTCATTGTCTCCAACCTTCAAACAGACACTATACGCTATATTGTTTCGTTATTAAACTGATACTTATATTAATTTAAAGACAATGAATAAAATAAACAGTTTATTACTAAAGTCCATAACAACAAAATAGATTGTTTCTAGTTATAGTGCGTCAAATTTTAATGGTCGAGTACTAGAACTTAATAGAAATATGTACTTTAAAAATAGTTGATTTTGTGAATGTGGCGAAGAAAATACCTCCTCCTCCTGCACCTTACCTCCCGTCATCTATAGCTCGCTTATTAATTAAGTTATGATGTTGATATTTTGCAGACTTTATCTGTATCCTAGGGCGCATTTCAGGAAAATATTTTTGTTTATACAGGGTGTTCCAAAAAAATGTGACGTCATAATGATCTATTTTTTTAGATTACATGCTATATATATTCTTACTTACTTGGATGCCTCTTATAGTTGCCTACATTCCCCCAAAATTTTAATTAAATCGGTTTAGTATTATAGGCGAAGAAAAATAAAAACTAAAAAAAATAAGTTTTGCACCACTGGTTTTAAAAATTAATAAAAACTAAAAATAGTGCCTCGTTATTAAAATTCTACCAAGGTACTTAATAAATAAGGTCCTAAAATCTTGTTTATTAAGTTTTGATTAATACGAATTGTACAGGGTGTCCAAAATTTAGTGTCGAACTTTGCAAACTTTAAATCAATTTATTTTTCTTATTTCAAATTGTAACCCCTGTATATTATTATGTCATTCGATGCAGAATTAAAAATTAAACATTTGTTCTAATTACAGCCCTATCGCAATTTCTAACGCATCAAAACTTATTTGCAGAAAACTCCTTTTATCAACTATTCCACCAGTCATCATCAAAAATAAATATCAAAGGTGGCTTTGAAAAACAATTTATTGGTATTAACATTTACTAAAGTGACAAAAAATAATTATTTTTGCATGCTCCTAATATAAAAATCATATCTACGAGCTCTTCTTGGTTGTATTCAATCACAAAAAGTAATATAGCTTAAATAATTAATAATAATCTAACAATATTTAAAACTAAAATCAAAATGGGCTTTTGTCATTTTAATAAACTTTTAAACCAATAAATTGTTTTGCAAAGCCATCTTCGATATTTATTTATAATAATGACTGGTGGAATAGTTGATAAAATAAGTTTTCTGCAAATAAGTCTTGATGCGTCAGAAATTGCGATAGGGTTGTTATTAGAACAAATATTTGATTTTTAATTCTGCATCGAATGACATAATAATATACAGGGGTTAAAATTTGAAATAAGAAAAATAAATTGATTTAAAGTTTGCAAAGTTTGATACTAAACTTTGGACACCTTGTACAATTCGTATTAATAAAACTTGGTTAACGAGACTGTTCGACCTTACTTATTAAGTACCCATGTATTATTTTATTAACAAGGCAATATTTTTATTTTTTATTAATTTTTAAAACCAGTGGCTAATATTTATTAGTTTTTATTTTTTTTCGCCTATAATACTAAACCGATTTCTTTAAAATTCTAGGGGTATAAAGGCAACTATAAGAGGCATCCAAATAAGTAAAAATGTTTATGGCATGTAATCTAAAAAAATAGATCATTATGACGTCACACTATTTTGGAACACCCTGTATAAACAAAAATATTTTCCTGAAATGCGCCCTAGGATACAGGTAAAGTCTGCAAAATATCAAAATCCTAACTTAATTAATAAGTGAGCTATAGAAGACGGGAGGTGAGGCGCAGGACCCTGTATTATTATGTTATGGGCTATACGACAAGCCAAAAAGGTGTCACAGATTTCCATACTATTTATGAAAAAGTTAAAACACATAAAAAATTTTTAGACCTCCACCAGTTTTAGTTTCTGAAATATAGAAATTCGTATAATAATTGTAGTCAATATTTTTACCCACCTAGTAGTGGAGTATCGAGAATTACTTTCATTAAGAATGCTGGACGCATAAAAGAAACATATCTTCGAAATTTTATAATTCTAAAATTAGGGGTTGAGACGTAAAGTTGACAGATCAGTTACGACAAAGCCTAAAATATAATTTAGACAATAGTTCTAGGGCCTATTTCCTGAGAACTTTTTTTTCAAAAATTTTAAATTAAAAAAAATACGAAAATGTATTTTATTTCTTTGCAACCTTATAAGCATAAAGCAAAGCACAATTATAGGAAATTTAGATAAATTTCTTCCATCAGACATTCAACCCAATTTCTGTCTGAAGATGTCATGTAAACTAGCATATCTTTAATATATTTTGCTTTGGCTGGTTTAATGCCGGTATATGGTACTGGATTTAATCAGGTTTAAGCAGAGTTACTTCTTAACCATATCTGGAAAGGTGTATAAAGGTTATGGTAGGTTTTAAAATACAGCAAAGTACCATCACCTTTATATACCGGGTGGTGCATTGTGGTTGTAAACATAGGAAATCCCATGCAAGTTTAAGATTGTTTAAATATTTGCTCCCCTGTTGACTTTAGAGCGGGGTTGTAGGTAGACTTTTTTTGGGGTCTCTGTGTGTTGAGTGCACATGCGGAATTTTGGACAACTCGATCTTAACTTATTTGAATAGGATTGCTGTTGGTTTTTCATTGGAATTAAACAGGTGATGCTGCGGACACCAACATTGATTTGAGCGATTCTTGATTAAGTGGGAGGTATTCTGTATAAAAGGCTGATCCGTTTTTTTTATACCCCTGTAGATTTACACTTCTTAAAAACTTGAGAGTAAGGTCTAGTAATGCATTGGCCAATTCGTTACTTCTTCGTTTTATCCAAGGATCGACAAAATACCCACATTTGAAGCATAATTACATACAATTTAAAGTTAAGCAAGTTTGACTTTATGAAGTAATAAAAGCAAAAAGAGAAAAAGGAACAAATTTTCGTTTTCTGCTTTTATTACTCCATTAAACAGAATTTCTTTATCGAAGAAAAGAGAGTTTGTATTACGTGTAAAAACTTTTATTTTATTAAAATCGTAGCAGAGCGCTTTCGGCTTTCGCCAACTTCAGTGCTATCTGAAAGCGAGAATTGAAAATTTTAATAACGGTAAGTTAAATAATAGAATTCTTTGGAAAGAATTTGTGAAATTCAAAGAATTTGAAACATTCTTATCGATTTAAAAGATCTAGATCTAGATCTTGGATCTAGATTTAGATTTAAATTCTTTGAATTCCACAAATTCTTTCCAAAGAATTCTATTATTTAACCTACCGTTATTAAAATTTTCAAATCTCGCTTTCAGATAGCACTGAAGATGGCGAAAGCCGAAAGCGCTCTGCAACGATTTTAATAAAATAAAAGTTTTTACACGTAATACAAACTCTCTTTTCTTCGATTCTGCTCTACGTGTAAACAGCCACAGCTAATTTTCTAAAATTTCTTTAGTTCAAAACTATAGATAAGTAATTGTTACTTAAGGACGGGTTTTTGGTCCCTGTTTTGTAATAAAACCAAATAAGAATATTGATCAAAAAATTAAGTAACTTATGCATCACTAGATTTTACTCTTAAGATAAAAACCAATTACTTATTCTAATTTTATTTTAGGAATCTCTGCCTAATCCGAAGAAATGTGAGCGATCAAATATTGGCAACGAGGACGTACAAATAGGTCAGTGCCTGCGATCAGTGAAGGTGATAGCTGGCGATAGTCGAGACCGGCAGGGAAAAATCAGATTCATGCCCGTATTTCCTCCACATTTACTTGGCCCAGAACCACTACGCTTGGAGAAGAGCAGTTGGTTCTGGTATTACACCTACTATCCGGTAAAAGCCGTAAGTTACGTCCATGTTTAGTGTCAAAAGTAAAAAAAATGTATTACGAACCTTGACATTGTACCGTCTTATTATCAGTGCGTCCATAAATCCCCCTTCCCGGCTAACTCGGCTAACCAGGATCCAGGGAGGCATAGGGATCCTGGATCCTGATTGCCCCCCCCCCCCCCCTCAAATAGAGAAACACAAAAAATGTACTGGTTTGACTAACTCTTTGTCACCTGTCAATCAGAGAGTATATTAATTTTTATATTTTTTATCGTTACTTGGTGGAAATCCATAATAATTTTGTTATATTATAGAAAGTAAAAAGTAAAACAACTTTTTTACTTAAATTTTCACACTAAAAAAAAAATCAGTGGAAATTTAAGTAGAAAGGTTGTTTTACTTTCTATAATATAACAAAATTATATTAATTTTTGTATGATTTATCGTATCCGATTAATTTTCTATCAGCGAATTACACAAAAGTACCGAGTATTAAAAAAATTAAATGTAATGGAAAGAAAGTTTTTACGGGCAGGCGGACAAAGTAGTGCATCGATCTTTTGCATTAAAGTACAGAGGGACGCCGATTTTAATGGGTTCCCTGGGGCACAAGTAGACAATGACAGGCTGTTTCATCCTTGTTAGGACTCATCAGACCAGTAAGCAATTCCTAATACAGTGAAAATATGCTTTCGAGATATTTTTATGAATAAATATATGATAAAAACCCCGTATCGCCATCTGTAGGTTTCAACTCAATGCAAAAGATAGTCATCAGACATAAAAACATAGAACTGACAATAAACCAAGTACGATGGCTAACACATCCAGTATAGTAAATGTTCTTGCTCATCCCTACACTTTTTCTACGGGTTTATAGTTTCAAATATAGATCGCGCTGAGGTGCCGCACCAATCCATAATGGCCACCTGCCGCTAAAAACTTGCTTTCTATTTTTACTTATACGGACACTAAACTTTACTACTATAAAATGTAATTAGAGACTGGCAAGGCCTACTCTGTGTTTGAGTGAAATTGCTTTACATTTTGCAAAAATTGACAGCTGTCAGTGCTGTCAGATTCCAGTTCTTGTAAAATAAAATACGATATCGCACAAAAACAAAGTTGTCCTTGCCAGTTTCTGGTTCAATTTTGTCTTCTTAATACGCGGTTCTGGCCCAATTTTATAATGTCCTCTTAAACCTAGATTTAAAACGAAGAATAATATTTAAATCGTAAAAATTTCAAAATGGTCATTTTATAATACAGGATTGACATCAACATCATAACTTAATATAATATAACATAACAAATTATGACCAGGTTGATTACTTTTAATTTGAACTTTGATGTCAATGTCACATTATCAATCGATCATTTCTACGATTTTAGAAATATTCTTCGGTTTAAACTTAGGTTTAAGAGTATCTTATAAAATTGGGCCTAAGTAAGCTAATCGGGAACTATATTTCTTTGTGAAACCAGCTATATATGATCGAAAGAGAAGGCTTAACCAATAACCAGCCTTAACTAGAACTCAGGAGCAGCCAAGCTGTCTACCTCTTATGTGTTGAATAAATCACCGACAACAATAAGCTAAGGAGTCTAGAGGATCCATATGATAACTAGACATCGAACGTGTCACATTGCCAAGCCAGATCACTGATGAGCATCCAGAATCAGAAACAAGACAACTTGATGTTAACATTCATTGCCTCACTTAAAATGAAATGTGAGGTCACCTTGTCTCTGATTCTGGGTGCTCATCAGTAATCTGGCTTGGCAATGTGACACGTTCAATGTCCAGTTACCGCTATATATATTTTTCAGGGTATGAAATGCTGTTCCAACCATATTATCACAATCCACTATACAGATGCTCAATCCATGTATCTACTAGAATACCTAATCTACCATGTAAAACCGTTTGGTGTACCCTACGACACTACGGAGGATGATAATGATACTAGTATTGACACTACTACAAAGGTCGTTAGTGTAAAAAAAAGAAAAACAACAAAAATAGTGGCTACAAGTACAACAAATAGGAATAATGCTAGTTGGGACGATTATTATTAGTTTTGTATGCAATATATTTAGTAGCCATTTGACATCTTTGTTACCAACGGATATTTCCAAGTTATTATGACAACTAAAAACTAGGCCTCACTCGTCACGAGATTTGAGGTACGTGCTACAAAGATTTTTAAATATTATCACCGAAGATAAAGTGTTTTTTACACCCTTGCACCCACACCTTTCGCACGGGTAATTAAATAACATCAAGAAATATTTTCCTGCTTGTTTTATTTTGGTATTCCGTTAGTGTATCTGACCGCGCTAAAATTTGCGGTGTTAAATTGCGGTTCATCCTGGCCCGAATTACAAAAAAACTTATTTATAAAATTATTGAGTTTTTTTTTCACCAATGGAAAGGTGGTATACAGGGTGCTACAAATTCATGTGCGTACAAGGGGATTACGAAAACGGAAAGAGCCACGAAGATGGTTAAATTGAGGCAATATTGCGTATTTTGGGGCTTAATAATTTGATGTAGGAAAATGGCAAATACTCGAAGATATCCGACAAAAAAAAACAAATTTTTAGTTTTAATCCTTCATTTTTGACTTGGAGAAAAAACACTCTCTTATAACCGTTCTTTATGTTCTACAAGATTTAGCGTTATTAGTTTTAAAATTCGACGTTTCGTTCTTTAGATACCAACCTCAAGTCAGTTTTTTTAAATACGGACCTGGAATTTAAAAATAGGTTTAGGTTTCTAAGCTCTAGAAATTTAATATAGTTTAAAGTTTTTTAAAATTTTAACTTCTGTCAGTAAATAACACATATTATTCCAAATTATCCTTTCTTAACAATTACGGCCCTGAAAATTATTTTTATAATTACCTTAACAATAAAATTACATTACAAGAAGTTATGGTGTTTAAGCGGTTTATTATTACAAAAGGATTTGTAATAACAATTCTCTAGGAAGTAAGTAAATTTTTACCTATTTATATCATTACGGTCCTGACCATTGAGAGCCAAACAAAAAAAATACTTCTGATTTGAAGAATCCCTCCATTCTAACTAAGACCAAGACGCCTGATATTTGATGTTTTGTAAGAAAAAAGACCTCGGCTACAATTGTTTTCCTGTCTGTTGTTATATGTTACACCTGAAACTTTATCAGATCTTATAAATAGTAAACAAATTTTGAAATGATTTTTGAAACAAACGTAAGCGCATCACAGTAACATAACTAGACTGACACTCCAGTTACCTTTTATCACTCGGGAGCATTTTTTTTCTTCTGTTTCACAGTATTTCAGTTTGGGTCTAAGGCAAAAACCATAGGACTTAACATTATGTTGTATTAATAAAATAAATAAAATACTGATAAAAAATAGAATTGCTTAATTATTCTCATGCCTTAAAAACTTCCTTACTTCCTCTAGAGAATTGTTATGGTAAATCTTATTAAAATAAATAAACGGCCTAAACACCATAACTTCCTGTAATGCAATTTTAATATTAAAGTAATCCTAAAAATAATTTTCAGGGGGGTAATAGTAAAGAAATAATAATTTAGGATACTATGTGTTATTTGATGACAAAACGTTAAAATTAAAAAAATAATTTAATTGAGTTAAATTTTTAGAGCTTAGAAGTCCCTAAAACATTTTTTTAAAATGCCAGGTCCGTATTTAAAAAAAATTACTCTAGGATGGTATCTAAGAATGAAACTTCAAATTTGAAAACTAATAACGCCATCTTGTAGAACATGAAAAACGGTTATGAGAAAGTGTTTTTTTAAAATCAAAAATAAAGGCGCAAAAAATTTAAAACCAATACTAAAAATTACGTTTTTTTTTCGGATATCTTCAAATATATTCGGACTATTTACATTTTTCGTTCATCAAAATATTAAGCCCTAAAATACGCAACTTTGCCTTAATTTAACCATCTTCGTATCTCTTACCGTTTTCGAGAGCCCCTTGTACGCGCACTAATAAAAATAAGCCAATGAAAATCCTAAAAATAATTTCTAAAGTTCATTATATTATAAAAAATATTGAAAATTTTCTTAAAAAATAAAATAGTACTTTACGTAATAAGTGTTGTAAATATCTTATTCCGCACAATTGGGAGGCCCAGGCGGTCGTGACGCTATAAAAAATTTAAGCGATAGCTTGAAAGTATAATATTTGGAAAATAAATTGGATTCTAAGAAATTTTTGTACGTTACTCGACATTTAAGATCTCCATTCGTTTTTGAGATACAATCGGTCTAACACCATTTATTTAATTTTTTATGATACTATACTTGGAGAAATATCGAGAAATTTATAACACGTTATTAAGGAAATTTGTAATTCATATTTGAAACTGTGATTAGACGTTTTGTCTGTAAGAGATCATTTTTAGGTAATTTTCTTATATGGTTTACTTATTAAGTTATTGAACTTACTTTAAAAATAACATTTTACATCGAATACTGATGGCATAAACGGTATTAACAAACAATTGTCTGCAAGATCACCGGACTTGACTTTACTGGATTATTTCATAATATAATATGAATAAAAAACAAAACAAACAAAATTTAGGCATCTTGCGTTCTTCCACAAAAACCTTTTTAACTCCAACAACTAGAATTTCTTTAGAAATTTCCTGTATGAGACCCGGAGTAATAATTTCTATAGTTTAGTATTATTTTAGGTATTACAGTGTGATAATTAGTATTCTTATTTTTGACATATTAATTCAATAAATAAACTTCAAAAATTGAATTGCCTAGCCCATTAAAAATTTAACAAACTTTTGAAATTTAATACTTTTCAGGTTCCTGCCATCGATTGGCATTTTTATGGCGTCGTGACACCTTGGCAATCACTGGCGTCGGTCTAATTTTAACTCGAAATTAAACGGACCTACTATAGGTACGTACAAAACGCTTTTAACATAAATTAATTATCTCAATTAGTTTTAAAGATAAAAGCATTGGAAGTATAAGACATTTGTTGAGACAGGAACGAAAATGTCACTGCGTAAGAGCAGAGAAAGATCCAAAAATGAAACTGGAGAGTTTTCTATCTGAAAGTTTATTATGCAATGTTTTTTGTCTTAATATCAATCCACCACTTGAGACGCTGCGATTTACGCAAATAAATACCACACAACTAACACATCTAATATCGAATTTGAACTATGTATTTTTTTACACATAAAAATGTATCTTAAACTGGACATTTCCTAAACATTAAATTGTTTGGTATTGAGTAGAAATATTGAATTTCAGAAGTATTTCTTTAAAATAAGATTACTCTCGTCGTGTTTTACCCGATTTATAAAAATATAATTTTTGTGGTACTCACCAATAATGCAGGAAAAACACTTGCACCCTGATAACACAAAGTCTATGCCCGCACTAATGAAATCGCGATTTTTTTACGACAAAAAAAAAAATGAAATTACGAAAAATGTTTCTTGCAACAAATGAAGAAAATTGTTTTCACAATATTTTTCCCCGATGCTATGGTGTTTTTTCTGTTAATAGTCCGCAAATACTTTGAGAAGTTAGTGGTAAGCCCTGTGTCTTTATACGGTCCCCACCCGCGAAAAAGTTTTCGCGAAAGAAGATCGCAGAGATGTCCACTCTGACGAAGAAGCAAAGAAGACGGAGAGGTCGCGAAAAATTTTAATGGGAACAAACCGCCGCCGGCCGCGATGCGGTGGTACCGGTATCGTTCGAATTCTTTAATTGTAATTACTTACGCTTCTTGTTATTGTTTACAAAGATCGTTAAGAATTTCCTTAGATTCTTTATACTTTTGGGTATCTTTTATTTTATTTTTAATTTGGATCAGACCGCGCTAAAATTGGCCGTGTTAAATTGCGGTTCTTTTTGACCCGAAGTACAAAAAAATATGCAAATGCAAAAACAGAGTTCTAGGAAGGCATTATTTTTACAATTTAAAATTATTTTAAATTATACAGTTTGTCTCAAATAGTCAAGGCATATCAAACATACTTTTTTTTAAAGGGACACCCTTTATATTATATTATATTTTAATTTCCTCATAAAATTCTACGAGTATTTTAGATAGATAGGTTGCCTTGTAAGCTTGGTGTCATGGCGGGCGAAACGTCATCGCGTACGTCACACAACGTCTTTTTAGACATTTGTATACAGAATTAGAATTCTGTTATTTCTGTTTTTGAAGTGGTTTTCAACGAATTTTCAAAGTTGTAAGGTGTTTTAGAGACTTATATTTAAAGATAAAGAGACATTTTATCAATATATTCATCAGTATAGTGTAATAAAAGGTAAATAATAAACATAAATGACATTCAAAGTGAATTAGGTAAAAATTGTTTTATTTGTATTTTTAAGATGCCTGGGACGATATGTAGTATCGCTACCTGTAAAAGCAGCCAAGCAAAGGCAAAGAGGGATGAAGAAGCTGTGCGGTTTTTTACATTTAAAAAAATATAAAGTCGAAATAAAAGCATGGATATTGGAAACGGATAATTTAAAAATATTTTTGGAAATGTTTTAATTGATATTGTTATGAATAATATATTTTTCAAAATTTAATTATACCTATATCTTCAAAAAAACTGCGTTTATATTTATATACATATATTAAAAAGTTTTTTTTTATTTACAATTTAACTTTTATATAATATTAACAAATATTTAAACAAAATATTTTAATATTCTCATATATTTATAATTTAAAATATTAAGATTTGCCCCTAACAAGCACGTCTTCAGGGGATCAAAGAAGAAGTTTATTAAGGAAGATAAATAAACAAATGTATTATATTATAAATATTGAAAAATAAACTCTTATTATTATTATTATTATTTCCTAAAAATCATATAGTAAAGCAATGGGTTAAACTTTGTTGTAGAAAAGACACCTTTAACCCTAACCACAAAAAGATTTGCAGTAAACATTTTGAGTCTTGTCAATTTGAGGACGAAATACACTCTAAATTAATTAACGCTCAACCTAAGAGGCTAAAAAAAACTAGAAACAAATATAACTTAACATAGTTTTGTAATTTTAGCAATACCCATATTAGTATTGCCAAATAAAACGAACAAGACCCCATCAGAGAGAAAAAAAGGAAAGGAAGGAAATTATTTCTAATCTTCTGATACCTGAAGAAAATACAATTAATATTGTAAAAACAAAAACTCTTTCTCGACTTTCTCCCCCTGTTTTTGAAATTGAGAATTTCCCCTCAACAAGCAAAACTACGCCTTATGAAATTTTATTTAAAAAGTACAGGGATCTTGAAGAAGAAAATGAATGTTTAAAAAACCAAATTAGCAATGATAAACAAACAATAGGAACTATACAGGAAAAAATTAAAAACCTTGAACATATTATTATAATTGTGTAGTGCACTGGTTATTTTAGTTTAGACTAAGGACTATGAGGTCAGTGCGAATGGGCATGTCCCGTATATTAATAAATAAAATATATAAGGTAATGGTTATTTATTTTTTGTGAACTAACTAAGTGTTAGGAAACTGTATGTTTTAATCAATACATCACTAAAATGGATTCATTTTTTTTTTGATAAATAAAATTGATATTTTTTGTCAATTTTTGCTGAGACCCGATTTAAGTCAAGTAATAAAATACACACACAAAGTTACCCTCTCATAAAATTTTCTTTTAATAATGTCCAGGATGTTTCGCTGGTATCTGAGCATCATCAAATATTTAGTGTGTTATTTATGATGCAGGTGTTGTTATTTTTGTGTTTCTTTGCTTTTTGTAGTTAAGGTCTGATGCTGATGATGCTCAGGTAGCAGCGAAACATGTAACCTCGACGTTGTCAAAGGGAATTTTTATGAGACTTCGTTTGGTGTGTGTACCTATTTTATTACTTATTGATGTAGTTTTTCTTATAACATAGCTTAATCAGTAGCGAAGAACGTATTTTGGTCTGCTAACTACAAGATGCATCAAAATAAGTAAGAAAATATATGGTATGTAATCTAAAAAAACATATCCTTACGACGTCACACTTTTTTGGAACACCCTGTATAAACAAAAATATTTTTCTGAAATGCGCCCTGGAATACAGGTAAAGTCTGCAAAATATCAAAATCCTAACTTAATTAATAAGTGAGCTAGAGAAGACGGGAGGTGAGGCGCAGGACCCTGTATATAATAATAATTAAAGATACTTGCCATTGTTAATGAAATCGTTTAGTGCAAATTAACTTTTATCTAATTTCTTTGAAGTAAAACTTTTATGTATTTGAGAAGTTGTGTGATTGTAGTTTTTTTTTTTAAATTATGAAACATTATTTAAGAGGAAAAAAATTGGATCTGATTTACAGGTTTAACTGTTAAACCGAAAGTTGGTATATTTGGGTAGAAAATAAAAAAACAAGATAGGACCGTGAAAACAGTTTTCGCACCATTTGGACGCAGCAGCCTGTCAAAGTGGGATAAATGTCATTTTTAAATGTCAATATCTTTAAAACAATTGAATTTAGGCATATAATGTGCTATACAAAATAGATGTAGAATTCTAAGTATAATTCAAAAATTAAATAATATATAGGGTATTATATTTTAAAAAATACATATTCTGTTGTGTTACGCCCTATAGAGTCAAGCCCAATTTTGCGTTATAACTCACTTGGTGATCTTCAACTTTTATATTAATATTTTAATGTATTTGAAATAATAACAGAGCTTTTGTACTTTGCCAGACTAATGGCCACCCTGTAAGTAGTGGCCTATGCAGAATGTGCTTGTTAATTGTGTTGGGTACTTATTTTTCTTCCACTGGATTATTGCAATGAAGTATACTTTCAATTAGTGACTCTAACTAACTATAGCACTACCTTAAGTTAAAAAAACTGGATAGTACAGTCAATAGACAGTTCAAAATAAGCAATCTGTGCATTTTTAGAGAGGACTCAAAATTCCAATTGCATGTTTTGTATATCTAGAAAGAAAGTTGTAGGTACAGGGTGTTACAAAGTCGTTGCTTATCATGGGTATCTCGGAAACTATAAGAGATACAACATCGGTCCAATGGTGACAACGTTGCGGAATTTTATGCCCAGTAATATCGTAAAAAATATTGAGCTTTTTTCTTTCCTCCTTGAAATATTTGAAAGAAACTAAAATTTTGAGTTTTAGTTTTTTAAATTTATCTTACCCATTTTAACCGCTACGGAAAAACAAAAACAACATTGTTAAAGCAACTTTTTCAGCTTATGCTACCGTGTTTTTAGAATTTCGGTACAACGTTTCGTTTCTGTGGAACTGTTATTAACTTTAATTTTTTAAACACGGACCTGCATTTTTTATTTTGTTTTATAAAATCTTTTTAGGCCCTAAATTCAACCCTGTATCATACTTAATAATTTTTAGATATTTTGATGTCATCTTTACATCATCAGGAGTTTCATAAATACTTTAAAATAAATACGCTTCTGGTGTCAATTTCTTAACAATTTTTAATGAATGCGGAAATTAACAGTTATTAAATGAATTAACTATATAATATCCATTTATATCTGTTGTCTATCGATCAATTAACCAAAAATTACATATTTAGTTGTAGTTTATAATATATCTAAGGCAGATAATTAAAAAACAAACAAAAATTTTTAATAAAAAAATGAATAAATAAAATGTTTACTCTTAGCGACACAAGCAACACTGACAAAAACTAAAATTTAGGATTTATATTAAATTATAACAAAGCTAAACAAACCAAAGGTGGCTATGACGAAAACTTGTGAACCTTTGAGTGTTTGGTTTAATTATGTTGACAGATGTAGTGAGTAAAAAAGGTGACTTTTATATTTAACGGGCGATATTTAAATTGCCGAGGCTTACTCAAAACTGCATTAACGAGGAAGTACACTTGTTTGAATACCTAATATCAAAAAGTTTTTTTTCTCATTGTTTTTGTTGCTGGTCTTTTTTTGTTTCCTTCATAATATATTACTCACATCCCGCTGTATGCAATTATACCTTAAATAAATGCCAAGGCCATATTTATTTCAAAGTAACTATCCAATTCCTGAGGATGTGAAGATAATATCAAAACGTTTAAAAATTATTAAGGGTGACACATGGTTGAATTTAGAGCCTAAAGAGAGAGAAAAAATAAAAAAAATGCAGGTCCTTATTTAAAAAATTAAAGTTAATAACAGTTCCACAAAAACGAAACGTTGTACCAAAATTATAAAAACAGTGTAGTATAAAGCAAAACAAAATTGCTATAACAAAGTCTTTGTTTTTCTGTAGCGGTTAAAAAAATTTAATAAACAAAAACCCACAATTTTATTTTTTTTCTAATATTTCAAAAATTAAAAGAAGCTTAAATTTTTTTACGATATTACTGGGCACAAAATTCCACAACTTTTCCACAGTTCATCCGATGCTGTATCTCTTATACTTTCCGAGATGTCCAGTGATGATCATCGAATTTTTTTGGAATACCTTGTAAAAGTCCTTTCGTTTCGGAAGCGCTGCTAACAGAACATAATATGAAAGGTTACTGTCACTACCGCTTATTCATCTCCTATTCCACGGACGTTTCTAATATAATTACAATTCTACTTTCCAGGCGAAAATAACAATAGTATATTACGTTACAAGAACGGAAAGTACTATTTTACAGAAAGAAGCAGGCAATTTCCAGAACGAGCCGCCAGGCGAGTCCTGGAAGCCTGCGAGTTCTGTTAATGTACTTTTCGGTTGAGTGACGTACAATATTTTTTTTACAATCGACACAAGACACCAGTGGCGTACGAGAAAATGTTAATAATGGCTTACTATAAAATTATGTTTAATATTAACTATAATAAATACAATTTGGTACGTAGGTTTTTAATTCTATTTGATAATATCTATTTTTGAATTGTTATGTTGTAAGTACAATTTTGTGGGGTATTGGAAAAGAAAATTAATTTCCATATTTAAAGTCTTCCACACAATTTTATAATGCCACAAAAATATTATCTTGTTTAACAATGTTTATTTTTCGGTCATAATATCGTACCTGACAGTTCGTTAACTATAGAAGCAAGAAAATATAAACATGTCGAAGCCTACTTAATATTACTTATAAATGAGTTTGGTTTATTTCCTTAAATGGGAAGCGAAAAGCAAAAAATAGGGACCGAAAATAGTAGTTTGTACAACAAGAGTGGATATGATGTCCATATCGCACGAGGAAGTAAATTGAGCACTACGCCGTAGGCGGAGTGCTCAAACTTCCGAGCGCAATATGGACAATCCCCTCGAGTTGTACAGTATATTTTTTCTACGACTTAACTTCCGAACTTCATGCTAAGAATTTAAAAAAATTCTTATTATTTAAATTTGCCATCATAACTTGTCTTTTAAGTTGGCCATGAACTTGTGAGAACGGTAATAAAAAACAATTGAACAAAAATTAATTTTGATGGCAAATCCATTGACCAAATTACACTGTGACATATTTATCGATTTGGGTAAGTTCTTATATTTAAACAAACTCATTTTTGAATATATCTATCTTTCTCACATTCGGCTTTTTGCTGAATAACAGACAAAAAGCGATATCTGTATTAATAAAAACGAACTCAACCAGGTATTTTGATTAATAATTGTTTTACTGAAATGCACAGAAGAAAAATAAGTTCGTCGGGTTTATTTCTTAGTATAAAAAAATAGCTGTAGAATTCGTTTTAAACAGTTAAAAATGGATATAAATTTTTAACGTTTAACAATCTGGAAGAAAAGAAAAAGTGTGTTTTTTGCGGTTAAAATTATAGTTTTTGTCAAAAAAAAAAACGGTTTACCCACTTTTTCCAAACAATCGGACGAACCACTTTGGGGGTGCAACTTCTCAATGACTAACAATAAACCTATCATGTTTGAGCTTAAGTGACTTGTCTTAATAAGTTCGTTGGTTACATGTATATTGTGAGCAGGTCGGTCAAATGATGAATTTTTCAAACTATAAACAATTCCCATTCTTTGACGTCAGATTATTGGTTTATATTCTATCGGTTGTATCATTAAATTGGTTCTTGGTTTATTCCCTTATAATAATTTATGTCTTTCAATACATTAAAATTCTCAGCAGGACATTGTGTGACAATTTAAAAGTGCCGAATTCTGTACCGTGGTACTTTGGCGATTCCCGGCGATATTAGCATGCGAGAAACGTAGCTAATGCGAAATATCTACTGCCCAAGTGAACTCACACGTTTTAACTTTTATGTTTGCATACCAAAGATTGGCCTGTCGGGTGATGTGGCATCCCTCGTTGGATCGACTAAGAAAAATAGTTTAAGCGTCTCTAATTTAAAAAAATAATGAAATGGAATGATCTAGGCAATATAGTTCGTAACTTCAACATTATGTTTTCCCCACTCTTATATCAAATTTCTGAAATCTTTATTCATACACGTTTCTTACATATTATAGATCCCTACTAACAATTTTGGTTGGCGCTTCATAATCGCGACCATTTCACTGGGTGGTTTTTATAACTAGTAGTAGTAATTACTATGTAGTAGTATAATTTTATAGTCATATAATATTTTTGTTCATACAGGGTGTTCCAAAAAAGTGTGAGCTCATAAAGATCTATTTTTTTTAGATTACATGCTATATATATTCTTACTTATTTGGATGCCTCTTATAGTTGACTTCATACCCCTAAAATTTTAAAGAAATCGGTTCAGTATTATAGGCGAAAAAAAAATATAAACTAAGAAAAATTGTTTTGCACCACTGGTTTTAAAAATTAATAAAAAATAAAAACAATGCCTCGCTTATAAAATTTTACAAAGGTATTTAAAAAATATGGTCAAACAGTCTCGTTAACCAAGTTTGATTAATAAGAATTGTACAGGGTGTCCAGTTTAGTATCAAACTTTAAATCAATTTATTGTATTCCAATTACAACCCTATCGCAACTTCGAACGCATCAAGGCTTATTTGCTGAAAACACATTTTATCAACTATTCTACCAGTCATTATTATAAATAAATAACGAAGGTGGGCTTTGTAAAACAATTTATTGGTATTAAAGTTTATTAAAACGACAAAAGCCCATTTTGATTTTAGTTATTATATAATTTCAAATATTGTTACATTATTATTAATTATTGAAGCTATATTATTTTTGTGATGGAATACAACCAAGAAGAGGTCGTAGATATGATTTTCATATTAGGAGCGTGCGAAAAGAATTATTTTTTGTCACTTTAATCAATGTTAATACCAATAATTGTTGTAAAGCCACCTTTGATATTTATTCATAATAAAGACTGTTGGAATAGTTGATAAGATGAGTTTCCTACAAATAAGTTTTGATGCGTTAAAAATTGCGATCGGGTTGTAATTAGGACAAATGTTTGATTTTTAATTCTGCATCGAATGATATAATAATATACAGGGGTTCCAATTTGAAATAAGAAAAATAAATTGATTTAAAGTTTGCAAAATTTGACATTAAACTTTGGACACTCTGTGCAATTCGTATTAATCAAATTTTTTTAACGAGACTGTTCGACCTTATTTATTAAGTACCTTTGTATTTTTATTTTTAAAACGAGTGGTGCAAAACTGATTTTTCTTAGTTTTTACTGTTTTTTCGCCTATAATACTAAACCGATTTCATTAAAATTTTAGGGGTATGAAGGCAACTATAAGAGGCATCCTAATAAGTAAGAATATATTTGTAATCTAAAAAATAGATCCTTATGACGTCACACCTTTTTGGAACACTCTGTATAAATAAAAACATTTTCCTGAAATGCGCCCTAGGATACAGGTAAAGTCTGCAAAATATCAAAATCCTAACTTAATTAATAAGTGAGCTATAGATGACGGAAGGGGAGGTGCAGGACTCTGTATGTATACAGGGTGTCCCGAAATTAGGTGACAATATTTTAAGGGGATAAAGATCATCCAAAAATAGGACTAAAATCCTCTATTAATATACCTTTAAAAACGCTTCGTTATAGGGCTAGAGCCCCCCGAATGGAAGCTATGATAAGCGGTTTTTTCACAATATCTCAGAAACTGATTGAAGTATCAAAACAAAATTTGATACATGTTTTACCCACGACAAGACGCAATAAACGGTTTGTTTAGCTTAGGTGTATTTCTTGCAGTGGCGTCCCACTGGGTAGGTAGTGAGGAGAATATTGCCCTAACTTTTTATTTGTAGGATTTTTTAACGCCGGGTGCAATTTTTAAAAGCACTGAAGTCTTTTATTGAAAAAAGATACTCTTGCTTCATTTTGGTAGGATTTACCATTTTTCAGTAAAATCGATTAAAAAATTTTCGGTTTTTTACAAGCTAAGGTGTTTTTTGCATATCTCAGCAAACACTTGATATTAAAACATGAAATTTATTAAAAGTTCTACTAGCGACAAGGCATATTTATTAAAGGATGTAACATTAAAATATTTTTCCAGTGGCGTCGCACGGGGTGGAGCCTAAAGTAAATATTACAATTTTTTTTTTAATTTGACGGGCTTTCATACTTTTAATGTAATTTTTTTAAATTTTTAAATTTTTTGTTAACAAAACTTTCCATTATTGTAATTTGACAGAATATAAGGTTTTCAACAGATTTTTAGACCTTGTTTTTTTTAATATTTATTTGTATAAGAGACTTAAAATAAAACAAAAAAGAATAACAAATTGCAAATCAAATTTAATTGTAAAACCACACGGGAAACTAATTCTTAAGCAAATGTTTAAAATGATTTCCATTTTGTTGGATGCAAAATCTAGACCTGCGTGTTATGTTTTGTGAGGCACGGATAATTTAAAAATGGTATAAAAGGAAAGCCCCTCAAATAAAAAAAAAATAGTAATATTTACTTTAGGCTCCAATCCGTGTGACACCACTGGAAAAATATTTTAATGTTACATCCTTTAATAAATATGCCTTGTCGCTAGTAGAACTTCTAATAAATTTCATGTTTTAATATCAAGTGTTTGCTGAGATATGCAAAAAACACCTTAGCCTTTTCAACGGCTTGTAAAAAACCGAAAATTTTTAAATCGATTTTACTGAAAAATGGTGAATCCTACCGAAATGAAGCAAGAGTATCTTTTTTCAATAGAATACTTTAGTGCTTTTAAAAACCTGGCGGTAAAAAATCCTACAAATAAAAAAGTTAGGGCAATATTCTCCTCACTACCTACCCAGTGGGACGCCACTGAAAGAAATACAAATAAGCTAAACAAACCGTTTATTGCGTCTTGTCATGGGTAAAACATGTATCAAATTTTGTTTTGATACTTCAAAAAGTTTCTGAGATATTGTGAAAAAACCGCTTATCATAGCTTCCATTCGGGGGGCTCTAGCCCCATAACGAAGCGTTTTTGAAGGTATATTAAGAAAGGATTTTAGTCCTATTTTTGGATGTACTTTACCCTCTTAAAATATTGTCACATAATTTCGGGACACCCTGTATATTATGTACACGAGCTCGCTCCTTTCTCAGAACGTGGTGTAGAATGATCCGATAACGCTTTCAGGGCGTAAAGATACTAACATTGTATTAATAGCAAATAAAATGAAACTATTTCCCATCAAATGCTGGCCATTTGGTTTTATCCAGGGTCATAAAACCTAATTACATACCACTTTATATCAAATTATTTAAACAACATATTTTTTTTTTCTATTTGCTTTAATTTACTTGGTAAAAGAAAAGTCTACTGAAAGTTTTATCTCTAAAGTAATAATTAGAGTTGGCCCATTTTTATTGCGTTCAGTGATGATGTAAGAATGGCATCAAAACGTCTAAAAATTATTTAATGTGAGACATGGTTAAATTTAGGAGCTTTCAATAATAAAATCAAAAATGCAGGTCCGTATTTAAAAAATTTAAATTGATAACAGTTCCACAAAAACGAAAAGTTGTACCGAAATTCTAAAAACACGGTAGCATAAAGCTAAACAAGTTTTCAACTTGAAGAAATAGTCCATACTTAAAGTGGAGTGGAAATTCTAAAAAAGTTTTGTTTTTCTTTAGCGGTTAAAATAAATCAGGTAAATTAAAAAAACGGAAATTCAAAATTTTATTTTATTTTTCTAAAATTACAAAAAGTAAAAAAGAAAGCTCAAATTTATTTTTATGATATTATTGGTCACAAAATTTATAGAAACTTTTGTCCACATTACAGCTCTTTAGTTGAGTCGTGCTCAATTTACTTCCTCGTGCGATAAGGACCTCACATCCACTATAATAGTATAAACTACGATTAAAATAAGTTCAAGCTTTAACGATACATTTCCAAAAGGTAGAACTTATTGCTTTTATTTTGTAAGATTCATAATAAAAATATTAGTTTTAATAATATTGCTTATTACCCGGCCGACCTTCCGTTATTTTGTCCTTTTATATTTTCTCGAAGGAACAAGCCCGTTGGCACGTAAATATGCCTATTAAAATTCTTGAAAAAGACGATCACATTGCGTCTTATGACATAAAATATGTCTATTTCGTGTTTGCAGATGATTTACTTGGCGCGATTGCGATCTGAAGAAGTGTTTCTTCTACTCTGCGCCTCTTCGAGATTTTTCCTTATTTTTATTTCGCTGGAAAACCACAAAATGTATTATTTTTCATTAAATTCTTGTTTTACCATTATAAAAATTGAACTTTTGTAACCGCATAAATGTAAATCGGTTAGAGATACGAAAATGGTTAGATTGAGGCAAAGTTGCGTATGTATTCTGGGGCTTATAATTTGGTAAAAGAAAATTGCAAATATTCCGAATATTTTCAGATATATCAGAAAAAAACAAAATTCTTAGTTCTAGTTTATAATTTTTTGCGTCTTCATTTTTGACTTGGGAAAAAAACAAAAAACATTTATTATAGCCGTTTTTTATGTTCTACAAGATGGCGTTATTAGTTTTTAGATCCGACGTTTCGTTCTTTAGATAACGACCTCAAGAGATTTTTTTTTAATACGGACCTGGCTTTTTAAATAGTTTTAGGGACTTCTTAGCTTTAGAAATTTTATACAATTTAAAGGTTCTTGATATTTTAACGTTTTGTCATCTAATAACACATTTTTTTAAATTATTTTTTATATCATTACGGAGATCCAAATTTCAAAAAATATTTCTGATTTCAAATATTTTGTATCTGTTCCTTTTTGTTAAATGTTTCGCCTGACACTAGCATTATCAGACCTTATGGATAGTAAAAAATATTTGAAATTGTTAATAAAACAAACATAAGCGTGTCTGTTTTAACGTTGGAGACAATAACGTTTCTTGAACGTCAGTAGAGTTGCATTGTCTTTATTTGATTTGAATCACTACGTTTCAACTGATAAGAATCTCCAGTCGTCTTCAGGTGAATACTAAATAAGTATGGTAATACACCTAGCTAGTATAAATAAAACACGTAAGAGTTACACGCATGATTTCGCCCGCTAGTCATGCGTCACTGCACCTACCTAGTATAAATAGAGGTATAGTTACCATACTTATTTAGTATTCACCTGCAGATGACTGAAGATGCTTACCAGTTAAAACGTAGTGAATCAAAACAAATAACGACAATGCACAATAAATATTTTTTAATGTTATTATATTTATAACCATTGTAAATTTAGCTCTTAGCTTTAGTTGCTGCATACATGTGATGTAATGGTTGGTCATGAAGATATCAAATTTATTAATTGAGCTTATTAAAGCTTATCTTAGCACTTTATTACGTAATTCCATTTTTATCTAAGGACAGAGGTCCAGTGGCGGCTCGCGGTCTTAAAAAATGGTCGAGAGCTAGGTATAGTGCGGGTACTTAAACAAACATTGACTAAAAACCCGTGTAACAAAACGTCTCTCTTATCCTCATCTGTCCAACGACCGAATGGAGTTTCCAATAAATTACAAACTATATTATTAATTGGGTTCACTTTAAAAACACACAACGAAGTTGGTGCGTACACTACTGAATTAACTGAAAATTAAAAACAAAACTTTTTAATCACACAGTAAATCACGTAAAAATGATATCTATAGGTAACCGTAAGTTTCGCGAAGCCTCAAAATAAATTCCTTAAGGTTAGACGAACCAATGCTAAAATAATGGTGCAAAAATTGTTACATGCTGTTTGCGTAACTGACATCACATAACCATAGTAACGACGAATATCAAAGCCATGTTGGACGTTGGGTTTTCACTTGCTTTGAGCTAATGGACACAGTGTTTATAATTATTGTCCATCGGAGTTAACCGTGGCCCTATTTTGCATAGCTACATTCGGATTAAATTAATATTATTATTTCGAACATAATTATTTTTTAAGGGCTAAAATGGTAGCTGTATTGGTACTTTAATATTTAATATTGTCGAAAAACCTTCCTCCTGGATTTATTTTTTTTTTGGTAAAGAGCCTCTTCACCTACTTCACATGACAAGCGGCCACTGCAGAGCTCCACTTCTTAGCTCAAGAGCTCTAGAAACATTACAATTATCTGTAACTGAGTAGCGCCCTTTAATAGTATATTACATAACAAGTGATGAAAGTGATACTCTTCAAACGAGGAGATATTTAGCACGAGGCGTTAGCCGAGTGCGAAAATTCTCCGAGTTTTAGAATAATCACTTTCACACGAGTAATGTACACTATTTTTCCTACGACCACAAAGAATTATTAAAAAAACCTTTGATTTGTGAAAAAAATATTTCAACTCTAGAGTGGAAATACAAGGCACACTATTTAATTTAAACATATGATGCAAATTTCACAGATCGAAAGGTCACAGGTTCAAATCCCATCAGGAGTACTTGACTTTTTTTTATAAAAACATTGAATAAATTATAAAATTATTTTGAATTGAAATCTTCCTTGTTGAATGATTTTTTTTATTTAATCAAGGAAAGATGCATTAAACATAAATTTAAAAAAATCACCCAACAAGGAAGATTTCAATTCAAATAATTCTATAAATTATTTAATGTTTTCATAAAAAAAAGTCAAGTACTCCTGATGGGATTTGAACCTGTGATCTTTCGATCTGTAGGTCACGGCTCTAGTCACTACACTATGGCGACCCATAAACATTTCTTGCTTAAGTTTAATATATGACATTTTCTTTAGCGGGGCTTGTTTCGACTGGTAATAGATTTTCCAATATATTTTTAACTTTTTTATAATTTCAGATAGCGTATTTTCACACTGTAATTCTGAATCACTCGACAAATACGTGATAAATAAACAAAACTGCTTTCTAAAATGTGTTCTTTTTAATAAATAGGTGTGGTCTGTCAAATTGGCATCATATATGTTTAAATTAAATAGTGTGCCTTGTATTTCCACTCTAGAGTTGAAATATTTTGTTTCAACACGCGTGTGATATTCTGCGCTTTCGAGCCAAGTTAACCGTGCTTTTTTTCTCATTTTCATAGGTGGTCGTAGGAAAAAGCGTTTACGCATCCCATCTACTCAGCCGACATAAAGCTGCCCTGCACACGTGAGTACATTTCTAGGGAAGATTTTACCCCGAAAAAGTATGCCACAGTCTCTGTATGCTTGGTTTGCATTAGATGTTGGAATGCAACATCAGCTGAACATGGTAAATGACGAACACTGGCAAAAAACCCAAAATATAAAAAAATCCGCTTAACGACACTCCTTAGAGACGTTTTTTTATTAAATCATTATCCACAAATCTTTTACTGTTTCTAAAAAAGAATAATAAATAAAACTTGAAAACCGCAAACTACCGCTAGCTTCGTCTTAGTCCCATCTCATCTGAATATAGCAAGTTGTTTAATATTTTTGGCCATATATCAGTGTCACGCACGGCACCGAAAATCTTTTACTTTGGACTGATTAAAATCTTGTTACACACATCATTTAATTATCGAAAAAATCGTATGTAATTTTTTATTTTTTGTTTACTAACAAAGAATAGAAGAACCAAGAGTTAAGCGGTAAATAAGTAGTGTTAGATAAATCTTGTTTCTTTTCGGCGCCTCTTCATCACAATCTGTCAAATTATATGTGTACGGGTGTGGATAAAAATATTCATCTAGTTCACAATCTAAACGACAATATTATAATAGGCGCGTATATACTGTTAAATAAACGATATTTTTTTACCGCGGGACACCTACATTCAGGGTTTATTTTATAATTTCTTGCCTAGGTCCAGTTTTAATTATACCGGGTGTCCCATTATGGATGGCCACCGGCCGTATCTCGGAAACTACTGGGCATAGAAACTCAGGGAAATAAAATGATAACTAAAGTGGCCATAAAAAAAAAACCTGGAAATTAATTTTAAGTTCCGGATTTTGCCGCAAGAGGGCGTAATTGAAAAGTAAATTTTAAAATTTTACATACAGGGTGGTTGATTAGTGCGAGGAAGTCCAATATCTCCGTTGTTCTTAAAAATATCGAAATTTATTTAATACAAAGGTTCTAGAATAAATAAAAGCGCACATTTTAAAAATATTTTTGTATATACAGGATGCTCCAAAAAAGCGGGGCGTCATATAAGTAATTTATTTTAAATAGTACCCCCCATTTCTTTTTGTCTCATCGAATTCGGCATAAAATTTAACATAACATAAGCTATTTTATTTTGGTGATTTATACGACGTTGCCAGATTATTCAATTTGTATATTTTTATAAACCTTAGAGGTGTCCGAATAATTTTACCAAAACAAAGCATCAATATCGCATACAGGGTGTTTTTATATCGGTACAAATGTAGCATTCTTTAAATAAATATTACTCGATTTTTTCAAATGGATCCCCCTGTATATTATTATGTCAGATTACAGATAATTTCAACCTCTTTAAATAGGCAATTATAATAAATGCTCTAAAACGCAATGTTTTTTTAATATTTTATGTTTTATTTAAACAAAGTAAAAATATCGGCACTTTCAATAAGTTGGCCATGAGTTGAACAAAAATCAACAATTCGTACTGTCATCATAATAATGAATTTAGAATTCTGACATATTTTGATTACCAACTTTACGGTGTTAAGGTAATTATTGTAGATCAAAAGGCTTGTAGCAAGTAGACAGTTTCTGTCACTTGCTACAAGTATGAAAACCATATCGACTAATTCGTCTGTAGAAAAATTCATAGCGTGTCAACATTAAATACATTTTGAACCGATGATTTTCTAGATCCAAATAGCCTTCAAACAGCCCAGATTTAAATCCTTGCGACTACTTCCTGAGGGCTGATTTGGAAGCTAGGGTTCATAGAAATGGAAGAGTAGTTGAAAATGTCAAAGAACTTCGACAACGAATTCCTCAGTATCGGTAGAAAACTAGTCAGTCATCAGAGGAGCCACGATCGTTGGAGACGTCATGTAATATTAGTAGTTGAAGTAGTGGGGATCATATAAAAATCTAATTTTGTCTTTATATTTAGGTGTGTTTCTTGTTTAAAATTATTTTCCCTTTTATTTAAAAAAAATGTTTTTAATAACTAAGTATTCGTCAAAAGTGCAATGTTAATTCAATTAGATTAAAACTAATAGAAATATATTAAAAATAAATGTGCTTTAGTTATTTTTAAACAACTTAGTAGAACAGTGCCATATATAATGTTGATTTTGAACATTTTCTCAAGAAAATTCGAAATTAACATGTTTAAATATAAAAGCATTTTTTTTTCATACGGCAGCTATTATTTAACATATTTGCACTCATCCTCTCTCAAACAAGATAAAAATCAATCAATTCGGTCCATAAATGAACGATCTTATATACAGGGTGCTACAAATTCATGTGCGTACAAGGGGATCTCGAAAACAGTAAGAGATACGAAGATGGTTAAATTGAGGCAAAGTTGCGTATTTTGGGGCTTATTAGTTTGATGAAAGAAAATTGAAAATGAGCCGAGTACTTTCGGAGATATTCCCCATGGGAACGTTTACTCTCATAAACCAAGAATTAAGGCCCAGGTCGGAGTGCGTTAAATGAAGGTCGTTTCCTGCTTTTGATTGCTTGGACTTATTGTGACGTAATTAAAAGGTTTTACGTGTTTTAAATAGAGAATGTCTTTTGTTTAATTATTTTCTCAGTCAATAATTCCAGAATTAAAAACATTTTATTTTTCTTGCTCTGTGCGGTGCGATCATAATCAAAATTTAGTGATAAGGCCCATTGGAAGCTGATAAACTGAAGCACATGTATATACTATTTAAGTATGTATATTATTATATTACTCGTCTGAAATAAATTCTATTGGCATACCCGTGTGTCTTGACCGTGGTCTTCACCAAAGAGTATTCCTAGTTTGCTAAAAATGTTGCAAACGATTACTTGTATGCAAACCAGCAGTTATTATATATTAGTTGTCGTAATCTCGAATATGACCGGAATTTAATGTTCTTACAATTCGTACAAACGGATCAACGATATATTAAAACATGAATAGAATCAAAGAAGCATAAAGATAAGCCGCGCTCTCAGCGGCTACTTTGCACGAAGTCAAAGCACCTCTAAGGTCGCCACGCATACGTAACAGAATATATCACAATTTTTTGAAAATACATTAGGGTAGATTGAGGTGATAGAAGGCATGGTGTAAATTCGTAGAGCAACGTTATTGTTGTTAGTCAGTCAGCATTATAAATAAATCATGAATATTTTAGATACTTCTTTCTTAGCACTATCAAATAAAACCAAGATATAACTGCCTACCTTACAAGTTGTCCAACTTTGGAGATAACTCCAATTAGGTCTGCTCCTCCAAAATGTGAGTTCTAAAACAAAGGTCGTTACTACCGTGTGGCGTTCTCCTGCTACTCCAAAAAGTGAGTTTAAAAAAATGGTGTATGATGATGTGACAACCAATTCCAATTATGACTTTCCTTTTGAAGGTTGGAGCGCGTGGCCTCTTCTTGAGGCTGGGACCCCAGCCTCGTCGACTCTGCTGACTATATACGTAGAAATACTTGTCGATCTCGTTTTTTTATTTTTACGTAGTTGTTGACCTGAAAGTTCGCCGGCATAATCGCGAATTACTGCGAATAAAAACTACCTCAGTTGGGTACTATGGAGACGCTGCCCTTCGATTCGATTATTGGCTTCGACGACCAAAAAAAGTGGTATGTGCTCCTGTGACGTGTGTAAACTATGAAAGAACGCATTATTAATTTAGACTTGTTACACCGAAAAAACATTGCTTTCTAACGTATTTATTACAATTATTATTAAATTGTTAGTTTTTTAATGTTGCAATTTTCGGTATTCATTTTCTAACAAATAGAGCCGTGGCTGTTAGTTTTTTCACCTTGTATGTATTATAGTAACGTTTATTGTTTTTGTTAGTCAGAAAAAATAAACAAAGTTTTAGACGTTGTCAATTTGTCCCTTAGAAAACAACTGCCAGTTATATTTTCTTAAACTGTCAAAGAATTTTATATACAGGATGTTAAAGAAGACGAATATATTTGCTCTAATTTCAATAGCATGTAACTTTCATAATAATATTTTTAAATTTTATCATTGTACGTCAATTGAATCACTGGTTGATAGCAAAGAAAGTGGTCTGTCAAATTTTTAATATCTGCTATATTTTAAGAGATAACGATTTTTTTGAAAAACCTTGCTTTTTTTCAACTTTTTGGTAGCTATAGATCCCACTGTGCGTTATATCGTGAAAACTTTGAAAGTGATTATTATACCTTATAAAAAGCTTGTTTACGTTCTGTAACAACAATTGTATCTAAATGTTGTGATGTGCAGTGGCGTACCTATAATCACTTATATGTCTATGGTTTTGTAGTATCTCACAATTTTTGTATAAATGTTTTGTATTGGGCAACACTCGCCCCCAGATTAGAAAAGTCTTTTTCATTATTTTTTTAGTTAGCTATAGGTATATTATACAGTGTGTCTACAATTTTAAAAGATTAAATTTTTTTATTTAAATATTGAAAAAATGTATTTATTAGTAATTTCTAACTTTTTAACACAATACTATTCCCAAAATTAAACTTACATTGAAAGGGAAGCTTTTCATAAGGTATAATAATCGCTTGCAAAGTTTCCACGATACAACGCACAGTGGGATCTACAGCTCCCAAAAAAAAAGTAATGTTTTCCAAAAAAAATCGGTATCTCTTAAAACATAGCTGCTATCAAAAATTTGACATATCACTTTCTTTTTGCTATGAACCAGTGATTGAATTGACGTACAATGATAAAATTTAAAAATAGTATTGTGAAAGTTACATGCTATTGAAATTAGAACAAAAATCATCGTCCTCTTTAACACCTTGTATATAAAATTCTTTGATAGTTTAAGAAAATACAATATTGGCAAATGTTTTCTAAGGGATAAATCTATGAAGCATTAAAAACTGGAACTCGATATCATATCTAGTTCAGAAAATATTAAGTTTTAAATTTAGGCGAAATTTTTCTGGCTCGAAAGCAAATGGCCAGCAGTTTCGTTGGAAAAATTCAATCCATCATGTAATTACTATACACAATTCTTATGTTACTTTAAATGAGAAAATTAATACCAGTATAATTAAATTAAATGAGGATACCGACAGCGAAACAGAACTAGATGACAGCACACTTGTCTCATCTTTTACCTTGACTCCCCAAACATCCGCTGCCGACGCACATCTTCGCAGGCAGCATGAAGTTTTGCGCCTCAACAATGACCTGGAAGAAATTTTGACTTGGAGTGACAGTAACCAAGTCGAATTTAATGCTAAGAAAACCCAGGCAGCAGTCTTCTCCAAAAAGGTTAACATTGCAGAACCGGATATAGTCATGGCAGGACACGCAATTCCCCTGGCACCGTCTATTAATTTGCTAGGGGTCAATCTGGGAGGTAATATGTCTTGGCATGATCACGTTGCCGTAATTGCCAAGACATCTGCACAGAAACTTGGTGTACTTTTCCGCACCAAAAGGTTGTACACACCTCATCAACTTTTGACACTCTACAAAGCCCAGATTCGACCATCATTAGAATATTGCTCTCATGTCTGGAGCTCTGCATCCAAGCACACCCTTCGGCTACTGGATTCCATTCAAAGGAGAGCCGTTCGTCTGATCGGCGACCCCGAGCTGACCAAGACCCTCGATAGCCTGGAGCATCGAAGACAGGTTGGTGATTTGGCTCTCTTTTACAGATATTTCCATGGCAGGTGTTCGACTGACATTGCCCACTTGATTCCACCTAGAGCAATGCAAAACAGAAATACACGGCGAACCACTGCCGCTCATCCATATGTTGTTCAGCTTAGTACTCCTCGAACTTCATTGTTCAAGAATTCTTTCATCTGGAGAACGTCATCTTTGTGGAATGATCTTCCTGAAGTCGTGTTTCCCATTGAATACAATCTTCAACGTTTCAAGACCAACGTTAATCGCTTTTTTCGCACTCGCACCGCTCCCAGAGCGCCTTAACGGATTTTTCCTACAGTGCAGGTGTTTTATCATAAAAAAAAAAGATATAAAATAATATTATACATGTAAGTAGTATTTAAAAATATATAATATTTAGGTTTTTTGTTCATTTCAAGAAATTAACATAAACACATATATGAGTAAAATTTACTTAAAAACCTTAGTCCGACCCTTTACTGCACCTTTATCCATAACTTATTTTTTGCCAAACTCTTATCCACCATTTAGTTTTATTGCAGTTAACCGGTCAAAACCATTTATTGTAAAAAGAATTATATATTGAAGTGTCGTATTCGCCGTTTTGACTCAACGGTAAACATCCCACTTTGCCCTATTATCCCCTACTTGTAAGGTCGCCACGCATACGTAACAAAATATTTCAACATTTTTTGTACTAACTACGACAAGGATATTAATCTAGTACCTCGTCGGTACTACAACCCAGCGATGTATCTGGTAGATAGAATACGTGGTCGCAATATGATCAAGAGTGGGTATCAACCATATCTACTACCATTTACTTATAAGGAAGTTTAAGTGACCTGAGGTATGAGGGCTTTATCGGAATATATGTAATATGGGGAGTACTAAACTAGATTACTTCTTGTCAAACCAATCTATTGATAGAATATTAATTACATAGAACTAAAATTTTTAATTTTTATTATTTTCGAAAACTTACCTAGTTTTTGGTTTTGATGCCGAAAATAATTTTTTCTACTAGCGTGCGGAAAAACGCATTTTCCGCACATGTTTTAGTGCGGAAAATCCACTTTTCCGCACCGTGCGGCAAAGATTTTTCCGCACTGTTATATTTTGAAATTAAAGTACCGGAGGAGATTCTTTTGGCGGCTGAAAATCTCAAAGAAGATTTATTGCCAGAAAAATCAAGAAAACGGTATAAAAAAGAATACACCCCAATCTTTACTGGAGAACCGCAACCAACTGGCTTCTGCTATTAATTTAAGTAGTGCTAGTAATTGTACGTTTACAATTAATTACAATATAAATAAGTAAATTAATATTGTAAAATTTTGTTCATTGTAATAAAAATTTTTAAAAAAACTCCGTTTTTTAAATTATTTTCAATTTGTTTCCTTACGCTAGTAGAAAACCTATTGTTCCTAACACGTGCAGAAACCTATTTTTCCGCACTTAAATGCCTGACACCACTCCGTTACGCGTCGTGCTGTCAACGGCATTTGCGTGCGGAAAAATCGATTTTCTGCACTTGTTAGGAAAATAGCTATTTTCTACGACCGTGCGTTTTAACCCATTTTCCCGCACGCATTATAGTTTTGAAAGTGTCACTAGTGCGGGAAAGTAAAATAATGCAAATTTTGACCTTATTAGATAGTTTTTTACTTCGGAAGTTATAACTATTGTTACAACAGGTAAATAAATATTTACGAAATAGTCCATCAAATAAAATCTACATCTTTTCTAGCTTTTTGTTGCATTTTTAATTTTATGATAACCCAGGCGTGTAATTGTTACTAAAACGTCAAAGTTGTTCAAAGCGTCTTCGAAGTGACCGAATACAATCTTCTTCTAAATTAAACCACATGAAACCGAATCCGAAGCAATAATAATATTGGATTAATCCGACGAAGAACTTCCCGAAGCCATTTTGAAGGCTGCAGATAAAGCTAATTCCGAGCTGTTACCTGCCAAATCCAGACTAAGATATGAAAAGCAATACGACTATTTTGTTACATGGTGTAAGGAGAAATATTATATATAAATAATATTAATATTTATAATAATTAGTAGTTTTTAGTTAAAGTTTTGTATATGTATGTTGAAATAAAATAATTTTTGAAAAATGGGTTGGTATACTTTTTTGTATATAAGGTCGTAGCTCATGCGTAAAGTGTCTTTCCCTTGACCGCTTGCCTGAACTCCGCTCCGCGTCGTTCGGGTCAACTGCAGTCGCGTGCGGGAAAGTATCACTTTCCGCACTTGTTAGGAAAATAACTATTTTTCTACTCCCACATAGATATTTGCTATTTTCTTTATACTAAAGTGGTTGGATAAGTGGGTTATTCCTAGTTAGGATATGAAACTGACCAATCACAGCGGTCAATTACAAAGAAACCATATTTACACGTTGTAAATTTTACTTGTCATTATAGGACCGTTATATAAAAGTGAGGTTAAGAATATACTTTAAAAAAAATCAAATCTATACGATTAAATTTAATATTTTTTATATTTTAATCAAATCATTTATTGTTGAGATAGGCTCTACACCAATTATTCCCAAAGAGTGCACGAAATGGTGCGAAAATTGGAGATATAAAACAAAAAATATTTTTATTAAACTATTTTTAAGTTGTTTCTAACCACACTAAATATTTGTGCACTAATGCTCTTTCTCTTTTCAAAAATCTTTGGGTTTTCACTCATTTCTAGGCAACTACTACAATATTTAACGCATAAAATGTATAATATATAAAAAATGAACGTGTGTACTTATTGCCTTTTTAGTTTTTTCACTGGCACATTTTCGTTAAATGGTGGAAAATCAGATAAGTACACGAATCCAGATAAAACAGACAAAGTTTAAGATTTTAAGAAAAAATTCCATTTTTAAAGAATATTATTTTATTCTGGATTACTAAGGTTTTAAGGTTATATTTTTCGTTTTTTGCACCGAAAAAAGGGTTTGTGTGAATTTTTTACCCAAGCGGGCAATGGCTATGCATGGGTTAGAGAAAGACATTGTCCATTTTTATTAATAAATATATCGCTTTTAATCTATTATTCTGCAAAAGGCCAAATGTGAGAAAGATAGATATATTTAACGTGATTTTGTGTAAATATAAGAAATGATCGAAATTGACAAATACTTTTTCTATTAGGATATTGAACTGCGCCAATCTTAATTGATTTAAAATTGTGTAGACAGAGAGGTGAATAAAAACTATTCACATATTTCCAAGTGGCCGTATCAACAAAACTCTAAAAAGTAATGATCGTTTTTAATCTTCATTTTTATGGCTCTGTCAAAGACAAGCAACTAGGTAGATAAAAATGCTTTAATACTATAAAAAATGATAGTCCCATTATGGTGCTATGTCGATACAGATAAATATCTATACTTGCTTTAATATGTCTTTATTTATTCAGGCTATTTTGTGCTTTATTTAATCGATCAGTGTCAAAAGTAATGGTGAGATGGAAAGCAAATATGCATTTACGGATGCCAGACTAACCAAATTAACAGCCTTTAATCACAATGTGGCTGATAACTTTTTCTGGAAAACAAACTTCATAATTTTTTTTATAGCAAAGCGATCTTTTTATATAATTTTCTGCATCTTGAGAGACCAGTGGCGGCTCGTGGATATTGAGTATGTGAGGGCACAGATAGGTAGGAAAGACCGGGGCAAGAAGATCCCCCCGGGGTCAAACGATCCAACGCCATTTTGGCGCCACTGTATGCACAAGAACAGCCGTAGACTTGGCAGCATGTGCCTTTCAATACGGCGGTGCAGTACAATGAGTGACAGCGACCAGTGCGTAAGTGTCATTTTGTCCGACTTGATATAAGATAATAATTTCATTTTATTCATGTTTATCACTAAAAAACAGTTAAGTATTTAAATATTCGATGGTGGCTATGAGAAAGTGTAGTGTAGTGAACAAATTGATCCATAGTTTTGTAAATTTTAGTTCATTTAAAAAAAGTTAGGTTAACTTTATTATGCCGGTTACAAATGGGGCAAGAGGATCCCTTTAACAATGGGGCAAAATGATCCCCTAAAACAATGGGGCAAAATGATTACAGGGATCGTTTTACCCCATATTTGTCCCGAAAACTAATGTGCAGGAACATTTATTTTTATTTTTCTGAATTAGGAATAGAATTATACAAGAAAATAATTTACCATAAAAAATTACTTTTTAGGTATTTGGGTTTCATTTACCTAGTTTTTTTTTGTACCTCTTTTTTGAGTTTCATTTAATTTTTTTCTTAATAAAAATACTAAGAAAATGACTTCCTAGTTTCATGTTCGACTGACATTGCCCACTTGATTCCACCTAGAGCAATGCAAAACAGAAATACACGGCGAACCACTGCCGCTCATCCATATGTTGTTCAGCTTAGTACTCCTCGAACTTCATTGTTCAAGAATTCTTTCATCTGGAGAACGTCATCTTTGTGGAATGATCTTCCTGAGGTCGTGTTTCCCAATGAATACAATCTTCAACGTTTCAAGACCAACGTTAATCGCTTTTTTCGCACTCGCACCGCTCCCAGAGCGCCTTAAAGGAGTTTTCCTACAGTGCAGGTGTTTTATCATAAAAAAAAAAAAATCACAAATTTAGCGTTAAAAAAAAGAAAATTTCATTTATGTACTTTACATAGGGAATCATTTTGCCCCGAGTAGCGGGGCAAAACGATAACTTTGCATATGTCTACAAACTGGCTAAAATCTGAAAATCAACTTAACCAAAAAATAGAAAAATATGTACACCACATAAACAACATATAAAACTATATGCTTATAAAAACACAAACTCCTAACACTTCGTGGATGTGACATCTAAGGCAATAACTGTTAAGGGGATCTTCTTGCCCCGGTCTCCCCTACGCAAAATTGACTGCCTGCGGATATTTTTCCAATTTTTGAGGGAATGTCTAAAATACATTTCTTACAATTTAATATCTAAAACATTAGCTAAGAAAAATGTCCACGATATAATTTATGTTTCTTTATTTTTATAAGAATATTTGGAACGATATTTCTAAATGTATCTCCAAAGTCACTAGCCCCATGCGAAATATTTATTATATTAAAAACATTGGGTTCTCTTGACCCGAATCCTAGTCATGTTTATAAATAGATCTTTAAAAACTTTTTAAATTTGGAGTATGAGAAACTTTCATTCAAGTTAATTAAAGTATAAAATATATTTTTTTTAATTGTGCTGTTGTTGTTTGTTATACATTGCAACTATTTCCAAAATAGGTTTTTCTAGAACTTTTTCAATGTAAATGTTTTGGCCAAAACTTTTAAAAATATATTATGAACAATTGAAAAAACTATGATTCACTCTTTCTTTTTCATTGTCTTCACAATTTAAAATACTATGATACATTTTTTGTTATTTATAATATCAAGATATTATTTAAATATGTTTGAATAAGAAAAGACAGATATGGGTCGTTGTATTTACAACGTATGTAGGTTCCAAAAATATTAAGCACCCGCAGTAAAAATTTTGGAAAAAAATATAATTATAATGATTAAAAAAATAAAATAATTTATATTTTCATAGCAAATGTGAAGTACGACGTAGGTCAAATTTTAAAAGATATGGAGCATATAAGTAGTTTACTTATTTATTACTGGGTGAACCACATTTTTAAATTATAGGCAAAATATTTTTACTTGCGAATTGGTTTAGTTACCACTTAGTATAATACTTTATTTTATTAAGACCGACAGTTTCGTATATTTTATAAATTATTTTAAATTCAGAGCCGGACTTGAACCGACAACTTCTGTATATTATTATATATTGCAACGTGTTACCAATTGCGATATCAAGGAAACTGGGTATTCAACGGCAAATTGGGACCTCCTTTCGTCCGAAAATTCAAATCATTACTAAGTATGTAGAGTAATAGTTATTTTGACAATCATTTTATCTTTATTATCAATAGCAACATTGCCATTTATTAATACATTTTTTTTGTATTTAATTTTTAGCAATTTAATTTTATTATTAAGTATCAATTTCAAGTTTTTAATTAAATAACATACTTAAAGTATTATCTGACACACTGTTCTGAAACCATGAATGCAGCAAAAAGTTTGCGATATTGTCGGCTGGCGTACTACTAAGTACAGTTAAAAAACTTCCACGGAAATATATGTTATTTTATTTTAAACAACACTGCGTCCATTAAATGTGGATTGGTCAAAAAAAGTACTTGATTTTCATATTCATATTTTCATCCAAATTCAAATAATCCGTTCCTATTTTAGTTTATTGGGTAGGCTGTCTTTTGGACCACTAAGTGCAATGAGCGTGACTTCACTTTATATCTTTTTATAGAGGGTGATGGCTAAAATATTAAGCTGTGCAAAATCTACTGATTTTAAAATTGATTTTTCTAAAAGACGAATCTATAAAAATTTGATTTTAATATTGTGCTGGTTACAGCTTTATGTTAACTAAATAAGTAAGCAAATTTGTCCTTCACCTTCTTTATTAAATACAAAACAATCACTGCCTACGCGTTTCGGTTAACAAACCATCATCGGGGCCAGCAGGTTAAAAACTTAGGCACTAAACAAATCAAAACGCAACACTGGTACAGGTCAAAAAGCAACAACACCACATGATAAAACTTGTATACTCTCTCTCTGTATAAAGGTTTTAACATGTGGTGTTGTTGTTTTTTGACCTGTACCAGTGTTGCTGAATAAGTAAGCAAATTTGTCCTTCACCTTTTCTATTAAATAAAAAACAATCACTGCCTACGCGTTTCGGTTAACAAACCATCATCAGAGAGTGAGTATACAAGTTTTATCATGTGGTGTTGTTGCTTTTTGACCTGTACCAGTGTTGCGTTTTGATTTGTTTAGTGCTTAAGTTTTTAACCTGCTGGCCCCGATGATGGTTTGTTAACCGAAACGCGTAGGCAGTGATTGTTTTGTATTTAATAGAAAAGGTGAAGGACAAATTTGCTTACTTATTCAGTTAATGATGACCCTTCTGGAAAGTAGATATGATTTTGTTATTTGATATGTTAGTTACTTACTATACTTTTTACAGCTCAGTGCCGTTAGTGTCAATTTAAAAAAAAAAAATTCCAAAATTGTGATATTATAAATTAAGCATCTGTGACAATAAAAAAAATTTTAATTACAGCTTTGTGTTACGTACTTACTGTGTGTTGTGTATGTGGATGACTATGCATGTACAAGAGGAAGCCATAAGAATTTTAAAATTTCGAAAAATCTACTTACCATATAACCATAGGCCCGTATGAACAGTGAATCCTACAAATTTACGGGAATAAATTACCGTTACCGAAAATATTGCAATCATTAAAAAACCCACGATGCAAACCTTCTAAGAAATCAAAACTAATATCCTGCATAATATGATACTGTTAATAAATACAGAACGTTATTTAATAAATTAGCTGCGTCAGTTCAATAAAGTAGATTTTTTTAGAAGTTAGGTCAAGACTGTGGTTCGAAACAAAATTTGCATAAGGGGTCACTGAATCTGTGCTGACCAAGACAAGAACCCGCTCTAGTGCAAGGCCAATGGCAAACAGTAGCGGGTTGGAATTTAGAAAAAATAAAAAACCATGGTAATTAAACATAATATTTAAATTGGAATTAGGTTTTGTTGACAATAATAATAATCATTCAGAAAAAGAGTTTTATCTACTTTCATTTAGTAATATGAATTTTACAGTTCTGTAAATCGTTTTGTAACGGCATTTATTACAGCACTAGTGCTGTAATGGAAAAAACGGTTTTATCAAAATTTTGCTGGTAAATAAAACCACACTTTAGAAGAATGATTTATTATTAAAAATTATAAAATTAATTACCAAGTATTAATTAAAATATAACACTTAAGGTTTATTATAAACATTAATCATACACTTTTTACAGTTACAAAACTTTGGACTTTTTGACCTTGTAACCCTCTAAACTTCTTTTCAAAAATGCGATTAGTTGAGAAAATCTGCTTATATCTTGATTTTTCTTGACTGAAATCATAGTTCTTAACATTGAGTAGTGAGTCCATAGTGTAGATGGTTTCTGGGCGCGTTGCTTTACGGAAAAATAACCCAAAAGAATTTTCTCAGACACCTCCTTTATTTTGTAAGCTTTGCACCAATCTTCAAACTTCTGATACTTCAACTCATACCGCGCCTTGGATTTTGTCGGAACTAAACTTGAGATCGCTTCGTTTGCCGCTACTTCTATATCAGAGGGTAAACTTCCATCAGAATCGCTCATTTTGAAAAACGCTTTTCATATTTTTAAATTTGTTTGACAAAGTTTCGACAGTAACCATGCGAAACAGTAACTATGCGAAAGGTAACATAAAAAACTTGATTAGTAAACTTAATAGCTGGTACACTCGATGTTTTATTAAACTCGGCTAACGCCTCGTTTGACAACTTTAACATCTCGTGCTGTAATATGAATCTTTACAACACTTATATCGTAAATAACTATTCTTTTATTTTGACAGATTCATCCTTAGACGAATTTCGCAATATAAGGGCTTATTAGTAAGGCTATAGAATCTAATGAAAGACAGACTGTGCAAATGTTTGAATAGTTAAAGGCATAAACCTACATAAGGATGTAACCTGTCGATGTCCAAAGCAAACCAAGCCGTACCAACAAACTTATAAAACAGGTAAAATATTGAAGGGATATCACGTGTACAGACACGTCACAATTATACGACTCGCCTAGGCGACAAAGTATGAAAAGAGATTTTATAAGATGTTGAAAATGTCCTTCACCAACTGTTCTGTCGTACTCAGATTAATCGATCCAAAAATACTTATCCTACATTTAGTACCACTTGTGGAAAAATTTCTCGTATTACTTGTCGATGGACTTCCTAAACGTATCTATTCAGTTGGGTTTATAATATGAACTAAATTTTTGACGTAGCCTATAAAAGAAGGTTCAGTGGATTAAGATCGGGCAATCTGTGTGGCTACTCCACCTATCCATCGCCCGGAAAAATTATATTTAAGTACTCCCTTACAGAAGCAGCATAATGCGGGGGAGTTCCATCCTGTTGAAATCATAAGGTTGCACTTGGTAAATCATAGATCATTATCATCTATAAATAGAGTGGTAAGAGCTTTTTTTAATAACTGATTGATGTTTCTTTGTACGTCATTTTTAAGTTCCATCTTTTCTGAACAACCTGTTTTTTGATTCATACCGATATCTGGATTCTTAAAGGAAAACACAGGTCTAAAGGAAATAATTAATACAATAATCCTTGATTAGCAACAAAAAAAAATAAAAAAATAACATAGCTAATGGTGGTATTAAAATTATTTTATTAAAATCGAGTATTTCCTCCAATAGCCTGTATAAAAGTTCTCATCCTTTCAAGCATAGATTTAATTAAAGCAGCAACCTAATTTTGGGATATCTGCTGCCACTCAGTGCCTGTGTTAATGCAACCAAAGTTTGAAACTCGCCGTAGTTCTGCCTAACTCTCCTCCCAAAGTATATCCCACATATGTTTCAGTCTAGTCCAATACTTGAACGCCAACATCGTTCAAATATTGCCTCGTTATTTGTGCGGTGGAGCTTTGTCGCGCATTAAGTTAGAATTATCTCGTGTAAAATGCGAATAAAGTACCGCATATTCTTCTAAGCAATGTCTATTATATCTATCAGCATTAATACCCCCTTGAACTGTAACGAGGTATGTACGGGCTTCCAAACAAATTCCGTCCCACACCATCACTCCTAGGAGAGAAACAACATTAAGAATATCGTTTTCCAAACCTTCTCCACACTCTTTGACGTCCGTCAGGTAAATATCGCGTAAAATGAGACTAGTCTGTAAAGAGAATGTTGTCAGTCGTTCATACCCCAATCTGCATGAGCTCGAGCAAATTCAAGGCGCTGCCTTCGAAGACCTGCATCTAATAGAGGTGCTGAAGCAGGTACATGAGATGTAAGATTATGTTCTCTCAATCTTCTGCGTATGGTTTCAGATGAAACTAAGGTACCATGAATATCTGCGAATCTTATAGCTAAAACCGGAGCGGAGGCTTTTCGCTTTCGAAGAACCTGAAGACAAAGAAATCCATTTTCAACTGCATTTGTGGTTCTTCGTCTTCCCTGGCCGGGTTTTCTTGAGTAAGAACCAGTTTGTCTAAATCTTTGTATCGCATCGGATACCGTACTGCATGAACGGCCAAGTCTTTTTACGATATACATAATCAACAAAAATCTTTTTGATAAGCTATGGTGCCATAGAAACGGTAATCAGAACGACAGAAGAAAGACAAAGCCAACTTTACAAATAAACCTTTTAAATGTTTGTTGTTAATAAAAGATTATTGCATTAATTCGTTTAAATCTGTACCAGAAACCAGATATCGGTATGAATCCAAATACAAGTTTTTCAGAAACGATGTGACTTAAAAATTTTGCACACAGAAACATCAATCAGCTATTAAATTCTTCCACAGGATGTTCAGATGTTAAGCGTAGAATGCAATTTTTTGTGCTATCCTGTATGTCAAAATATCTATTTATACTATTCGTAATAACGATATCAAAACGTGATGAAGACACAGCATCTGCAACATGTCAAAAAATTATCGAACTTGGTAAATAAACTTAAAAAGTTATTTAAGATTGAATTGAAGCCAATTTTTTTCCGTCCGGTTAATTTTGTGGTCCAGTGTATATTAACAGGTGTTTTTAGAATAATTAGACTTTATTTGTAATATAAAAAATATCAAGTAAGGCGAGCCTATTCGGCTATACTAAGCCTCATTTTTGGACGGTCTCCTATCAGCCTACAAATGCGCGACTTTGTGATTACGGCATAATTTTTTTTATCGCCAACCGACAGTAAAGCCGTACAATATCAGAGTGATTTCCGGCAGTAAACGAACACTTTATTTTATTGTAAAATAAAATACTTCATCTGCCGCATTTGCGGCAGATAAAGTATTACCCTGCCATTTCTCATAGCAGGTCAAATTTTTTGAGGGGTGCTTTGGAATACGCACGTGGTCGGCCAAAATTTTCTGATGTGTCAAATTTAGGCCAAAATGGGTTTTTTTGTCGTCGAATTGTAAAGCTATTTTAACCTTTCGAGCTTGATTACGGGATGGAATAGGTAGTATGAAACTTCTACTTTACATTTTGACCAAATATAAGGCAAGAACTATTAAATATTTTACCCAGAACCCATTCTAAAATAAGTCTACAGCTCGTCTTTTCTATTAATTTAACATGGGGAAAAACATCTATTTTCTTAGAGCGGTCTGCCTTACATAAAACGGTGATGAACGGTTGGCGATAAAATTTTGTATGCACCACGTCAGTAAAGTGTCTTTATCGACTCGCCTGTTATTCGCCTTGCTCGCTTCACTCGCTCATCTCATAATTTCAGACTCGTGCAATAAAGAATCACTTTACTGCCTTGGTACATAAGTAACTATTAACGTTTTTCCCATATAGTTTTTTATGTTACTATTATCGGTCATTAAATAATAAACTACAAAATCGTAGACCCATTAGGAAAACTGTTTCCACTGCTTCTGCTGTCGCTTCAGGGGACAAAATTCCGCGCCACTGAAACATAAACAAGACGACAGTGTAAGGTATATTATTTTTTACATGATACATGCGAGATCGTGAGGTATTGCCTTATAATGCTAATTAGTAATTATTACCAGATGATTATTGAAAATTAATAAAGCCAACCAGTGGTTTTAAGCATTTAAAGCATTAGCGCTGCAGCTGCTTGCAAAAAATGCTCTTATAGATAGGTTATCTATTTAACAGAGTATAAATTAAACGATCATTTATTTGCAGTAAAAGAAGAAGAATGTTTGCTTAAAGGAAAATAATGATTATAGATTATGTTCAATTATTTTGTTATTGAGCGCCAGCCTAAAGATTAGGTAGACGGTAGACTTAACTGGACTAATGTTGGGTTGCATAAACATTTTTAACTACGATTAACTAACCAGCAAGTTTGATTGTGACATAGGACATTGACAATCATTATTTACTCACAATCAAAAGTACCAAAGAATCATGAGCTAATTAATTTTGAAAATATCTTACCTTAAACTAAAATTACCTTAACATTAACATAAAAATCCTATTATTTTGGGTATACAGGGTGATTCACGTTAAGTGGCCTATTAGAAGATCTCGGAAACGAGTAAACTTATCTTTCTAAAAAGTTGACAGCAGGCATAAATTAGCTTTGAGCTTTTAAAATATTATCTTTAGAGGTTTTTGTTACTTCCAATTATACCGAAAGTTAACGCCAACTTTGCTATTTCAAATGGAACACCCTGTATATTTTAGCATTTTTGATTGCCTTATTAAAATCTAAATAACTTTTGTAAATATTAATCTATTCCTATCTCTAACCGTTTTTGAGATATGAATTATAAAAGGATTTTTTTGTGTAAAAACGCTCTGAGAAGAAGGTTTAGTAACTCTGAAACTAATAAAGGTAAACATTTAAAATTTTGTAAGCTTTCAAGTAATACATAGATATTTAGTTTAAATTACTTAGGTTACACGTTTTTTATACAGGGAGTTCTAAAAATTGTGCCAATGTTTCCATTTAAATAAATGTGCATAAGTCAATTTTTGAAAATGGAACACCTTATTTTTTAGCTTACTAACGTGTAGAGAATTAAATATCCTATCTAAATGCCTTATATGCTACAATCCACATTTTTAGTCGTTTTGGAATTATGAGCAATTTAAATAAAAAATCCTAAAGTTTCTGTTTGTGTGAATGCGACATTGTTTTTAAAAAGAAGGCTACGACTGGGGTTTTCGTTTGACTTTTTTAAGCTTTGTTACCATTTGCTATTAGCCTATGTTTGTTGCTTAGCTATTTCTCATTTTCAAAGTCAAACGAAAATCCCAGTCGAAGTCTTCTTTTCAAAAATAATGTCGCATTAACACAAACAGAAGTGGTCGTCAAATAGATGATAGTTTTATTATAAAACTACGATCGTTTTGACACTATTTAAACTAACCATAACTTCAACTCAAAAATAATATGCAAATATTGAAAGTAATAATTATTATTACAGTTTTTTTTCTAAATTTTCCCTTAATTTTAATATCTAAACTTAGATTGCCTTTAAAATGTTAAATTATTTACAATCTAAGCAATACCACCAATAAATAACTGGTCTAGGGATTTCATTTCGTTCGAATTTGAATTTCATATTTCATATCTTTTTTTTCAAATATTCTTCTTTCATAAAATAGAACTTACTGGGTGATACCCTTTTTTCTGTTTAAGATTTCTGTCACCGCGGAATTTAATAAAATTATCAAGACTAGAGGAAGAACAACTTAATACTAGACGAGCCTCGTTATCCAAGAAGTGAAACCGCATAAATTCAGTGTCAAGTTCAATTCGTTAAGTCAAGTTTAATCTCGGTTATGCAACAGTCGTGATGAAGATGTTGCATGGCTGCAGTAATATTAAAGAAAGTGAAAGAACTGTGATACTTGCATTTTTTACAGTCCGACAATTTAATTATTCATTTTTATATGATTTATATATTCAATTTTAAATTCGTTTTTTGGTATTACAGAGTCGTCAAGCGCTGGAACCAGCCCTGGGGCACCCCCTCCCATTTTGAGTTCAATAGAAAAAGTAACTCGTCCGAAAAATAATATCAGTATTGAAACTAATAATAATTATAAAACTATTGTAAAAACTCAACTAGGCGAAAACGTCAAAAAATAAACTAGGTACCCTTTTGGGGTTTGCTTCTTAGCTAAATAGTTGGTTTGTATATTTACTCAACGAGTAGTAGCAGACGGCGACCTACGTCATCTGCCTGGTTAGTGTCAAAATTTCCCCCACTCCTCTCAAATAAATTGGCCTGTTATAGTTTCTAACTCACTCTTCGTTAAATTCTAGAAGGCCATGGTTCATATCTTGAAACGTTTGTATTTACATTAAAACTTAAATTTAATATTCGTTCAAGATAAATGCTAATTTAAAACCTATTTTTTTAATTAAGTAGTAATACCGAAAATTATTAAATTTGGAAATTAGTCTTTTGTAACCAGAATTATAACCCACTGAAACCTATTTATATTATTATTGTTAACTGTACTTCTACTGACATTGATTTTAAAAATTCTGAAAAACGTACCACAAACAATCAACCGTACAAGTGCATTTTTGTTACGCGTCATAACCGAACCCACTTACCATTACCGTAAATCGAGGTGAATAGGATCATTTTTAAAGTTTGATAAGCTACAACTTTTTTATTAAAAGAGATTAAAAAACTTAACTTTTGGTCACAGAATGAGGCTAACATAGTATTACTGGCCTATATTTTGAATTTCACCTAAAATTCAACCCAATACAAATATTTTTTTTTTATTTTCAGGAGAATAGGATCGCCTATACTATATTTCATGTAAACTTTTAATGCTTTGACGTTTTTCTTGTCAAAGGCGTTGGCTAACATATGATTTAAAATTTCCTTATATCTGAAAACGGCTTGGCTAGATTCATGAGAGATGGATATATAACTGACTGTATATTTACGTGTACACGATAAAGATACACACTGAACAGTGTTGCCATAGAATTTTTTTCAATCGTAACAGAATTACTTAAAAACCGTAACAGGTTTTTTAAAATAGTAACAGCATTCTAGAAATTAAAAAAGTAACAGATTTTCTAAAATATTAACAGCGTTTTAGTAGGCATAGGTGGGCTTGATTTTTGGATATGCACTACCCAAATTAAAAATTATTTCTAAAACAAAAAAGGTCGCCGATGTAATGGCATAAGCTAATCAGATGAAAAAACGATAAAACTCCCCCTCTTGTGCAAACTGATTTCTAAAAAAAGAAGAAGGTCCTCATCGTCCTCTTTAAAGGCTGACGTCCCTAAAATCACGACGACTCAAAAAACGTAACAGATTGCTAAAAGGCGTAGCAGATCCTTTCAAAATGTGACAGATCGGCAACACTGACAGTGAACACTCCAATCTGTTGCCCTTTAATCAACAATAAAAATCAAACCCGTCAAAAGATTATTCTTAACAGAACCTGATATCGATGCATTTAGTATGTGTATCTCTTTCTAACGCTTCGACCCTCGCATATCTCTTTCGGTACTTCCGCAATCGGCGTGTTTCCTTTGAGTTCTTTCAATTAAACAGATCCGCATCGCGCGCTCGGCACCGCATCCGTTCACTCTATTTTAGTTTTGATTGTTCACATGTTGAATAAGTGCAGTATCATTGCTGTTGTTGGTATTTTTAGACATGATATTGCTATTATTTTGTAGTCCCAGATTATTTGGTAATTACCTATTACAGGAACAGCATGACAAAATTGATAAATTTTCTTAGAAGAATATATTTTGCGTCATATATTACGAATCTAAACTAGTTTTATAAGGGTTGGTTGTTATAATTAATCTTAGTTTGGTTTATTAGCTTAGCTGTATATATGTTCTACCTCGACATGTTGCATTTGTCAGTCAATGCACTTTTGAACCCATTTATTCCACTGATCCTATTCACCCCGCATTACGGTATCATAAAATGTGCATATCATTTCTCGTTTTTTCAAAGCAAACAATTAAACAATTCTTTTTTATAAGCCAGCGTCATGGGGTAAGCGTTACTTAAAACGACAATATTAGTGAATAACTGTATAATAAGAAAGACGACCGGGTATTTCCAAGAATGTCCGCTATTTAAACGATGAGGGGGTCATTCAAATACGATATTTATTTATTATTCCAAAAAAAAACATTTATTTATGTGGGATGCTACTACATACATACCTAAATACATCTTAAATAATAAATAAAATATAATTTAAAGAATGTGAAGTCACTGTAAAAATATTTAAAACTAAAATTAATGATATCAGAAAAGCAAAAAACAAAATAAAATTAATAAACATTGCTTAGCTTCTATTTTAAAATACTTTTATTAAAATTATATTTAAAAAAAATATTAAAGGAAAATGATTATTTCGATATTTTTCATATTTGGATTTTAGCTTTCCCTTTTTTTAAATTTTATTTATTTTTAAACCATTTTATATTGAATAATTTTTGGAATATTTCAGTGTAAAATTTAATTCCTAATAATAAATGGAGCTCTGACTTGCTCTAAACACTGTTCATTTGATCTTAAGAAAGAAACTACACTCAAAATATCAAGAAGTGTTCTCAAAAGAATGAAATATTAGGTATTGTCAGAGGCTTTGCAAAGATCAAGAGCACATTCTTGGCATATATTGTTGGGTGTTAAATTGTAGGCGAGTGGAACGTGTAGCTTAGATGGTTTGAAATTTCGTTATATTTTATTTAATTTGTTGAACGCTATCTATTTATTGAAACGCCAAAAATTGTTAATGGTTTTATTAAAGCGAATCAAAGGAAATCAATTTATAATTGCAATATGGGGAATAACACACAAATCTTACGAAATAAAAATAGGATTATCAAAATCAGTAAATGTAGGGGGGGTTTCTTTAAAAGAGTTGTCCTCTTAAAACTCATTTACAAGGTTATTTCAAAAAAATTAGTCAAGAAAAACAATTTCCGCTTTACAGTCAACTCAGGCCAACAAAGTAATAAACAATTCAACTCCTTGAAGAAACAATACAAAGAACGCTTACACATTGGCTGGAAAATTTTATGGTTCTGAGGTTGTATTTTACATCATTAAGAGAGATTGAAACTTGAGTTACTAAACGGACAGAGGTTACCCTTACACTTGAATACTTTAACAACTTCCACTCAGTAAGTGTTCTTTTAAGTTTTTATAGTATTTTCTAACCCCTATCATAATATATAAGGGTTCATTTTTGTTGTGTCACACTCCTTGTTAAAATGGAACCCTTTCTTCAACCAATTACAACCAATTTTTTTATTAACATTTATATACTGACTTCTCCTACAAAACTAGCAATATAAGCGTTCTAATTCTACACACCACGGCGAAGTTTTAGTTCAGTTATCCATCCTTAGGGATGTCAAAATCCATATCCGACAATATCATAAGCCATATGAAATTCTGAAACTAAATCAATAGCTGAAGAGTATATTTCACTTGATTATCAATACCAATTGCCATTTAGATTTTAAAAAATGTTTTGAATTTAAATGCGAAGTAAAGGTAGGTACGCGTCCGACAGTTGCAATGGGCGACCGAGGCCATTTTTTATACACGGTTTAGACGCTCGCGACACCACTTTCCTATCTAAAAAGTGTATAAAGAATGGTCTGCTGGGTCTTGGTCGCTTATCGCAATTATCGGAAACCTACTTTACTACTTTAGAAACTATCGTTTACTATAATTTTAAAAAATCTAAGATAGTAATATAGACTAAATTAATATCAAGCGGTCTGTAATTATTATTTAGTTGTTGTTTATCGCCTGACTTAAGGATTCATTCCTTGAGGCACTTCACCTATTTTTAGACAATGATTGATTATGATACAGCACTTAATGCACATTTACAGGTTGTCTTGTCACATCAATATCATTCATTCCTGGAGCCATTGAACAATCCGTTTTATCGAATATTTCTTCTATAGGCTTAAACAGGCATTCGATAAAAATATGTGGACCTTTATGTATACTATATTTCACGTAAACCTTAAATGGTTTGACGTATCTCTTGTCAAACGCGTTGGTCAACATGTGATTCAAAAATTCCCTAATTCCGAAAACAGCTTTTCCTCGCGAACATTGGCTATTTTGATTGTTCACAAGTGCAGTGTTGTGTGTTTAAAGGTTGGAGACAATGCCGTTTCTTGAACGGCAGTAGAGTTTTGAACTTACATTGTTTCTATTTGTTTTGAATCACTAAGTTTCAACTGCTAAGCATCTCCAGTCGTCTTCAGGTCAATTCACCTTTTTTGTATTTTTAGAGATCATTTTGCTATTATTTTGTAGACTCAGACTTTCTGGTTATAAACTGTTGGACTGTGTTATTTGTAAAGTGTTCTTTTTATGAAAAAGTAAGTAAATATATTGTTTATTTGGTAATTAACTATTACAGGAACACCATGACAAAATTGAAAAATCTTGATAGAAGAATATATTTTGGTTCATATATTACGAATCTAAACTATTTTATAAGGCGGGTTGTTATAATTAATCTTGGTTTGGTTTATTAGCATAGCCGTATATGTGGCATAATGCAAACATTTTTATTGTGTAAAAAAGGACGCGGTTATCAATTTGATATGTGTTCATATTGGTCATTATTTTATTTAAAACATTCATACATAAGTAATATAATTTATTTTATAAGAATTTTCTAATAATTCTAAATTTACTAATTATAAATCCTAATTTCCTAAATGTGAGATTGCCGTTTGGCTCAATACAACGATCGATTTGTCTTCCAATTTTGGCGACAGCCCTTTTATCAACCGATCTTCTCCTTATCCTACCAAATGCAACCTGTATGCGTTCTTCCATGGTATCTACGTCATTTTTATAAATAACATTTTTACACAATTAATATTGTGATTCGTTGCCAGGACCGGACTGACAAGAAGTGTGAAAAATATGAATTTAAAAAAATAAGCAAGGACAATTCATCATTATGAGAAAATAATATTGCCATTACATTTTGAGGGTACAAGGGTTTAAAAATCGGTTAAAGAAAATCCAGGTCCGTATTTAAAAAAGTAAAGTTGGTGATGGCCGCATGGAGACGAAACGACGGATCTTTAGTATAGTAACGTCGTTTTGTAGAGAAGACAAAGTGGCAATGACAAAGCGTCATTTATTTTCAAATAGCTAGTCAAATGAGCTCAGAAAAAAATAAAAACGATTTTGCAAAATTCCGGTTTTTTTCGAATAAAATCGGAAATATTCGGAATTTGAAAACTTTTAAAGCGGCATTATAATCAGCACCGAATTGCACAACTTTGCCCCCATTTAACCGTTTCTCTAACTCCTATGGTTTCCGAGATTCCGATGCTGGTATGTCGAATTTGTAACACCCTGTATATATACAGCGTGATCAGTTAAGGGTACGGAGCGGCCATATCTCAGAAACTACTGGGCATAGAAATTCAGGAAAAAAAAATAAAAACTACAGTGGCCATGAGAAAATCCTGGAAAATAATTTTTAAGTTCCGCGTTTTGCCGCAAGAGTGCGTAATTGAGAAGTAAATTTTAAAATTTTTCATATCTCCGAAAATCCCACATTAAGGTATATCTTTGATCACACCATTAAAACGCTTAGACAATTATCCATCATTTTGGTCCTATGCTCATCGGCGTACCGACTTTAATAAGAGGGGGTGTTGAAAGTGTAATCATTTAAATCGCTGTAACTTATAAATAACTTATCCGATTTTAGCAAACTAAAGACTGGTTGGAAGAGAAATGTATGCACTTTCACCAATCGTATTTAGTTGTCCATAATATTTCTCAAAAAAAAAAGCTAGAGGGCGCAATTTGTAATGATAACACATTTTTTGATTTTCCTCTAAAAAAATAAATTATATGGTATAATTATGATACCATAATCGAAAAGTAGATGAAATTTGCTAAAAAAAATATTAAAACCTCCGTTCGTTTCAGCATTGTCGCCAATAGAATAATTTTTAAAACTTTAAATGAAGAAGCGAGTGGGACGCCACTGATATTTTTTCATGTCGATATTATTTCTGATTAGCCTGGTCAATTCTGCATAAAAATGATTTCTTGCGTTTTTCTTCTCAGCACACCGTTCTTAATTAAAATAATTAAATTAGCTCTACTATTTATTATTATTAACATTCATAATGAAAAATTTTGTTTTATAAAAATTGGTGGAAATGACCACCTTCACTTAATAGGCATGCATACAGCTAATTTAATTTAATTATTTTAATTAAGAACGGTGTCTCTGAGGAGAAAAACGCAAGAGATCATTTTTATGCAGAATTGACGAAGCTAATCAGAAATAATATCCACATGGAACAATATCAGTGGTGTCCCACTCGCTTCTTCATTTAAACTTTTAAAAATTATTCCATTGGCGATAACGCTGAAACGAACGGAGATATCGAGCTGCGGTTTAAATATTTTTTCTAGCAAATTTAATCTACTTTTCGATTATGGTATCATAATTATACCGTATGATTTATTTTTTCAGAGTAAAATCAAAAAATGGTTTATCATTACAAATCGCGCCCTCTAGCTTTTTTTTTTGAGAACTATTATGGACAACTAAATACGATTGGTGAAAGTGCATACATTTCTCTTCCAGCTAGTCTTTAGTTTACTAAAATCGGATAAGTCGTTTATACAGCGATTTAAATAATTACACTTTCAACACCCAATTTTATTAAAGTCGGTACGCCGATGAGCATAGGACCAAAATGATGGATAATTGTCCAAGCTTTTTAATGGTGTTATCAAAGATAGACCTTAATGTGGAATTTTCGGAGATATGTAAAATTTTAAAATTTACTTCTCAATTACGCCCTCTTGCGGCAAAATGCGGAACTTAAAAATTATTTCCAGGATTTTCTCATGGCCACTTTAGTATTCATTTTTTTTTCCTGAATTTCTATTCCCAGTAGTTTCCGAGATATGGCCGCTCCGTACCCTTAACTGATCACGCTGTATATATAGATTTTTTCGACTCCAAGATCTAAAGTCAAATTGAAAAAGGTGTTTTTTTAATAAATGTTACCGTGTTTGGGATGTATTGCATCTACAAACCATAATGAATTATCCATAATACTTGACCCACGACTGCCAGTTGTATCTGTATTTTTTTTATTATAAATTGAATGTGTGCTTTAAACCAAAATATTAATACTTATGAATAAAAAAAATGTTTTTTTAAAATATTATTCTATTCCAATTCCCTTTAGTTTTTTTTTGAAATATCACAAATTTTGCTTATTTTTATTAATTCTTGTTTAGGAATCGTTTAATTAGATCTACAAATAAATTATCTTATTTTTACAGATACTTTTGAATAAACATTGAAGTCCGGTATTGACCAAACTTTAAGTTCTATAAAATTAATGTTACTAGAAAGGATGTGTGTCGGCCATCGGCCATTAGAGGCTTGCGTCAAATATAGTATATTAAGTGCTTTTATCTTGGAAAGAGGCGTAACGCTCCCTAGGATAATCTATGTCATGTAAGTGAATATTTTATAGGACAGTATGTGGACTAAGAATATTTCCAGGCAAGAAGGGAATAATTTTGTTCAGTCCAAACAACAATCTGAACTCTGCCTAACTCATCTTATAAAGTAATGATTTTTAATTGTGGTAAGTTGAAAAAAAATCTCGCTTTATTTTCTACCTCGTCGAAACTCTCTATTCTAAAATACAACGGGGGTAAAAGTTAAGGGATAAGAAAAACTAGACAGCTAAAAAATGTTACACTTGAAATGAAATCATTCAATTGAAACCAGAAGAAAATATCGCAAAAAATAGAAAACCCAGACGATCAGGTTGCAGGCCCTTAGTTCTTTTTTTACATCTAAAAAGGCGTTTTTATTTCCACTAAAAGTTAAAAAAAGGAGATTGGAAGTGGCGCCCCAAAAATATTTTTCTATTTTTGCCTGCAGCGCTATTCACCTCGAGGCACAAGACGATTGTATCGACTAGAAATTAATTATTGATTTAAATAATTTTTATACTGTAAATATTGGTAACAATTGTAAACTATACTTAAATTAAAACGATCCAACCTAGACTGCACACTGCACAGGGGCCTTTTTTTTGAATTTCCCTGTATGTTTATTAAAACCAATATAGCCATCTTGTTTATGCTTGACCGCAGAATCTAAAATTGCTATTTAAAACGCAACTTGACTTAAAAGAAACGAACTGTGGTGTAAAGTTGTGATTTTTCAATGGAGCACCCTGTATATTCAAAGTTTTTAAAATTTGAAGAATTCAGTAGGGCGTTTACGATGTCCCTGTAGAGTGCATCCTTATCTGGAACACTCTGTATATTTACAATTATTCCCTTAAATAGTGAAAAAAATTTACCACATTAAGAAATTTGCATTTATACAAAATTAGTCACCAGGATTTTGAACCCAAAATATTTTTAAAAGATTCCGCTGACCATCAATTTTTAAGCAATTAATAAAATACCTAAATGGTCTAATAAACATGCTATTTTATTCAGAAACCAATAAATTTTCTTTTCGCACTTAACGAAATAACACATTTATTATATTTTAGAAAATACACGTTTATCCTATTCTTATACCAAATAGTAGGGTAAGGCAGGGACATGTTGGTAATGACCGAGTTTCCAGCATATTATACAAACAAAAACTGATTGAGATTATTGCATATTTAGTAAGGTATTTTAGGTATTATTAACTGAAAAATTATTGTTTTTTTTTTTCGTTTGGGAAGGGGTGGAAATGTTAACATAATAAAGGACCCCGCACAAAGCTTATGGGAAATGGCTTTCAGCTAATTTTTCTGAATTTTTAGTATATTCTAGATCTTGACGTCCTAATTAAAAGTGTCCATGGTCGTAATCCAATCCTATGACTAGTTTTTAAGTTATGGCCTTTTAAAGTTGGCAACTTCTTACTTTGAGATTTTATGCATTGTCTGGAGTTTTCACTTGTTTCTTAAAAACTATCAACTTTTTTATTTTTTTTTATTGACGGAAAAGTAGGCCTTAAGTTTTCTTTCACTTATATAGAAATAAAATATGTACTGGATGTTGAATAATTTATAGGCGGATTAAATAAATACTACTATTTAAAAATTGTGAAAATCCAAAAAAAAAAAATTTACTCATTTTTTGAATTTTGAAAACAAACGGCTAGATTTTGTTTATATTTTAATATCTTGTAGCACCAAGCTGTGGATGAAAAAAAAAGGGTTTAGATTGACGTAGAATATATTGCCGGGTATTTTATTTTTCAAAAAAAATTAAAAATTCACCTGAAAACGTAATAAACGACTTTTAATTGATTCATTTAATTAAGGTTTTGAAATACTCCTTCTTGCGTGCCGTTTTGTATAATTATAATAAAGCATTCTCGTTTCTTCCCGCACTATTTTTTTTATTATAAATTATCGCACTTCTTCCATAAAAAATGTTTCAATTAAAATTTTTACTTTAATTTTTCTCTTTAAAAATAAATACCTAATTGTTTTTTGTTTTTGTTGTAAAAGTATTTTATCTACTTTCATTTAGTAATATGAAGTTTACAGCACTAGTGCTGTAATGGAAAAAAAACGGTTTTATTAAAATGTTGCTATTAAATAAAACCACACTTTTTAGAAGAATGATTTATTATTAACAATTATAAAATTAGTTACCAATTATTAATTTCTTTTCAAAAATGCGATTAGTTGAGAAAATCTGCTTATATCTTGATTTTTCTTGACTGAAATCATAGTTCTCAACATTGAGTAGTGAGTCCATAGTGTAGATGGTTTCTGGGAGCGTTGCTTTACGGAAAAATAACCCAAAAGGATTTCTCAGACACCTCCTTTATTTTGTTAGCTTTGCGCCAATCTTCAAACTTCTGATACTCCAACTCATACCGCGCCTTCGATTTTGTCGGAACTAAACTTGAGATCGCTTCGTTTGCCGCTGCTTCTATATCAGAGGGTAAACTTCCATCAGAATCGTTCATTTTAAAAAACGCCTTTTATATTTTTGAATTTGTTTAGACAGTAACCATGCGAAACAGTAACCATGCGACAGGTAACATAAAAAACTTAATTAGTAAACTTAATAGCAGGTGCATTTTTACAGGTGCATTTTTATTTTTAAAAATGCCTCTTGCCAAATATTTTTATTTATAGATTAAAGTAGATAACATTTTATACAGAATTCTTGTTGTAAATTCATATTACTACACTCGATGTTTTATTAAACTCGGCTGACGCCTCGTTTGACAGCTTTAACATCTCGTGTTGTAATATGAATCTTTACAACATTTATATCGTAAATAACTATTATTGCATTGGCTTGTTTTTGTTGATTTAAAATAGCCCCAAAAAAAGGGAAAACGGAACAGACAAGTATATAATAGAAAAATACTATAAATTATTCATCTTTTTACTCGTTTTCCTTTAAAATTGCATTATAAATCAATAACTAAAACGATATGCGTACGAAACCTTAATCTCTATATAAAACAAGACTTTTAGAAGGAAAAGTTTAAAAACTAAACGTTTCCTACAAGACCTTTGTAATCTAAGCCAAGAATAGGTACATTATTTTAAAATGTAAATTAAGAGTTCAAGCGTGAGACGAAAAATTAGGTTGCAATTAGACTATGCCACTGCGTTTGGTCATTCATGGTGGGAGAGAAAATATACCCTTTTCTATCCTTCCTAGTAAATCCGCCCTTGGTAAAAAAAATACTCAAAAACGATGGTAAACTCTTAATCTGATTAGATCCTTACATAATAATGATGTACGAATTGTTATTTAATTTGGATATTCACTATTTTCATCAACTTAAAACAAAAAAAAAATGCTCAAGGATTCACCATGTTCCGCTCTCCACTATATTAATCCTTCTAACATCAAACAGCATGTCATTGGTACTTAACGGTTGTATTAATTTAAATGTTTAATGTTGTTTTAGGAAGTAGCTTTGAATCGTAACTTAGAATTAATATTTTATCTGCAGCCGAATATTGAAGATGACTGTTGGAAAATTTTATTTTAGGAGAACAGCTGGTCAGCACTTTTAATTCTTAATTAAAGGCGGGATACGCTTATAATTAGTTTAGATTTCCGGTAAACTTTTAAAGAAGCTAATAAAGTTAGACTAGTGTGAAATACCATGGACGTTCGAAGGGACGCACAGTGTGACGGATCGGCAATCTAGCGGGACGAAATGTTTTCCTGCATAATTCATTATTTTTTTTTACCTAATATTATTGATAGTGTATTGTATAAACATGTTTTAATAGTTATTTACGTATTAAAATCACAAGTGCAATTTTAGAGGACAAGAAACCCTTTTTAGTTCGAATAAAGTGAATATTTCAGTTTAAAAAAAAATAGTTTTTTTGTGCATTCTGATAGAATGCACAAAAAAAGTTTGTGTGGTTTATAGTTATATTGTAAATAAAATTAAGCGTTTTGTATTAAACAGTACATTTATTTTTGTTTAAATAACAAAAAAACAATCTTTATCTACTATTAGGTATTATAATGATATTGTAATGAACTAAATTAATCTGAGTCATCTGATTCAAGTTCAGAACTCTCACTACTTGAACCAGAATACAGCTGAGGTATTGAGAGCAAAGAAAGTACTTCGGTTGTAATTTTTCCGCGCGATCTCTTAGGAGGATGCCTAAAAGTAGCTAATAGAGGATCGGATGATATTAGAAGTCTATGTATTAGGTCTTCGTTAGTTTCAATACGGGAAGTCTTTCTTGTAAACTGCTCTCTATACCTTCTGCTATCCTTGTTTCTTGCCTCCTGTGCTTCTTCGGAAAGTTGACCTATTGGAAGAATACAAGAGGCAATAACAATCTTGCTATGAAACAAAATTTTATGTATACTACTGGGCATATAATACCAGGAATATTCTTTTAAATACAAAGTTCGCGTGGCTATAGCATACTCTTCAAATACATTTGCATTTAGTGAAAATCCGCAATTTATTGCTTCTAAAATCACATGAAAGCGCATAATTAACTCTAAATTTATACCCGTTATATCAGCCGTCTTTTCAGGGTTCCTAAAAAATTTTCGAGCTGTATTGCCGTCATTTGTATTACCTGCTTGCTGTGTAGGCATGTCAACCAAGATACCCATTTCTTTTTTAAACCTATCTTGTATATATTTTTTACGATTGGCAACTTTTGTTTTTATTTCAGGCCCACGAGCTTGCCAAATTTTTACTTCTAGTCTATATGCAATGTGTAACAGGCACTCCATAAATCTTATCCACGCATGTAAGGGTGATAAACCAAAAGCAGCCAATTTTAAATCAATTTCTTTTGTTGCAATTACTTCCGGTTTGTTCATGTCTTTTGGTGTGACACCACACAGAAAGCAAGTTTGTGAAGATGTATACGAAGACAGTGAGGTACAAATTTTTCCATCTATCATACTTAAAACTAACAAAGGCTTAACTATAAAAGTTTTGTTTGCAATTTGCACGTTAGTAGGAACTAACGAGGTAATTTCTTGTTCAATAGAGTTCACTTTTCTAACCACCAAATCAGTTGTTTCTTTTGCAAAAATAAACTGTATAGGTCGACAATACCGCACTGAAGAAGGTGATGGGTTCTGCCAGATGACTTGTTTGAAGTCATCTTTAATACAATAAACTTGAAGCGGTACCATTGATATGCTGAATAAATTTTCATCAGTTTGACCTTCAGCTGCAAATTTTTGTTTATAACGGGTTTGCTGGGCTCCATCACAGCCCCATTTAAAAATAATATTAAACTCGGTAATACTTTCTTCAACCACTTCAAACACTTCTTCTTGTGCTGCACATAATCTTAAGATGGTGTGGTCTATTAGCGACTGTAGAGGAATTTCTGCTGAAGTTTCAGTTACGTTGATATTGGTAGGGTAGCAGTTCTTCTTTGCTTCTTTAATTGCATAATACGATGGGAACAGCTTAGGACTTATTTTGTTTACCTGTCCTCTTGTCACATTATATTGGTGCGTTGACAGGTTGGCGTCGATCATTAGTGCTAGAGCTTCATCAACTGACAATGTTTTAGGATTATCTCTTCTTAACTGCCTACTTATTTTAATACGGGTGCCACGAGCGGGAGATGCTGCTGACAACTCTTTTACTATTGCTGCAGAATCTCTTTTCCCCTCTTTACGCAGCTTCATTTCAGCAGCCATGGCGAGTTCTTCGGTACTTGTGGATTTCACCAAGCTAGTAAGCTTTCTCTTTTTTGTCTTTTCCGAACTGTCTTGAAATAATTTGCGTGGTCTACCCAAAACAGAAGGTGGTTGATCCGCGGATGTAGATGGTAGCGAATGATAAATACTGTCAGGAAAAGTAATTGTTCCATTAAGCCACTGAAAATTGCTCTTTAAAAATCTGTTCCGGTTTCGATAACTTTTTTGCCACCTCAACGCCATTTGTTGGCACACACTTCTTAAAGAATTCTTTAAGTCCAAAACAACATCATCGGGAAATGTGACTTGCCCAAATTTGTTAATAACAAAGTCACACACTGCATCATAGCGCTCTGCCTGACTTTGGTCCACCCAAACTTGAAAAATTTCTTGCCGGGAAATTATAGGAGCCATTCTAAAATAAAATAAAAATTTCTCAGAGAGACGCAAGCAGACGCATTTTTTTTTTGTTTGACCATAAAGTAGAAATTCTAACTAAAAGATTAAGTACCCGCAGAAGTCCATATTCGCCCATATAAGAAACTTCTTGTCTACAAACAATTTAAGGTATACACAATTTGTTACATCTTTACAGTATTTCCCGAAATTTAATATAAATAATTTTACCACCAAAAAAACACTTACCTATAAGATTTACTAGAACACCAAATAAAACACAAATGCCAAAATATTACACCAATAAACGATCCACTTTGAAATAACTATCACGACTGACGGGCTTTTCCAAAAAGGCCTATGTAATCTATACCTGCTTCCCTTGGGTTTTACACGCAATTATGACCATGCCTCTCTACCTAACAATAAAATTAGTGCCGATTTGACCTAAATGGAATGTTTTTATGCTAATTACTTAATGACACTTAATTCCATGAACCTAAAATTTCCTACTTAAGTCCCGCTAGATTGCCAATCCGTCACACTGTGGGACGAGGGGAAGTAATCAGCGAGTGAAATATAAGTTGTAAGATGAAAATAAACACATATCACTACGTCAACGACCAAAATGCCATCGACATTTGATAAATGAAATGTTCATACTTTCACAGACTGTAACAGAAATAGTACATTATGTTTATATTGCCAACTAGGGTTTTTGTTCTCTATCCAAAATGATGATGAATGAGATTTTATATACTTACACTTGGGAAATATTTAAGCAATTTTATTTGATTTTATTTTAAAAAATCTTTTTTGAAACATATACAGGGTGGCCGTTTAGTGTGGCAAAGTACAATAGCTCCGTTACTATTTCAAATACATCAAAAATGTTGTTATAAAATTAAAATGGCAGTAAGTGAGATAGCTACAAGATAGCAACAAGAAATGTATTTTTTTAAATGGAACATACTTTTTTAATTATACTTGGAATTCTACATCTATTTTTATGACACACTATATGTCTCAATTCAATTGTTTTAAAGATATTGACATTTATCTCACTTTGACAGTTTGCTGCGTCCAAATGGTGCATCTGGTTTTAACGGTCCTATCTTAGTTTTTTATTTTCCACCCAAAACTACCAATTTAAGAGGTTATATGTTATATAATATAGTGATAATTATTAGAAGAATACATTAGTATTTTAAAGTTTCAATTATATAGGTTTAAATTATATCATCCGTAATTTTGTTATTTTCCATTAAAATTCCAAACGATGCCCGATATTATCTTCAAAATCTCCACTTAATTCTCGTGAAATTGGTTTTTATATTTAATTTATATATATAAAAAATACATTTTATTGTCATCGTCCGACACAGATACAACATGCGCAATGCGGTGAAAACGCACGGCTTGTTCGTGATGTATGATATGTACACAGTAAAACGAAGAAAATTGGAATATTTAAGTCACATTATGAGAAACGAAACCAAATATAAATTACTAAAATGCATTCTGCAAGGAAAGGTGCAGGGCAAGAGAAGCATCGGCAGGAGACAAATATCCTGGCTAAAGAACTTAAGAACCTAGTTTGAAACATCCACCACAGGACTATTCAGAGCAGCAACAAATAAAATTATCATTACTAGAATGATTGCAAACATTTGGTAATAAATAGGCACTAGAAGAAGATACGGGGTGACCCAAAAAAACGTGGCGAATATGACTTAGGTTTTTTTAAATAAAACACCCCATACATTCTATACTTTTTTGTATAATATGTTGTACGCTAAATTTAATAGTTTTTGAGATATTGACGTTTAAAATATGGCATTTTCAGACTTTTACAGGCTGTAACATTGAAACGGTTAATCATAGAGAAAAACGGTTTTCACCTGCCTATCTTAATTTTTTTTCTCTATATAAAAGTTAGAATTTCCCGCTTATCATGTTAAACCGTTAAAACCGGGTTTTTGATTTAACATGGTAAATCGGAAGTTGGTTTTTTTGGATAGAGAATTGAATACCAAGATCGGGAGGTGAAAATCATTCTTCTCTAAAATGAACCGTTCCAATGTTACAGCCCGTCAAAGTCTGAAAATGCCATATTTTAAACGTCAGTACCTCAAAAACTATTGCATTTATAACTATGACATTTACAAAATAAGCGTGGAATTTTTTGGGGAATCCGAAAATAATACAATACATAGGATGTTCCATTAAAAATATATATATATATATATATATATATCTAGTTTTTATTGTTTAGTGCATTTCAACTCCAATTGTAATTTTCTATTTTCTTTCTTAAAATTACAATAAAGACCTATTTATTTATTTTATTTATTTATTAATAATAATAAATAATTTTAAAATATGATATGATCTCTACAACTTTCGTATTTCGAATTTTTATTTAATTCTTAAGATAAATGCGAAAATAAACTTTATCGTTGACTCACCCTGTACACTATCAGTCGGAATAACAGTCTTGATAAAGGAATGACAGTAATACTGATGGTGTAAGGGCAAATTTCAAGGAATGATGGTCGGACTGATGTATATTTTCATAAGAAAAAACACTGCAGATGCGAGAATGACGAAGGATTGATATTAAGTGTCCAATTAGATCAGAAATACCTTATTATCTTAATTGATACGTCGTTAAAATTATTCTATCATTCAAATAATTTTTCCGCTGAAAATGGAAGCTTTTACCTCCGAAATATGTACGGATATACAGGCTGTCCTTGAAATGACTCTACAACGCTTCACCACAAATTCCTTAACCAAAAATAAGGCGTTACTTACTTACTTATATGCAATGTTTATACGCCATCTTTTTTTTTATAACTTCCAAATTTGAAAATGGCGTGTGATTGGTCAATAAAAGTTTGTCTTTTTGTTACCCCCCGTATAAATGACTTTAATTATTTCTCTGACATTAGCTGACTTCATGTTGAAACTTTTTTTTCTCTTATAAAATTTGAGCCAGACATGCAGTTTCTGTACAAAATAAATATTTATGATACCTTGTAATTCATCATTGCTGTTTATTCAGAACGAGAAAACATAAAAAAAAATTTAGTTTCAAATAACTACCAACTAAACTACTGGGCAATTGCTTCAGAGCAAGAAAAATTTCGCCTAAATTTAACAGTTAATATTTTCTGAACCAGATATGATATCGACCTACGGTTTTGAATGGTTGATAGATTCATCCCTTGAGAAACAATAATTGTCAATGTTGGATTTTCTTTAACTCTTAGAAAATTTTATATACAGGGTGTTAAAGAAGACGATGATTTTTGCTCCAACTCTACGTCAATTGAATCACTGGTTCATAGCAAAGAAAGTAATTTGTCAAATTTTTTAGATCTGCTATATTTTAAGAAATACCGATTTTTTTGAAAAACCTTGCTTTATTTCAACTTATTGGTAGCTAGATATCACTGTACGTTGTATCGTGCAAACTTTGCGAGTGATTGTTATACCTTATGAATAGCTTTATTATGTTCAGTAACAATAGTTGTACCTAAATGTTGATGTACAGTGGCGTACTTATAAATACCTATATGTCTATGGTTTATGAGTATAGTGTTAGAAAATTAGAAATTAATAAATACATTTTTTCCCAAAATTAAATTAAAAAAATTATCTTTATTAAAATTTTGTAAACACACTGTATCATATACCTGTAGTGCGATATAAAAAACTAAAAAATAAGAAAAAATTGACCTAATCTAGGGGCGAGTCCTTTCCAATATAAAACAATCGTGAAAAATTGTGAGATACTCATAAACCATAGACATATAGGTGTTTATAAGTACGCCACTGTACATCATTACATTTAGATACAACTATTGTGACTGAACATAATCAAGCTTTTCATAAAGTATAAGAATCACTCGCAAAGTTTGCACGATACAACGCACAGTGAGATCTAGCTACCAATAAGTTGAAATAAAGCAAGGTTTTCCAAAAAAATTGGTATTTCTTAAATATAGCACATATCAAAAATTTGACAAATTATTTTCTTTGCTATGAACCAGTGATTCAATTGACGTGGAGTGATAAAATTTAAAAATATTATTGTGAAAGTTACACGCCATTAAAATTGGAGCCAAAATCATCGTATTCTTTAACACCCTGTATATAAAATTTTCTGACAGTTAAAGAAAATCCAACATTGGCAATTGTTTCCCAAGGGATAGATCTATCAACCAGTCAAAACTGTAGGTCGATATTATATCTGGTTCAGAAAATATTAACTGATAAATTTAGGCGAAATTTTTCTTGTTCGAAAGCAATTGTCCAGCAGTTTAGTTTGATTTTTATAACAATTGTACAAAATGTTCACCGTGTTCCTGAATACATAAATTAATTCTTTTCAAAAAATTAAACTGTACTATGAGCATCGTGTTGGGCTTGTTTTTAAAATTATCTGCAGCATTGATAATTCTTTGCAATAACTCATCTTCCTTAGCGATGGGGGAAACATACACTTTTGATTTAAGAGCACCCCATAGAAAATAGTCCAGAGGCGTTAGATCTGGGGATCTTGGTGGCCAATTTACGGGTGCACCGTTACCTTTTCCGATCCATCTATTAGGATATCGTTCATTTAAAAATCTTCGTTCGTTGATACTAAATTGGGGTAGCGCCTCGTCGTGCATAAACCCCAGATCTAACACCTCTGGACTATTTTCGGTGTTTGCTCAATCAAAATCAAGTATGGTTCCCCCATCGCTATGAAAAAGAGTAATTGCAAAGAATTATCAATGCTGCAGATTATTTTAAACACAAGCCCGACATGATGCCCAAAGTACAGTTTAATTTTCTGAAAAGAATTAATTTATGTATTCAGGAACACGATGAACATTTCGAAATTATTTTATAAAAATCAAATTAGTTGGTAGTTATTTGGAATTAATTTTTTTTTTCGTGTTTTCTCGTTCTAAATAAAAAGCAATGATGAATTACAAGGTACCGTAAATAATTTGTTTTGTAGAGAAACTGCATGTCTGGTTAAAATTTTATAAGAAACAAAAAAGTTTCAACATGAAGTCAGTGTTAGAGAAATAGTTGTCATTTTTACGGGGGGTAACAAAAAGACAAACTTTTATTTACCAATCACACGACATTTTCAAATTTGCAGGTATTAAAAAAAGATGGCGCATACGTCAAAACACGCTATTAATGGTGGTCATTCTTAGTCCCAAAATTAGTGGAAATCGCTAAAGGTATTTAGAAATTATTTCGGAAAAATAATATTTATAAGATATTTATTTGAAAACTTTAGCGCCATGTAGCGGCAAAACGAAGCAACATTGCATATAGGTAAGTTTGTCTAAATTGCCCTATTTTTAGTTAACGAATTTGTGGTCAAGCATTGACGGTCATTTCGAGGATACCCTATATATTATCTGAATAAACTAGTGGAGAAAAATGTGTTCCACTTATTTGCATTTAATACCTATAACGAAATACAGAGCAATAAAACAAACTTTTTTGAAGATAACTGTATATGTATATATTGGAACACACAAAATATAATCACATTTTACCGGGTATGCGTTAAAATTTCAACATATTTTCCATAGTTATATTATAATATGGAAAAACTATATATCTATACTTAAAATATGTAACGTATTAATAAAATATTAGCCAGTTTTTACCAACCAGCACGATAATATTTACGTTAAAATTATAAAAACGAACAAATCCCGGTATTCGACCGTTAATATCTTGACATTCGCTAACTCCTGATTTTTGGTTCGCTAGAAAGAATGATATTTACCCCTGATTATGAAACATGTTTTTACCGAATGGTTTGTGTAGCTTCAGAGAAATTCGCGTTTGAAATATCATTTAGCTGGATTTTGGTGGCTGGCAAAAACTGGCTGTTCATAGAAAAACGTAAACTATATTCGAAGGCATATTTGAAAATTTAACAAACACATAAGTTTATAAAATTTATCTTACGTCTAAATAATAAATGCCATGTAGAAAAATGCATTTTCCTACATAAAAGAGGTACAAAAAATTAATAAATAAAACCGAAGTACAAAAATAATTCCGCCACATAAATTAAATGGAAGCTAAATGTTGCAATGCCGCTTCTCAATAACAACAGTCGGACCACAGTTCATAGTTCCTGCTGTTAGTTCACAACTTTTCGGTGCCTTTGATTTTATAGGGTGATGCAGTTGGAGTCAAAAAAACAGAGCTCTCAAAAAAAAAATTAAATTATCTAGCGAAAATATTTTATATTACCAAAAGGCAAATAAAATAATACTCGGGATTCACGTTGTAAATGATAAAAAACTGCTACTAAAGTCCGAACCACGCAAGTAAAGTCGACCAGCGGAATAACCTACCGGTTCACGCTATCGCAGAGTTTTTATCTGGGCCACGCAATCGTGCTCTGCGAGCCACTTGAAACACCCACGCAGCTCTCCGCTTTCTCCGTGTCCATCTTAAAAACTAAGCCGTGATTTAACTGGAGAGTTCGCTGCATTTAGTGCAGCGCGAGCTAGGTATTGGGAAGGTTGTTTGTTTTTTTTAACGCGTCTTTCTAGTTTTACGGTTAATAATATAGTGCGTGCGTGTGATTCTGTTTTTGTGTATCGCTGACAATAATAATTATTATTAACTGTGAAGGTACTATGGAAGTGGTATTTAATTATTGTAAAATATTTTTAAATATTCATATGAAGAAAAGATCGAATTGAAAGGAAAGTACCATTACCAGATATTATTATTGAAAAATCTGGTGTACCTAAGTAGAGGGAAAAGTGACACACGCAAATTTAATAGACATTTATTTAAAAAATGAATGGATTTGTGGATGTAACAATAGTAATTTGTACAACAAGAGTGGATATGATGTCCATATCGCACGAGGAAGTAAATTGAGCACGACGTCGTAGGCGGAGTGCTCAAACTTCCGAGCGCAATATGGACAATCCACTCGAGTTGTACAGTATATTTTTTCTACGACTTAACTTCCGAACTTCGTGCTAAGAATTTTAAAAAATTATTTAAATAAGGCATCTTATTAACTTGTCTTTTAAGTTGGCCATGAACTTGTGAGAACGATAATAAGAAACAATTGAACAAAAACTCATTTTGATGGCAAACCCATTGATTAAATTACACTGTAACATATTCATCGATTTAGGTAGGTTCTTATATTTATACAAACTCGCTTTAGAATATATCTATCTTTCTCACATTCCACTTTTTGCAGAATAACAGACAAAAAGCGATATATGTATTAATAAAAACCAACAATTTATTATCTCAACCAGGTAATTTGATCAATATTGTTTTACTGAAATGCACAGAAGAAAAATAGGTTTTTCGGGTTTATTTCTGCTTGCGTAAAGAATAATAACTCCGAAAGTACAACAAAATAGCTGTAGAATTCGTTTCAAACAGTTAAAAATGGATTTTGTGCATTAATATGAATTTTTAACGTTCGCTATGGTTAAATTTTTCAAAATAATCGCCAATTTACAAACTAGCAACACTGTTAACGTGGAAAGAGAAGACGAGAAGTGGCAATAGTGTAAGTAGAAATAACATAACCTTAAAAATGTTAGTAAAAAATGTTTTTTTTTCTAGAAATCTTATAATTTCGTCTGTTTTATCGGGTTATCTTTATGTTCCACCATTTAAGGAAGAATAAGCAGTTATTTTTCCATGTTTGTTGCCTATAATAAAAGTTTTAAGATCAATTGGGGTTCGATCCGGGAAAATATCCCCGTGCACAAATATTTATAATAATATATATTATATGGAAAAAAATTACCAAGGTTAGTAAGAAAACGTTCATTTGATAGGTATATAGTACATTTTATGTAAAGCTGGTAGTAATTGTCTAGAAATGAGTGGAAATAAAGATATTTTTAAAATAAGAAAGTGCGTATGTGTGCAAATCTTTAGTTCGGCAGAAAATAACAATAATTTGGTAGAAATATATTTTGTTATTATACCTTCAATTGCACCATTTCGTGTACTCTTTAGGAAAATATTGGGTATACACATAGACTCTGGGATAAATATTTTGATTTAAATTTAAAAAGAACAAAGCATATTGTTAACCTAACTTCTCTCAAATGTCAGAAAACCAATTTAAAACATGTAAATTTGGCTTGTCTGTCATTGACTACTGTGATTGGTCAGTTTCATAACCTAACTAGGATTGTTATATGATTTTGCCGCACAGTTAATTGGAATAGCCTACTTTACCCGCCACTAAAGTGTAATGGAAAAAGCAAATTTCCATGTGGGAGTAGAAAAAATATGCTTTACACTGTTTTTCCTGCTTACATTAAATGGCGCACTACCGCTTCTAAAATGTCGCAAAACATCTAGAAGAAACGTTGAAGGAGACTCAAAAGATAGGATAGACTTAATTTATAAAAAATAGTTTAAGTTTTTTTTCAAAAATTGTAGAACACCCTAAAATTTTTACCATACACTGACGTGACGTATTAGGTCCATATTGATTTTTAGGTTATTGGACATGCCGAACTTACCACCGGAAAAAATTATCAGTACTCTGCTAATAAATTGTTTCTTTATGTATTGCGAATTCTTGCCCATTTATTGTTAGCTTAAATCATTGTATATTTCCAAAACTAAGGTTAGAACTGAAAATCCGACACATGAAAAACAGTTTATGGAAGAGTCTTTCAATATTTTTAAACTGAAATAAATTGCATATCCCAATTTTGTAAAATTCAATAATAGCGGAAAGAAAAATTAATTTACTTTACATGCGTTTAGGCAGAACTTAAAATGGTAATTTTGATTGGTCCTGTTGTTTTTAATCGAGGTAGCAACATTTCCACAAAATAACTTAATGAGAGGATTATACATAAAAATATATTTTTTTAAATTTTTAAGTTATTTAGTTTTCATTTTGGTTGACAAGTATAGGGCACCGATTGACAAATGTCACTTTGAACGTTCCTGGGTGTTGTTCCCACGGCTCGCCGTCTATTTGGACCGGGGCCTTCTCCTTTAGACTTATCTGTAATATAAAAATTATGATTTAAATTCGTATAAAGAAACAAAATATTAAAGAATAGTAATTTAAGTAACAAGTTCCGAAAGAGATATTTTACGGGATGAGTAGGAACTTTCCAGGACGAGCCGTAGGCGAGAGTCCCGTAAAATCACTTTTGGATCGTGTTACGTACAATATTTTTTCTGTAGCCGTTTTGTATTTTAAAAAGGATATCGATGGATTGGCAATAATTCATAAGTAACCGCTTTAGCAGATTTAATAATCTTATGCGGAATAATTTTATTTCAGCCTTTCACTATTGATTTCAATTTTTTGGATTTTAAAAGCGAAAAACACACACCAATCTTAAGTGACAAGCGCTGTCATAATAAAATACAAAGTTCATGTTAATGCCGAAGCCGCCTACGTCCTAGATATCCAAAATTGTCCCCAAAGTAACACGAATCGTCCCGAAAGTAACACGAATCGTTCCGAAAATAACACGAATCGTCCCGAAAGTAACACGAATCGTCCCGAAAATAACACGAATCGTCCCGAAAGTAACACGAATCGTCCCGAATGTACAGAAATTGTTTCGAAATTGAAAAACATCGTCCTGAAAATAGCTACTTTCAACAGTAATATACCGATAGAGGAGGCGTCTAATCGGTAATACCGCTGTTTTTTACAAGAAATCGATTTTCTGATCATTTTCACGAAATATAATTTTTACTTATAATCTGAAGATCCCGAGAGCTTTAGCTCGAGGGTCTTATCTTTGATTATAAGTAAAAATTATATTGAGTGAAAATTTTCTTAGAAAATCTAGTTTCGAGTGAAAAACAACGGTATGAAGATAAGACGCCGCTTCTAGAGGTGTATTTTATTGGATAATTTACTGAACCCGAAATAAAAGCCGTTTGTTATATAGGAAAATATGCAAACATCATTATGATTTACTTTTAAGTTTATAAACGTGCCACAATCAAAAATTAATTAAAAATCCAAGACTAAATCAGACGCGTGGAACGTCAAAAATCAAATTCGATTATTTTCATGACGGTTGCCATAAAAACGCCAAGATTTCTTAAGCTCACATCAAAGCAAAGCACACTGGGTTTAATCTTGCATTCATTTTGTCATAAAACATTTCTTTAGAAATGTCAAAATTAAGTTAAGTTTATGCCCTAAAATCACCTCAAATACTGTTGTGTGTCACTTTTATTTTGTAGGGGTTATAATATTTATTTATTAAACTTGATTTCTTGAAATAAATTACTGTTTGTTGGACAAAAAGCTACCGAGCTTACCGAGCTAGCGGTAGGTCTTATCGGGTAAGACCACGTTACCAAGGTAGTTGCTATGAAAATTTGCGTTCTGATTGGTTCTATATATGTGAGGTAAATAATCAGTATCATTATTTTTTGTGTTAAGTGGTACTTTCGATTGAATAAATCATACCAAAAATTTTATTTTCTAGACGGCTGCATCTTTATTTACAGAAAATTCATTTCATAGACTGTATTATATTTTCCCAGTTACAAAACAGATAGAAAACTGAATTTAGTAATATAAAACGAAACAAGTTATTTATCAATTAATATAAAGAATGGCAGTATCTAGAGATACAACTAACAATACAGTAAAAAAAATATATATTTTATATTTACCTCGTATGCTTGTTTTGTTGATGGGTAATTTGATGTTGATTTGTATATAAGTTTTTAAAATATGGTGTCGTTTGTTTGTGACCGGTACCAGTGTTATGTCTTGATTGTCTAGTGACTAAGTTTTTGACCTGCTAGCCCTGATGATGGTTTTTTACCGAAACGCGTAGGCAGTAATTGTTTTTATATTATATTAAAGAAGGTGAAGGACAAGTTTGCTTTCTCATTCAGTTAGGTTAGGTTAGGTTAGGTAAGAGTGGCAGACCCTTGGTTTTGACCAAACAGTCTCACATAGTCCTGATTAGGTCCGTTGTGATACCACACGTGTTCCGTAGAACCCACCTTCATCAGATCTCTGATGGTTTGTGCGACGTAACTGCGGAAGGATTTTACCAACTCATTTAAACCAGCCACTACTGTTCAGAAATCTGCTCAGCCGTCGAAGTAAGTTGCTTAGTTCCTCCAGGCTATCGAAAGATGATTCACCCAGAGTAGTGCACCTCCTTCTTGCGAGGCCAGGGCATTCACACAGAAAATGTTGAATACTTTCTTCCTCTTCCTTATCTCTGCAACTTCTGCAGAAGTCGTTAGTGGGTATTTGCATACGTTCGGCATGTCTACCGAAGAGGCAATGTCCGGTAACAACCGCAGTAATATTTCTCCCGTCTTTTCGACTGTGTCTCAATAGCTCTGCGGTTTTCTTTTTATCGAATGTGGGCCACAGTTGCCTGGATGTACTACAGGTTGTCAACCCTGTCCATCTGTTCTGTGCAAGCTGCTCGGCCGTGAAGTCAATCTCCTCTTTGACCAATCCCAGTGGTTTGTTCACTGTATTGTCTGCTAGATCAGCTGGCATGCCTGCGCCCTCTCTTGCGACCGCATCGGCAGCCTCGTTGCCATCTATTTTGAAGTGTCCAGGAACCCAGCACAGAATAACCCGATGTTGGTTGCCAAGTGTGCATAGATTGTTGCGGCATCGCTTTACGAGCATTGATTTACATTGCTGGAACAGATTGCCTTAATCGCCGCCTGACTATCACTGAAGATGGTGATTGACGAGGCTACTCCCAAGCCAAGGTGTTCTTGCAGGATATTGACCGCCTTCTCTACTGCCAGTACTTCTGCTTGAAAAATACTACAATAGTTGGGGAGTCTATACGATTTCTGTATTTGTAAACTTTCGGAAAAGACCCCGGCTCCCACACCAACGTCCAATGATTAGGTTTTGAAATACTCCTTCTTGCGTGCCGTTTTGTATAATTATAATAAAGCATTCTCGTTTCTTCCCGCACTATTTTTTTTATTATAAATTATCGCACTTCTTCCATAAAAAATGTTTCAATTAAAATTTTTACTTTAATTTTTCTCTTTAACAATAAATACCTAATTGTTTTTTGCTTTTGTTGTAAAAGTATTTTATCTACTTTCATTTAGTAATATGAATTTTACAGCACTAGTGCTGTAATGGAAAAAAAAGGTTTTATTAAAATGTTGCTATTAAATAAAACCACACTTTTTAGAAAAATGATTTTATTATTAACAATTATAAAATTAGTTACCAATTATTAATTAAAATATATCTCATTCAGTTAACAATACAGTGATATTAATAGGTACTCTATTAAAAAGTAACTACATACATCCAATAACATATTAGTGGTGAAAATGTAATCAACGGTCCAAAGAGTTTAGCAAAGCAACCCGTAAATTACAAGTTAGAAAATTAAATTGAAACACTTATTTAAAAGGAACGAAATAAGAACTCAAAGTTTTCCTCCACTGTTATAATAATGAAAAGCTTATTTTAAGATAGAAACTCACTACATGTTTCGAATGCGGAAACATTCATCTTCAGGAGAACAAATGAAATTAAGAAGACAAGGGTAGATATCATCCCAACGGAGCATTAAGATTAAATATTAGATGAAATAAAGGTTCAATGAGTAGAAAAGGAAGAATCATTGTCAAAATATACGTAGAAATTACAGTAAGGTGTGCAGAATAAAAGGCTTAACAACCAGGTGTAAGGAAAAGAATTGTTAAGAGAAATGGAAAGTACACTGGGTAGAAATTTAATAATACATTTTGAAAAATACTATGGGTGGGGAAAAACTATGGAAAGGAAGTGTACGTAAGTGTGAGGAACAAATATGCTAAAAACATTTTAACCGACAGTTGCAGTCAGACGTTTGAATACTGAAAATGTGCGCACAATGTAACCATTTAACCTACCAAAATTTCACAATAAAATTTTATTTTATTATTATTATTATTATTAAGAGTTTATTTTCAATATTTATAATATAATAAATTTGTTTACTTATCTTCCTTAATAAACTTCTTCTTTGATCCCCTGAAGACGTGCTTGTTAGGGGCAAATCTTAATATTTTAAATTATAAATATATGAGAATATTAAAATATTTTGTTTAAATATTTGTTAATATTATATAAAAGTTAAATTGTAAATAAAAAAAAACTTTTTAATATATGTATATAAATATAAACGCAATTTTTTTGAGATATAGGTATAATTAAATTTTGAAAAATATATTATTCATAACAATATCAATTAAAACATTTCCAAAAATATTTTTAGATTATCCGTTTCCAATATCCATGCTTTTATTTCGACTTTATATTTTTTTAATGAAATATATTTTTTAATTTTTGTTGGTAAATAATCGTTTAAATAAAAACATAAATATTTGAAATTTTTTTGTCCTATGGACTTATTTATTTTAGGTTTTATGGTTATTTCATTTTTATGACGAGTATTATGATTATGGTTTTTAAATTGTATAAGATTTTTATTTTTAAATATGTATATTAAGATATTGTAAATGTAAAGTTGTCTAATGTTCATTTTCTTTGTTTCAGAATATAACTTTATTGAAGGATAAAGATAATCTTTATTAAATATAATGTTTTACGTTCAAAATTTTTTTAATGTTTCTAAAAATAGGTAGTAAACTTCTTAATTTTTTAATCAAATACTCTATGTGAAAATTCCAATTTAATTTACTGTCAAAGATTATTCCTAAATATTTTACTTGATTAACTTTTAAAATTTCAATGTCATCAGTTATTTTAATACTATTCATATTTTGTGTAACGTTATTTGGATTTAAAGTGAAAGGTAGATAATTGGTTTTATCAAAATTAATGGTTAATAAATTTTTATCAAACCAATTTTTTATTATTTTAAAATCTTTTTTAATTTTGCTATTTAAGTTATCCCAATTCGTATCTGTATAAAAAATTGCAGTATCATCTGCGAAACTATGAATTTCTCCATCACAATTCACATTAAATAAATCATTAATATAGATATTAAAAAATAATGGTCCTAAAATTGTTCCTTGGGGAACACCATATTTAATTACTTTAGGATAGCTTTTTTCTGTATCTATTTGAACATAAGTTGGTCTATCTTTTAGATAATTTTTAATTAATTCAAATTGTTTTCCTCTAAATCCAATATTTTCAATTTTTTCCAACAATAAATCATGACTAACTGTATCGAATGCTTTTGCTAAATCCAGAAAAATACAAATAGAAGGTTTTTTATTATCTAATGCATCATATATTTGTTCTGTTAAATAGCAAATAGCATTTTGTGTCGATTTATTTTTTTGAAACCCAAATTGTTTATTAGAAATAAAATTTATGCTTTCTAAATAATTTTCAATTCTTGCTTTTAAAATTTTTTCAAATACTTTGGCTAATGAAGATATTAATGTTATAGGTCTATAATTATTAATTTTATTTAAATCTCCATTTTTAAAGATAGGTTTTATAACACCAATTTTAAAAGCTTCTGGATATATACTTGTTTTAAAAATATTATTTATTAGAAATGTAAGTGGTTTTGAAATAGTAGTTTTAATAGTTTTTAATATTTCAGTAGTTATACCATCGGCACCAGGAGATTTTTTCAATTTCAAACTATCAATCATATTTTCAACTTCTTGATGATTAGTTTCTTCTAAATAAAATGAATTAATATTGTTTATGTTTTTATCTAAAGATGTGTTATTACATTTATTGATTTTATTTGCTAGTTTTTCGCCTATTTCAGAAAAATAGTCAATAAAGCTATTTGCTATACTTTTGTTGTCAGTGAGTGAGTTATTTTCTATTTTAATTTCGTTTATATTTTTATGTTTTTGATTTTTATTACATATTTTTTTTTATAGTTTTCCACATATCTTTATTAGAATTTTCACATTTATCAATTTCATGTTTATAGAAATTTGTTTTTGCCTCTTTAATTAGTTTAGTCAGTTTGTTTTTATAAATTTTATATTTATATATATGGTTAGAAATTTCGTTGTCACCCGGTATATATACAGGGTGTCCCATAACTTATGGGCCGTAGAGTAACTGGAGATACTAGAAATCAAACTAAGCCGATTATGTCATATAAGTTTTTTTTTTGATAAGTAAAATATTAATTTAATTATGTACTATGTTTTTTTATGTTTTGGGATGTTTAAAGGAAAATATCTCGAAACCCGTTAAAGATATTAAGATCAATCAAGTACACCTTTTTGACTCAAAAAATGCCCTTCTACTATACTATAACTGAAAAACACCTAATTACACAGGTAAGAAAAAAATCATAGATTTATGAAGCCCAGTGCATGCAACTAGCGCCCTCTAGTTTGAAACTTAAAAATTTCTACAAATTCTTATTTCTTGCTCATAAAAACATAATATTGCCAACTTTCAATTCGATTCATTAAACCGTTTTAAAATTATGGCTATTTTTGAGAATAAACTTTTACTTTCAACACCCTGTATCTCTAGAAGGAGTAACAGTCCGAAAAAACGTATATGACTTAATCGGCTTAGTTTGATGTCTAGTATCTCCAGTTACTCTACGGCCCATAAGTTATCGGACATCCTGTATTTCTTTTCAAAATAATGACACACCTGTTTAACAAATCTATCTCACTCACGTAATTAAGGGAATAAAAAATTGACAGCCGCAGCAATTTATAACGGCCTTGCCCACAAACATACTGCCCCTCGTAAAGCAAAAGTCGCCACGCGTCGACTAGAACTAATTTCACTTCGAATCCGACCGGTGTCGACGAAAATGGAAATAAGCGACTAGTGAATTTACCGTTTCTATTTACCAAAACCGAAAATATTTGACAGGGAATACAGAAAATGCAGTAAAGCATTCCTTTTCTTACCTCCACGACCTTAGCTTGTCCCAATCGAATGGGTGCCGAGAGCCCCACTTGCATCTGCGCTATGTGAAAAGAGGAATAAATACCCACAACCTCCAGAACGCCATCATTATGCGACTGAGTGCTTCTGCTATTATCACCGCCCAGTCCTGAAACAAGAAACCAACATTATCAAACTAATGTTGGATTGCATACAGATTTTCAACTATAAATAACTTATCAGCAAGTTTGACCGTGACATAAATGACATTGACATGCAATATTTATTTACAATCAGAGGTGCCTGATTAGTAAACTAAAAATTAAGGTAACTGAGTCTATGATTGTGACTAAATAATGCCTGTCGATGTCATTTATATCACAGTAAAACTTGTTGGATAGTTAGTTATTGTTAAAAATCTTTATACAACCCGACATAAGACAATCAAATAAAAAATGTCTATACAAGCATTTAGTAGTTTTCGTCCGTATCGTACGAGGAAGTAAAGCCGATAGGCGGAATGCTCAAACTTCTGAGCACGATGCGAACAATCCACTCGAGTGTAAAGTAGAGTCGAATAAAGTTTTACTTGGCGACTTGCTTTTTTTTATTTTTAAAACTGAATAGCTGCTAAGAATGCCCAGCTTTTTAATTAAAAAATGTACAGAAGATAAATTTTCCAGATTTAAGTTTTGAGGTGCCAAAAGTGACCCAAAGTATTGAAAAAATGAATGGGTAGGAAAAAATGATAAAAATATTTTACCATAATTTAGGACAAAACCAAAGAATCAAATGTGAAGTAAAGAATTGATTTTTATTAAATATTTGGATTTTTTTAAATCCACGAACAAAAAAATACGTCCCAACTTTTCCCAGATATTCCTTTTCATTCCAGAAAATTTCATATTTTCACTCCACCCTATTTTAGGTATCGGGTGGCCAAATAAAATTGGCCGCCGGCCACGATACACCTACAAGAAAGTTGAAATTTGAACATCGCTGCGCACGTCGTTAAAAGAGAGGACGCGACAGTGTGGCCAGATTTAAAGGAATGCCTTTAACATAAAAGTTTTTGGGGTAAATTTTGAGATTTTGAAGGAATAAAGAATTTTTGTCTAACATAAAGGATTTTGGTTTAATTTGAATTATTTTGGGTATTTCAAAAAAGGTTGGGGAAGCAGGGATATTTTTTAGAAGTCCCTGTAGATTTGAGGATAAATTTTGGGGAGCCACGGTGTTTTTTTTATAGGAAGTCATTCTTAATTTGAGAAGAAAATTTGGGGAAATTCATACGTCTTTTTTAGTATTCTTTAATCATCAAACAGAATTGAAGGAATATGAAGGGTTTTGAATTGATTTGGGTTCTATAAACATTAAACATTGGGATGCGAGCACGGTTGCTTAGTAACTATGTGACGCGAGTGACAATTCTAACCTCACATTGCCGGGTCATTGCAAAAAGCGGGACAATTTTCTTTCTGTGACTGTTGTTGTTTTTTATTTTCAGTTTGGGATCGGGTAGTTACCTATACAGGGTGATTCACGTTGAGTGGCATATTAGAAGATCTCGGAAACGAGTAAACTTATCTTTCTAAAAATTTGATAGCAGACATAATTGGCTTTGAGCTTTTAAAACATTATATTTTGACATTTTATTACTTCGGGTTATACCGGAAGTTAATGTCAACTTTGCTATTTTAAATGGAACACCCTGTATATTTTAGCATTTTTGATTACCTTATTAAAATCTAAATAACTTTTGTTAATAACAATCTATTCCTATCTCTAACCGTTTTTGAGATATGAATTATAAAAGGATTTTTTTTGTGTAAAAACGCTCTGAGAAGAAAGTTTAGTAACTCTGAAACTAATAAAAGTAAACATTTAAAATTTTGTAAGCTTTTAAGAAATATATAGATCTTTAGTTTAAATTACTTAGGTTTCACGTTTTTTATACAGGGAGTTCTTAAAATTGTGCCAATGTTTCCATTTAAATAAATGGACATAAGTCAATTTTTGCAAATGGAACACCCTATTTTTTAGCTTACTAACGTATAGAGAATTAAATTTCCTATCTAAATGCCTAATATGTTACAATCCACATTTTGAGCCGTTTTGGAATTATGAGCAATTTAAATAAAAAATTAATGCAACACTATTTTTGAAAATAGGGCTTCGACTGGAATTTTCGTTTGACTTTGAGCTTTGTTGCCAATTTGTAAAGTAGGCTTTGACCAAAATGATTTTAAAGTTGACACTTATCTTACTGTGTCATTGTTGTCATATTCTAGTTAACTTATTTAAAATTACGTTCATTCTTGGTAGTCTGAGAATAGCAAATAATAATTATTAAAATAATTTTATTAAAAAAAATCAGAAATAGCTAAGCAACGAACATAGGCACTTAATAACAAATGGTAACAAAGATCAAAGTCAAACGAAAATCCCAGTCGAAGCCTTCTTTTCAAAAATAAACATTAACACAAACAGAAATTTTTAAATTTTTAATTTAAATTGGTCATAATTCCAAAACGACTAAAAATGGGGATTGTAACATATAAGGCGTTTAGATAGGAAATTTAATTCTCTACAGGTTAGTAGCTAAAAAATAGGGTGTTCCATTTGCAAAAATTGACTAATGTACATTTATTTAAATGGAAACATGGGCTCAATTTTAAGAACTCCCTGTATAAAAAACGTGAAACCTAAGTAATTTAAACTAAATATCTATATATTACTTAAAAGCTTACAAAATTTTAAATGTTTACCTTTATTAGTTTCAGAGTTACTAAACTTTCTTCTTGGAGCGTTTTTACACAAAAAAAATCCTTTTATAATTCATATCTCAAAAACGGTTAGAGATAGGAATAGATTATTATTAACAAAAGTTATTTAGATTTTAATAAGGTAATCAAAAATGCTAAAATATACAGGGTGCTCCATTTAAAATAGAAAAGTTGACATTAACTTCCGGTATAACCGGAAGTAATAAAAACGTCAAAATATAATGTTTTAAAAGCTCAAAGTCAATTATGCCTACTATCAAATTTTTAGAAAGATAAGTTTACTCGTTTCCGAGATCTTCTAATAGGCCACTCAACGTGAATCACCCTGTATAGTGTACTGATAATAATAATTAACTAAGGGATATTTATCGACTAGGTTACGTATTTGGCATGTTGGCAGAACATGATGAACCCCCGGCGAGTTATTTACTTGTATTTATTGTTCTTGTAAAAAATGCGCCACTGCAAATCAATCCAGTAATTTCCGAGATATAGGAGGACAAACAAACGTACATACAAGAAGAATTAATAAACTCTTCATGGAGGTTATTTACAAAACATACTTACCCCACAGGTTGACACCAGCTCCCCATGAACTAATATTAAGTACGACGATAGATTCCAATTCGGGTAACGGCACGTATTTTCCATCCAAATACAACTCTAATCTTTTCTCTATGTTCTTACAATCGGCCGTTACCACTTGTTGAGTTCCAAAACATAAATACAAAAGCTAAAAAATACCTTTAATAAAATACAAGGTGTCTGTTTATGGTTTGGAGATAATGATTTTTCTTAAATGATGGACTTGCATTGTCTCTATTTGTTTTAAATCACAACGTTCCAACTGGTAAGCGTCTAACCTTAAATGAAACATTATTTAGAGACCTTTTTTGAAAAATATTTACAAAAAACAACATTTAAGTAAGGTTTAAATTATTACCTTGACATTAAGTGGCAAAAATAATTAATTTAGGCTACCGGTTGTTAAGTCTACCTGCTAACCTGCGCCGAAAGATTTGATAAATTATGACGTCATTTTTTAACTTGTAACACATATTATCATAATAAAGTTACTGGATCTTTGTCTACTCCGTGGACTACGTTGCCGTGGTTACCTTTAAATGTTTTACTAGAATACTTTAGTCATTGTCATTAAAATTATTTTAAATACCTGAAATAAACAAGTAACGAGAAAACCTGTTATCAGTGGCGGCGCCATGGAGGGGGGGGGGGGGGCAGGGGGCCACCATGAAAAGATTAGGTCAAGTATATGAGTTTCCGGGGGAAGGGGGAGATTTTTTGAAGGTGGTAATTTTGAATTAGAAAACTTCAGCTGGGGAGCCATTTTTTAGAAGTCAATTTGTATCGGGGGAATGAAAAGTTACCCCGGGACTTGCCTCTACAAGGGAAGTTAGCAGGGCCGGATCTACGTATGGGCTTAATGGGCTGCAGCCCAGGACCCCCGGGTTCCAGGGGGCCCCGTTTCCCATTAAGATTAGTAAATCAGATTAACATTATTATGGTACTGGACAAACTTAAGCAAGAAATTAAAATTTTTCTGACACGAAACACGGAAAATAATAGATTTGACAAGCAATAAACAGTTGGTAATGGGAACAAGTGTGGGAAAAATTATCATATAAACTAAAAATTTTGATTTTAATTTTTGTTCAGGCAGTTATAGCAAACAGTTGTACAAAAAATAGTGTTTGTTTTCGCCGCAAGTGTTTTTGTGAAACATTCGATTGAATTTTTAACCTCGACCTACGGTCCCGGTAAAAATTTTCTTTCAATTATGATCTCACCAAAGACTTGAAATGTGATAAGCAAATAAAATAATTTGGAGCACAAAAGTGTAGGAAAGTTATTTTATAAATTTCTTTTATTCTTTCTGTCTTGTTTAAGTTATATTTAGGTTAAGAATTAATGGCTTTAATTTTTTGTTCGCCTAAGATAAAGAAGGTACCTATATATAATGTCTTGTCTCGTTTGAAATAAAAACTTTAAGTTCTGAATGTTAAATTTTCCCGCATAGAACATTTTTTATAAAAATGCGTAATTTATATAATTTCGTTGGGCCCCCAGATATCGTTAGCGCAGGGCCTCCAAAGGTCACGGTCCGGCCCTGGAAGTTAGTTTGGACCGAGGGAAGGACAAGTTAGTTTCACAAGGGAGGTAGTTAAAACTCACTTTTCATTTGTCCAGTGTCCACCCTAAAAAATCATTGGGCCCCCCTACCCAATGCGAATTAATAACACAAAATTCTATAAGATCACTTACCTTATTAAATAACCTACTACCATAGACGTAGAACATACTATCCCTAGTGTTGTGAAAACTTAAGGCAACTTGCGCGTCCACTCCAATGCTCATATAATTGTACATGTAGTATACTTTACTTGGGATCCTTAACCCTAAGTGTCGAGTGGATGTGACTTCAACTTGCCATCTATAACAATTATAACTTAGTGGTAACTTAAAGGTGTAATTTTGGCTGGTTTGGATATTATTTACTAATTGAATCAACGCAAACGTTTAAGTGCAGTCCACACCATCATTAGGACAAAAGCACCAAGAAACAAAGGACTATTTAAAAAAATTGTAAATCAAATAATATATACCGGGTGGTCAACTAAGAATGACCGCCGGCCATATCTCAGAAACTAGTAATTGTACAGCATCCGGGTAAATTTTTTTAAGACAAAAATGTCCAAGAGAAAATGCTGGAAATAATTTTTAAGTTCCGCATTTTGCCGCAAGAGAGCGTAATTGAAAAGTAAATATTAAAATTTTACATATCTTCGAAAATTCCGCATTAAGATATATCTTTGATAACACCATTAAAAAGCTTGGACAATTATGCATTATTTTGGTCTTATGCTCATTGGCGTACCGACTTTAATAAGAGGGGGGGGGGGGGGGGGGGGGAAGCTGTTTAAAGTGTAATTAGTAAACTCGCTGTAACTTTTAAACGACTTATCCGATTTTAACAAACTAAAGACTGTTTGGAAGAGAAATGTATGCACTTTCACCAATCGCATTTAGTTGTCCATAATAGTTCTAAAAAAATGCTAGAGGTCGCAATTTGCAATAATAACACATTTTTTGATTTTACTCCGACAAAATACATCATACGGTATAATATTATGATACCATAATCGAAAAGTAGATGAAATTTGCTAGAAAAAATATTTAAACCGCAGCTCGATATCTCCGTTCGTTTCAGCGTTATCGCCAATAGAATAATTTTTAAAACTAAGCGATTATATATTTTTTAGAAAAAAAGTGGTACGCCACTGATATTTTTCCATGTGGATATTATTTCTGATTAGCTTGGTCAATTCTGCATAAAAATGGTCTCTTGCGTTTTTCTCCTCAGGCACACCGTTCTTAATTAAAATAATTCAATTAAATTAGCTTCATGCATGCCTATTAAGTGAAGGTGGTCATTGATTTTCAAAAAAATATTGTCATTATAAACGTCAAAAAAATGTCCAGTATAATTCGCTGTTGGGTACCAACGAGGAAAAAATTTCCACTAAAATTCATTCGTTGTAATCTGTCAAAAATACACGTTTTGATTGGTTAAAAATTACAGGTGTGGAATTTTCATAAAAATCTCCACCGACTCCACACATTAACGATGTAAAGCTTGACATTATGTTAACTCGGTATACGTGGCTCCGAAGTGAGTCCTACATTTAACTTTAGAAACAATATAATATTAATTATGTGTATCATCGACACCAATAAATTGGAAGATGGTATAGATTAATATTTATTTCTACACATGCGACTGCCCACCCCAAAAAAATTGTCGGTCAGACCTGCACATTTTTTTTATCTACATACCTATCCAGCAGCGACAATCTAGCTTCTTGAATATTACTCAATATTTTTGGAACGTCCAGTTCGGGATTGTTCGCTTTACCCCATCCTAACACCCTGGAAAGGTCATTGCCCGTTCCCAGTGGTATAATGGCTAACGGTGGTTCTGGCTAAAAAATTAACAACTTTAAGCTACATGTACTGGGTGATTCAATCAAAAAGGTAGCCGGCTATATCTCGGAAACTACTGGGCATAGAAACTCGGGGGAAAAAATGATAATTAAAGTGGCCATGAGAAAATCCTGGAAATAATTTTTAAGTTCCGCATTTTGCCGCAAGAGGGCGTAATTGAAAAGTAAATTTTAATATTTTACATATTTTCGAAAATTCCACATTAAGGTATATCTTTGATAACACCATTAAAAAGCTTGGACAATTATGCATAATTTTGGTCTTATGCTCATTGGCGTACCGACTTAAATAAGAGGAGGGGGGGGGGGGGGGGGCTGTTGAAAGTGTAATCATTTAAATCGCTGTAACTTATAAACGACTTATCCGATTTTAGCAAACTAAAGACTGTTTGGAAAAGAAATGTATGCACTTTCACCAATCGTATTTAGTTGTCCATAATAGTTCTCAAAAAAAATGCTAGAGGGCGCAATTTGTAATAATAACAAATTTTTTGATTTTACTCCGAAAAAATAAATCATACGGTATAATTATGATACCATGGTCGAAAAGTAGATGAAATTTGCTAGAAAAAATATCAAAACCTCAGCTCGATATCTCCGTTCGTTTTAGCGTTATCGCCAATAAAATAATTTTTAAAAGTTTAAATGAAGAAGAGAGTGGGACGCCACTGATATTTTTCCATATGGATATTATTTCTGATTAGCCTAGTCAATTCTGCATAAAAATGGTCTCTTGCGTTTTTCTCTTCAGGTACACAGTTCTTAATTAAAATAATTAAATTAAATAAGCTCTACTATTTATTATTATTAACATTCATAATGAAAAATTGTGTTTTACAAAAATTGTTGGAATGACCACCTACATTTAATAGGTATGCTTGCGCCCATTTAATTATTTTAATTAAGAACGGTGTGCCTGAGGAGAAAAATGCAGGAGACCATTTTTATGCAGAATTGACCAGTCTAATTAGAAATAACATCCACATGGAAAAATATCAGTGGCGTCCCACTTGCTTCTTCATTTAAAGTTTTAAAAATTATTCTATTGGCGTTAACGTTGAAACAAACGGAGATATCGAGCTGCGGTTTAAATATTTTTTCTAGCAAATTTCATCTTTTTTTCGATTATGGTATCATAATATACCATATGATTTGTTTTTTCAGAGTAAAATCAAAAAATGTGTTATTACAAATTGTGCCCTCTAGCATTTTCTTTGACAACTATTATGTTCAACTAAATAGGATTGGTGAAAGTGCATACATTTATCTTCCAACCAGTCTTTAGTTTGCTAAAATCGGATAAGTCGTTTATAAGTTACAGCGATTTAAATGATTACACTTTCAACAGCTTCCCCCCCTCTTATTAAAGTCGGTACGCCAATGAGCATAAGACCAAAATGATGGATAATTGTCCAAGCTTTTTAATGGTGTTATAAAAGATATACCTTAATGTGGAATTTTCGGAGATATGTAAAATTTTAAAATTTACTTTTCAATTACGCCCTCTTGCGGCAAAATGTGCAACTTAAAAATTATTTCCAGGATTTTCTCATGGGCACTTTGGTTATCATTTTTTTTTCCTGAATTTCTATGCCCAGTAGTTTCCGAGATATGGCTACTCCGTATCCTTAACTGATCACGCTGTATATAGCATGTCATCTAAAATAATAGATCCTTATGAAGTCACACTTTTTGAAACATCATGTATAAACAAAAATATTTGCCTGAAATGCGCCCCAGGATACAGGTAGAGTTTGCAAAATATCAACACCATAACTTAATTAATACTTGAGCTATAGAAGAGGGAGGTAAGGTGCAGGACCCTGTATACACATCTGTGATTATTTTCGTGAATTTTTGTGGAATTATTAAGTGTTTTAGCTGTTCCTTGACATCTCTACTTACATCCAGATCCAGTTTGTGTGACGATGTTAAAACCCATGAGATAGTTCCATCACCTCCGGCAACTAATACTCTAGCGACCTAAAATAAATCACAAAAATTATATGATAGATCTAAACTAAAACTAAAAAAATACAGCCTTTAAATCCTCCAGAGACTGGATGGTTTCGAATTGGTCGAAAAATGAAACTTTACACACTTATTAAAGTCTCACATTTTTAAATCTTTACTGCTAAAATTACGGAAAAACTTGGGGATTGCACTTTCTTATGTCACCCCCTATAAATAAATTTTAAAAAAAATACGACTAAAACTAAAACTCACGACATCTACCTATTCACCTTGGGAGCCAACAGAACACACCACTGCAATGCAGCCGGTGGCTTCCGGTCCATCAGATCTATGACTTGGGCGGGGTTGAGGTACTTCCTGAATTCTGAAAGGACCAGCGCTCCATCTGAGTTTCCTGATTTTTTATTTGCTGAAAGTAGATCAAACTCTATAAGACGTTCACTATATACAGGGTTATGATAATGAAACCGATCAGCCTTTTATATAGAATACCGCTCGCACCCATCAAATTTTTATTTAATGCAATTTAAAAAAAAAATATATTATACAGGGTGCACCACTGATATCAAATCAAATAAATATAGAGGTAAGAATTAAGAACACAAAGTCTTCCTCCACTGTTATATTAAAGAAATAATTTTTTTGCAACTTCTCTACATGTTTCGAACGCAGAAGCATTCATCTTCAATTCGAATTATTTAGAATTTTGTTTCACCAAATTATTAAGCCCCAAAATACGCAACTTTGCCTCAATTTAACCATCTTCGTATCTCTTACCGTTTTCGAGATCCCCATGCACGCACGCGAATTTGTAGCACCCTGTATAGGGCATGATTTATGAAAAATGTCTAAAATTGATTGTAGAATGTAAAATTATATTTGGTTCATTAAAAATATTAAAGTTGATCACGAAGCATTTTTATAATTCGCTAAGTGGGCGGTATTCTAAAAGGCTGATCCGTTTCTTTATCATAACCCGGACCTGTATAAAAAAGGGGAAACAATGGTTATAATAGTAATTCGAAAAAATTTACCAATAAATTTTTAAACATTTTAACGAAAATTTGGAATCAGACTCAAAATGTTGTGAAAAAAACATTTTTTTTTAATACTTTTTATCGTATCCCAAAAAAAATTACACTTCTGCAAAATTGTCAAATGCGATTTGATAGGTGTAAGACAAGTCACAAATCAAAAATTTTAAGAATCTTTTTTTTCTTCTGCATGCAGAACCTAATACAAATTAGAAAAGTTTATCTGTACTCTATGTTTTTTGCTACTGTCATTCGTGTTACAATTAAACTTGTATGGTTAGTTAATTATTGTTTAAAATTTTTATGTAACTCAGTAATAGAATAATTTGTAGCTCTCCAGTCTCTGTGAGAGAAAGCTCTGACAGACAGACGGACACCGGTATAATAATACAATAAGTATATTAGAAGAAATGCTAAAAATTATTACCTACCAACCACCACCAGCGGCAACCATTTATCCCACCCAGGATCCTTAACGCCTCTGAGTAACAAGTGCTTGTTGAGAGTCCCCTTTCTTCTGGCGACTTGAACACAAAATGGCGGCACAATCATCGACTTGAAGGGGCCGAAGTCGCAAACCTACACGGAAAGACTAAATAGTATTTGAGTTACTGACAGAAAAAAACAAATAGCGAAAATAATAATAATAAAATAGAAAAATGTTCTGAATAAAAAGGATAATGAATGTGTTATATGAACTAGAGCACTTCTCGAAGGTAATGACTAGAGCAGCGGTTTCAAAGTGGGTGATATTCCTCGCTTGTAGGCGCTGGGAGCGATAGAAGGCCAATAAAAATACTTCTAAATATGATTAAGCCCATTTTGTAAACATTGCAATAAACAGAGAGAGATCAACGCAAATTCCTGAGATCTGTGGCCTTCAGATTGGGTCTCTTTCGAGATGAATATACCTATGATGATATTTTAACTCTTTTGAGATTGGGAACTTTCAAGTCTAGGCGTGTTATTATAGATCTCTGTTTTTTACATAATGTTATCAGTGGTCGTATAGACTGTCCTGAGATACTGGGTCTTATAATCTTCAACATCGTGGAAAGGCGTGGTCGCTATATTCACACTTTTAGAATACCTTTTCACTCTACAAATTATGGGAAGAACAAATCGTTGACCAGAATTGTCAGGCAGGCAAACAAAATATTAGCAGAGCATAATATATTATGCGTTTTTAGGGGGTAAGGTCTAGGATCCAAAGACATGCACTGGGTTGTTATGTTATGTTATTTAAATATTTGTACAATTATTTATGCATGTGTGCTTTATTAAACAATTATATTTATACACTTGTGATTTAGTTATAAGAAGAGTCATATTATAAATTTTTTGTATGTAAAATTGATGTTGTATGTAAAAGGGAAAAAGGGGGACACCACCCCACCCCCCGGACCATAAATAATATATAAAATAATGCATTTTACAGTAATGCATTTTGTTTCAGCCCCAAAAAAAAAATAAAAAATGAAACAAATAGTAATTCCTTTTCCATTATTATGAATATTTACCAAAAAAATTTAAAAAACGTAAAAAATTGTGTTTTTTTATATGGTTAAGTAGGTATTTTTATTAGATAAACTGTATCAAGACCAAAACCTATTGAAAAATAATGTTTTGAGTTCTAAGTTACACAAACTGATAATATAAAAAGAACTTGTACATACTCTATATTAGTAGGTAATAATTTTGTGCTATAAAATTTAAGTAGATACCTCATCAATTTGTTTTAGACACTCAGTATGGACAGTACGTTGGCACCAGCAACACTGGAAATCTATAAGTCCTGTTTCTATGGAACATTCTTCATTGCAAATGCAGCATACTGCCCCTAAGGGTAAATTACCTAAAATAAAAATTATTTACTATTTGAAACAAATAGGTATACAGCCTAGAAAAAATGCCAAATTATGAGTTCCAACAATAACCGCTACAAAATGGCCCTTTGATAAGAAATTGCAAATTACTAAGATTTGCTACAAAAAATTATATTCAAAATTGTTCATAACCTATACTCTAAATAAAATACATCATTCCTAAAAAAAATCATGAACTTTGACATGATGTTTTATGATGTAGTAACAGAATATTAATAATTACTGTAAATATTTTTGCAGTTTTAAGTAGGTAGTAGTGTCTTAAAGATATTACCTTTGACCCAATGATGTAGATGAACTTCACTGTTGCTGCTAACTGATTTGCATTTTAATGTTTGATTAGCTTTCTTGACACATTCATTCTCGGCACAAACTCCACAACAGTCACAGTAAACTCCGATACCGTGGATCAGGAAGGTTTCACATACTGAACAATACCAGGCCTAAACAAATTTCAGGTGCAGCAAACAAAAAAAAGTCTAAGCCTAAACAACTTAACCCAAAATAAGCTACTATAAAATCAATAAACTGTCTAAATCAGTATCTATTATTAGCTATTAATTCACCGAAATTAGTAGGTACAAATACCGAAATGTTTAAAGCAGTAATTATATTTACCTTAGCTGTAATTTTAATTGGAGTCCAACTGTGATTCTTGCTATAATCTCTGACAGCAACATCGCTATCACTGGTTAGCTTTTTAAATATGTAAATGCTAACAAAACAAACTACAATAGCGCTGGTATACGTCGCAAAACTGAACGGGGGAAAAATATCTTCAAAAATCCACATTGGAGAACTGAAGATTGTTGCAACTTTGCTAAAAACGGTCATTTAGTTAATATAGTGAAAAACAATATTAAACCATGTTCACTTTAAAAGGGTTCGTTCCTTCTGTTTTATTGGAAGTCCTACAATAGCCTCAAAAGCTACACAAATTTGTAATTGTTGCTAAATTTGCAATTTAAATCAATATTTTTGCCACTCATTCTTGTTTTGTTTATTATAAATTATGATATGATATGACATTGACATTTCGACTTAGAAAAGGGTTTTAAACTTAGACAAGGTACTTCGTCTTGGGCTAAGGTTTTAAATTGAATAAAAAGAGATGACAATATAAATAGAACTGAACAGAGCAGGTCACAGTTCTGTCAAATTTACGAATTTTAATTGGTTTTGAGGACAGGGTTGGTTTGAATTCATTTTTTAAAAGTTTGTTAATAGGCCGCTTTACAGTTTGTAATTTTTCTTGACGCAAGAAAAGATTGCCCGGGAGTATGCGCAGAAGGAGGCTAGTGATCAGCTGGCGCAATTTGTATTGCTTGCGAGAAATATAAATCCAACCCTATTTTTATTGCAATTGCAAGGGCAATTCTAGGGATTTTTTGGTGATTTATGAGACACCAACCTTAATATAAAAATCCCTGACATTTGTTTATGTTCTTTCTAACCTATAGTGGGTACGTTTTGTTTTTGTTGGTTTGCTTTTGTGTCCTGTAATGATGTTATGTTAAAATGAATTCACAAAAAAGCGCAGGTAAGTCCTAACCTAATGTCTTTTTATGTTAAAGGTTGGCAAGTGGTACATCACCTACGACCTTGGCAAGTAATCGCACGCTGTAAAATGACTTGAAACTTTTTATTGCCACAATATTAATTGCTGCAAGAAAACTGGCATAAAAGAAAATTTGCAAACTGTAAAGCGGCCTAATGATGAGTTTTCTTCATAACAAGGTAGCTTCCTAATTCTATAAATCATTTTTTACCATTTAATCTTTTGCTAATATTGCAATACAGTGTTTGGTGATTCTAAACTAAACAATAAAAATGTATGACCTTTCAAACACATACAATAAAATTATGAAAATAATAAAGAGTGAGTACCTCTCTGTTTATCGAGCCATAGAGCAAAACTAGGGTATCAATGCCCACAGAAGAAAAAAGGGTTTCATGATTGCCACTGTCTGAATGTGACCAACCTTTAGAAAATAAATTATCTTAATATTTATTTCCTATAATTATAAATTTGATGAAACCACGTGCTTCGACATAATGGACCTCATGGAAATATGGAAAACACATGGTCAAGTCCTAAGGTTCTTATGAGCCTTGCATTGGCCATTGGCCTTGCCAATAATTGAGAAATAACCAAGATGGAAAAACAGTTTTCAAGGTTAAAGACAAATATCACTAAATATAATTTCAAAAGTTACCAACTGGTTACAAAATTCTAACTTTTGCTGCTTTTTATGGTCACGTTCAGGGAATTTATCGAAAAAATTTTAATTTAAATAAAAATAAAACCGGTATTGTGTGGAGAATTTTCATTTTAATTCATTTCCATTTGCCGTAATCGGTAAGTAAGTACCTATTTCAATCAGTATTAAATTAAATAAGTTCATCAGTGTTATTAACCTGTAGGAGAGATATGGACATATTTTGGGTTACATTTTTTAAATTTCTGATATTTTAGGTTCATTGAAATGGCTGCACGCAAGAAGAAACCAGGATTAAAAATTATAGTTCAAGAGGAAACATTACCTGTGTAAGTACTTAATTGTTATGTTAGTTTTTAATTCCAGGAATCGGGTTTTAACTCTATAGTAATATTCTCAATTTTTCTTATATTTTTATCACTTTATAATAATATGATAAATTACATTCTGATTTATAAAATATTGTGGTTATTTCAATCAAGTATATTAGAAGAATCTATCTGGCATTGTCTCTAATAAGTTGTATTCGGCCATAGTAGTAGGTAGTCTTATGTTTATAACTCTATTCTATCAGCTAATTCTAGAAAATTCCTTGGCACCATAAAGTTCGGGGAACTCGTAAGTGGTATGTGAGCACTAAGCAATATTTTTCTGGGTAATTACCTATTTTGTAACCGACAGTTAGAGAAGTTTAGCTTAAGAAACTAGTATGTATGTTAAATGTGAGTTTAAAGGTTAATTATTGAGAATTGTAATATAAAATTTCATTTTTTGACCATTTTTAATGTCTGCTTATTAAATTTGGTAACCAAGCCAAAATTGATCATTTTTTTAGGTACCTTTTGGGGTTGTAGATTACAAATCTGAAACAGTTTTTCCTGGAAACGCTTAGTTTCTCCCTAAAGTCCCTTTTTGTAGAGGTTAGGTTTTTGACGCATATATTTGCATTTTCCATTTGTGATTAAATTTTAAATTGAGCATTTACTAGCCACATCATTTTATATGTTAGGGTTCCTCCTGGCAACTTGGACTCTCGGACAACAATTACAATTGGAGACAAAACATTTGATGTTGAAGCAGATGATTTGGAAAAAATTGATGACTTAGGAAGGGGAGCCTATGGAGTGGTGGAAAAAATGAGACACATACCTAGTGGTACCATTATGGCAGTCAAGGTAATAAAATTATTATTTTTTTAAATATATAATGATCTGTCTTTACCACCCTTGCATATGGTTAACATCATTTGGATTTTATTAGTATTAAGATACATACAGTGTTATGTTTAAAAAGAAACAGATCAGTCTCTTTAATAAAATTTTATTTTTTTGAAATAAGATATAGGTAAGTACAGGGTATTATATACGTATCTTTATCAAGAGTTGATAAAGCTACTGTGTAACGAAACATGTTGAGTTAACAACTATTTTAATAGTGTTTTTTAAATAAAGTGGAATTTAACACATTATTAGTGTTTTCTTCATGTTTTAAGTATTTTTAACAAATAACATTAAAAACTAATAATACCTATACATCAAAAATTAAATAAATAAAATACTTAGGTACTACCTACTGTAAATTTAATTTTCTAGAATAAACTTTTTTTTAAACATTTCTTAAATTTTTTGCTAAGTTTTTAATGTCATTGGACAATGATCCTGATAGGCAAGAGCAATTTTGTGGAATAATGATATGTTTTTTAGATGAAGCTATGTTTTCATTAAATGGTCAAGAAGCTAAAGAATAGGGTGTTCCATTTGCAAAAATTGACTTAAGCACATTTTTTTAAATGGAAACATTGGCACAATTTTAAGAACTCCCTGTATAAAAAACATTAAACGGTTATGTTTTATGAGTGGCGGCTCGTGATATTTATCGTAGGGTGTGCGCAGCAGGCAAAAAGCGCCGCAGGCGAAAATTTTTCGAGGTGCCACGCCCCTTTTCACCTTTGCATCGAATTTCTTTGTGCTTTTTATCCACAAAAATAAAAAAACGCAGTTTTTAAATGGGATTTAAATTTTCTTTGTTTTAGCACCAAATTTATTTTTTATTTTTTAAAATTTTCCTTTGGAAATCGAATGTCGAAAATTTATTTATAATGTCCTCTACAGAATTTTGGTCCATAACTATATCACTTCGTGTGACACAATCCAAACTACTAGCCATTATTAATTTAAAAACAACACAAAAACATCCACAACACCGTCAATAAACTCCAAACTTAAAAACAACACAAAAACATCCACAACACCGTCAATCAACTCCAAACTTATCTAATCGCGTCAAAAACTCATAAAAAAACAATCATATTAGATTATTGAAGTGTGTATTTAGATAGCGCACGGCGACGCCCTCTCATCGGGCGATTAACCGAATATTCCCGATCAATCCGCATAAGAGAAATCGCACGAAAATCCATCCATAAGAGCGCCGAACGAATACACACTACAGCACACAGCCGGTGAGTCTGCCCACGCGCTCGGGTCGCACTTGAAGTCTTACGCCTTCGCCATTGTTATATTATACAAGTTCTTTATTTTAGTTTCCTAAATATTTTTTTAAATAAGTATAAATTTTATTTTTGCTGGTGCTTGACTTTCTTAGGCAGTGCGCGCGCACGAGCGCACTTGTTGACGAGCCGCCCCTTTTAAACCTAAGTAATTTAAACTAAAGATCTATGTATTACTTGAAAGCTTGCAAAATTTTAAATGTGTACCTTTATTGGTTTCAGACTCGGTTTCAGAGTTACTAAACTTTCTTCTCTGAGTGTTTTTACACAAAAAAAATCCTTTTATAATTCATATCTCAAAAACGATTAGAGCTAGGAATAAATTATTATTAACAAAAGTTATTTAAATTTTAATAAGGTAGTCAAAAATGCGAAAATATACAGGGTGTTCTATTTGAAATAACAAAGTTGGCATTAACTTTCGGTATAACCGGAAGTAATAAAAACGTCAAAATATAATGTTTTAAAAGCTCAAAGCCAATTATACCTGCTATAATATTTTTAGAAAGATAAGTTTACTCGCTTCCGAGATCTTCTAATAGGCCACTTAACGTAAATCACCCTGTATAGAAATACTACACAATTTTTTTGTAAAAATACACTTTATATAGGGTAACTTGGTATATTGGTTTTAAAATAACTTATTTTTTAAGAAATGCATGAAAAATAAATTTCAAATGACATGAAGTGAAAATTTACTATGTAGCATGTTACCACCTGTAGACCAGTTTTGAACTCTGTTGTTCTCATTATTACAGATTAGGTATTCATACCATACCAAACAAAAGTTTTTATACTTAACCCTATGGTATTAACGTTCTTAGCCCTTAGCGCCATCTTTTGGTAGTTCCATGCCAAAATCCCCAAAAATTATTAGTGCAAAAATATTTTCATATATAATATCACAAGAGATAAAATTTTGTCAGCAAAATTTTCGAAAGGTATGAAAGTTTGTTGCTTGGCAATTTCGCGAATGACATTTTTGACAAAATCACGAGCCGTCAGGCGAGTGATTTTGTCGAAAACGTCATGAGCGAAATTGCTTAAAAGCAACAAACTTAAATAAATCCTTGAGAACAATTTTGCTTACACAATTTTTTCTCGAGTGGTATTCGACATGACTATTTAACTAGAAAAAAGACAAAGAACAATAAAATTAGAAAACTTTTATTTAAGAATAAAACAAAAAAATTACTTATTTATTGATGTAAAAGTTACAGTTGTGATAATTAAACGTTTGTGCATTATTTGATTGATTTTGATTTGATGATATTACTTGATCTGGTGCTTTTTCTCTTAAGTTTGCAATTAATTTTAAATGATGTTCAGAGTCTAACTGCAAATAAGGCTTCAAAGAATTGGCGTGGGAATGTCCTGTTAATTTGATAATTTCTTGCTCACCAACGCCATTTTTTGCAAGGGCAGAAATAGTGGAAGAGCGATGTGAATGGTTTGTTACTTTAAATTTTTTGGTATTTACGCCGATTTTTTCTGCTGAGATTTTGGTCCATTTCGACATGCTGTTTATTCCAATAGGCATGTTTTTGTACCAAATTCCTTTTTTCCAATTTGGATGAACTGTCAAAAAGAGCCTGTCACTTGTAATTTCTGGATTGGTATTTCTTTTTTCAAATAATTTTAAAAATAGACGAATAGGACAAAGATCTTTGTTAGTGTTGTTTTTTACCAACCATTTGCTACTGGCCAAGGCTTTTGCACCTCCTTGTGTAGTCTTTGAAAATATGGGATTGTATTCGATACGTCCCGTAAATTCTTCATTTAGGTCTAATTCTTGGTGGAAATAATGTACTTTGCAGTTCACTGCTTCGTTGCCTCGCCACGCAAGTTCAAAAGAAAATAAGTGAAATATTTTTTTCTGTAGGCCGTCTGGGGTGTCTTCGTCATGAATTTTTATCATTTCCAATAATTCTTGTGTTGTAAGGGCTTTCGAACTTGTTTTTCTTTTTTCTTGGTTACCTTGAAGTTGTTTTCGTTTTAAGTTCTTTGCCAAACGGGCTGATTTAAAAAGAATGTCGGTAAATGGGTCTATTTTTATATTAAATTCTTGATAATACTTTTCTTGTAGCATCTGCGCCGTGGTATTCCATATGCTTTTGATACTTGACTCTTTGTAGTCCTCTCCATTTAGTTTTTTCATGTTGTAAGCATAATCTTCCATAATTTTTGCTAATTCTTCGGCTGGAGTATGCTTTTCAAGCTTATAATCTCTTATCAATAAGAACTGCGAAAACTGTCGCCAAATGGAAGTTTTGGAGATACGCGTATTTGGAGGTATATTCTCCGACACTGCCTTTTTAATTTCTGTAATGGATTGTATTCCAAATCTGTTTTTTTCTTCAGAAACACTCATTTTTGAACTAAAATAATTTGACGTTTGTTAACAAGAAATAATACAATGACATTTTAAATAATTAACAGAACCATGGTAACAAAACTTCTTTCAATCAAAAATAAAAATTTTGCCGCGGCAAAAATCACATGTGAATTTTGTCCAGGTAGGTGCAGGTAGTAATTTTGCCAGTAGAAGACCGGCCGTTGCTATGACATTTTGCCAGTGTAAAACACTAGTTAAATAGTCATTATAAATACTGTAAAAAATAAATAGCTGTAATTTTGCTTAGTACATATCGGAAAAAATATTTTTGGCTAGTAAATTTCCATAAAGGTTTTAAATTTACAATATCCTTCAAGAAATATTACTTACCCATGGAAATATAGCTTATATGTAGTGAAAAAAAAATTCCTACCAAGTAATTAATAAGGCTACTAACTAGCTACTTTTTTTTAGCTAATAATAGCTTTATTTATGCTATTTTTGACTTCAAATAGCTTGTAGCTGAAGCTTTTACATTATTTTGTGGAGTATTTATGAAACCACTGTAAAAAGTAGCTAGTTATTTAGCTACTTTCGGTAGCAAATTATGATGCATACCTATTGTTTGTCCCGCCTAGAAGCATTATATTATCTAACCTAGAATATAATTATTCCGAAGAGTGCAGTTTTTTAAAAATAAAGAAATCCCTACTGAAATTAGGGTGAGTGCAAACAGGGGCGGATGGGCCGGTTGGGAAACCGGGAGATTTCCCGAAGGGCCGGATGCCTTAGGACCAAAACGTGCCGGCCGGCCCTGGATGATAATATTAAAAACAACGAACAGCGGCAGGGTCGGGCCGCCCAACGGTATCATATAATGTGCTTGCGTCATGAGCATGACTGACTTACTCGAATTTCGCTAACCTAAACTAAGTACCATTGATTTTAAATGTTATATTAATAATGGGGGTCTTTCGTTTTTTTTTCTTCTCGGTCGTCTTATTTCTTTTTCTACAATACAGCTTATTATGCTGGATGAGCTTCATTGAATAACGGCAACGACATTAATAATTGTTTATGAATATCAAAATTAATAATGGAAGTTGAAGTGCCATGGTTCAATAAAAAATAAAATAATCTAATAACACAACACAAATCACAATTAACCAAAAATAAATAATAAACACTATAACACTAATCACAAAATTAAAAGAATAAAACAATAGTCGACGTAAAGTCAAGTAAGTTACGTTATTAAATGTGTGTTTAATTTTATAATTTCCAACGCCATTTTCACTTAACCTGTCTTAGATAGGTATAGGATATGATATTATGATAGATGTTTTATGCTTAAAATTCTTTGTAGAATACATAAAAAATACAGGGCGTTCTATTTAAAATACCAAAGTTCCAGTGGTGGACTGGCACTAGAAACCAGGCCGGGCGATGTTGATACCTACCCAGGTCACCTTTGCTGATATACCCTATACGCCTATTCCTTATTATTATTTTTCGATTCTGTATCACTTTCTACTTTTTTCTATGTAATCGAGTTATTAATTGAAAGAGAAATTAGAATGCGTTTCTAAAGTTTATTAATTGATGAAAGTTATTAATAGTTACAGAGTTAAAAGTTTCGTTATAGGTAACGGTTAACATACAGAGAAACTGAAAAACATATTGACCTGACCAGACATTGGTTGTTTATATTTAGGTTAGGTCCATTACTGGCACGCGGACTCTCAGTCCACTATATCGTCAAGTATCGCTTAGTATAGTCTCGTGGTTATCAATACGTAGGAATCAACTGACTGCTTTAAATTAATTTCTAAATTTTTTGCAAATAGCTCTCTTGCTTTTTAAAAGTTGATCTTATATGGCATTATAGTACCTTTGTAAAAGTTTTTTTTACATAAGTAAAAATGTAACTTAAATAAATATATTTGTACTTTTTTCGTGTTTAATAAGCTTTAGAATCTTTAGATAGAAACAGGCAGACTAAGAGTCCACGCGCCAGCATTCTAGGTATATCAATAATTGCGCGCCACTAACGAAATGTAAATGTTTCTATTCCTTTTTTAAGTTAAATACTACATTTTACTTAAGAAGTAATCTTCATATTATTTTAGTTATTCTTACTTTATGTTGTTGCATGATAACAATATTGCGATTATAGGTGATTGTGCTAATCTGTTGTTTATTTGGTTTTAAACATTGCCTTTTTTTTACATATTGGTTGATTGTTTATATTCCAACAGTATAGTTGTGCGTTTTTAAAAGATATTAAAAAAAACTTTAAATATTACAGATATTTTTACAGATTTTTTATCTTGTACTATATAGATATATTTGTACCTACTTACATCTTTTAGAAAGTTGCAGTTTTTAAAAAGGGGCGGGCCGGTGATATTGGTTTCCCGGGCCGATTTACCCCTGCCCATCCGCCCCTGAGTGCAAAACAAAAATTGATATTATTCAATTTTTTTTAGCGAATAACAGCAACAGTCAACACCCAAGAGCAGAAACGCCTTTTGATGGATCTCGACATTTCAATGCGAAGCAGCGATTGTCCGTACACCGTCCAGTTCTATGGTGCTCTGTTTAGGGAGGGGGATGTATGGATATGCATGGAGGTCATGGACACTAGCCTTGATAAGTTTTATGCCAAGGTTTATAAGAATGGGAGGAGGATACCTGAGTATGTGCTAGGTAACGAAAATGCTTTCAATAATACAAGAACAAACAGACAATGCAAGAGAAATGGATAATTGTTTCATATTTCATAGATTTTTCTTTTACATTTCTGTTTAATATTTTGTCTATACTGTTGTTTTCCGTCGGTCGTCCTTTAATCTGCCTGTCACGCGGAATATTTTCTTGCCCATAATAATTAGGTAATCCAACGATGTGTCAAAATGGCAGCTGGATGGCAAATACTGCTTTGTAATTGGTACACGTGACCATAAAAATAATGTTGCTGGTGTCACTTAACTGGTGACTCAATGCTTTTTGCCATCCAACTGCCATATTGTATCACGTGGTTTGGATTCCCTAATTAGAAGGTTGAAAGATTTTGACAATTGTGTTTTCCTGCATTACTTGGTGTGCTAAGTGAACAAATATTCCTGTTTTTGTTTATTAACTAGACTTACAATCAGAGTCTTATACCTTTCGGAATTATTGTTGGCATTTTTTTAAACAGAAATGAACAAATATATTTCCTTTTTCCGTCAGATCCTAGACGCGTTTTGTCATATCATGGTTTACCAGTAGAGCTAGGATCCAACGAAAGAAAGGATTGACTCTAAACTGCTTAATCAGTTTTTGGTGAAAGTGAAGATGTTACATGGCACGACATCTAGTGCCGTTGTTTGGCACTTTTAAAACATACCAGCACCTCTTACAAACTTATATAGAAATAAGTAAACATGTTAAGAGGAAGACGCCGGGTTAGCGCTGTCTAACGGGACTCCTGTATGCAACATCTTTTGCTGGTGGAAACATTAGGAAGTCGAGTCTGTCCTTTTTCATCGCGGTACATTTACGATTGTCTATTCAAACTCAAACTCAAAATTAGCTTTATTGTCATAAAAAAAAATTTTTTATCGACAAAGCATATTACCAAAAAAATAAAACTAAGGCAATATAAAAAAATAACAGTAACAAACAACAAATTGTAAGCACGCATTATTTGATTACACTATATAAAATTAAAACAATAATCATAGTAACAACCTTCGACACTAACATGAAAAAAGACAAAATTAAAGGTTGTCATTATAGATTTTGTTTATGGTTAACCAGCTTCCTTAAGAACCGTTCTCTGCAAGTGGCGATTGACGGGTTTCTCTCAGACACCTTCACCATCAATGCCGGTGTTCCTCAAGGGTCCATATTGTCGCCTACCCTCTTTTTACTGTATATTAACGACCTTCTAGTGAAAACCCAAAATCCAATTTATAGCTTTGCTGATGACAGCACACTTGTCTCATCTTTTACCTTGACTCCCCAAACATCCGCTGCCGACGCACATCTTCGCAGGCAGCATGAAGTATTGCGCCTCAACAATGACCTGGAAGAAATTTTGGCTTGGGGTGACAGTAACCAAGTCGAATTTAATGCTAAGAAAACACAGGCAGCAGTCTTCTCCAAAAAGGTTAACATTGCAGAACCGGATATAGTCATGGCAGGACACGCAATTCCCCTGGCACCGTCTATTAATTTGCTGGGGGTCAATCTGGGAGGTAATATGTCTTGGCATGATCACGTTGCCGTAATTGCCAGGGCAGCTGCACAGAAACTTGGTGTACTTTTCCGCACCAAAAGGTTGTACACACCTCATCAACTTTTGACACTCTAGAAAGCCCAGATTCGACCATCATTAGAATATTGCTCTCATGTCTGGAGCTCTGCACCCAAGCACACCCTTCGGCTACTGGATTCCATTCAAAGGAGAGCCGTTCGTCTGATCGGCGACCCCGAGCTGACCAAGACCCTTGATAGCCTGGAGCATCGAAGACAGGTTGGTGATTTGGCTCTCTTTTACAGATATTTCCATGGCAGGTGTTCGACTGACATTGCCGACTTGATTCCACCTAGAGCAATGCAAAACAGAAATACACGGCGAACCGCTGCCGCTCATCCGTATGTTGTTCAGCTTAGTACTCCTCGAACTTTATTGTTCAAGAACTCTTTCATCTGGAGAACGTTATCATTGTGGAATGAACTTCCTGAGGTCGTGTTTCCCAATGAATACAATCTTCAACGTTTCAAGACCAACGTTAATCGCTTTTTTCGCACTCGCACCGCTCCCAGAGCGCCTTAAAGGATTTTTCCTACAGTGCAGGTGTTTTATCATAAAAAAAAAAAAAAAAAAAAAAAGAACTCATCTACAGAATAGTATGCTTTAGCAACAAGGAACCCTTGGACCTCCCTCTTAAATTTGCCATCAAATTCAATTTGCCTAATGTTCAGCGGTAGAGAATTAAAAAGCTTTCTGCCGTTGTAGAAAATAAAGTTTTTTATTAAGGTTGAATCAGGAATTGGTAAGGCTAGAGTTATGAGTCTTACGAAACGGGTACACCGTAGCCGTGACAATTTCTGGTTTCCTCTTCACTAGGCAAACCGTTTCAAGGATAAATAGACAAGCGGCAGTTAAGATTTTATGTTTTATAAAGAGTGGTTTACATGAGTCTCGAGTTTTAGCCTAACAAAGGAACCTATTAGCTTTTTTTTGTAATAAAAAAACCTTTTTAAAACAGTAGTTAGGGCATGCGCCCCAAAAACAGATGCCGTATCTTAAGTGAGACTCAATCAAAGCAAAATAAACATCTCGAGCTATAGAATAACTTAACTCCCAAAATATAATTCTTAATGCATAACATCCGCGAGCTATCTTGTTAAGTATTTAAGTTTATAATGTGACTTTCGAATTTTAATTTTGAGTCTATGAAAAGTCCTAAAAATTTAGTCTCATTCAGACTATCAACAACCTGATCATGTATGTGAATCTCATTTATCTGACATTTAAAACTCACAATGTTTGTTTTTGAGACATTAAGGGACAATTTGTTTGCATCACACCAGTCTTTAATAGTAACAAGATCGTTTTTGATGGACTCTTCCAATAAATTATTATGTATGTGATGCCAGAGAATCGTTGTGTCGTCTGCGAATATAGTAAATTTTCCAGTAATATTTAACATTGGTAAGTCGTTAACATATATCAAAAACAGTAGAGGTCCTAACACAGAACCTTGCGGTACCCCTGAAGTTAATTCCTGTGGGGAAGACAATCTGACATTCATAGACACTGTCTGGTAACGCCCATGGCAGTCAAGTATGATTTAAACCAATCCAATGATCTACCTCTGAAGCCGTAGACTTCGAGTTTGCGCAGCAGTATGCTATGATCCACACAGTCAAAAGCCTTAGACAGATCACAAAACACTGCCGCGGCTCTCTCTCCATCATTCAGTCTCAAATACAAATCCTCAAGAAAGGCAAAGATCGCGTCGTTAGTGCTTTTGGATGAGAGAAAACCATACTGCTCCACGCTGAGTAAACTGTGTTTCTCCAAGAAGTTAATTACGCGCCCCTTAACTAGTTTTTCGACAACTTTGGCCAGTGTTGGAAGTAAAGAAATTGGCCTAAAATTACCCGGTTCTTCATTATCACCTCCTTTAAAGAGAGGTAAAACTGTCGCCAGTTTAAGACATGCAAAAGACTCGAAAAACTACCAACCAGTTGGTGACAGACATGACTACAACACGCGAGGTAGAGAGGATCTACATGTTGACTTTTTGCGAATTCAAAGATCGTGGAACGCGACGCTGCGCTATGCTCCAACCTTTTTTAATAAGCTCCCGATTTCTGTAAGAAGCCTTGAGATTACCGCTTTTAAGTCCTTTATAAAAACTACCTAAAAACCCATTCATTTTACTCTATCCAGGAATTTCTAGATCATACATTTGATGTTCCCTTGCTGCGACTGCGTGATTAATTACTTGCTCAACTTTAAACCTGTTGTAATTATATATTTAACTTTTAATGTCTTACTTGTATTGTATGTTTTTAATAACTGATTTTTACCTGTCTGTCTGCTGTGTTTCTCACTTACATTTTTAAGTGCCAAATTTTAAAAAACCTTAGAATTTTAATTGTAATTTAAATAGACCTTTACACCTACGGACGTATCTAAAATTTATCAAATTTTAAACATGAATAAAGAAATTGAATTTTAAAAAATTTGGTGAAACTAAGAAAAAATTTTATTATTGACATACAGGGTCTTATGGATTTAACGCATTATATTTAAACCCGTAAAATCTTTTATGAAAACACGACGCCGAAAAATATTTATAAATGTAGCATTGCGATAAAATTTATTATAATAATAATAAACGTCTTTTATTTGAAATAAGCAATACAATTAGGCGATATTTAGCCAATAGGGCTATTCTTACATATAACCTAAGTAAGTACAAAACATATTCAACCTAAATAAATACTAGATAAAACTAGTCTAACTATAACTATAATAGTACCTGTTATCAAGTAATAAATCAATAAATGTAAAATTAAATAACCTACCCACATATTGACGCTTGGCAAGCGCGGGAAACAATAAATATTAACAAAAAAAAATGAAATGGCAAAAGCACCATACTGCAAGAAAAACCATTGCAATGAAGACTTAGGCAGCTAAAAATTCCAATATATAAAGTTTTTACTTAGGCAGCTAAAAATTCTCAACATATAAAGTTTTTTTACTTTTATGTTAAATGACAGGACGGAGTCACGCTTAAAGTCAGGGTCAATGCTATTATACAGTTTTACAGAAATATAGGCGAAGCAACGCTGAAATATAGCAGTTTTAAATTTAGGGATTGACAACATACCTCGGGACCTAACTGAAACGTCATGCAAGTTGGACCTAAAACAAAGTTTTCTTCGCAGGTACAAACGTGTATTGGTAAGCAAAACACGATGTGTAAATGTGAACAAATGAACTTTCCGTATTTTGTCCATGGGCAGCCATTCCAAGATTTTTAAATTTGCAGATATTGAATCATATTTTCCAAGGCCAAAAACAAATGTATTACAATTCCTTTGTACCTGTTGTATTCTGCGCTTGGTAACCATGTCCAAACAAGACCCATAGATTACACTACCATAGTAGAATATTCGGAAAACAGTACATTCACACAACATTTTTCTAAGTCCATAATTAAGAAAATGTCTATTGGCATATAATGTTCAAAGTGCACAGTAAGAACGCCGTAAAAGTCCAGAAACGTGCTCAGAAAAGCGCAAGTTTGAATCAAATATTAAACCTAAATTTCGAGCAGATTCTGTGTGTGGAATTTTTTCATTGTTTACTATTGGATTAAAACCACGATCCAATAATAACATTCGCTTTTTGGCATTTCCAAAAAGCATAAAAAGAGATTTCTTTGCATTTAAAATCACGATTTATGCTATTATTGGCATCAACAGCCGCTTCTGTAAAAAAGCTCAAAAATAGTTGTATATCATCTGCATAACCCTGTTTAGAGCCAGTTAAAAGTTTGTTAAAGAGATCAAATGTATATATTAGAAACAATAACGGGCCAAGAACAGACCCCTGTGGTACTCCAGTTTTAACACATAAGTCTTTTTAAAACTTACCATTGATCAATACCTAGTTAAGCGAGTTATCCCCAAAACCAATATACTTTAATTTGGCGGCCAACACACCATGGTCTACTCTGTCAAAGGCCTTAGAAAAGTCCAACAGCACGAGCGCAGTGTTCTTCCCAGCATCAGTTGCTTTAAAAATATCATCACTAACGTTTAAAAGTGCTGAAACTGTGCTGTGATGTTGTGTTGCATAAGAAAGTCAGTAACCTGATTATGTACTATTTTCTCAAGGATCTTTAAAAGAACTGGCAATAAACTAATTGGGCGCAAATCGTAACAAGTGTTTGTTTTTATTTGAAATGTCAAGTAATATAGGTCAATAACCTGTAAATTACGACAATGTTACCTGTCATGTTCTATATTGACAATAGTGCTATAAGGAACACTTATCTTTCTTTCAGGAAAAGTTGCATTTGCCATTGTCAGCGCCCTCCACTACCTCTATTCGCAACTAAAAGTGATACACAGGGATGTAAAGCCCTCGAATATCCTGGTGAACAGACAAGGTCAAGTGAAAATGTGTGATTTTGGTATCAGCGGTTATTTGGTTGACTCGGTTGCTAAGACTATTGATGCTGGCTGCAAACCATACATGGCGGTAAGTTTTTTAGGAGTGGGCTCTTTCACTATTCTTAAGTTTGATAGTTTTTCCAGTTAAATTGTTAAGTCGTTGTTATAAAGTACTTAAGTTTTTAATATTTTTTAAAAACAGCGTTATAACAAGGTATAGTTCTACAATTTAAAATTATTATAAATTATACAGTATCCTAAGTATAGCCAGTGCAAATCAAACATACTTTTTTGTAATTGAACACCCTATATATTATATTATTATGAATTGCGCCCTCTAGCAATTTTATTACGAAGTATCGTGTGCGAACGGATACAATTGAAAGTATCTAGTTTCTCTTACAAACAAGCTTAAGTTTACTTAAATTAGATAAGTCGTTTAGAAGCTACATCTATTTAAATGATTACATTTTCAATATCAATCACTCTTATCAAGATCGGTACGCCAATCAGCCTTAAACCAAAATGATGCAGCATTGTCTAAGCTTTCTAATGATGTTACTAAAGGTATATACAGGGTGTTATGTATTTTCCCGGGTATATTTAAACCTGTAAATCTTGATATGATAACCTTCGAAGAAAAAATATTTTTAAATGCCGCTTCGCTTTAAAAAGTGAGAAAATTCACCTTTTGTGTTTTTGATCTCGGACGCCTTCACTGCCTTACCCGCGTGCGTTTGTTTTGATTTTGAACTGTCAAACTAAAATAGGAAGGTCAGTGATTTTACAATGTTGCATGACAGTGACCTACTAAATAATAGTTTACTGACCTTATGTTATTAGGTTAAATTCAAACTTTTTAGAAATTAAAATTAAACATACCTCAGCAAGAATCCTTAAAAACTGGCAAAAAAAACAACAAATTCTTTTAAATCGAATCCGCGATTCACACTTCAAAAACTAACCCTTATTTCATAACAAAAATACGTTATTTAATCAAGTCCACATTAAAGATTCTTTGTTAAACTATTTACCTCATATGGCGTCCTTACGCAAACACTTGTTTTTGTTCATATTTCTCTTTTTTCTGCAATAAAACCGACAAGACCTTTCGTTATTCCCACAACGCAAACACGTTTAAGCTGTCAATTACCTACAGTTACAAAGGACGCCGCTATAGCGCTGGCGTCGATTCAGTTAGTTAGTGATGGGCGATGTGTATCGATGGTTTTCTAAACATCGGTGTTTTTTACTGATGTTCGATGTTTGGCCATCGATAATATGAGTCACAAACAACGATGAAAGCATCGATTTTTAACCTTCGATGTTTGACACTGCGTTTTAATATTTGACGCCACCTTTTTATTTAGAAAATACTTTGTTGAGGCGGAGTTTCAGCACACCAGGGACTGGCGGAACAAAACATCGATGAACGTCGCTTATCACTAATTTAATTTACATGGTCAAAAGCATTGAGTCACCCATCAATGCGAATGCACCAAGAATGTCATCTTGGAACAAAAAATAGCTTTTTCGTGTCCTGTTTACCTATGTAAAAACGTGTTTTTATTTCGTCTAATTGTCTCCGTGAAACGTGGGGTTGTAATTTTCTCCGTGGAATAACATCTTTTTTTGAGAAAAAATGCGATCGTAAAAAGTCAAAGGAGACAAAGCTGATGATGATGCCGTATTTATTTCCTTATTTTATTATTTTAATTTAGCTAAAAAGTGAACTGGTTAAATAACAATTTATTGTTTACTAAACACAAACAGCTGATGCTGTAAGTTCGCCTAAAAACCATATGTTTTCTTTATTGAACACCTGATTTTGACAGTTTGATATTTGACAACGTTGTGACACCCATCTCTCTCCCTTGCAGGCTATGCTTCTCCCCGTATCTCTCACTATTTTACATTGAGAAGTTCATGGCTTTTATTTATTGGCGTCGGGCTGATTTTAGGGGTCCTTACCCCACTTTTTAAATGGTCGATTTAAAAAAAAAACCATGGAGTGTTTTTCTAGGAAACTCAAGGAGTCACCCATTTAAATATTGGGCAATTTCATAACACCCTGTATAATACCTTAATGTGGGGGTTTTGGGAGAAATTTAGAACTTTATTTATTAGTTTGCAATGGTGCCCTCTTGCTGCAAAATACGGAACTTAAAAATTATTTCCAGGATTTTGTCATAGCCTCTTTAATTAAGATTTTTTTTCCCTTGATTTTCTATGCCCAGTAGTTTCCGAGATATGGCCGGTGGTCAGCCTTAATGAAACACCCTGTATATACGTACGTATTAAGCATAAAGGCAAGGCACATAATCAAATTTTGAATTCTTTTTGCATCTATCAGATTTTACTTCATCAGACTTTTTTATTAAACAGTCTATTTTATTCAACAGCCCGAACGAATAGATCCTCAAGGCAACCCCTCCCAATATGACATACGATCTGATGTTTGGTCGTTAGGCATCTCTCTGATAGAAATGGCGACGGGGACCTTCCCCTATCCCCAGTGGGGAACGCCCTTTGAACAACTTAAACAAGTAGTAGCCGACGATCCTCCCCGGTTGCCGGCGAACGGACAGTTTTCTTCGGAGTTTCAAGATTTTATCATCAAATGTTTACAGAAGAAATATACTGACAGGTGAGTTATTATATTTTTCTATTAATTACAGTACTTACCTGACTAATAATTGATTCATTAACGCTATTTATAAGTTTTTTATTTAGTATTAAGCACGATTCTTACTGTATGCAATGACGACCAAGTAATATTGACATCCCATTCCGTTTTATTATAACTCATAACATACCGACAAGACTTAATATTTAAATGTCCACCAGGTTCTTCACGAGTTTATGAATGAAACCATGTATATGTTGTAATAAGCAGAGCATTCCACAAATTTTGGAATAAATAAATAATACATTTTATGTATTAAAGATTGCCACAATGCTTGAGTGTCTAGAAAACGTGGTAACGCTATCTTTTCAGGAGGACGTTTTTAGTATTGGCAATTAAAAATACGCAACAAAATTACTTAAATATAGAGATGACAGTTAACTTTAAATAATTGGCTGTTATTTAAAGATAACGAATTACTTTTATGTAGTTTAAAAAAAAATTCTGTCGCTTTGTTTGTAAACTGTTACTGTAATAACAGGGGCAACGCATATTATACCTGCTAACATGTTATTTATTTCTAGACATAACAGTGTAATAATTTGGGTCGTATTAGCCGCCGCAGACGACAGCATGCAAGCCAAAACAAGCACTATATGCCTTGCGGTATTTGTAACACATTTTTTTAAAAACGTTGCTTTTATATCGGTATTTTGTAAAGGGCTAAGGCCCATATTATCCATCTCCTGGTAACTTTAGCAGTCAGATAATTTATATGGAAACAATTGTCTCAACAATGGTTTCTTTGGAAATTATCTTACTGATAAAGTTACCAGGAGATGGATAATACGGGCCTTATTGAATTTAATAATTTAAATAAGTCAGTTAAAACACAAAAAAGCTTAAAATCATTCAAACAGGGTTTAAAAAAATATTTATTAACACAAGATAAATAAAAACGTTTCAAAAGGTCATTTAAAATTGTATTAAAAAAAATAATTATTTAAATATATTAGTAGCCATGTGCTAAATAAATCTTGTTACTACTACTACATTTACTATTGTCTACTTTTAAGGTGGAATTACAGCCAACTCCTCGAGCACGAGTTCCTAACGAAACACCGCGACCTGAACACAGACATTTCCCCTTTTATCGGAGAGATATTAGACTTGCCGATCACGAACCTCTGAGACTCGTGCGCCGTCTCCTAAGGCCAAGGTTCGTTGCCCGTTTTTGCTTCCCGTAATCCGGTTTGTATATTTTTGGTTTAGTCTTGACGAGGTACTGCAAAATTATAGCCGTATTACATATAGCCCTTAAAAATGTGTGAGATGTTACGGCCTAGTGGGCTTAAGAGAGGTCTAGCATATATATAGTTAGACTTTAAATTTTGGAACCTTGGTACTTTGAGTCATCACTTTCCCACTTGACTATACAGGGTGCTACAAATTCGTGTGCGTACAAGAAGATCTCGAAAACGGTAAGAGATACGAAGATGGTTAAATTGAGGCAAAGTCAATTTTTTTAAATGCGGACCTGGAATTTTAAATACAGTTTTAAGGATTTCTAAGCTTTAGAAATTTAATACAAGGTACAAGTTTTTGAAATCTTAATGTTTTGTCGTCCAATAACACATTTTTCAAATTACCTTTTTAATTTCATTACGGCCCTGAACATTTAGAGCCAAACTAATAACAAAATATTTCTGATTTGAAAAATTCGTAAATTTTTACTCAAAGGAGCCTGATTTGGTATTTTGTAAAAAAGAGACCCAAAGTCTCGGCCTCAACTATTTTACTGTCTGTTTATTTTTCTTACATGTTTTGCCTGAAACTAGCATCATCAGATCTTCTAAACAGTATTAAAAAATGTTTAAATTGTTTTTAAAACAAGCATATGCGCATTACATTAACATAACTAGACTAACACTCCAGTTACCATTTCTTCACTCGGGGGCATTATTTTTTTCTATTTTACAGTGTTTCGGTCTAGGTCTAAGGCAAAAACCATAGGACTAAGATATACGTTATATTAATTAAGTAAATAAAATACTAATAAAAATAGAATTACTTTTCTGCCTTAAAAACTTGCTTACTTTCTAGAGTATTGTGACGGTAAATCTTATGGAAAAAATAAACGTCCTAAACACCATAACTTCCTCTAATGTAATTTTAATATTTATGTAATCCAAAAAATAATTGCCAGGGCCGTAATAGTAAAGAAAGGATAATTTTAAATACCAGTTATTTGATGACAAAACGTTAAAAGTTTAAAAACCTTTAAATTGTATTAAATTTCCAAAGCTTAGAAGTTCTTAAAACTGCTTTAAAAATTCCAGATCCAGATTGACTTGAGGTTGGTAACAAAAGAACGAAACGTCAAATTTAAAAACTAATAACGCTATCTTGTCGAACTTCAAAGACGGAATATTTACAATTTTCTTTCACCAAATTATTAAGCCCCAAGATACGCAACTTTGCCTCAATTTAACCATCTTCGTATCTCTTACCGTTTTCGAGATCCCCTTGTACGCACACGAATTTGTAGCATCCTGTATAAGTTTTGGTACCCCTGGCAGAGAACAAAAAAAAATTTTTTTGTGAAGACTTTTTTTTAAAAAACCTTCTGAATTATTAATAAAAAATTACTTTCGACTTTCAAGTTACTGGATCTTCAAACACTTCTCTAATCTATCATAGAAATCACCGTGTAGAAGATATGAATAGTGGTCAACCCTGTATATATTTTGACACTTTTAACGACCCTAATTTGAGACTCATTCAAGCCGAAGTTGCGGTCAAGTATCCGACCCAATTAGAACATGAAAAAACTGTCCTATACATGTAAATAGTACGCATGAAATAGGTAAACTATAATTATGCGGTACCTAGCAATGCAAGTTAACTTTTAAGTTTTAAAGATAAAACCTAGTCTTTTATTATCCAAACAAAAATATGTACAAAGTCGTTTGGTTTGATTTTTATGATGTCATGTTTGGACTCTCTTTAGCATTTTATTAAATTTTAATTGGTTAATATTCTCGGAAACTGGTGAATTATATTTTTCTGTGTTATTACATTTTTTTGTCTACGAAAAGAAATAGGACAATGAATTAATCGCTTTCAATAGCGGGTGATGGCTTAAGCGCTAAGCGGGGGTTAATTTTTTAAACACCACTAATTCACATTTCGTAAAACTTCATTTTTTGGTTAAAACCTACCGGATAAGTAAAAAAGTTTTTAGGAATGAGAAACTAATATTTTCGGCCTATTTTTAAATTTTTTCATAAGAAACATGTTTCCCATTTGTGGGGCGTATGATAAAATTTTAATTGTATCATAATAAAATTAAATTCCAAATATCTCCCCGTTTGAAACGTATCACTTTCATCACTTGTTTTGTAATATAAAAACGTTTGATTGAGCGTAATTTTTTTTTGTTAACTTCATGTTGGACCACAATATATGTGTCTACTAGTCGTCCATCTTTGAAGATAAGAAAATAATTTTTTAAATACCTAGAAAAATGAAAAGTCCTTAAAACAATTATACATATAATATATACAGCCCGTACAGCGTTTTTTATTAGCTGTATTTGAAAAATCGACCCCACAGGTATGGATTTTGTAATGTTATTTTTCAGTTGTTGAAGCAACAATAAACAAAACATAGTACCACTGTAACAGGAATCAAATCCATCGAAAAACTATAAGAGTGTTGAATATTGATTAAACTCTAAACTTATTGTACACAAATATAAGGTGCGATTGGCCTGTAAATGCTTTTTTTAGCCAAAAATGGAGATCTAAATACAAATTAACAGCTAATTTATAAACATTACCACAGATTTTGACGGTGTAATTTCTCCTCTTATTATTTTTCATGGTAAATTTATATTATCTGATTCTGTATATGTACATCTGGCAAGGCGCAACTTTATTTTTAACTGACTTTAAAAAAGAAGATTTTGGTTGGGCATAGATATAATCTTAACGGTACACAGAAAAAACAAGCTAAGTTAATTTTGACGCAACTTAAGAAAACAGCGCCATCTCGTAGGAAATTTAGTTATTTTTCCAGCCTTGCACATATTTAAGGGAGAAAGAAGTTAGGTTCCTAAAATGCACTTACATGGGAATACCATGCTAAGTCGACGCGCTTCTATAATTATGTATTTAATTTATATTAGAAACATAGAGTTGCTATATATAAGAAACCAGAAAATTTGACTTGGCCTGTTTTTTTTTCGTGTAGCCTTCTTTATATATTCTAATAAACTTATACCCAAATCGAATTTAAAGATTTTACCTTGCCAAACGTGTATATAAGCAATTGTTTTGTTAGGAAACTATTGCGTTTTTATCTATTGACGGTTTTTTTATCGTTTATATTGATAGGCAGGGTGTGTACATGTTGCTCTCGGTGTAAAGTTTGTGAAAGTATTAATAATTTTTTTTTTGTAATACTTGCCATAGCCCCCCTGTGGGTGTCAACCTACAATAGAATATTCTGTATTTATAGTCTGACACACAAGTCTATAACTACAACCCCACCTGGGTCTCAATTCTTCGTTCAGACTTTCCCATGGGGATATGCCAGTTTTTCCATAAAAATGGCGGTCTCGTATTCTTCTGGAACACATTTCCTAGGTAAAGTTTCCAATAAGACCACTGGAATTCCAGTTTAACTCGAGAATTTAAAAGAAATGGGTCTTGGGGACTGCCATGGGGACATTGCGACCGGAATATTTCCCCAAGGGAATATTGGTTAAAGAATTGAGGCCCTGGGGAGACAGGGGTTAAAATACCTAGATTTAACTAAAAATATTATACGTAAATGGTAAAGAAATGTTAAATTAAGTTTTAGATTTAGATCTAAACCGTTTAGTTATATAAGAATGCTGTAATACATCAATTTATGCTTCAAATCCGTATTCTTTCAGTAGGTATAGACTCGTGTGGCGAACTAGATATATAGTCTTGCTCCAGCTAAATTGACACGCCTTATTTTACCGCCGCAAACGAAATATATGGATTATGTAAATTGTTCTGTGGATTATGCGTTTCAATTAGATTTGTAAATACTATACGTATGGTAAAAAAAATTAATCTTCTAATTCACAGCCTAAGACACATCCTAGAAAAGACTCTTAATATGCTTTGAGATTATGCGGTGGATGGACGATTTTTTTAATCTGCATCTCGTCCACTTTTAATTTTTTACAACTTGTAATCTAAACACAACATAGGTCGAGTATACTGTGACACACCCTGTGGAATCATTTCGAACTGTCCTTGTAATCTTAGTACAAAAATAGTGTCCGCCATTGTAGTTCATGAAAAAATTGTCTGTAGGATAGATTTAGGTGGTAAAGAAAAATTAGTGGTTTGACAATTGATAGTTATGCTAGAGGAACTGAAAAATTGAACCTGATACAACATTGATTATTTTTATTTAAAATGTTTTACACTCTACATTATACAACTGCCATAACTTACTAACTATCACCGGGTTGCACATAGAAAAATCGTTTTTGACCAACCTAACCATGTAATACAAATGAATACAAATGTCGGGTTGCATACAAATTTTAAATAATAAATTAACTAAACCTGGCAACTTTGACGGTGACAATTATTTTCTCGCAATCAAAGTAATGAATCGTTTAATTCTTGTTTTACTAATCAGGAAATTTTGTGAGTAAATAATGTATACCAATATCATTTATTTTACAGTTACCTGGTTAGTTCATTGTTGTTTAAAATAATTGTACAAATCAACAAAAGTGTAATCAGGGGCTGGCCAAATCCCCTTACAACTGACATAGTATTCCAGTTCTTCTAAAATATTGGCGATTTCCCACAAATACGAAGTTGGCATTGCCAGCCTCTGATTAAATTGTAGATTTTCTGTACGTTGTTAAATTAACAGAGAACGATATATATCTCTGTGCAACCCGTTGTATGTAAATTTTACTATATTTAAAAGCAACGGTGCTGCCACTTATAAGTGAAAAGCGGTTGAACTTATACAACACATTATACTTATCGCGACAAACCACCAGCACCAGTGTTGCCTTGTATAAACCTGCATAAACAGCAGGGTGAAACACCTTTGAGGTCCAATAATTTGGTGTAAGGAAATTGTAAATATTCCGAATATCTTCGGAGTTTTCCGCAAAAAACCGAACTTTTCAGTTTTGGTTTTTCATTTTTTGCGCCCTAATTTTTGACTAAGGAAAACAAAAACATATTTTTGAAGCCGTTTTTATGTTCGACAGGCTGGCGTTATTAGTTTCCAAATTCGACGTTTCGTTCTTTAGATATCACTGTCAAGTCAAATTTTTTAAATACGAACCTGGAATTTTAGAAAACTTTAGAAATTTAAAACAATTAAGTTTTTTTTTAATATTAAGGTTTTGTGATCAAATAACACATCATCAGTTTTCGACATTATTTTTTTAACAATACAAAAATTTATGGTGTTTAAGCCCGTTTATTATTCTAGTCAGAAGTCAGATTTACCATAACATTACTTAAGGAAGTAAGATAAATGTACATTCAAAATTCAATAATTCAGCAAGTAAAAAAAAGTCAGAAATTAGGACGTAAAAAATTAAAAACCAAAACTGAAAATTTCGTCTTTTCCCGATGACTTTAACTAAAAGGTATTCGGAATAATAAATTTACAGTTTCACTGCATAGGCTGGTTTTTCTATAGTCGCCGCCCAGTCTAATGTAATAGGAACAGAAATTTGGTGATGTTTAGGCATGTTTGGGGGGTTTTAAAAAATTTTCAGTATTTACGTTAACTTTTATAACCGAAGATCTGGCGACATTTTGGCGCATTTTATCAAGCTTCGTATTTTGTTGAGCTCTGTTTACAAGTGGAAAACAAACCTTTCAAAGCCTATTTAATTTTTTTTTATATTTGCCTTAAAATATAGGTAACATTTAACTTTCATACAACAATAAGCTAGCCCAACAACTTTCACTGTGACATTAATGACATTGGCAGAAAATGTCTGTCAATGTCATCGATGGATGTTACAGTAAATATTGGTTAATTATTGTTTGCAATCTTGGTGCAACCCAACATAATATACCTTTGAAGGTTGGAGACAATGATATTTCTTGAAAGATTGGACTTGCATTGTCTATTTGTTTTACATCACAACGAATGAATACTCAGTATTTACCTGAAGACGACTGGAGATACTCACCAGTTGAAACGTTGTGATATAACACAAATAAAGACAATGCAAGTCCAAAACTCTTCTATCATTCATAATATACCTTGCTACTACATGAACTGTTTTTTTTAACGGCAAAATGTTTTTGGGCGTATATTTTTATAAAATAATGTTTGCTGAAATAGTAGAGTAAGTTGAGGTTTACTGTTTAACATGAAACCATATTTTTATTGAAAAATACGAAATACATAATGCACATTAAGTTTCTTTCCTATTACACTGGTAGCAAATAAAAAACTCGACCTAAGCTGACATTTTCTTTAAAGTACTCAAGAATACAATAATATATTTTTTAGTTTTTTTCTCTATTCTTTTTTATTTTGGACAATACAGAAAATTGTATTCTTTACAAAAGCTTCTGCGTCCCCTTAAACTAAAAGAGCGCTAATTGAAATTGAAAAAAACTACAGGGCATGCGAGGGGGATTCAATTTTTTAAAAGTTGTTTAAGAGTAAAGTACTTTTATTTATGCAATTTTTAATTGTAAAAGTTATGTCCGGCCACGAAGTCTGTTCAAAAAACGAAAAAAAATACTTATTTTTTGGTCTTACCCTGTTTAGAGACTAGTTTGAATTTTTAAAAGTGCTTTATAATGTTTACTTTTAGAATACTGGTCAAATATAAAATTAGTAGTTATTTCTGATTTTTCTTAAACCATTCAAAAAAATTATGCCAAAATTCGTTTATTTTTGAAGCAATTAGGTTAAACCAAAATTAATTTTAGACCTCTTGAATTATTTAAAAAATGCCTGGTCTTCCCAATTATAAAAATTAATTTAAATAGGAAAATCTAAAAATTTGGTAAATTTGCTAAATTACAAGAGCGCGTTAAAATTATTTCTACAGTATAAGTATTTTTTCGTTTTTTGAATAAAAGGCCGTGACTCATTGTTCGTGCATAACTTTTAATTCTAAACAACTTTACAAATAAAAAGTGTATCAAGAATAAAAATAAAAGTACTTTACGCTTGAGCAACTTATAAAAAATTGAATTTCCCTCGTATGCACTGCAGTTTTTTCAATTTTAATGAGCCCTTTTTTAGTTTAAGTGGACGCAGACGCTTTTATCAAGAATAAAATGTACTATGAAATTAATAATAAAACAATTTGCCATATGGAGCCAGAGTTCTGCCGGTCGTATTTTTATACTATTATAGTGCGTTTTGTGGGGTTTCGCGACATTTTAAAAGAATATAGAAAAAAACGTATCTTTACATAACTGATAATAAATCAATGTTACTATTTATCGGGCCTAAAGACTATATGATTGGATAATATTTATCCCTATTGTAAATATATAGTGTTGGTGATAACATCACAGTATTTAACCATTTTTATTATGATTTTATAAACATAATTTCATTACTTATTTACCGGCTTAAGAAAGTGCAATAAAATATTTATAATTCCTTTTAACGTGATCCTTCCTTTTAAAAATAGATATAAATTTGGAGAATTGTAACGGCTCTAGCTATCTGATGTTATTAAAACTATATATATTGTATAAATAACTTAAAAGAGTGATCATTATCCAGAATTTTCAAAAGATTAATAGGAGACCTATAAAAACAATGAAAGTCAACCAAAATTCACACAGCTTTTCAAAATAATTACGCGTATTTATTTACAAATTATATTAATGCATACAGGGTCTTATGGAATTAACGCATATTTAAACCTGTAAATCCTGATATGACAACATTCGTGGGAAAGGTATTTTTAAATGACAATTCATCAGTGACCCGTTGGGCGAAGAAACCAAAAATTAAACCTACCTCCTCAAAAATCCAAAACCATAAAAAAAACAATAACTATCAATCCAATAGGCCATTAAAATTTTTGCCGCTACTCACTACAACAAATAAACACAAAATACAACCCTGACAAAAATTCGATATTAAAAATTATCCAAATCCGTCACGGCAAAGAACCGATGGCGAACTGGGAACTGGGGAAACAACCCTGTTTTAGGTACACTTACCCAACTTTTTAGACGGTCGGTAAAAAAAGTATAGAATGTTTCTCTAGGATACTCGAGGAGTCCCCATTTAAATACAATGAGTCAATTCCATAATACCCTCAATTCATCATTATTCAAGAGCGTAAAAGCTTTGTTTTGAGATTAATAATAATCTATTTTTTAAATGGAATAACCTATAAAATTATTTCAAATTTTAACAGCGCATTATGAACATATTAAAAAAGGGGGTTCTTCCTGTATTTTTTGATAATTTTGAAAAATATATGTATAATTAGTTTTTAAACCTGGGCAAGTTTTGGCTGAATTTTTCTAATAGGCATCTCTTATTGATGTTTGTCTTTCGTATTGCTTTAATAACAAAATATGATACAAATGGTGTACTTTATATCTTAATATTTATTTTCTTTTTGGTTTTACATTAAAAAAGTTATTGATAATAAAATCAAAAAACGAAAATGTACTGTATAAATACCGGGTCCGCCAACGAAGCGGGGACGGAAATTTAAATCATTATCGAGGAACTTATCAAAATTACTAAAGCAGCATGAGGTATGGACTTAAAAGCGGCATATTTTAAAAATATTTTACATTATACAGGGTGGGTCAAAAAAGTGTGGCGGACTAAACTTGCATTTTTTTAAACGAAACACCCTATATATTATATTATTTTCTAATTCCCTATACAATTCCACGTATATTTTGTATAAAATGTCATATGTCTAAATTCAATTGTTTTTGAGTAATTGACGTTTAAAATATGGCATTTTTTGACTTTGACAGGCTGTAACATTGGAACGGCTCATCTTAGAGAAAAATGGTTTTCACCTCCTTATCTTAGTTTTTCATTCTCTATCCAAAGAAACCAACCTCCGATTTACCATGTTAAACCAACCTCCGATTTACCATGTTAAACCAAAAAAACGGTCTTAACGGTTTAACATAGTAAATCGGAGGTTGGTTTCTTTGGATAGAGAATGAAAAACTAAGATAGGGAGGTGAAAACCATTTTTCTCTAAGATGAACCGTTCCAATGTTACAGCCTGTCAAAGTCAAAAAATGCCATATTTTAAACGCCAATTACTCAAAAACAATTGAATTTAGACATATGACATTTAATACAAAATATACGTGGAATTGTATAGGGAATTAGAAAATAATATAATATATAGGGTGTTCCATTTAAAAAAATGCAAGTTTAGTCCGCCACACTTTTTTGACCCACCCTGTATAATGTAAAATATTTTTAAAATATGCCGCTTTTAAGTCCGTACCTCATGCTGCTTTAGTAAGTTCCTCGATAATGATTTAAATTTCCGTCCCCGCTTCGTTGGCGGACCCGGTATATGGTTCAAAGATTGGTATATTTTATCGCTTTTTGGTTAAAATGAGATATTTATCAAAAAAACGAAATAGCGAATGCACCACTGGCCATAAATCATAAGGGAGCTCCATAGTTTCTTGAATTTTTTATTGTTACGTTTTTTAAATGCAAATTTTAATTTTGGAAATTTAATTTTCTTTAATATAAAGTAGTAAATATTATATCCTCGATTTTGTTTAACAATAATTGATTTTTATTAATATTCGATATCTATTATTCTTATAACAAAAATGCCCTTTTTAAATAATATAAATAGGTACAGCCGTGGTCAAAAAAAAGGCAGCCTTTTCATAGCCAAAAGCATTACGAAAAACGATTGTGTCAATTTCAATTATACAGGGTGTTATGGAATTGACGCATTATATTTAAATGGGTCACTCCTTGGGTATCCTAGAGAAACACTCCATACTTTATTTGTTTAAAACGACCGTCTATAAAGTTGGGTAAGCACCCCTACAACCAGACCGATTTCACGGACGCCCATAAGTAGAATTTAGACGAGTTAGCTTACGTCCGCGTGTCGCTAAAAGCATCTTCACAGAACGAGAACAAATAAGAGTCCAGTTTAAATAACATAATGGCGTCGGTCGAGTCATTCGGTACCTTTGCGGTATAATGTTTGTGGGTAAACAAATAATTTTCAATGATGAGTTAGTCTTTTGGCACAGTTGTTTTTTGTGTTTTTTTTTGGTGTGACGTAGTAAAATGCGTCAAAAGTGTTATTCGTTGATTGGATTTATAGCCATTGTTTTTATTAGTGCTAGTCTTAAGGTTTAATTTTTTTTCTTAACTTATGTATATCAGGTAATCACGGGTCTCTGACCTTAATTAATTGACATTTTACATAAAAATACTCTTCACTCTCAAGCAAAAGGTCACTTTTCTGGTTTATTATAGCAATGCGACATTTAAAAATATTTTTCCCTCGGATGTTGTCATATCAGGATTTACGGGTTTAAATATATTGCATCAATTCCAGAACACCCTGTATACAGTGACCGGAAGAATTCTAGCTCCATATGGAAAATTTTTTATTATTGACATCACAAGAAATTTATTTTCTTGATAAAAGCTTCTGCATCCCCTTAAATTAAAAAAAAAATTAAACAAGTTGTAGTGCATACGAGGGAGATTCAATTTTTTAAAAGTTACTCAAGAGTAAAATACTTTATTTTTAGTTTGAGATACAATTTTCATTTATAAAAGTTGTTTAGAATTAAAAGTTCTGTCCGAATACGAATTTACGGCCTTCTATTCAAAAAACGAAAAAATACTTGTTTTTTGGTCGTGCCCTGTATAGAGACTAGATTAAAGCGATCAAATGATTTTTAAAAGTTCTTTATAACGTTTTTACTTTTAGAATATCGGTCAAACTTTAAATTTCTCGTTATCTTAAGTTTTCCATTAAAAAAAATCGTTTGTTTTTGTAGTAATTATAATCAAAAAATTATATTAAACCAAAATTAATTTTAGACAATGTTCAGGATCTTCTTAAATTACTTAAAAAATATCTTTCTTTCCGAATTTTAAAAATTAAATTAGGTAAAATAATCTAGTGACACAGCATTCACCTGAAGACGACTGGAGATACTTACCAGTTGAAACGTTGTGATTTGAAACAAATAAAGATAATGCAAGTCCAAAACTCCACAGCCGCTCAAAAGAATTCTAGTCTTTAGACAGGGTAAGACCAAAAGATAATTTTTTTTTTTTCGTTTTTTTTTTAATAGAAGGTCGTAGCTTCGTATTAAAACATAACTTTTAATTTTAAACATCTTTTACCAATGAAAATTGTATCTAAAACGAAAAATAAGAGTACTTTACTCTTGAGCAACAAATCTCCCTCGTATGCACTGCAGTTTTTTCAATTTTAATTAGCGCTTTGTTAGTTTAATCAAAGCTCGTAAAGCGATGCCGCAACAATCTATGCACACTTGGCAACCAACATCGGGTTATTCTGTGCTGGGTTCCTGGACACTCCAAAATAGATGGCAACGAGGCTGCCGATGCGCTTGCAAGAGAGGGCGCAGGCATGCCAGCTGATCTAGCAGACAATACAGTGAACAAACCACTGGGATTGGTCAAAGAGGAGATTGACTACACGGCCAAGCAGCTTGCACAGAACAGATGGACAGGGTTGACAACCTGTAGTACATCCAGGCAACTGTGGCCCACATTCGATAAAAAGAGAACCGCAGAGCTATTGAGACACAGTCGAAAAGACGTGAGAAATATTACTGCGGTTGTTACCGGACATTGCCTCTTCGGTGGACATGCCGAACGTATGCAAATACCCACTAACGACTTCTGCAGAAGTTGCAGAGATGAGGAAGAGGAAGTATTCAACGTTTTCTGTGTGAATGCCCTGGCCTCGCAAGAAGGAGGTTCACTACTCTGGGTGAATCATCTTTCGATAGCCTGGAGGAACTAAACAACTTACAACTTGGACGGCTGAGCAGATTTCTGAACAGTAGTGGCTGGTTTGAATGAGTTGTTAAAATCCTTCCGCGGTTACGTCGCATAAACCATCAGTGATCTGATGAAGGTGGGTTCTACGGAACACGTGTGGTATCACAACGGACCTAATCAGGACTACGTGAGACCGTTTGGTCAGAACCAAGGGTCTGCCACTCTTACCTAACCTAACCTAACCTAGTTTAAGGGGACGCAGAATTTATAAAGAATAACATTTTCTGGGAACTAAATATTAAAAAAGTTTTCCATAGGAGCCAGTATTCACTGTACAATTGCGTAATATTATAAACAAAGAAAATTGATATTAAATTGTTTTTAAAATAAGTTATATAGCGATGCGAAAAGAACTAATAATTATTATTTATGATTACATTTTTACTTTTTTTAAAATTATGTTTTAATTTATGTTTACTTTATTTTCTCGCGAATTGCGAGAAACATAAAGTAATTTTATTATTTTTATTGTAACTCTAGTTTTACGAAAATATTGATTTTAATTTGAAATGTATTTGTTAATAGAATGTGTGATAAAAATAAAATGTACAATCGAGGTAATTTGAACACGAGTTTTTATGTTTAAAGTATACCCAACAACCCATACTCCATACCCAATTGGTAATTTAAGCCCGTTATAAAAATTTCGCATTTCAAGCCATTTAAAGTACTTGCAAGCACTCAAAATCACTTAAAATCATTTTCCTTGGTAATTGGTAATTGCCAGCCCTTAGAATTTCCAAAGTGCTTGGTGCTTGACACTGGCAATTACTTTTCCAAAGGGCTTGGTGCTCGAAGCACGTTTTTCGAGTGCTTTGCCCAGCTCTAATCTTCATTTAGAGGACTTTTGCCACATTTTTCGGCACATACCAGTAACTCACATTTGAGCCACTGCCGTGGTAAAAAAAAATAACTCCATTTTTACTAAAGGTTTCAAGGTTATGGTAGAAATACTATAGAAATATAGTATTGCCACTTTTCTTTCCACAGCGAACGTTAAAAGTTCATATTAATGCACCAAAGTTGTACTTTCGTAGTTATAATTTTTACGCAAGCAGTTTTTCTTCTGTGCATTTCAGCAGAAAAATTTAATCAAACTAGCTATGGTGTAGAAAATAAATTGTTAATTTTAATTATTAAATATATCGCTTTTTGTCTGTTACTCTGCAAAACGCTGAATGTGAGAAAGATAGATATATTCAAAGCGATTTTGTATAAATATAAGAAAGGACCCAAATCGATGAATATGTTACCGTGTAATGTGGTCCATGGATTTGCCTTCGAAATGAGTTTTTCCTCAATTGTTTTGTGTTATCTTTGTCAGAAGTTTACGGTCAACTAAAAAGACAGGATATGATGCCTAATTTAAATAACCTGCTGGCCTGCATGAAATTTGTGATGACGTGATTTTTGTTTGTTAAGATCAGTTTTTATATAGAAATAACTAGTTAAAATACCATTGGGCTTCATCACCCACAGAATTTTTTTTCCCCAAAAAAAAAGAAAAAATCTTATAATAGGCGTAATACATTTTAAAATAAATTTAGTGCCTCAAATTCCTTAAAGCCAGGAGCCTTAAAACTTTTTTTTTACATAATGGCAATGTTTTTGCTTCTGTTCCTGTCGGCCATTCAGTACATTTAAAGGAAAACTATGAAAATTTAGAGGAATTACTTTTAAGAATACAAAGATTACAACTGGGAATTGTGTGGAGATCTAAAAATTTTAGGCCTTCTCTTAGGTCAGCAGTCTGGATTTACTAAATTTTCATGTTTCCTGTGCAAGTGGGATAGCAGGAACCGAGAATAGCATTGGATAAAAAGAGACTGGCCACAAGGAGAGACTTTAACACCTGAAACCAAAAATTTAATTCGCGAAAGTCTTATTGACCCTAAAAAAGTTTTACTTCCACCACTTCACATAAAACTTGGACTTATGAAACAATTTGTTGAGGCATTAAACAAAGAAGGAAATTGTTTTAAATATTTGTGTAACACATTTACGGCTCTGTCAGAGGCAAAATTAAAGAAGAAAATCTTTGTAGGGCCGCAGATTAGGAGCTTGATGATAGATAGAGAATTTGAAAATGTAATGGACGATAAGAAAAAACATGCATGGAATGCTTTTAAACGTCCCCAAGATTTTCCGGGAAATAGTCCAAATGGGAATGTAAAAAGTGAATTTTTATGCTCATATTGCAACCAGGAATCCTGAATTTTTCCAGCGATCAACATATTTTGTGTCGTTAAATTTATGTACAACTTCTTTAAAGAAATGGAAAAAATGATGTCCGATTACTGTTGGACATTGAGGAGAGATCTTCCTTTAGCTGAATATGACAGAAAAACAATATAAAGAAACTTTTCTGAAAAAAGAAAACGGTTTTTTAAAAAGCGTAAAGAATAAACAACTATTTCAAATAGTTTAAATGTCTATATCTTGTATGTTTTTGTATATTTCTCTTTAATATGTTATAAAACTAGCTTCTAAATGAAATAAATCGTGTTTTTCTTAATTTCTTGATTTTGCTGGTTTGATAAATAACCTTACGTGATACAAAAAAAACTGAAAGCACATTTGAAATCAGTGCTACCCAATTACCAGAAAACAGTTAAAATTTTTAAATCAACTTTCAAAGTGTTAAAAAATGCAGGCCTGTGTAATTTTTATTACGAAATTCGGAAGTTGAGTTGTAAAAAAAATATACCGTACAACTCGAGTGGATTATCCACATTGCGCTCGGCGTCGTGCTCAGTTTACTTCCTTCCCACTCTTGTACAAACTATTTTATTTTTTATAAAATCTGACAAGCAAGAAATGTCCAATAAACGTTTTCAAATTTTAAAAATTATAACTTTTGCGTGCGCAATTTTAAACACTCTTAACCGAACGCAAGAGTGTCTTAGTCAAATAAAACAATTTTAATACTACAGTCTAACGCGTGCGAATAACTGAGCTATCTATCGCGAATGCAATCGCGTGTTCCTGTCACGCAGTTAAGAGTCTAGGTGTAAAGAACGCTAGTAACGTATTAAATAGCCTATATGAGTTAGATATATTGAAAAAGTTACAAAGTTACATTAATGCTTCCCCAGGAACTATCATTGTTACGAAGTTCTACATATACGATAAAATAAGTTGCAGTCGCTCCCACAATGGAAAATGTCGTGGACTTTTTAATCTCAAAGAAATTGGCAGCAGTAAATTTCACTGGTCTGTTTTGGATTTGATTGAACAAGCTTTTTAATTCTTGATGTAATTCCGGTGAAGTCGATTGATTCTCTAGCAAGTTGTAGCAGACTGATAGAAGTTTCAGAGATTCCTGTTTAGCCATGTCACATCGAAACTGGGTTATTGAAAACCATGTCTAAAATAATGTATATTTATTTTATTTATTACCATATTCATTTTCAACTTAAAATTTGACAGCATAAGCATTAAATCTTCATATCTAGTATTAATAATACGTTTTAGACTTAAAGGAGGTGTGCGCCAAAAAAACAACTTTATTTAAAAAAATAAAGAAAAAAAAAAACTAATAACAAACGAATAATAGTCTAAACCGCACCCTTCTATCTGCAATGTCATATTTCAGCGCGTGACGTCACAAAAGCTTGGCCGCTGCAAAAATCAGTATAGTGCATGGAATGTACGTAAGTTAGTATTCGTTGGGTTGTTAACCTCCATGTTGTTCACTGTCAAAAATCTTTTTATAACCTTTATATACCAGTGGCGTATTTTGCAGCCCCTGCGAGGAAATGTACCGGATGAGTCAACGATTGCGCGGAGTAATTTTATGCCTTGAAGATACAATTTGTCGACAATAAGCTTTGTGTTAAGGTATGGCTGGATATCAGGCACATTTTAAAAATATTTTGAATTATAAGGGTGCGCCCAAAAAGTAGGGTGTCAAAAAGGTAATTTTTTTTAAATGGGACACCCTATAGGTATATTGTATTATTTTCTGATTCATCACAAAATTATGGCAAGGGCCTGTCGACATATTAAGCACCGGTTCCCGCAGATCACCGAAGTAAAGCTGTGTCGAGCGCGGTTAGTACTTGGGCGGGTGACCGCTTGGGAATACGGTGTGCTCTTGCCTCAGGGAAGAGTGTAAAATGAATCGACACCTAGCCATCCTATTCACGCCGGACAGGCCGGATGAGATCGGATATCTCGAAGGATGAAGGTGCCGTTTCACACTCCCCAGTCGGTAGATCACATTTGTGGTCGATGACCGGTTCAAGATGGCCTACGTAGTCGGCAAACCGTAAAAAAAAAAAAATCACAAAATTCTACGCTTATTTTGTAAATGTCATGTCTAAATTCAATAGTTTTTGAGATATTGACGTTTAAAATATGGCATTTGACTTTGACAGGCTGTAACATTGGAACGGTTCATCTTATAGAAAAATGGTTTTCACCTCGCTATCTTAATTTTTTATTCTCTATCTAAAAGTTACAACTTCCGGTTTAACATGTTAAACCAAAAAACCGGTTTTAACGGTTGAACATGTGGTTAAATTGAGGGAAAGTTGCGTATTTGGTTTTATTAAGAATTTGGTGAAAGAAAATTGGAACTATTCCGAATAACCTCGGAGATATCCAAAAAGACCTGAGATTTTTAGTTTTGATTTTTAATTTTTTCCGCCTTTATTTTTGACTAAGGAAAAAACAAAAAACACTTTCTCATAGCCGTTCTTTATGTTCTACCATATGGCGTTATTAGTTTTTAAATTGGACGTTTTGTTCTTTAGATACCAACCTCAATTAATTTTTTTTTAAATACGGACCTGGAATTTTTAAAACAGTTTTAAGGACTTCTAAGCTTTGAAAATTTAATACAATTTTAAAATTTTTAAAATTTTAACGTTTTGTCATCAAATAACACATCACTGGTATTTCAAATTATCCTTTCCTTACTATTACGGCCCTGGCAATTATTTTTTGGATTACATAAATATTAAAATACATTACAGGAATTTATTTATGGTGTTTAGGCCGTTTATTTTTTCCATAAGATTTACCGTCACAATACTCTAGGAAGTAAACAAGTTTTTAAGGCATGAGAAGTAATTTAATTTTTTATTTATTTTATTAAAATAACGTATATTTTAAGTACCAAGACCGAAATACTGTAAAACAGAAAAGAAAAATCTCCCGAGTAAAGAAAAGGTAATTGCAGTGTTAGTCTAGTTATGTTACTGTGATGCGCTTACGTTTATTTCAAAAACAATTTAAACATTTTTTTACTGTTTATACGATCTGATGATTTCAGGCGAAACATGAAACAAAAACAAAGAGACAGAAAAATATTTGAGGCCGAGACTTTGGGTCTCTTTTTTTATAAAATATCAAATATCAGGCCTCTTTGAGTAAAAATGGACTGATTTTTTAAATCAGAAATCCTTTGTTTTTTTTTTAGTTGTGTTCAGGGGCATAATGAAATGAAAAAGATAATTTTAAAAATGTGTTATTAATAGACAAAACGTTAAAATTTTAAAAACTTGTAGGTAGGTACATCGTATTAAATTTCTAAAGGTTAGAAATCCCTAAAACTATATTTAAAATTCCAGGTCAGTTTTTAAAAAAATTTACTTGAGGTTGGTAACTAAAGAACGAAACTTCGAATTTGGAAACTAATAACGCCATCTTGTAGAACATAAAAAACGGCTATGAAAAAATGTTTTTTATTGTTTCCCAAGTCAAAAATGAATGCGCAAAAAATTAAAAACCAAAAATGAAAATTCGATTTTTTTCGGATATCTCCGAAAGCATTCGGAATAATTAGAATTTTTTTTTACCCAATTACTGAGCACGAAAATACGTAGCTTTGCCTTAATTCAACCATCTTCGTATCTCTTACCGTTATCGAGATCTCCTTGTACGCACACGAATTTGTAGCACCCTGTATATCACCTCCAAATCACCATCAAATCAAATTATAAACTCGGTTTATTTATATTAGGCGGTACAATAAGAATACGGCATTAATTTAATGTAAGAATAATATAGGTACACTTCAAATGGGATGGCTCTTTTATCTTAAAATAAAGAGCTCACTATTTTTACTATTTCTTAGATTCAAGAAACGCTAATCTTATTATTTAAGAATGAGCTAGTATTGAAAGCAAGTATTATTATATTTAAGGAATAGTTACACTTGAATTAAGCGCATTATTCTTTATATTAGTTTTGCTTTCTTCCGTGTATGATAACAACATAAAAAGCAAAACTGAAGAAGAAATAAAGCACATTGATAAGTAAAATATAATAGTTGCGAAAGAAATACTTACCAGATTTAAAATAATAAAAACCACGTAAATGATAAATGTATCAACTTCGACTTTCAGTTTTGGCAATACTTGTTCAAGTAAAAATACTCCAAAGTCCAATACTTGCAAGGAACATTGAACCGCCATTAATAATAGCAACTGTCCAAATAGCTTATTAAAAGTATGTATCACTTTATACATTTCAAAATAAAGCCATTGTACTTGCTGTACAATTTTTTTAAACTCTTCTAAATTTGTATACTCACAAGCAATCAATGCGTTTTTCATATGTTTATACTGACTTGTCACTTCCAAAGCAATATACCCAATAAGATTGGATAAAAGGAAAGAGTAGTAAAAGTATACATAAGATAAAACAAATGTATCTAAGTTGTGTTTAATTTGCCAGAAACAAATATCAAGACAATATAAGACCAGAATAAAAAATGTGGCCACAACAAAATACAAGTTGGCTTTTCGTAAGACTAACCTCTTCTTTTCATAGGTGTCTTTTACAATTTGTTCATTGTGAACAAAGACAATTTGTTGAAAAAGTTTCTCCCATAATTTTCTTTTGGAGTATGACCGTATTACTACAGTTGTAAACATTACAAAACCTGAAGTTTCACACATGACTCTTACTATAATTGGTAAATAATCAGCTGAATATTCTTTATAATACTTATGGATCCATATAAAGACTTCCATCATGGAACTAAGTGTTAGAAGAAGACATACATAAAACAAACTGCATTTTGTACCTCTTAATCGATTGGTCTTGAAATCAAAATTGGGGACAATCCCGAAAAGTTGAAGTAACTGTACATTTGGTCCAAATAGTGAATTTTGACTATGAATATTGTTAACGTTTGGATTCATGTCTGGCCAATTATGAACTGATGAGGCGGTAAACCAACTGAAGATTTTAATCCTAAAAAAGTGTTGGTTTATAACTACCATAAATTGATAATGGTTTATTCGAAATTCATTTAGATTAATAATTTGTGCATATAATTTGGTGGATATCTACGTCAATATAATTAATAGAACATATGGTCATAATAACGGGCAATATATTTTCTTTGTTTGTGATGTATTTCATTACAGTGTTGAGGTAAAAGCAGGCCCCGATAAATATTTATGGCCTTCTCCGACTTTTTTAAAACTAAAATAACACAATTTTTTCAAACTGATGAGTCTTGGAAATGTGAACACAATTAATATAAAATTTATTTTTTATTTTACATCCCAACATAAAAAGTTGCCGCTCTTATTAATCTTTGTTTATCTATTTATTTACAGTAACAGAAAAAATAAACGTATGGTGTGGTATTGTCAATAATATGATTTTAGGACCGGTCTTTTTTGATAATAATGGTAATGGGAACATTTCTCTAAATTTTTTACAAACAGAATTTATGGACTTAATTGAAGAGTTGCCATTAGCAATAAGGCATGGATTATTATTTCAACTTGATGGAGAACCTTGCCATTTTTCCGCACAAGTAAGGGAATGGCTTAAAGTAAATTTTACAAATAGATGGATTGGGCGCGCTACGTACAATGACAACCAATTTACGAATTGGCCTGCAAGGTCACCTGACCTCACCCCTTTAGATTACTACCTATGGGGAAGATTAAAAGAAATCGTTTATAAGGATCGACCTGCCAATAGCAATGAATTAAGAAACAGAATTATACGAGTCTGCAACGACTTACAAGAAGTTGAAATTAAAAACGCAGTTCGAAGATTTAGAGAGAAGATTCTTTTATTTCCCAGTCGTGCGACCAATTATATTGTTACCTTTGTTTCAATTACTTAAATAGACAAAGACAGTTTATAAACAGACAACCAGACTCGAGAGTTCATTAAGCGATCGGCTGCTGCCATTGTTGTGACGTCTGTAAGTTGTTTCGCGTGTTTTTATTAGAGAGAATATTTTGTTCAATTATTTTCTCAGTAGAATTGAAGAATTTAAAAGCTGAAACCGAAGATAATGCTATGTTTTCTCGCACTTTGCAACAACGGAAAATTTTCCTGTAAGTTTTTACTATCTAGGAAGGAGAATTTATGAAATTTCTTCTAAGAAATGTCGCTAACAATATATTCTAGAACATGAAGATGATAGTGAAATTGAAGATGAATTAGATGTTCTGCTTCATGTACAGGAACATCCAAAAGTAAGTTTAACTCAACGACATCGGGATTTGGGGTTTAATGTTAATTTTATAAGAAAAGTTTTAAAAAAGCATCACTCCAAACCATTTTAAACCAAAATTTATACATTCGTTGTTACCGGGAGATATGGATAAAAGGCTAGATTTTTGCTTTTGGATGATGGGACATTTTTCTTCTAAAATATTGTTTACCGATGAGGCGATGTTTACTACTAATGGCATTTTGTCGTCGCAAAACTCTTGCTGTTGGAGTACTGAAAATCCTCATTGGGTGGTTGAATGCAGAAATCAAACTTCAGAAAAAATAAACGTATGGTGTGGTATTGTCAATAATATGATTTTAGGACCGGTCTTTTTTGATAATAATGTAAATGGGAACATGTTTCTAAATTTTTTACAAACAGAAATTATAGACTTAATTGAAGAGTTGCCATTAGCAATAAGGCATGGATTAATATTTCAACTTGATGAAGCACCTTGCCATTTTTCCGCACAAGTAAGGGAATGGCTTAAAGTAAATTTTACAAATAGATGGATTGGGCGCGCTACGTACAATGACAACCAATTTACGAATTGGCCTGCAAGGTCACCTGACCTCACCCCTTTAGATTACTACCTATGGGGAAGATTAAAAGAAATCGTTTATAAGGATCGACCTGCCAATAGCAATGAATTAAGAAACAGAATTATACGAGCCTGCAACGACTTACAAGAAGTTGAAATTAAAAACGCAGTTCGAAGATTTAGAAAAAACCTAGTGAAATGCATTGAAAATGATGGTGGCTCAGCTGAAGCTTACTAAGATGAACAGTTTTTTTATTCTTCCAAAATTCGCAACCACAAAATTTGCCGTTATCTAAACAAAAAAATTTAAAAAAAAATCTTAGTAGGTGGCTGTGACTTTATATTCCGACATAATATTTAATACTCAATAACTAATTTTCAATAAATTTGTTTGTATCATGTAGATTACTGTTACTTTACTCTTAGAATATTAACATATTTTCGTGTTTTTTCAACCACCCTGTACGTTATAACTATAATTTTTAAAACAATATCACTTTTTAAGGTAAGCAAAACTTTTTATGAAGAATAAGTTTTTCTCGTAAAATCAAAGATAAAAAAGTTTTCCATATGTTGCCAATATTCATACACACGCTGTATACTATTGTAAAATACTACACATCTAAAATACACAGTTATAGTTCTCCTCATCCTCAAACGTATAGAAGGCCTTCGGCAGCAGTAGCACCTTAAATGTTTTTTTAAAAATGATCTCTTATCGATTACGGAACATCGTTATACCTACATTTTTTACTCTCATAAAATATTGACAATTTACCTGAGCCTCTCGTATTATACTGTCCCGCATACACACTAGAGTTAGAATACCTCGATTTATAAACAGAGGTTTGCGGTGCTCTCTCGTCCTTTCCTTACACACATATCGGACAGCCCGCTTCTGTAACACAAATATTGACTGAAATAAATCATGTCTACAATATCCCCACAAACATATAGGCATACAATAAATGGGACTTTACCAGAGCAAAGTACACTATTCGCGCCTCTCTTACGCTCAATTCATTCGCAGCAATTCTCACGGCATAACAACCACGCGTACCTAAGAGCGTTTTCACACGGCACCATATATCGCGCGCGACAAATAGTCGCAATATTGCTTTTACACCAAATTATGTGCTTTCTAATGAGCCATTTTCACACCCAAGCGATATTAGAGAACACATAATTTGGTGTAAAGCAATATCGCGACCATTTATCGCGCGCGATATATGGTGCCATGTGAAAACGCTCTAAGTGTTGTACACTCTTAAAAACAACATGGTATGGATGACTAAAATTTGGTTTCGACAACTATTTATTTTCGTGAAATCGCACTCAACCCAAAAATTAGTTTGTACAACCAAAAAAAATTGTCGTTATTGAACTATTGTACTAATTAATAACATTAACCAACCCAACCTACAAAATTTAGTTGTCACAACGAAATTTTGTATACGGATAACTAATTTTATATGGTACTCGCTTCTAAAATTAGTTGTCACAACTAATGTGTAAATATGGAAAATCGAAAATTTTTTTCAAGGAAATATTGTTATTGTTAATGATGCAATCTACAAATATTGTCAAAGCAATCATTTATTTGGGCCAAACTTGAAATTTTCATAGAGTAACAATTACTTATGTAGTCACAACATGTGTTTATTATCTTTTTCTGTACTTTCTAATTGTAAGAAAGAAGTTGAATTATAAATAAGTAAAAATTTTATATTTTTGTCATTGCAGTTGCACATTAGAAAGTTTGAATGAACTGCTTATAACGCATGACAAAATTAGCAAGTTGATGTGATTGAAATAACTTAGTAACGAAAAATATTCCTTCCTAGGTCCCCATTTAAATAAAAAAATGCCTTGGTATTACTACTTTATTAGGTATGCGTAAACTAATTGGAATACATTATCAGGGATATTATGGTTTCTTTAAAAAAAATTATTTCCAATATCCTTGTTCCCTCATGTTCTTTATAATATATACTTATGCAATACAAAACAGAAACACTAGATTTTTAACTTATTTTACTCAACCTTTTGGGTTGTTCAATTGCTTATAGAACTGAATTGTCCTTATTTAAATTTTCTTATCTGCGACTGCGATTATTAAACAACAAAAAATATCCCCTGGACTTTCCATTTAAAATAAACAGCTATACGAAATTTGCTGTACTTGGTCAGATTAAAAAGTCATCAATATGTTATAGAAATGGAACATAGAACAAAAAAAAATATTTTTAAGTTATTTCGCATTGGGTCACCTTGCCATGCTTTATAAAAATCTCATTTAAACTTTCTAACGTACATTTGCAATGATAAAAAATGAAATGTTTACTTACTTATGATTTAACTTCCTTCTGCCAATAAAAACGTACACAAAAAAGACAATAAACACGAATAAATTACACCAAATATTGTCACATCCATTTTCCACACTGGCACGAAAAAATGGACACGGAACCGCAAAAGCACCCTAACATAAACATAACCTCCTGACAGTCCTGGCTAGAATGATGTCACATGTCACCCACCGGGCAAGGGCGTCAAGTCTCTGTTCATGCCGTTAGTTATAAATATGAAGAATAATATTACTTGAAAAGAAAGTTAGTTCTGGTAACTAAGAATGTATCTCTATCAAAATTAACAAAATGATAGGGACTACAAATTCATAATGTGTTATTACAACAAGCTTAATTGATAAATACAAGTTTGAAGGAACCTTGATGTAACATTTAAATAAGATATAAAGATATATACAGAGTAAAAATCAGCTAAACAAAATATTTTATTTCTGCCCGCTAATATAAAAATAAGATATTTTCTTTGTTCTGATAGCATCATTTGTTGGTAAATATAACCAAGAAAAAAATCTTTTTTGTTTTCCTAACTAAAAATAGTTATATTTGGTAACGTAAACACGAGAACAAATAAAAATTAGTACCAAATACCAAGTCATTTTTAAGAGTGTATACTTCAAACTTTTAAGAAAATGCTGACCCACAAATTTAACATTACTATTGTTTTTAATACTGTTATTAACTGTATCCCCATTTAGTACATGACAGTGAAATGAGACAATACTTGTTTTTAATATGTTGAAACAGAGTAAATTTGATTCGCGCCATTCCTTAATCAGTGTTAAATTCAACTCTATGGATTGAATGAGTCGAAGAATATCAAGACTTTTCCACACAAGGGTGGTATCGTCGGCATACAGGGTCAAGTATCCGCTAATCTTCAATTTAGTCAGGTCATTAATATAAATCAGAAATAAAATTGGTCCCAGCACTGTGCTCTTGGGTACACCACGGTTTACTACTGGTAGCACAATCTAGCCGCGACAGATATAACAAAAAATAGTCATACAACATTTTAAATGTTTCTATGGGATAAGCTCTTTCAAGCGGGATCAAGTTTTTTAAACTTGGTAAAGACAAGCCGAAGTCATCCCCTCAGCTTATTTAAAGAGTTAGATCAAAATGTATTAAATCAAAGCCATGCGTTGTAGGTATATTCCAAAAAATAAAACACTTAATTTTTGACAAAACTTTATACCTAGTATTAATACAAATTCTATAATCTTAGTAATCATATATATATAGCAGTAAATGTATGAACTTAAAAATAATTCGACGTACTATAACAGGACCCTGAATATTTAATGCCGGTCGACAAGGCTACTTACTATCACAATATTTTAATTTCTACAGTTCGTAAATTCTTATCATGTGAACATAGAACATCCTTAACAGGAAACGTAAATAGTTAATAATAATAATAATATGGCAATTGGTCTGAGATGCTAATGTCTAATAGGAACAGGACGCACAAAGTTACTTGTGAAATATACTCAATTCTTATTGGCTTGTTGTGTGTCATATATTTTATATAATTGATTTTTTAAATTAAAATGAAGATGACGTCTAGTCTAGTTATGGAATGTTTAAAAAAATAAAACTTTTAATAAACAAATTAATAGTCAAAAATGTTAGTGTCCTTAAGTTTTAATAATTCGTTTAAGCCCAATCCAGAATCCATTTTTAGGCAACTGCGTAATATCTTTTGATAGGACCAATGGAATCGGAGTCTTCTCTATTGGCACGATTTCAAAATTTAACAACAGATTAAACAACAAAGCCTTGATTTCTAGAAGTGCAAATCTGTTACCAATACAAACTCTCGGGCCAACGCCAAACGGCATGTATGTATACGGCACTATATTGTTTTTATTTTCATCTGAAAATCTTTCGGGATCGAACTCTTCCGGATTCGGAAAATATTTCGGGTCTCTTTGAAGTCCATATATCGGTATCCATACTTCTTGGTCAACTAAAATTGGTACGGGTTTCTCGTCGTTGTTAACAGGTTCAATGGTATACGGCTTTGTGCAAATCCTATCAAGAGAAGGGAATGGTGGCCATTTTCTTACAGTTTCTGAAAATAAAAATGTTATTGTAGTAAAAGAGATGTTACTATTCTAATATTTATCATTGCGATCCCATAAACTAAAGAGTTATTAAATGAAATATAAGAAACACAATGTCTTCCTTCACTGGTAGGTATATTCATGTTTTTTTAAAATTACAATCTAATTTATCATATTCAGCACTATCCTCTTGAAGTAAGACCTATTGAAAATATATATCAATAAGAATCAACAAACATTTTTTAAAAACATCCGTCATGCTATTAGCCGAGCAATTCTTTTATTTCCCAGTCGTGCGACCAATTATATTATTACCTTTGTTTCAATTACTTAAATAGACAAAGACAGTTTATAACCAGACAACCAGACTCGAGAGTTCATTAAGCGATCGGCTGCTGCCATTGACTGGCATTGTTGTGACGTCTGTAAGTTGTTTCGCGTGTTTTTATTAGAGAGAATATTGTTCAATTATTTTCTCAGTAGAATTGAGAATTTAAAAGCTGAAACCGAAGATAATGCTTTGTTTTCTCGCACTTTACAACAACGGAAAATTTTCCTGTAGGTTTTTACTATCTAGGAAGGAGAATTTATGAAATTTCTTCTAAGAAATGTCGCTAACAATATATTCTAGAACATGAATAGTTTGGATTCTGGTGAAAAAAAGGTAAAATCAAGAAAACTACTTGGCAATAAGCCTTAAAATGTTTCAGCCTGTCGTTGATTGTTGATACTTCCACATGATGGAGATTTGCTGTGTTATTTTTACTAACTGAATAAATGGGCTACTCCAGTTAACTGAATCGATAAAGTTTCTTATTCAACCCTGTTAGTGATAAACAGAGTATTGCAACGTTTAACAATAAAATTCTCTATTTACAAAAAATACCACAAATGCACAAAACATTGAAAACGTCTTATTTTTAGGAGATCACAACTACAAGTGCTGGCTTTTTTTGGAAATTATACTGCTGATAACACTAATAGGACACTAATATAGGACCCTCATTTTTATAAAATTATATTTACCTGACACAACCATATCCATATATTTCATATTCATTAATTTTTCATAAGAGAGTTTGCCATCTTTTAGAGTCTCGTTGATTTCTTTTCTCAGTCGATCTTGAACTTCTTTCTTTAGGGCTAATTCATATGAGCCAAAGCACATCGCCGTCGACACAGTGTCAAAACCAGCAAAGAAGAATATCATTGCTTGTGATGTTATCTCTAAATTCGAGATCTTGACGGTCTTTGATTTTCCTGAAATAGAACAAGTTTTAAAATAAAGTAAATAAGATATTATCTTATAAGAATATAATAGGGGCAAGACAGAATTTTTACTTAATATGAGTTTCGATGAAACATAATTCAAAATAGCGCCACAGCAAAAAAAAATCAGAAGCGGGAATCGGTAGCGCTATAAAGTGTGTGCTTCTTGTGGAAGTTGTTGAGAAAGTTTGTATTTAATTTTATATATCTTGTACATAAGATATGCTGTTTCAAGAATATACAGAGAAGTCAAAGTCAATATCCTTAAATTAACAAAATACGTCTAGAAACACAAAACCCGTACCTAATGTGACTCTCTACAAGGGCAAAGTATGCGTTCCTAGCAACAAACTCTCCCAACTCTCGCGTAGCACCCACGAGATGTCCTTACATTTAAATTCACTATGTGATACCTAAACCTCAATTTATCGTCAGTATAAAGCCCCAGAAAATTGCTTATTGCTCAATTGTTCACTAAATGAATTTCTAGTCCTATACTGTAAATATGATATTTAAAAGTGAGTAGGTTAGTTTTAGAGAGATTGACCGACAAAGAATTTGAGTCGCATCATTCTTTAATCTTCAGCATATCACTGTTAATGTCATCGTTCAACTGGGTCATCCGCAAATATTATAAATTACCAGATATATCTAGCTTTGCTCACTAATATACAATAATAACAGTAACGGCCCAAAACAGAGCCCTGCGGTACTTCCGAAGTAACTTTTATTCTTTTTGATTTCCCTTCATTAAAGTAAGTTGTTTAATATCTGTCCGAAAGATAACACTTAAACCAAACCAGAGTAGTGCCCCTAAAGCCATAGCCTTCAAGTTTTCCCAAGAGTATCCTGTAATCCATACAATTAAAGACCTTTGACAAAACACAGTAGGTACACTAAATATATTTTTTGGTCCCAATAATTTAAAACTGCTATAAAATATAGGGTGTTTTATTTAAATTATATAACTTTGTCATAAGTCTTATACTTGTTAGTAATTTTGTAATACACATGGTAAATTCCGTAGGTTTTTTTCGATGAAGTAAATAAGCTTTTTAATTTTGCCACCCTTTAAGGACCCTTTGCCATCCCTGTAGGTGTAAACAAAACAATCATTTAGGAAGCTTATACTTGGTGTTGTATCATTTTAAAAATAAACCTAGTGTTTTGAGGATCGTTGAGTGGCCTATAAGGATCATCCTAGACTTTAGTTTTCTTCTTTCTTACCTGTATCTCCTGATCCTTTATTTTCTTTTCTGGCTTCCAACATAAGATGAATCATATCAGGACGAACAATGTTCTTTTCCTCTCGCATTTTTATAGTTTCATCTATTACAGAAGTAAAGTACTGTGAAGCTTCTTTATCAAGAAACGGTACTCCTAAGTACTAAAAAAAATGTAGGTATATTAATTGGTTAAATTATAACGGCAAATTGTATACTGGTTATCTCAAAGTAAAATAACTTCTTTATGTTTATACGTATCCAAAAACAGTTTTTTTTGGTTTTACATGTTAAACCAGAAGTTGTAACTTTTAGATAGAGAATAAAAAAGGAAGATAGGGCCATTTTTCTCCAAGATGCACACAATGCTACAGCCTGTCAAAGTCTGTATTGGGCAGATTTTAAACACCGATATCTCAAAAACAATGGAATTTAGACATAGGTATAACATTTTATCAAAATAAGCATAAAATTTTGTTGTGAATTTGAAAATAATATATCATAAACGGTGTTCCATTAAAAAAAAAGTATATCTGATTTGTCCTGGCCATTTGGAACACCCTGTATAATGTTAGATTGTAGAACTAATGCCACCCTTTACTCTGTTTTTAAAAAATACAAAAAGTTAAGTAGTTCAGATGCTATGAAATCCTGCGTTGAAAGTGGGCCTACCTGTATAAATTGTCGTTTTATATATAACATACAACCGCTACATATACATATGTTAGCAAGTATAAAAAAAGAGTTACCTTAGCTAATTTGGGAAATGCTTGATGGGAGAGGAATTGTATCAGCACCAATAATCCTTTAAACTCTGTTAATTGTTTACCCATTTTATAAAAAATATTTTCTTTGTCTTTTAAGGAATTTACTTCTACCCCAAAGGCTGTTGTAGCTATCATATCATTGGCAAATCTAAAATAAAAATATGTTTTTAGTTTTTTTTTTTTTTTTTTTTTATGATAAAACACCTGCACTGTAGGAAAAATCCTTTAAGGCGCTCTGGGAGCGGTGCGAGTGCGAACAAAGCGATTAACGTTGGTCTTGAAACGTTGAAGATTGTATTCATTGGGAAACACGACCTCAGGAAGATCATTCCACAAAGATGACGTTCTCCAGATGAAAGAATTCTTGAACAATGAAGTTCGAGGAGTACTAAGCTGAACAACATATGGATGAGCGGCAGTGGTTTGCCGTGTATTTCTGTTTTGCATTGCTCTAGGTGGAATCAAGTGGGCAATGTCAGTCGAACACCTGCCATGGAAATATCTGTAAAAGAGAGCCAAATCACCAACCTGTCTTCGATGCTCCAGGCTATCGAGGGTCTTGGTCAGCTCGGGGTCGCCGATCAGACGAACGGCTCTCCTTTGAATGGAATCCAGTAGCCGAAGGGTGTGCTTGGGTGCAGAGCTCCAGACATGAGAGCAATATTCTAATGATGGTCGAATCTGGGCTTTGTAGAGTGTCAAAAGTTGATGAGGTGTGTACAACCTTTTGGTGCGGAAAAGTACACCAAGTTTCTGTGCAGCTGTTTTGGCAATTGCGGCAACGTGATCATGCCAAGACATATTACCTCCCAGATTGACCCCCAGCAAATTAATAGACGGTGCCAGGGGAATTGCGTGTCCTGCCATGACTATATCCGGTTCTGCAATGTTAACCTTTTTGGAGAAGACTGCTGCCTGGGTTTTCTTAGCATTAAATTCGACTTGGTTACTGTCACCCCAAGCCAAAATTTCTTCCAGGTCCTTGTTGAGGCGCAATACTTCATGCTGCCTGCGAAGATGTGCGTCGGCAGCGGATGTTTGGGGAGTCAAGGTAAAAGATGAGACAAGTGTGCTGTCATCAGCAAAGCTATAAATTGGATTTTGGGTTTTCACTAAAAGGTCGTTAATATACAGTAAAAAGAGGGTAGGCGACAATATGGATCCTTGAGGAACACCGGCATTGATGTGTGAAGGTAGTAAAATAAATGTCTAACAAATTAAAAATAACTTTAATGGCCATATTCTCCGTATATACAAAAGCTTGGCTTATGACTTAAGCGCGCTTAACTCATGTTCTTCATATGCGTTAAGCCAGCTTAAAACATAAGCCAAACTTTCGCACCTACGCTACGGCGAATATGGCTATAAGGATTGGCAAGTTTATTGTTGGTAGAAGCCAATTATTTGAGTTACCCTGTAATAACTTCACCATATTTTTCTAATAGATGTGATCTTTTTATATAGGAGCTGTAAATATGAAGAATACATTTTTTTATATAAATGGAAGAATTTTATTAACCAAATTTGTGATACCTACCCCGTGTAGAGATGAAAATGGAAAACTGAAATGAATTAAGGGAAACTGGCCGCTTTGATTGTGAAAAAGTATTTCTGCAAATGTCATACATGTCATCGTCAAACTTGATGGTTAGTTATTTATTTAAAAAAATGTTTATGTATTCCGACATAAGACTTATTCAAAAACTTGTGTCTAAGCAAGACATTAGAACGGACATATTTTTTTGAGACCGAATCCTGAGTAGAAACTACTAGTCGTTGGCATTGAAAAATATTCCAACAGGTCAGACTTTTTTTTATTATTTATAGTGCATAATATAAATCATGCTTAATATCGTGATTTAATATCTGTTTTGATTTTACATCATTCCATAAAGCTCTTATGCTAAATATTGTAATTGGCTTTGAGCTTAACTTAACATTATATTTTGACGTTTTTATTACTTCCGGCTATACCGGAAGTTAATGCCAACTTTGCTATTTCAAATGGAATACCCTGTATATTTTAGCACTTTTGATTACCTTATTAAAATCTAAATAACTTTTGTTAATAATAATCTATTCCTTTCTCTAACCGTTTTTGATATATGAATTATAAAAGGATTATTTTGTGTAAAAGCGCTCCGAGAAGAAAGTTTAGTAACTCTGAAACTAATAAAGGTAAACATTTAAAATTTTATAAGCTTTTAAGTAATACATAGATCTTTAGTTTAAATTACTTAGGTTTCACGTTTTTTATACAGGGAGTTATTAAAGTTAGGCCAATGTTTCCATTTAAGTAAATGTGCATAAGTCAATTTTTGCAAATGGAACACCCTATTTTTTAGCTTATTAGCGTGTAGAGAATTAAATTTCCTATCTAAATGGCTAATATATTATAATACACATTTTTAGTCGTTTTGAAATTATGAACAATTTAAATAAAAAATCTTAAAATTTCTGTTTGTGTTAATGCGACATTATTTTTGAAAAGAAGGCTTCGACTGGAATTTTCGTTTGACTTTGAGCTTTGTTGCCGATTTGTAAAGTAGGCTTTGACGAAAATGATTTTAAAGTTGACACTTCTCTTAGCCCTGTTGTCAGTTTTGTCATATTCTAGTTAACTTATTTAAAATTACGTTCATTCTTGGTAATCTGAGAATGGCGAATTTATTTAAAAAAATCAGAAATAGCTAAGCAACGAACATAGATACTTAATAACAAATGGTAACAAAGATCAAAGCCAAACGAAAATCCCAGTCGAAGCCTTCTTTTCAAAAAATAATGTCGCATTAACACAAACAGAAATTTTAAGATTTTTTATTTGAATTGCTCATAATTTCAAAACGACTAAAAATGTGGATTGTAATATATTAGGCATTTAGATAGGAAATTTAATTTTCTATGCGTTAGTAAGCTAAAAAATAGGGTGTTCCATTTGCAAAAACTGACTTATGCACATTTATTTAAATGGAAACATTGGCACAATTTTAAGAACTCCTATTATAAAAAACGTAAAACATAAGTAATTTAAACTAAAGATCTATGTATTACTTGAAAGCTTACAAAATTTTAAATGTTTACCTTTATTAGTTTTAGAGTTACTAACCTTTCTTCTCGGGGCGTTTTTACACAAAAAAATTCATATCTCAAAAACGGTTAGAGATAGAAATAGATTATTATTAACAAAAGTTATTTAGATTTTAATAAGGTAATCAAAAATGCTAAAATATACAGGATGTTTCATTTGAAATAGCAAAGTTGGCATTAACTTCTGATATAACCGGAAGTAATATAAACGTCAAAATATAATGTTTTAAAAGCTCAAAGCCAATTATGCCTGCTGTCAAATTTTTAGAACGATAAGTTTACTCGTTTCCGAGATCCTCAACGTAAATCACCCTGTATACTTTTTTTCTCTTTTTCCCATATTTTTCTTTCTTGTCTTTTTTTTTATTACAATGATCTTTTTCTTTTTTTGTGATTTTATTTTCTATTAGTTTTTTTAAAATTACAATCTAAAGCTAAACTATAAACTATTTCTTAGGGGTGAGCATTTAATATACTTGTAATGTATATTTTACATTTATTACTAAAATGACTAGCTTATTTCTATTACATATTTAAAGCACTTTACTTCTTTCATACCCCACGAGCCGAGTTTTTCGGTTAATATGTCAAAATTCAAGTATAAATATAAAATTTTCCAACTTACCTTGTGTAGGCATCTTTCATTTCGATTTGTACAATTTCTTTCTTGTTTGTTGAAAAGTGATTTACAAAGTTTTCTGATGTTTCCAATATCAGGGCGTAGATACTTTTAATTTTAGCGCTTGTAAAAGTTGGCGAAAGGGTATTTCTCATTTCCTTCCAACGTTCTCCTAAAAAAGTATATTTATTATGTCCTAAACTAAAAAAATACAGTGCTTATGTCAGGACGTAGATACTTTTAATTTTAGCGCTTGTAAAAGTTGGCGAAAGGGTATTTCTCATTTCCTTCCAACGTTCTCCTAAAAAAGTATATTTATTATGTCCTAAACTAAAAAAATACAGTGCTTATGTCAGGACGTAGATACTTTTAATTTTAGCGCTTGTAAAAGTTGGCGAAAGGGTATTTCTCATTTCCTTCCAACGTTCTCCTAAAAAAGTATATTTATTATGTCCTAAACTAAAAAAATACAGTGCTTATGTCAGGGCGTAGATACTTTTAATTTTAGCGCTTGTAAAAGTTGGCGAAAGGGTATTTCTCATTTCCTTCCAACGTTCTCCTAAAAAAGTATATTTATTATGTCCTAAACTAAAAAAATACAGTGCTTATGTCAGGGCGTAGATACTTTTAATTTTAGCGCTTGTAAAAGTTGGCGAAAGGGTATTTCTCATTTCCTTCCAACGTTCTTCTAAAAAAGTATATTTATTATGTCCTAAACTAAAAAAATACAGTGCTTATGTAAGAGGTGATTCCTTCAATAATTTTTAACAAACCTCTTAAAGACAGTAAAGAATTACTCCACAAAGGCTCAGTATCTGGATCCACAAACGGGGCATGATCGGTAAAAAAATCAAAATCTTTTACTGCTATCTGTTTGATTAGTTCTGGGTCTTTTAAAACAAGCAATGGGCTTCCAAAATTGTAGATTCCAGTGTACCTGTAAAAACAATAAATATTGTACCATTTATAATAAAAATCCATTGGGAAATAATTTTTTATTTAAAGAAATAAATAAAAAAACACAAAGTCTTTCTCCACTGGTTTATTAGAGATAAAATTAGAAGGTGGTAGATACTATACATGTTTCGGGTGTAGTAACACCCATCATCAGGAAACAAAAAGTAAAGAGAAAATATTCATAAGAGGAACAAACCTAAATGGTGAGTGGTAGTGAACCTCGATGGAGCTCTCATCGAGCCATGGAAAATCAAAAATTGAGAAATGGGATAATGATTAGAAAAAATTGATATACTTAAGTCTTAACACTGACCATGCGCAACAGGTAACAGTGGTTAAGAAGAGACCCGTTTGGGCAAAGAGAAAAATTAAGAAAAGTAAGAAAAATGGGGATTCACAGGTCAAGAACTTTCATCCTGGGAACTGTAGAGAGAAAGAAAAAATTATTTATTAAGCCCTCTTTATTTTATGGGAAAAATTTTTAATTTAGAAGCGTAGAAGGCATAGAACTGATGTTAAATCTTAGTTCAAAGAAAGAAATTAAAAAATTTAAAAAATTTTAATCTTCTGAAAGTTTAAATATTCGATATTTGAATTCTACGGCAAATTTCCTTTAAAATGACATATCACACATTATCATTTGTTTTTAAAATGGCTTTTAGGAAAAATTTTCAAGAAAATCCTTAGATGGCCATAGACTCGCTAATATAACATGACTTTAAAAGAGTGGGCCATGGAAGTTTTAAAGTGCTTTATTTTAACCTGTTTTATGTTAAACAAGTAGGCTATGAAATATTTTGTGAAATGACAAAAGTGTTCGTAACAAAAATTGAAGAACTCCATTTTTTTTTTTGTTAAATATGACATCTAAAATATTTTTGACAGAAGCATCTTTCGCAAAGAATGTTATTGTTTAACATAAAATGGGCTAAAATAGACCACTTTAAAACTTCTATCGTCCACTCTCATAAAGTCATGTTTTATTAGCGAGTCCATGGCCATCTAAGGATTTCCTTGAAAATTTTTCCTGGAAGCCATTTTAAAAACAAATGATAATGTGTGATATGTCATTTTAAAGGAAATTTGCCGTATAATTCAAATATTGAAAAAATATAATAGGTTTCTATTTAAAATAAAAGAGTTGATACCACTTCCGGTCAAACCGGAAGTGATTTTAAAAGTATGACTTTACTAAAAAATAACAAAATATACACTTAAAATCTCGTGAAATTTTAAAATTTGTATTAATAAAACTACGGAAAAAATAGGGGGGGTAACAACATTCGTTGTTACCCGGTATAGGTTCAAATTATTTCATCCGCCATGCAGAACATAAAAATAGAAATATTGCGGTTATTCATGTTAATTTCTTTTTTTCCATTAAAATTATCCATGAGCCCCTATATTATCTTAAACATCTTCACCGACGCCGTGTCACTTAATTCTCGTGAAATTCGTTTTTATAATACTTTGTACATAAAAGAAGACATTTTATTGCCATCGCCAGACATAGATACAATATGCGCGATGTGATGGAAATGCACTATTTGCTCGTGATGACTCATCGACTACTGTTTGCTCTTAAAAATAGTCAGTTATATAAAAAAATAACATATACAAAATATTACGTCTTAAATATTGCTCCTTAATTAAATAATTTCGTTCGCCATGTGACGTCACGTAGTATAAATAACCCGCTCTCGCGCTATGTATTGTAGTACGCTTTGACGTCACAACCGCAAACTTTAATCGCTTTTAAAATCACATTTCTTTGTGAACTGTGACTAAATTGACTTACTTGCCATTAACTTATCATAATGACGACGTTAGGCAAGAAATGTTGACTAAAAAATATTAACCGCAAAAAGTATATAAAAGAACGCAGTTGTGCGAAATCATGTAAACCAAACTTATTATAAGTGCACTGTCAAATATCTTAAAATGCATGGTTTGAATATTTGGAGGCACCTACCTTGCTCCTGGGTGCATGTTGTAAAGTTTGTTGATAAAATCATTAAAGCTCATCACCTTGCATAAAGTATACCAAGAATCTCCCAAAAATAACAACGGTTTACTCTGTTTTACTCCTAAACGTCGCCAGTAGCCAAGAGGTCTTACGAAGAAATACCATAGTATGGCTGCAGCGGCCCCTATGAAGATGTACCAGAACATAGTCAAATTTTCTCTAAAAAATAAAACAATAAAATTAATTATTTCTTATCGACACAATTTTTGTAAAGTTCTTGTCAAAATAAATGATTTTGACCTGTTAACAGAGATAAAACTAAAGGGTCGATCCAATTTTGTGGACAAGAGCTTGGCAATATAAAGGTGCAGTAAAGGGTCAGAATAAGGAAATTATGTATTATGTAATTATACTCATGATATGTTTATATTAATTTACATGTGTAATGTAATTCCATATCTATGGTCTATTTCTTTTCGATTGCGAACGATGACAGAAAAAAAAATTGAACAAAAATTCACCTAATTGGTTAAATAATAGACCAATTTACACTACATAAATGCATAGTTTAAATCACAGAAGAAGAATAAGAAATTTCCGTTCGATTGATTTCTAGCAAATATATTATGCTAATTATAAACCTTTTAGCAATTAAAAATAACTTTTAGCTCTAGTTATATTACGAAACAAACAATCTTTTATCTTTCTGTACATAAAATCGGTTAATTTCACGTTTTTTTGCAACATAAAATAGTAAACCTATGCCTACTTTGTGTTGAAGCAAAAAGGATGCCCGATTTATCGACAAAATATAGAAGGCCATGCCAAACGCCAAACATTGTGACATAACCTAAAAACTCATCTTCTTAAAGGCCGCTTTACAGCTTGCAATTTTTCTTCCACGCAAGTTGTCTTGCAGCAATTAATATTGCGGCAATAAAAATTTCACTTCGTTTTACAGCGTGCAATGATTTGCCAAGATAGTAGGTGATGTACCACTTGCCAACCATTAAAATAAAAATACATTTGGTTAAGACTTACCGGCGCTTTTTGTGCATTCATTTTAACAAAACATCATTACAGGACATGAAAGCAAACCAACAAAAACAAAACGTACCCGCTATAGGTTAGAAATCCTCAGAATTGCGCTTGCAATGGCAATAAAAATACGGTCCGAGTTATATTTCTTGCAAGCAATACAAATTGCGCCAGCTGATCATTCTGCGCATACTCCCGGGCAATCTTTTCTTGTGTGAAAGAAAAATTGCAAACTGTAAAGCGACCTTAACAAGTGTTAATTTAAAATTCTAACCGCTATAAACAGTAAACAACAAAATGTCAGTTATGACGTAAATCCCTAACCTTACTTTTTCAACTTGTCAAAAATGAAAATTCTTGCATTTTTTGATTGTAAAACGGGTTTCTGTCATCGTTCGCAATCGAAAAGAAATAGACCATAGTTCTGTTTTGCTCTCGCTATCCTCAATTAATTATAATTGGTTTAATTGTAACATAAGAATTTTCTACGTAACTACATGATGGATTGAATTTTTTCAACTACCTGAGGGAATATCATTACCACATTTTTTTAATTAATTCTACAAAACTATAACTTAAAGTCAGAGAAGTATTTTCTGACCTAATAATTTATTTTAATTGGTGCCACATCTGCTCTATTTCTATGTTGTCTTAAAAACTATTTGAATAAGTATAATCTCGCTCAGGTCTAGCGCTTGGCCCCTCTGAAAGCGGGGCCCTAAGCCTGGGCCTACTGGGGCTATTTGGGAAAATAGCCCCGTGTACCCACAAAAATGTGTCAGGTCCGTATTTCCTAAGTTATCATAAAAAAATACATCTCAAATTAGACAAGGACATTTCTCTTATTGTGTTCTATAAAAAGTTTAAGTAAGTTATCGGGCTAAAATAAATACGGGAGCGAATATTGAACCATCTTGAAATTTACATGAAAAATCCCATATATCCTGATAAGACGCATCACCTGGTATATCAGTTGACCATTCATGCGCATCATTTAAGACAAATTAAACTACAACCGGTACAAATGACAGATATGTGAGGATTTAAAAGTTATAGCAGTTTTAGTGGGACTTTTATAAAATATTACTGTTTTCTTTGTTTGTGGAATAGTCGTACAGTGAATGAAATGTAATGAAAATTTGGCAGAAAAGGAGTGAATTTTAAGCTATAGACCCCAAAATATCCTTTGGCCTCCGCTTCACAATAAACTTGGGCTGATGAAAAACTTTGTGAAGGCTATTATAAGATTTATACCGATTATGCTCTTTAAAGCATTTAAAAAATTAGATATTGGGTAGTTAGTTATTTGTATGGGATTTCCCTCGGATATTGCTTCGAGGAATTTTCAATAAATTCGAACTTCAAAAAATTTTTGGAAAGAATTGAAGATCTAGGGATATTATAAGTAAAAACCGGAAAATTACCATGATGCTTAAGAAGTATTTAATTTTCTTAAAGATAACCTTTTAAAGACAATTTCTCAAAAAAGTAATTTTTATAATCAATGTTACATTAACAAACCCAGATTTAAAAAAAATTAATGTAAATGTGTTGTTGACTATATTATATAATAATTGTTTTTTTTTATTATTTTCGTCCAAACAGTAACTTTTAAGAGAAAGATGAAAAAGATATTTTTGTTCAAAACTGAATAATAAGTAATAATAAAGCAATTGCTTTGAAAATATCAGTAACGTATCATATTTTTTGGTTAAAATTGTATTAAGGGGCAGCTGTTTCTACACCACAGCTTTGAAAAAAACTTTTCAAGATAAAAATATTCGTTTTTATATCGTTATAGTCTATACCAAATTTTAGTGTAATATCCCAAGCGATTTTCGAGATTTTTAATAAAACCTTAGAAAAAATTTAAATTTTTACATTCATATCAAAAACAAAGCATTTTAGGACATATGTGTATATGAACTTTTCGACTTAAAATTGGTCAGGGGAATCGCCCATTTCAATAAGTACATATCACTAAGTAACATCCTGTATAGAGAAATTACACCGAAGGACCTAATTTTAAATTTGGTAAACATAATTTGTTTTGATATAATTTCATTGTTTTTACTTATAATTTTAAATTCTAAAAATTATTAATTTCAAAGATTTTTTCTAAATACTACATTATCATTTTCCGGTATTTCATTAAATTTTCAAAATTATTTTTAATATAGTTTAAGTATTTTGGTGTACAAAAAATTAACTAGTCTACACCCATTGAATCGGTGAGTTCGAAAACCGTACAAGTCCAAAATTAGACATTTTTAATTGTGATTATTTATTGTAACATTACTGGTAAATCATTTTGTTATAAGGAAAGGTTATAAAAAAAGCTGTTAATAACCTGTAATTCTGCAAGTATTCTGTGCAAGCTAATACTCTAAAATACTTAATTTGAAAAATAATAAAGGTTTTTATTAAATATTTTAAAATTACGTTTTTGGACATGTAAGTTTGTTAAAATCACCGGTTATTTTTCTCAATATCCATAATATTAACACAATAGGTAAAAATTATCTAAAAAACTTTACCTGTCACAACAATCAGATGTTAAATATTATAATCACACACTAACATTTACAATAATAAAACTGCTTGACAATAAGCACTTCGTATAATGATACTAAAAATATATTTATTTGCTGAGTGTATTTATAGGTCTGCAATAAATCTAATCGAATGTTATCTTTTAGAAAAAAATATTTTAATACATTTTACCTTTCCTGATATTTAAAGGGCCAAATATGTATTTATGTAAAAGGAAAGTTTTTTGGTAACAAGTACCAGCCAAGCCTGGTCCCTTACTAGCCCCCCGTCCCCTTCACTAATGAAAATCTTACCCTCTAAAGTGGTAAAGCAATTTTTTTCAATTAATAACTACTAAGTTCTAAGGAAAACGCCCAACCACTTTTCATACAGTTTTAGTTTAGGTTCCAGATATCCACCAAGATATAATATTGCACAATTTGCCCCAAAGGAGGTGCCTAAAGAAAACACCTAAAGTATTTTTTTTTTAAATTAAAATAGTTGTAAGGAAAACGCCAATTTTTTTCCAATTAATTTTTTTTTACATAAAACTACTTTCACGTTTGTAGATACACCGAAAAAAAAATTAAATATTGTTATCGCAAAGATATACTGGGTGGTGCGTTTGAACAAGGCCTATTGGATTATTCGTGTAAATTTCGGGTGGTCAAATATTCGCTCTCGTATTTATTTTAGCCTAAAAATGTACTTAAACTTTTTATAGAATACAATAAGAGAAATGCCCTTGTCTAATTTAAAGTGTATTTTCCTAGTAATTTAAGAGTTAGTTAACAAAATATATTTTTAATATGATAATATAATCAAATACGGACCTGACAGATTTATGTCAGTACACCACCAAATAAATAATTAAAAATGTGTCAAAGTCATTTTATGTCAATGTTGAGGTTATTAGACAATCCAACGATGTGTCCAAATGGCGGCTGGCTGGCAAATACTGCTTTGTAATTGGTGCACGGGACCATAAAAATAATGTTGCTGGTGGTATTTAACGGGTGACTCAATGCTTTTTGCCATCCAACCGCCATACTGAATCACGTGGTTTGGATTCCCTAATAGGGACAAGTTTTTATTTAATAACTGTAATAATTAAGTAATGAACTTCTATGAATAAATTATCAACAGACAGCAAATATTTTTTTAAATTTTATTCTACAAAATAAATAACCAAAAAACTAATGATAAATATGTGGGTGATTTCTAAGTTGATACTATTTTTTAGCTGTGTATAGAAGGCATTAAAATAAACAACATTTTCAAAAAACTCAAAAATACGCGAGATACAGAAGTAAAAAGTCTAAGTGCAGGCATGGTCATCAAAACGTAGCTTGCTATACTTGATGTTGTTTATCTTATTAGTCATGCAATTTACGGGTAGGTGGTTATTTGGCAATCCGCTGCGGTGTGTTTTTCTGAAGCAAGTTAATTTTAAATTGGTGACACGTGAAGATGGTAAAATTTAAAAACAATGAATTAGTAGATATGGGCTAATTTACGGTGAGTGTCGTCAAAGTGCAAGCTGCTTCGAAATTATACGCATATCGTTTTCCCTTACGGGCTCATCCTACACCCAGAAGTTTTCTTAATGTTATTCAACGGCAAGGTTAGGCAGTACCGTATTTGATCCATAGTGTAATAAATGAATGTAAGTAGGTACCTTATTTTTGAGTTTTTTGAAAAAAGGTATTTGAAAATGTGGTTTATTTTAATGGCTTCTATACACAGCTAAAAAATAAGTATCAAATTAGGAATCACCCTACTTTTAAACCAAATCAAACCAATATTTACAGGGGTTGGTATTTTTTAAATTAATGTTTAAACATATGCTCAAACAACCCTTCGTTAGCCGCTAATCCTAAACCATTATAAAACTTCCTTCTTACACTGGCCAGTTGGTGTCACAAACTGCCAAAATTGGGGTGTTCAGTTGTCCGTGCCGAACATCTTTTTAAAAGTTATCTGTTATGTACCCCCATAGGAAAAGTAATTTGGGGAGATCGGGAGACCTGGCCGGCCAGCTTATCACATGGTTTGGTCCAATCACATTTCCTTGGAAAGCTTCAAGATGGTGCCTTATTTACGATAAAATTGTTGTTGGACAGCCGTCGATCTGAATCCAGACCTCCTGATTTTCACCAGCGACCGCTTCCAATGCAGGTTAAATTTGATTTTGCCATAGATCCAGAAAACTTGCAGATGTCAAAGTTTGATACAAAAAAAAGCCTAGAGGAGAAAAAACAGAGTTATTGTATTTTAAAATTTTGTATATTTGGATGTCAACAGAAAACACCCTGTACAAAATTCTTGATACTTAAAGATTTAAGACAGTTTTTCTATCCCTAGACTAAAGAGCTTACAAGAAATTTTCGATTTTCGATACTCTTATTGAGAAATACAGGTAATTTTTTACTCTCATGTTCTTTCCAAAATTTTAAGAATTTTGCATTTTGTTTGGCAACGTTGCCAAAAATTAAAAAACTAAATATGGGGTCATATGGATAATTTTGTAAGGAAACAAAAAATGTTAAAATACATGGGGTGTTCCATTTAAAAAAATGTATCTTTTTATTGTCCTACTTTTTTGGACCATCCTGTATGTTTAAAAATAACTTTAAAACATATATTTTTTTATACCTCACAACTTTTATAAAAACTTTTTTTTGATATCTTTAATAGTAGAGACGGTATATTATAGTCATAATAATATAGTCATTTATTAAAAATTATTTTCCGCCCCTCCCTTTACATTTAGTTCGGGAGATTTAAAATTCAAAGTAATAGTTAGAAGAGCATACGATTTTCGGGTCTTGCCCCCATCCCTCCCCCCTCCCTAGATTATATTCTGTTCTTCTGGCACAAGTGCATTTATATTTGCGACACGAAAGTGCTAATAATAATACGATTTTTTAAAGTTGGTTTTGTCATGTAAATCTCTGGTAAAATTGAACAAATTTTATTTTTGAAAAATCCAATAAATTTAAAAATTATACACAATTTTTTACCATTAATATGTATTTAAGAATTATAAATACCTTATCCATCTTTCCTATCTTCGTAAATTGTTTTACAAATTTAATCTACACAATTAACTGGAGTATGAAACTTGAAAACTAAATTATATTGCATTATGTTGCCAATAATTTTGGTCGTTATGTCTAACAATAGTACACTCCGTTAACAAAAGCCCCTGTATGAGTTTCCCATAATATTACAAAGTTTTGCACAATTTTTCATATTTTTGCACAATTTTGCACAGATTTGCAGACGGTCTTGAATTTCTCTTATTCAACATAACACAACGTGTCGAAATAATTTTAATCAGAGCAGATTTCTACAGGCTGTTTCTAAAAGGTGTGGAAAAAAAGCTACCACACGTTCCTGAGGCGTAAATATGACGATCTAACCCAAAAATGGATGATTTCGAAGATACAGAATGTCAAAAGTTCAATTTGGTTTTCATCTTTTATAAATAATTTTTTTAATAAATAATTGGTGTATTGTCACAATATTCGGCTTGGGGGGGTTTTGCGGGGTGAGAAATTAGAATCTGCTCTTATTCTTATTGTAAAGTTTAGAGCGCCCCACCTGCGGTACCTTGCACACATTTAAAAAGAAATAACTTTTTTTAGCCACCATATATTTAACTTTTAAATAAAAATTCGGATTCTCCAACGTCTTTTACCTAAAAAAGGTAAGAGTTGATTTAAGCAGCTGTTTTTGAGATATCTGGATTTAAAAAATTTACTTCGTGTATGGCCAGGTCTAAATTATTGTATTAATTAAACACATACTTCTACACTATTGGCAAACTCGAATCTAGGGTGCGAAATCTGCACCAAACAATGCAACCAAGAGAGAAGGCACATATGAGCAAGAATTGGTTAGGTGTCTCTTTTTTAACTGAAGGTTTTGCCCATATGTGCCTTGCCTTGGTTGCATTAGAGATTTCGCACCCCAGATTCCAGTTTGCTTATAGTGTAGATCGCTCCCGTGGCTGCTTCGACCGCGTGTTCTAAAGAATGGAAGGTGGGAGGTAGGGGATAGCGTGTTCTCTGTTTAACGTGTTAAACGCTACCAATAATCTCCGTCTGATGCGTTTATATTGGCACCCTAGATTCGAGTTTGCTAATAGTGTTTATTTAACGTTGTCTACCGGGCGACACTTTTGTAGGTAAGTTACATCCCAATTTAATAAAACCAGACCACGCAGCGCTGGTTTTCTCGTTAGTCGGACTAGGCGGTCGCCTAGGGCCCGGAAGCGCAATGGGGCCCTGATTATATTTTTCACTCAATTATACATATAACTTTGATTTTCTAACTAACGCAATTCCAGAACTCCACCGAAATACTTCTACCTCCTAGAACAGCTACAGAATTTTTCAAAAACAATATAAATTGTTTTAGCTTTATTTGTTATTTTAATTTCGCTAAAAAAGTAAAAAGTTAGTTTGGGCGTAGAACTCAAATTTTTCTTTCAGCGCCGCCGGCAAATTTTTTTGGGTGCCACGCCCAAAAAAATTCAAAATAAAAAAATACGTATATTTAAAGAGACTTGTAGTGAGTTATACACATACACTAATATAAAACAGAAATAACAAAAACTTCTTCATGAAATAGGCTTAATTTGGGCAAAAAATATTAAAAATTAGGTATATTATTTATTGAAAAAACAAAAATTTACCATAAACTAAAAGCGCAAGATATTTTTTTGCCTAAAACTAAACCGTAATTCGTCGCCTGTTTTGACAAAATATATTGATTATTTCATATATCAATGTGGATGTTGTACGCTCTTCGACTGAATGGTTTCTCAGATTTGTTTCTCATCTTTTTACAGAGGAAAAACTTTCTGCTGAAGCTGTAGTTACTGGGAAGATGATTGGTTATTTTATTTGGCGCTTTATTGATTAGCGTTGCCGTCAACGATTTTTTATGTTTCCCAATTATATTTTATATCTTCTTTTTTTTTTTCGGGGGGGGGGCTCCCTGGGCCCCCCTGGCTACGCCACTGATTTAGAAGATTCTTATGCTGCTTGATCCGAATAATACAGGGTGTATCATAATTGAATGCTAATCCAAAAGGGTGATAATACTGGGACGGTTTTAGAAAATTTCTTTAAATGAACATAGATACAGGATATTGAAAAAAAAATAATTGTTTTTCCAATATCTCCAAACCCGCTATGTAGTTGTTTTTCAATTTTGGTACATGCCAAGTGTGCATAAAATTAAAGGTTTTTTGAGGATAAAGGTTTTTAAATTTTCATCAGTGGCAGAGCTGTGAAAGTTACTTCAGAAAAGTAACTAGTTACTTTTTCGATACTTTTGCACAAATGTATCTAGATACTTATAAGAAATAGTTACTTTTACCTAAAAGTAACTTAGTTCTTAGTTACTTAGTTAAAGTAACTAGTTACAGTAACTAAGATACTTTTACAGTAACTAGTTATTTTGATTGTAACTACGATAATTTAAAAGTAACTAAGATACTTTTGAGTAACTAGTTATTTTAATTGTAACTGTGAAACTCTAAAAGTAACTAAGATGCTTTTGAACTAGATATACCATAAATTTACCAGGTAGTGATAACTCATTTTCCTGTACACACTACCACTATTACCATCAGAAAACTAAACTAAGAAGTGTTAATTCGAACAACGAACAAGTAGAATAAAATGCTTTCCAACCAGTTGGCTGTTTGACGTTCGCGACTCGCCGCTCGTCCCTTCGTGAAAATCTGATTAACGGCCGCCGATCATTGGTCATCATCTGATGGACGGACGGCACGTGTGCATTATTATTGGTATCCTAGAGAAACTTTAAAAGTACCTAACTTAGTTACTTTAAAAGTAACTTAGTTACTTTAAAAGGAACATAGTTACTTTCAAAGTATCTAGTTTCTTTTTAAGTGTATAGTTACTCCTAAAAAGTAACTAGATACAAGTTACTTTTCAAAAGTAACGAAGTTACAGTTACTTTTGGCATGATTCCAAAAAGAATAAAGTTACTTTAAGTAACTAGATACTAAAAAGTATCTAGTTACTTCAGTTACTCACAGCTCTGACAGTGGTATCCCTGTTAACATTCCCTGAAATACGCTGATTTTTTTAAAAATAAATAGCGTTTTTATAATTAGCCTCTATTTTCTTATAAAAATAGTCTCGTGACTTTTTTACGTCTGGCGGACGGTAATCTAAATATTTACGTGCCAGCGCACTAAAATGTGCAGGTGCTCCGTCGTGCATAAATACAGGAACATCTTTCAACAGAAGTGATGGCAAAGTATCTTCAAGAATCTGGCAATAATAATTGCTGGATAGGTCATGGGGGAATAGTCACGGCCAGTTAAATCCACACCAAAACAGTTTGGATTTTTTTGGGGACATAATGATGCCTTGGTTTACAGTTAACGATTCCAAACCGAGAAATAAATCCGAAACCGCCTAATAGTTTCCTATGAAGCTATAAGAAATACTCCAGAATTTTCTAAGGATTACGCGATTCGATGAGAGAGAGAGAGGGTTGAAGCTTGCATACTTTCAACAGTTCATTTATTGTAGTTGTCCGCTTGCTTTCTCTCATTAATTTAATTTTGTTTTCTCTTGTTCAAATTAGTAAGTTTTAAAAATAAAAAATATATTTCTATGCATATTAATTATTACTTTATTTTATTTTTTAAATCGAAAAGCGTCCGCCGGACGAAGAAAAGGTCAAGATTATAGGCTTATTATAAAAATAATATTTATTAAAATCATTCAGGGCTGTTAACAGGGACGCCACTGATGAAAAATTAATATCCCTTATCCTGGAAAAAATGTAATTTTTTTGCGTTCTTGGCATGTACCAAAATTGAAAATAAACACAAAGTGATTTTAGAGATATTGGGAATTTTTTTTTTCTAGTTTCGACATCCTGTATCTCAGCAATAAAGCTGACCTATGTTCATATAAAGAATTTCTCTTAAAATCGTCCAAGTATTATCGCCCTTTCGGATTAGCATTTAATTATGAAACACCCTGTATTTATAAATTATTATTCAAAGTTACCAGCTCTATGCGAATTTATAGCTCTATACATTATAAATTGGGACCGATATTGGAGAATGTGAGAAAGTTATTTTCTCGCACAATATCTTCGAGTTATGAAATTATTTGGCAGGGTGGTAGACCTCCGTATTCAACTACTACATCTAAGTTTTAACTAATAAACTTATATTTCCTGATCCATAAATATTTAAAAAAATTGATGAACTTTGACCTTACATAAACTTATGAAAAAAAAATACAATTTTAAAATAACAATACACAATACTAGGACATCATTCTTATCTTTTTTCAATTTAATCTAAATGATTAATAAGAAGTACATGAGTACTCTTATGTAACTGGAGTGTAAAACCTAATATTATAATATACAGGATGTGTCAGTAAGGTGTCTGTCTTAGATAGCACCTAAACTATCAAAAATAGGGGAAAAAGTGTAATACAAAAGTTAAAGGGTTTTTTAGGATACATAATCTAAAAATATTTTCTAATCTATAGGGTGGTCCTAAAAAGTGGACTGAATAATAAAAAAGAAAATTAAATGGGACACCCAGTATAATTTTCTAGAATATGATTCAATGGAATAAGGACTTTGCAACCCTATTAAAATTTTTGAAATAAAATGCAACGTTGCCAAGTAATTAATTTTTTTCCGAAATTTTAGTAATTTTAAGGGTATCGTTAAAAAATCATAGCAACCTGTGGATTAACCCCAGGCAAATATAATTTACGTTATAAGTACTTTAAGGTACGATATATTGATCTATAATAATGTTTTTTAAATCTCTTTTACAGAGCGTTCATTACAAGTTGGACAACTTGATAGTTTTAAAAATGCTTTATTTCAATTTTTTTAAATGGTACCCCCCTAATTTTTTTAGGCAAAAGAATGTATCTTTCGAAAACCTTACTTTTTTGTTAAACATGTCATATTGTCGGATATGGATTGGTACCCTTAAGGATGAATTAATCGGTTCATACTTTGCTGTGGTGCTAAGACGCTTAATAGGTGTTGAGTCTGCTGATAAGAATAGGTGTAGTGAAAAGATAGTGTGTAGAACAAGGACAAGGACATTCCTAGTTTTGTAGGAGGAGTTTGTAGACGAAAGTTAATAAGAATAATTGTTTTAATTGGTTGGGATAAAGGGTTCCATTTTGAATAGTCCATCCAGGGAAATCCACTCTTTTAATAAATTGCTGACATAGCAAAAAAGGAACCCCTTCTCCCATCTGGTGAGGGTTACAAAACATTATAAAAACTCAAACAGACACTTACTCAGTGGAGTTGTTTAACATTTTCAAGTGTAAGGGTAACCTCTGCCCATTTGGTCATTCAAGTAAAGATGTAGAAACATAATCTCAGATCAGAGCAGTTTCCATCCAGTGAGTAAGTGATCTTGATATTGTTTATTTAAATTGTTTAATTGTTCATTTCTATTTTGGCCTGAGTTGACTGTAAAGCGGAAGTTGTTTTTCTTGAACTTAGAACAAATAGCCTCGTATGTAAGTTTTAAGGAAACAACTCCTCTTTACAGAAAACTCTTTAAATTTACTAATTTAAGAACTTTATTTTTATTTCTAAAGACTTCTATTTTATTCATTATTATGTAATCGTCAATTGCTTTGCTTTGCTTCGCTTAAATAAAACTATTAAAAATCTTTGGTGTTTTAGTAACTAAATAGGGCACAACAAATTAAATAAATTAAAACGTAATTTTAAACTATCTAAGCTACATGTTCCCGTCGCCTATCATTTTGATACGCGACAATATATCCAAATATCGTAGTTTTTGAAATATTTTAGGATTTGTCTTAAATCAGGGTAAAAAAGGGAAGTTCTAATTAAACAATTTAGGCAAGATTGCTTTGGAACAAAAAATAAATAATTTTCTTTGTCACAGCTGTCATTGCAAAATTATTTTACCAATATTTTGTGCTCTATTAGAAATAGAAAAATATGAGTTATGATAAAGTTAGTTAAGGAAACTAAAATTTAAACAGTAATAAAGCACAAAATGTTAGCGAAATAATTTTGCAATGACAACTGCGACAAAGAAAATTATTTATTTTTTGTTCCAAAGCAATCTTGACTAAATAGTTTAATTAGAACTTTCCTTTTTACCCTGATTTAAGACAAATCCTAAAATATTTCCAAAACTATGATATTTAGATATATGACATGTTTAACAAAAAAGTAAGGTTTTCGAAAGATACATTATTTTGCCTAAAAAAATTAGGGGGGTACCATTTAAAAAAATTGAAATAAATCATTTTTAAAACTATCGAGTTGTCCAACTTGTAATGAACGCTCTGTATAAGAGATTTAAAAAACATTATTATAGATCAATATATCGTACCTTAAAGTACTCACAACGTAAATTATATTTGCCTAGGGTTAATCCACAGGTTGCTATGACTTTTTAACGATACCCTTACAATTAATAAAATTTCGGAAAAAAATTAATTACTTGGCAACGTTGCATTTTATTTCAAAAATTTTAATAGGGTTGCAAAGTCCTTATTCCATTGAATGATATTCTAGAAAATTATACTGGGTGTCCCATTTAATTTTCTTTTTTATTATTCAGTACCACTTTCTAGGACCACCCTGTAGATTAGAAAATATTTTTAGATTATGTATCCTAAAAAACCTTTTAACTTTTATATAACACTTTTTTCCCTATCTTTAATAGTTTAGGTGCTATCTTAGACAGACACCTTACTGACACACCCTGTATAGATGGATGTTGCCTGAGACATTCCTTTCTTTCGTAAGGTACTATAATATACAGTGATGGGCTAAAATATGGAACACATTTTTTGAAAAAACGCTCAGACACGTCGATTATTATAATTTTTTCTTCCGGATTTTTTGCCTCAAAAAGAAATTATACAGGGTGTGTCAAAAATTAGATATGAAATAAGGCAAATTAATGAAAATACTGTAAATAATATTTTAGAAGGGTTTTTAAGTAGATTGGCATATTGTCAAGAAGTTAATGGTTTGCATTTTCAACACTTGATAAAATAATTTTCGTTTAATGATGTAATTTTTCTCTAAAACCGTTAGAGATATGCTACATGAATTATGCGCAGAATTTGACTGAAAAAAATAGGGGTCTATTTAAAATACCAAAAATTTTTGCTACATCTACTTTTTTACACACCCTGTATAATTTCTTTTTGAGGCAAAAAATCCGGAAGAAAAAATTATAATCGACGTATCCGAGCGTTTTTCCACAAAATTTTACCTGATTTTTAATGAATTTGTTCCATATTTTAGCCCATCACTGTACAAGCCTTAAGGCGATTTTAGTTGATTAACTAAAATTGAACCGACCTTTCGTTCACATGTTTCAACATAAATCGAATCAAGGATACAACCGCTAGTTGAAATAAAATGGCGTCAAATACCTACACCTGTTCGTGCAGTTGTAAGAGTTATTTCTAGTTTATTGATTGAAGAGTTGAGAGAAATAATTGTAGGATTAAATAGACAGCATAAAACGCATCGATTTTGAGTACGAAATTCGATTTTAAGAAGAAATAAGTATGGGGTTTCGGGAACCCTCTTAAAAGAACTTGCTTTGGAGGATAAAGAAGGATACAGAAAACACCTGAGAATGTCAGAAGAAAAGTTTGAAGAGCTGCTATCAAAAATTGGACCTAAAATCCAAAAGCAGGATACTGTTTCACAGACAATCATCAGGATTGTGATACAGTTCAATAAATTTTAACATAACGGTTTCTGACCATTTTAAAGTCATTTTGTTGCACTAGGTGTGAAAAAGCTAAGCAGACTACAGCACATGCACCAACATCGGATGATTCAAGTCGACTGACAAATGTTCAGTTAACACGCTTCAACTACGTTTCAACTCGTTTAAAAAACAAGGATGACTCATTACTTGAACGATAAAGTTTGACTGGATCAATCTTTTGTGGTTTCAACTTAACTCGACCGACAAAAATTGAAATATATGTTCTCACCGCAATTTGCGTTCGATTTTAGTTGACCAACAAAAATCGGTCAACTAAAATCGCCCTGTGAGAATCCATCTTTACTGATATAGCGAAAAATGTTGTATAATGCATAAATTCACCAAGATTTTCGTTGTTTGTGGGTAACAATAAAATCGATTTATTTATACATATACTCTTTATCCTTTCGATTTTTGCACAGGTTTACAAATGGTATATATTCTCTCTTGACCACTTGACGAAGTTAAGCCCTGCTATTTAAAATGGTATTAATAAATTTGTTGTCTATTTAAAAAATATTAAACTTGAAAAATTTTTAGTGAAACAATAAAAAAATACTTCCAACGATCCAGTCCATATTACCAACACCGTTTCCAGTTACGGTTATTAATTAAATAATTAAAACATTTAGATTGCTAATACCAGAGGATTATTATTTTTTAAGCATGCAACTAAAAATATTTGATCGTTTATTGCAATCTCCTGATGTAAAAGAATTATTAATATATCTTAATGTTTTAAACTTTATGCGTATTCCTATAAAATATTGCCTTCTTCCTACCTCTTCCGCTCTTTTTGTTAGTAAAAAAATTTATTGAATGTCATTTTAATCCTTTCTCTTTTAATCTATACTCCCATAGAAAACTTTTTTTTTTTACGGTTCGCCGACTACGTAGGCCATCTTGAACCGGTCATCGACCACAAATGTGATCTACCGCCTGGGGAGTGTGAAACGGCACCTTCATCCTACGAGATATCCGATCTCATCCGGCCTGTCCGGCGTGAATACGATGGCTAGGTGTCGATTCATTTTACACTCTTCCCTGAGGCAAGAGCACGCCGTGTTCCCAAGCGGTCACCCGCCCAAGTACTAACCGCGCTCAACACAGCTTAACTTCGGTGATCTGCGGGAACCGGTGCTTAATATGTCGACAGGCCCTTGCCCTTAGAAAACTTTTATTAACTATATTTATACAATATCTTATTGACATTTCCCATTTGAACTTAAGGATTTAGGAATATCAGCAAACTAAACATAATGAACTTAGGCCTAATTTTATAAAGTCCTCTTAAACCGGTTTAAACCTAGGCTTAAACCGAAAAATACTTCTAAAATCGAAGAAATGTCATACCTGGTCACAGCTTAATATAATTACATCAACCTGGTCATAACAAGTTTTGACCAGGTTGATTACTCTTAAATTGAACTTTGCTGTCAATTCCACATTATAAATCGACCATTTCTTACATTTCTACGATTTTAGAATTATTCTTCAGTTGAAAGTTGCATAGGATTTTATAAAATTCGACCTTAACAGTATCCAAGAATAGAGTATTGATGCCACCAATATTTTTTCATTCCTAAAATATTAACTTATTGTGTTTGTATTATATATTATATTATATCTAAAAAACTTTGAAAAATCAATAAACATAATTTTTAAACCGCTGCGCTGCTGAATCAAATAATCACTCTCAAAACTGGAACAAAAAGCAAAAACTACTATTTTAACAGCCTAATGCCAAAATCTTGGGCAGCCAAGTGGTAAAAACAAATAAAAGTAATTCTTCTTAACATTATTGTTTTATATTTTTGTTAGAATGTCTTTTATACTTAAACAGCATCATTTATTATATTTTTCATTTAAATACAATAATAAAGACACATTGTCGCTATTAATTATTAGATACGCTTATAATCTCAAGATCTAACAAATAAATCTTGAGCTTATAGTACTAGAAATATCCGTAGAAAAACTCCGAAATATACGACTTTTTGTCAGGCATGTTCGTAATATTTGTAGTAATGAGAAAATTATAGTATTTTCACGGGAAATCATAAATTGGACCTTAAATAAATAATCAGTTTTATTACGTCGTATATTTTTTTTTCTTTTGGTTTTAATGAATACGTTTAAGTCCAACCAAAAACCCTTTTTCAGGCGTCTGCGAAAAATCTTTCGATAAAACTAATGGAATCGGCGTGTTCTCTGTCGGTACAATTTCATAATTTAACAACAAATTAAACAACAAAGCTTTGACTTCTAGAAGAGCAAATCTGTTTCCAATGCAAATTCTCGGACCGACTCCAAACGGCATATATGTGTAAGGTACTATGTTGTTTTTATTTTCATCGGAAAATCTTTCTGGATCAAACTTTTCTGGATTTGGGAAATATTTTGGGTCTCTTTGAATTCCATAGATCGGTATAAAAATTTCTTGATTTACTGCAATCGGTAAGGGTAATTCATTTTTGTTAGCAGGTTCAATGGTGTATGGTTTGGTGCAAAGTCGATCCAGAGAAGGAAATGGAGGCCATTTCCTAACAGTTTCTGTAAATCAAATAAATTCTGTAATTTTTATTTGGTATATACTATAGCGTGTTAGAATTTTTTTACCAATAATGGGAATATTGTCAGATTTTGGACGAAATATTTATTATGCTTTATTAAATCATAATTAAAATAGGTAGGTATGTCGGTATCTTATCCTACTCCCCGAGCTTCTGAGCTCGGGGAGTAGGAGGGGGAGCTGCAGTCCGGCAATCTCCCCCCTAAATATGCCACTGTTCCTTAGGGCAGGATTTTTTGTTTGGAGCCGTGCCTACTTTAATGTAAAAGAGAGTAGACACACAGTCTAACAGACAATGATTCATCTGTGTCTTCTTTTATCATCTAGTGAAGTAAAGAATGGTCTAGAATGATCTCCATTGCTGGAATGGGAATTGATTTTATGGCCCCAGCCCTGTGATGCTCAAGTAGAGGCCAGCCTCTAAAGATGTAATTTTTCGTCCTCGCTTCGTTTGTAGCGTAAAAATAAGGACATTTTGGTAGAATTACCAAATTATTTAACCTTTTATTATAAAATAACAAATTGTTTAATATTATTGTTATAAGTTCCTGCTTAACATTGAACACCATCATAAGGTTAAGTCAGGGGTTATGCTCATTGTCAGACGTGATGTGGTAATCACTCTTAAATACTTATAACAATAATATTCCCTCTAACCAAAGGTTATTATCATAGTTTAAGGTTAGTACGTAGTATAAATAAGACTGATTGTAATATAGTAGGGGAGGTTAGATAAGCTTCGATTAGGTTAGATAAGGTTCAATTATAGTTCAGATATAATGTAACTACAAATAACAAATATACCCTTTGATACCTAACCAGTAAAACAAGTATTTTACTTAGGGGAGGGGGGGGGGGGGGGAAGAGCTTATAATATTATTGCCGATTTCTGTCTACAGGTCATGCAATATAGCTTGAGCCCTGAGATGCGCAGATGATAAAAAAGGAGAGTCGGTGTAGGACAGAGATACCTATAACCGAATTTTAATAAAGTACAGTCCGCGTAGAAAGTAAAAGTGGGATTTGATTGATAAAGCCCTAGTGACTGCTAATCTTGTTTACTAATTGGCCCTGTTATGCAAAAATCAAACAACCAACATCTGTGCCCACACTAGTTCAATAGGGTTAAGATCAGGATGGTACGGAGGTAGTTTTAACATTTTTTCGTAAAATGGAATAGTTCTCTCGCGTAACCACTTTTTCATGGCTTCTTTTTTTGTTACAGATGTAGGGAACTTCTTTATTTATTTATAATATGATATGGTGCATTGTCGATTACTACTACACTGTTCAGGCGTAAATTCGGCACTAGGTTGTTTTTTACCCACTTTTCATAATTTTCATAGTTCATTTCATTGTGGTAATCCCCAGTACTGCAGTGTGACTTCCATCTGACGTATGAATTTGGCACAAAACCATCTTCTCCTCCAGCGTTTACGATTATTAGGCGTGTGCCCTTTGATACAGTGTGTTTTACGCCTTCGTTTGTTTTATCGCTCCAAGCTTTTTGGTGTGTATGTGATGAATGTATATAGGTTTCATCCATATAAACAATTGGCCGTCCTTCTGCGCGGAAAACTCTCATTTTCTTTAAAAATTGGATGCGGAGATGCCTTACGTCAGGTTTCTTCATTAAAATTTTTCTGTTGGTTTTGATTTTTCCCCAACGAAATCCAATTTTTCTTATTTCTTTTCTTAAACTGTTCAGGCATCCCTGGTAATTGGTATCATTTTGAAATTTTTTATGAATTCTTGCTATAGTTGGCACTTGCTTTTGTTTTATGAAAATTGTGAATTATTTTGCGTAAAACACCTTGAAAAGCAACGTCCAAGACTGTTTTGCTTTTTCTGTTTTCACGCTTTTTGTTTGGCGTGGAAAAACATTTAACTGCTCCGGATTCGATATTTTGGCTTCCTGCTTAATTCGTTTAATTGCGCTTAGACTAATCTTTGTAGCGGCTGAAACACGTTCGTGAACCTTTCTGAACTCAATTTCTGGACTTCCTGCATCTGCCTCTTGTTGCATAAATTGTATTAAACTATTTCACGGCTTTGACTGCTCAATACTCGGTTTAAGACTTTACTTTTAAAAGGCATTATTAGAAATAAATACAGTAACAACTTTTTTTCCAATGAACGTCCTAGTTTTCTGACAGACTGTACAGAAGTGTGCGTTTCAAAGATCATCAGATTAATAAGCTCTCGGCTAGCTCCTCCCACCTGTTTACTGCGCACCCAAAAGTCAGAGCTCAAGCTATATTGCACGAGCTGTACATCAGTAATTAATACCTGTTAGTACTCTACATTTCTCAATTCCACATTGGGAGACGAAAAATCTAGTTGGCGCCCAGTAATCAGAAATTTAAAAAAAAAATGTGTTACCTAACCAAACTTAGCGCAGATACCCACATTTAATAAACTATAAAATAATGTTACTATTAAGAAAGGAGACCCACAGTGGATTTGAATAAGAAACATCGACCTTTATTTACCTGAAACAACCATATCCATATATTTCATACTCATCAACTTCTCATAAGTGACTTTCCCACTTTTTTGAGTTTCATTAATTTCTTGTCTTAGTCGATCTTGAATTTCTTTGTTTAAAGCCATTTCATATGAACCAAAGCACATGGCTGTAGAAACAGTGTCAAATCCAGCAAAAAAAAATATCATTGCTTGTGATGTTATCTCTAAATTGGAAATGTTGACGGTCTTGGACTTTCCTTAAAATAAGTATTTATAAAAATATGTTTTTCCCAGTATGATCACACAAGATAAATAATCTTTAAATAAAATATACAATGACAGGTGGCAGAATTTCTTCTCTATCTCTTCTCTTCTATTCAAAAAACAAAAAATAAATACTACAAGAATTTAAATTGTACACTGTATAAAGTTTAGGCGAAATTTCACAATATTTACACTATACCGGGTGCTGCATCGTCGAACGGGACATAGAAAATCCCTTGTAATTTTAAATGGGGTCAATTATTGGCTTCCCCAATTATTTTAGAGAAAAATTCTATTTAGGTTTATTAAAGAGCACTAAAACCCACATTCAAAAGAATAACTTTAGATATTTTTAATGAGCCCGTTTACGGGTTATCGCCGATTTCTTTTTAACTATTTCTCCTTTTTATGGCCCCGTATTTGCGGGCACCAGTCAAGGTAAAAGATGACTGTCAAATAAAGTTGTCATTTTGAAATGTGTGCTTTATTGTTATAAAAACTCGTACATCGAAAATATTAAAGGTGTATTTATGAGTACAAATTAATCTGAATAAAACTAAAATAAAGTATCCAATTACAAGGTTAATTATGACATTTTACATGTTTCAATATTTTACTAATTAATAGGTAGGTACTATTAAATTGTTAGAACTTTAGGATTTAAGAAGATTTTCAAATATTCCTCCATTGACAGCTAGATAATAACCGAGGCGATCATAAAATTCTCTTCTTACATTCGCTAGTTGGTAAACTGAAATTCTATTGGATTCGGCAGAAATAGCATTTTTTAACTCGTCTAGATTTGGGTATTTTTTATCTTTGTATATCCTGTTTTTTAAATGGCCCCAGAGAAAGAAATCATTTGGCGATAAATCAGGAGACCTGGCTGGCCAATTTACTTTATGATTTAAGCTAATAACATTTCCATTAAAAGCACAGTTTAAATATTCCCGGACAGCCAGGGTACTATGTGCTGGGCAGCCATCCATTTGGTACCAAACTTCCTGATTTTTCCTGGCGGTATCATGTAAAGTAGGTAAAATATGATCTTCAAGTAGTTCCAAAAAATATTCTGCATTTAAATTTCGTGTAAGAAATAATGGCCTCCGAAAATCCCAGCCCAAACATTAACTTCTTGTGGATATTGCGTCCTTGGTTCGACAAACCTGTGTTGGTTTTCTTTGCTCCAATATCGATAATTTTGAACGTTGGGTTCATTGTTTAAGGTAAATGTGCATTCGTCAGTGAAACAAATGTTTTTTAAAAATTCCCTATCCATGTTTGCTCTTTCAATCATACCAAAACAAAACTTCTGTCGTCGTATTTCGTCCCTATCTCTTAGCTCCTGGTGCTTTTCATATTTGTATGAATAATATTTATGTCGTTTCAAAGCTCGTAACGCTGTGGTGTGATCTAATCCTATGTCATCCTCAAGTTTCCTTGTGCTGATCTTCCCATCATTTTCTTCCACGCACAATAAAGCTTGCAAATCCCTATCATTTCTTGCATCTCTTCTTTGTTCCTGCCTTTGCAAGTCCCTATCATTTCTTGCATCTCTTCTTTGTTCCTGCCTTTCTTCACATCTGCAGTTATTTATTACAGTGCCTTTTGTCTCAAATTTCTTGATAGTCCTTTCGACTGTAGATTTTGCAGCTATCGGTCTATTCGGATACAGAGCAGCAAACATGTCTAACACATTTTGATAACTATTTCCTTGATAATACCATTTAATCATCAATATTTTTTCTTCAGAAGTGTAATTTATGGCTAATATTTTCGATGTACAAGTTTTTATAACAATAAAGCACACATTTCAAAATGACAACTTTATTTGACAGTCATCTTTTACCTTGACTGGTGCCCGCAAATACGGGGCCATAAAAAGGAGAAATAGTTAAAAAGAAATCGGCGATACCCCGTAAACGGGCTCATCAAAAATATCTAAAGTTATTCTTTTAAATGTGGGTTTTAGTGCTCTTTAATAAACCTAAATAGAATTTTTCTCTAAAATAATTAGGGAAGCCAATAATTGACCCCATTTAAAATTACATGGGATTTCCTATGTCCCGCTCGACGATGCAACATCCGGTATAATATATAATCAGGAATTATTCTTTTTTTCACTAAGCTATATTCCCATGGGTAGGTAATATTTCTTTACGGATAATGTAGAAATCAGGGATGAGTTTTGGACTTTTTCTTTATTTGAGTGCTGAGAGGTGAGTTACTGGCATCCGACCGTGGCGACCCGGGTTCGATTCTCGGAGTGGGCGTACATAAAAAAAAATATATCCGAAGTTTAGTGGATTTAAGAATGCAGGGAAGAGTGTTGTAAAAGGTATCATCTCCCAACCTACCTCATTCACGCCGGTACCCAGGCCGGATGAGACCGGACATCTCGTGGGGTGCGGAAGAAGATACACACTCCCCAATCAGGTCATGCAGGCAAGAAACCAAGGGGTGTTAGCCCTTGAGGGATGTCGCATGACCGAGGATCGTGGTTCGGAACCCACGTTAATGGCTCTCGGGAATGGCCCTGGTAGCAAACGAAGAGGAAAAACGCCTAATTCAAAAAAATGGCAAGAAATGACAATGACAAGTATGAATCAGTTATTATGTAAAAAATAAAAATAACCTAGGGTATAAAAAAAATATGTTTTTGGTTACTTTAAATACTTTTTCAAACAAAATTTTATTAGCTGACGCAAAACTTTGTGTGTACCGCGGCAGTAGCTCAGAGGTGAGGTACTGGTATTCGACCTTGGAGGTCCGGGCTCGATCCCCGGAGTGGGCATAAGCATAATAAAAAAAGTATGTCTGAAATTTAATAGGTTTAAGAATGCAAGGAAGACTGTAAAATATATTATATTACAACCCACACCATTCACGCCGGTAACCAGGTCAGATGAGATCGGACATCTCGTGGGGTGCGGAAGAAGATATAATTTGTAAAATGTTTTTTGTCCTGAGTGCGATTCTTTTGTGGCATCGTGATTCCGCTCACTGATAATAATATTTATCATGTTTATACAATCCTCTTTTTATTAATCTTTTCTCAAAAAATGGTTGGTCATTAATTCTTGTTTTAATATTTGTATTTCTTTTTCTTTGTTTGTTAGTTTTATAGTGGTTAATTGATACATATTTATCTCACCTGTCTCACCAGATCCAGTAAATTCACCTTTATTCTCTTTTCTGGCTTGTAACATAAGGTGAATCATGTCAGGTCGAACAATGTTATTTTTCTCTCGTGATTTTATAGTTTCATCCATTACGGAAGTAAAATATTTTGAGGCATCTTTATCAAGAAAAGGTATATTTAAATACTGGAATAAATTAAAATAAAGTAAAAAATTAATTATTACTATTTTATTAAGCCCGTTGCAAAAATTCGATAAATTTCGCAAAAAATGGCGCTCGTATTTTTGTCATAGTTAGCTTGGTAAATAATTTTCACCTCCCTATCTTAGTTTTCATTCTATATCTATATCTAAAAGTTTCATCTTCCGTGTTAAACTGTAAAACAATTTTTTTTTATTTAACACGTTAGTTTCTTTGGATAAAGAATAAAGTACTAAGATGGGGGTAAATACAACTTTTCTCTATGGGCCGTTCCAATGCTAGTCTGTTAAAATTTAAAAATACCATATTTAATACGTCAACATCATAAATACAATTAAATTTAGATATATGATATGATATATGAAATCCAGCGTTGAGAACGGGCCACCCTGTATAAGTAAGCAAATAAACTTATACATTTATCTTGAAGAAATAGTCCATACTTAAAGTGGAGTGGAAATTTAGAAGGAAAGAAATAAGGACACAAAGTCTTTCTCCACTATTATATTAAAGAAATATTTATGAATTAGAAAATTCTCTACATGTTTCGAACGCAGAAACATTCATCTTCAGGAGAATAAATGAAAAAAGAAGAAATTAGTAGACATCACCTGCAAATTTTAATGCTCCATTAAGGTGATATCTACTAATTTATTCTTTTTTCGTTTATTCTTCTGAAGATGAATGCTTCTGCGTTCGAAACATGTAGAGAATTTTTTTAATTCATAAATATTTCTTTAATATAACAGTGGAGGAAGACTTTGTGTTCTTATTTATTTCCTCCTTATACATTTATGTATTAGTATAATGGGAAAAAAGAATTTACCTTAAATAATTTAGGAAAAGCTTGATGTCCAATAAATTTTATAACGACCACTATTCCTTTAAACTGAGTTAACTTTTTACCCATTTCGTAAAACGCATTCGTTTTGTCTTTTAATGAATTCACTTGGATTCCAAAGGCTGTTGTAGCTATAATGTCGTTCGTAAATCTTAAATTTAAAAAAATATACAGTGTCTGCTCAGATTTAGTTAACTTATGGGAAACTATTTTATATTCAATTTTACCGCAAAAATAGTTTCTTCATAAAAAGTTTAGCTGGCCTAATAAATAATATTGCCGTTGATAAATTTACGTTATATTATACAGGGGCGACAAAAACTTAAAATGCCTCAAAAGCATGTCTGGAAAAGGATAATCTTAAAAAATCTTCAGTTTCGACAAAAACTAATCTTATTACTAAAAATGTAAGCTGTATTATACAGGGTGATTCACGGTGGATGGTACGTTAGAAGTATATGACGAACCAGTTACCGAATCGTTTTGAAAATTTGGTTGTTTATATAAACAGACATGCTCTATTTACCTAAAATATTTTTAATGATGCAGTGTTGCCACGTCTACTTAAAATTAGTAGCAACTTCGTTATTTTAAATGGAACACCCTGTATTTTATTAAATTTTTGAACCCTCTATTACTTTCTTAACAACTTTATTTAATGTTATTCTATACTTATCTCTTACCGTTTCTAAGATAATAATTAAATTGCATTTTTTTGACGAAAAACGTTAACTTAAAAAAATGTTGATATTTTTGAACTCTGAAATATTAGAGCCCCGAAAATTGCTGGATGGGTAAATATTACCAGGGGGCTTTTAACCCTATGCCGAAATCTTAGTTGCGATATACAGGGTGGTTTAAAAATACAGTTAATTTGGGGACTTCAATAGGTGACCATAAGTATATTTTTATAAATGTAACACCCTGTATATTATCACTGATTTAGAAAGCTACTTAAATTGGCTCTTTATTTTTGTATAACATATCTATAGCTAACTAGTCAAGTTTTTGACTTATAAGCCATTATTTGTAAAATTTGCTCAAAAATTTGATTTTTAGTAAGTATGCCATGACAAACTCTTGTTTGACATAAAAATTATGGCACTTTCTTTAAAAATTCAGTTAAAAATTACTGAAGAAAACTATTTAAACGCAGTACTCATGAATTTATTTATTTTATTTGGACAGTGTGATATAATTATCGCTAGAACATGTATAAAGTTTAATGAAATGTACCCAAATCTACCGCCAATGAACTTAAGGAAATTTATACTATTTCAGGATTGTAATAAAATAAAATTAAATCGATCATTTTAACAATTGTTCAAAACGCTGTCCGTTTACATCCAAACACTTTAAGATGCGGGTATTTACCGCATTAGTCGTGGAAGATCTAATCTCATTTGGATTTTGTTCTCTAAATGCTTGGGTAACTCGACGTAGCAATTCTTCTTTTGAATGTAAATTTTTTCCTTAAACATGCCCCACAAGTAAAAATCCAATAGATTGAGATCGGGTGATCTTGGCCAATTTAAGTAGCTTTCTAAATCATATATCATATACAGGGTGTTACATTTAAAAAAATATACTTATGGTCACCTATTGAAGTCCCCAAATTAACTGCATTTTTAAACCACCCTGTATAAGAGATAAGTATAGAATAACATTAAATAAAGTTGTTAAGAAAGTAATAGAGGGTTCAAAAATTTAATAAAATACAGGGTGTTCCATTTAAAATAACGAAGTTGCTACTAATTTTAGGTAGACGTGGCAACACTGCATCATTAAAAATATTTTAGGTAAATAGAGCATGTCCGTTTATATAAACAACCAAATTTTTAAAACGATTCGTTAACTGGTTCGTCATATACTTTTAACGTACCATCCACCGTGAATCACCCTGTATAATGTGTGATAAAACTTACAAAATATGATGCCCAAGAAAATAATTTTATGGATCAAATATTTATGTAGAGAGGTATCAAAAATATTGTCTCATATGGATTGGTATCCTTAAGGATGGATTGATTGCTCTTAATGGGTGATAAGTTTGATAAAAAAATAGGTGTAGTAGAACGATAGTGCATAGAACAAGGACAAGAACATTTTTAGTTTCGGAGCAGGAGTCAGTAGACAAATCTTTATAAAAATACCTGTTTGTAATTGGTTGAAAAAAGGGTTTCATTTTGAATACCTAGTACATTTATGAAGCTTTTCCCCTAATGTTAATAATTCCTGACACAAGTAACCCCTAATCTATTTTGGTAGGGGTTACAAAACACTATAAAAACTCAAAGAACCCCTTACTCAATGGAGTTGTTAACGTATTCAAGTGTAAAAGTAACCTCTGCCTGTGTGCTGTGTGGTAGATCAAGTCTCTCTAAATGATATAAACCATAACGTCAGAACCAAAACAGTTTCCAGCCAATGAGTAAGATGGTTCTTTGTAATGTTTATTTAAGTGTTAAATTGTTTATTTCTCTTTTAGCACGAGTTGACCGTAAAGCGGAAATTGTTTCTCTTAAACTGACTTGAAATAGCGTCGTATGTGAGTTTTGGGGAACAACTCTTCTTTAGACAAAACTTTCTAATTTACTGATTTGATAACTTTATTTTTATTTCTTAAGACTTGTATGTTATTCATCATAATGGAATCGTCAATTGCTTTGCTTTTCTTCGTTTTAATAAAAGTGTCAAAAATCTTTAGTGTTTCAGTAAATAAATAGCGCACAACAAATAAATAAATTAAAACGTAATTTCAAACTATCTAAGCTACACGTTCCAGTCATCTACTTTTTGTAGCCCGACAATATTATTAGACTTCTTGCAGAACCATCATTTTTAATGCATTTAATTACTTAACTTCTAAAGTAATTTTCTATACGAATTGGCGACATCTGATTACCTACAATAGGCCTGTCTAAGAGTTAATTAGGATTGCAGGTCAACAATAAATTTATTGTAGTATAAACTCCATGTTGCATTTCTATTATCCACTAGTTTAACAAGGTAAGTATATAGAAGATTTTAAAAATTTTGCAATTTAAGATAATATAATAAAATAACCTTTTTCCGCACCCTCTATAACTTAACTTTCTTAGCGGTATTATTATTTTTAGTCCAAAAAAACTTTTTATGAAGGATACATTTTCTCTAAAATTGAAAATAAAAAGGTTCTCATGATAATATGTCATAAACTCGCATAGTCAGGGAATCTTAAAAGGCATATTATAGCTTCGAAAGTTACCTTGAGTAAGCGTCTTTCATTTCAATTTCAATAATTTCATCCTCTTTTTCCATAAAGTGTTTTACAAAGTTCTCTGCTGTTTCCAACATCAAGCTGTAAAGACTTTTAATTTTAGCGCTGGTAAAAGTAGGCGAAAGGGTATTTCTCATTTCTTTCCATCGATCTCCTAAAAATATATTACTTAGTTGGTCATAGTTATATTCTTATTTCCCATGGGGCTTTGTATTTATAGGAAGACAATGTAATAAGTACCTATTTTACGTCATGTTTTACAAGTTCGATAGTATATTTAAATCGTATTGAATATTTTAGTCTTGTTTTATCTATTATCTGAACAAATTTTGTTACTTAACAATAATCAAACGCGGAAACAAAGAGTACACATACATAATACATTCCTCTAAATACAATGTTGGTCATTTGGTTTTAATCAATGCCAAAAACCCCCATATACAGACACAATATCACACTATCACACACAAAGGAATTTTTCCAAATACATTTTATATACAACGGGTGGTGTCTAGCAATCGACTGCGATGTGTTTCTCTGAAGCAAGTTAAATTTAAATTGGTGACACGTGACAATGGTAAAATTTGAAAACATTGAACTAGTAGATATGGAGCTAATTTACTGTGAGTGTCGTCAAAGTGTGGCTGCTGTTTCGAGATTATACGCAGAACGCTTTCCCTTGCGGGCTCATCCTACACCAAGAAGTTTTCTTAATGTTATTCAACGGGCAAGTTAGGCAGAACTGTATTTGATCCATAGGGTAATAAATGAATATATTTATGTAAGTACCTTATTTTTAAGTTTGAGCTAAAAAAGAAGTATCAACTTAGGAATCACCCTGCAGAATAATATTATATTAAAATAAATTAACATAACAAAATCATATCTACTCTCCAGAATAGTCATTATTAACTGAATGAGAAAGCAAGCTAGTCATTCACCTTCTTAATATAAGTAATGTAAAAACAATTATTGCCTTCGCGTTTCGGAAAAAAACCATCATCAGGGCTAGCTGGTCAAAAACTTAGTCACTAGATAATCAAGACATTAGTCTGGTACCGGTCAACAAACACACGATACCATATCTTAAAACTTATAAACAAATTATTTGAATACCGCAAATAAATTAGTTTTGTTACTATTGAAATCTATTTTTACTTTTTTGTTTTCTGTCTGATAAATAACGTTTAAACAAATTGTAGGCAATACCTCTAATTCCATTAAATTCTAGTTTAGAATGTGATACAGTATCAAATGCATTTTGTAAATCTAAGAAGATACAAATAACTTTTTTCCCTTCATTTATACATTGTGAAATAAAATTAGTACCATTAAAGATTCCATTCTGTTCCTAAATTTCACCTAATCGAAATTGATTAGGTGACATTAATTTGTTAGTTTCTAAAAGTGAATATAATTGATCTTTAATACATTTTTCTAATAGTTTTCCTATAGTATTTATTAAAGAAATTCATCTATAACTATCGCATAGCGTTTTATTCCCTGATTTAAATATAGGAATAATTGATGATTTTATTTATTATGAAACGTTGTTGGAAAAATTTCTCGAGTAAGGCACATATTAAAAAGATAACTAAGTATTAAAAAATTTTTATCAGAAATGGCTTTTAAGATTTTTTTGTTTATACAGGGTGTCCCGAAATTAGGTGACAATTTTTTAATGGGATAAAGTACATTCAAAAATAGGACAAAAATTCTCTATTAATTAGTGAAGGGCATAATCGGTATATTTCAATAATCGGATAATAGCGATTCGAGGATTTTCATAATCGGATGATACTCGAAATCGTAATCGCTTTGCATGGCTTCCAGCAGGTATTAAAAACCTGACCGCAGCGCTGTCTGTCGACTCGAAATCGACCCGAGGAATCCTCGACTTAAAATAACCGATGATACTCGGAATTTAGTTGTGATATAGCCGATAGAGGCGCTGCCGACTGGACATCAAGCTAAAGCCGAGAAGAGCAGCAAGCTTGAGATCTCGCTGTTCATTTCACTCTTTCACTGTACGCACGCCCTCGAATTAAAACTCACGTTTGTCGGATTGTAAATCAGATATAGTCGACTGAAATTATGGTTACGATTGCGAGTATCCTTGAAATTAATAATCGGAACATACCGAGGATTTTGATAATCGGAATACCGAGGATTTTTAATTCGAATTATCCCATCGCTACTATTAATATATCTTCAAAAACGCTTCGTTATGGGGCTACTACCTACCCAGTGGGACGCCACTGGAAGAAATACACCTAAGCTAAACAAACCGTTTATTGCGTCTTGTCATGGGTAAAACATGTATCAAATTTTGTTTTGATACTTCAATCAGTTTCTGAGACATTGTGAAAAAACCGCTTATCATAGCTTCCATTCGGGGGGCTCTAGCCCCATAACGAAGCGTTTTTGAAGGTATATTAATAGAGGATTTTAGTCCTATTTTTGGATGTACTTTATCCCCTTAAAATATTGTCACCTAATTTCGGGACACCCTGTATAATTAGATCTGGGGGAAGTTTATTAATTAAATTATAAATAAGACACTCAGATCTAGATGTAAAAAATAATAAAGAATATTTAATAAAGTAATAAAAAGATAAATCAATACCATCTAAGCTACACAACTCAGTCACCTACCATTTTGATACGCGACAATACGTAAAGTTTATAATAAATAATTATTATATTTTCTTTTAGTATAGTAATGGTAAGAAATAAAAAAGAACATAATACTGCAACTTAAATAATCTTTTACTCACCTTTTAAAGACAATAAAGCATTACTCCACAACGGATCCGCATCCGGATCAACAAAAGAAGGATGATCGGTAAAATGTTCAAAGTCTTTTACTGTTATCTGCTTTATGAGTTCTGGGTCTCTCAAAACTAGTACAGGGCTATTAAAATTGTATATTCCACTATATCTAAAAAGGGTAGGTATTAAAAATCGAAATTAAAATTAACAATAAAGAATAAAAACTAAAAAAATTAACTATTACTAGGAAATTTCCGACATGTTTCCTTTTCTTCTCTCTATGGGCGAATCCACATTTGTTTTTAAATTACAGCACAATTATTGTAAATGGGTAGCTCAAAAATATGTCTCTTTTGTTATGTAAGTACGACTTAAAAATCTAAAGGGGGGTCAGTTAGCCAGTTTTCTTGTTAAATTATCAAAGTATTTAAAATTTTGCATTTAAAATTATAGTTAAAGAAAGCCAAATATTTTTTAATTGAATCAATAAATGCTACAGCACCTACTCTAGGTACCTAGAGTAGGCTAGCCGCAATATTCCAAAATCTTAACCCCACTTTTTGTAATTGAAAATATAATTGATATGAATTTTATATGTGAAAAGTTCAATGTACTTGAATTTCGTACTTTTTTGTGAAAGCATATTAGGCCTTAGAAGACATCTCTTAATACTCTCAAACAACCATCATTATAATTTCTTTTTAGTTTTAAAAAATTGAGACGTGTCCAAGGAAAAAATGGATTTATGGAAAAATAAGAAAAATCCATAAACGATCTTGTATGTAAAAAAAAAGTTATCCAATCTGAGTAATTTATTGATTTAAAGAAAAATTATCTACCGGGTGTTGCATCGTCGAGCGGGACATAGGAAATCCCATGTAATTTTAAATGGGGTCAATTATTGGCTTCCCTAATTATTTTAGAAAAAAATTCTATTTAGGTTTATTAAAGAGCACTAAAACCCACATTCAAAAGAATAACTTTAGATATTTTTGATGAGCCCGTTTACGGGTTATCGCCGATTTCTTTTTAACTATTTCTCCTTTTTATGGCCCCGTATTTGCGGGCACCAGTCAAGGTAAAAGATGACTGTCAAATAAAGTTGTCATTTTGAAATGTGTGCTTTATTGTTATAAAAACTCGTACATCGAAAATATTAAAGGTGTATTTATGAGTACAAATTAATCTGAATAAAACTAAAATAAAGTATCCAATTACAAGGTTAATTATGACATTTTACGTGTTTCAATATTTTACTTATTAATAGGTAGGTACTATTAAATTGTTAAAACTTTAGGATTTAAGAAGATGTTCAAATATTCCTCCATTGACTGCTAGACAATAACCGACGCGATCATAAAATTCTCTTCTTACATTCGCTAGTTGGTAAACTGAAATTCGATTGCATTCGGCAGAAATAGCATTTTTTAACTCGTCTAGATTTGGGTATTTTTTATCTTTATATATCCTGTTTTTTAAATGGCCCCAGAGAAAGAAATCATTTGGCGATAAATCAGGAGACCTGGCTGGCCAATTTACTGTATGATTTAAGCTAATAACATTTCCATTAAAAGCACGGTTTAAATATTCCCGGACAGCCAGGGTACTATGTGCCGGGCAGCCATCCATTTGGTACCAAACTTCCTGATTTTCCCTGGCGGCATCATGTAAAGTAGGTAAAATATAATCTTCAAGTAGTAATGTGCATTCGTCAGTGAAACAAATATTTTTTAAAAATTCCCTATCCATGTTTGCTCTTTCACTCATACCAAAACAAAACTCCTGTCGTCGTATTTCGTCCCTATTTCTTAGCACTTGACGCTTTTCATATTTGTATGAATAATATTTATGTCGTTTCAAAGCTCGTAACGCTGTGGTGTGATCTAATCCTATGTCATCCTCAAGTTTCCTTGTGCTGATCTTCCTATCATTTTCTTCCACGCACAATAAAACTTGCAAGTCCCTATCATTTCTTGCATTTCTTCTTTGTTCCTGCCTTTGCAAGTCCCTATCATTTCTTGCATCTCTTCTTTGTTCCTGCATTTCTTCACATCTGCAGTTATTTATTACAGTGCCTTTTGTCTCAAATTTCTTGATAGTCCTTTCGACTGTAGATTTTGCAGGTATCGGTCTATTCGGATACAGAGCAGCAAACATGTCTGACACATTTTGACAACTATTTCCTTGATAATACCATTTAATCATCAATATTTTTTCTTCAGAAGTGTAATTCATGGCTAATATTTTCGATGTACGAGTTTTTATAACAATACAGCACACATTTCAAAATGACAACTTTATTTGACAGTCATCTTTTACCTTGACTGGTGCCTGCAAATACGGGGCCATAAAAAGGAGAAATAGTTTAAAAGAAATCGGCGATAACCCGTAAACGGGCTCATCAAAAATATCTAAAGTTATTCTTTTGAATGTGGGTTTTTGTGCTCTTTAATAAACCTAAATAGAATTTTTTTCTAAAATAATAATTAGGGAAGCCATTAATTGACCCCATTTAAAATTACATGGGATTTCCTATATCCCGCTCGACGATGCAACACCCGGTATATACTTCATCATACTTTCTACTCTTTTAATTATTCTGTCCCAAATAGTGGTTTCCACATAATCTTACAATCAATATTAAATTACAGGTCGATAAAATGCATGACGAAGTCCTTTGATAACTAAGCAAGGTGTTCAAGTAGTATTTAATAAAGCAGCGAAACAAAGTTTTATGTTTCTGGAATTTTTTTAATTTTTTGTCTCCAGTGTATCACTTACCTTGTTCCTGGATACATATTATAGAACTTGTATACAGCATCATTAAAACTCAATACTTTAAGTAGAGTATACCAAGAATCTCCAAATACTATCCATGGCTTGCTCTGATTCACACCCAAGCGTGTCCAGTAGCTATGGGGCCGTATAAAAAAGTTCCATAATACGATGGCAGCAGTTGCCGCTATGGCTACGACCCAGTACATCCGTATCTAATTTTTCTCTAAAAAAAAAATCAGCATCAAATTCCTTTGCCCGGCGTTTTACTCGCTATACAGACTTGCTAGCTCTCAACACAGGATTCCATAGCATCCAAATTACTCAACTTTCTTTTTTTTTTAATCAGAGTTATAGGGAGGCTTTACTCGTAGATCTACAATTTTAAATGATACAGGGTGTCTCAAATAGGCAGGGCATATCCAACAGTAGCAGGGGTTGGCGAAAGTGCCAGTATACTTAGGCCCAAGAGGCCCATTGGATCTCCTATCGTCTAGGTAATATCAGCCAGATGAAACCTACAGCTTAGCATGAGATCCGAATCACGTATATGCACTGATTTATCCATTTTATGCTACAGCCTGCAACAGTCTAAAAATGCTACATTTTTAACGTCAATATATAAACAAGAATTGAATTTAGACTTATATGATATTTTATACAAAATATAAGTGCAATTTTATAGGGAAATAGAAAATAATATATAATATAGGGTGTTCTATTAAAAAAAGAGTAAGTGGGATATGCCCTGGCTATTTGGGACACCATGTTTAATTCAATTGTAAATTGCAGATCTAATCCCTCCTTATAATTATGTTTTTAAAAAATATTAAAAAGTTTAGTACTCGCACCGCTCCCAGAGCGCCTTAAAGGATTTTTCCTACAGTGCAGGTGTTTTATCATAAAAAAAAAAGTTTATGTTATGGAATCCTGCATCAAGACCGGACCAACCTGTATACCATATTCTTTGTAATTCAACGTATATCCAATCTTTTTTTTTTTTTTTTTTTTTTTATGATAAAATACCTGCACTGTAGGAAAAATCCTTTAAGGCGCTCTGGGAGCGGTGCGAGTGCGAAAAAAGCGATTAACGTTGGTCTTGAAACGTTGAAGATTGTATTCATTGGGAAACACGACCTCAGGAAGATCATTCCACAATGATGACGTTCTCCAGATGAAAGAATTCTTGAACAATGAAGTTCGAGGAGTACTAAGCTGAATAACATATGGATGAGCGGCAGCGGTTCGCCGTGTATTTCTGTTTTGCATTGCTCTAGGTGGAATCAAGTGGGCAATGTCAGTCGAACACCTGCCATGGAAATATCTGTAAAAGAGAGCCAAATCACCAACCTGTCTTCGATGCTCCAGGCTATCGAGAGTCCTGGTCAGCTCGGGGTCGCCGATCAGACGAACGGCTCTCCTTTGAATGGAATCCAGCAGCCGAAGGATGTGCTTGGGTGCAGAGCTCTAGACATGAGAGCAATATTCTAATGATGGTCGAATCTGGGCTTTGTAGAGTGTCAAAAGTTGATGAGGTGTGTACAACCTTTTGGTGCGGCAAAGTACACCAAGTTTCTGTGCAGCTGCCCTGGCAATTGCGGCAACGTGATCATGCCAAGACATATTACCTCCCAGATTGACCCCCAGCAAATTAATAGACGGTGCCAGGGGAATTGCGTGTCCTGCCATGACTATATCCGGTTCTGCAATGTTAACCTTTTTGGAGAAGACTGCTGCCTGGGTTTTCTTACTATTAAATTCGACTTGGTTACTGTCACCCCAAGCCAAAATTTCTTCCAGGTCATTGTTGAGGCGCAATACTTCATGCTGCCTGCGAAGATGTACGTCGGCAGCGGATGTTTGGGGAGTCAAGGTAAAAGATGAGACAAGTGTGCTGTCATCAGCAAAGCAATAAATTGGATTTTGGGTTTTCACTAGAAGGTCGTTCCAATCTGATTCAGATTTTTCTAATATACTGGATAAATGGACATACAACTGTGCGTTTTGGGCAGAGCTAACATTAATTACAAATTTACTTGGTTTGATTCCCAGAATTCAAAAATGTTATAAAATATAGGGTGTTCGGTTTAAAAAGTAGAAAAAAAATCGTTCCAGTTTTTCCACAACTAGTAGAATCGGAATATTTCTTAAGTTGTTTCAGATACATTTCATATGAAAATATTTCGCAAAATAATAATTTTATTGAATTATAGAAAAAGAACGCACAGATGTTTTTCTTTGCAGATTCTACTGATAACGAATCGCAAATTCAGTATTCTATAATTTTCGACCAACCAGTGGCTCCAGTAGCATAGACATTGTGTGTTTAATTTTTCATATAGTAGAAGAAGAATTTCAACTCTTTGATATTTTTTGGTTTAACATGATAAATCGGAAATTAGTTTCTTTGGATATAAGATAGAATATTAAAATGTGCACCTCTACAACTTTTGTATTTCGAATTTTAATGTAATTCTTAAGATAAAGGTGAAAATGAACTTTACTCTATTGTTGACTGACCCTGTACAGCTACATAAAGGTAAGAGAATTATATAAAAATAGCTATTAATATAACGAGATTATTATGCGATCTATAATAGTCGAGGACATTACTAGGTGACGAGGCAACAGCCGAGTCACCCGCAATGTCCGAGACGGTGTTAAATCGCTAATAATCGAGTTGTATTCAAAGCTTTATCGTATCATTGACAACGGCGATGCGAAAATAAAAACAAGGTTTTATGTCATTTCATTTTGGCATTTCAAAAAGTCATCATTAAAATCATGCAAGATTTTGATATTCCTGACGATATATTAGCTGCAGCCAACATTATAAGGTTGAACTTGCTTCCGGACAAATCTAAAATCCATTACGAAAAAGAATATAGGCAGTTTTGTGAGTGGCGAAACAAAGTACATGTTCAAGGTGCAGAAGAAACAGTATTGCTGGCGTATTTCGCAAAACTCTCTGAGGAATACTCTGCTTCATCCTTATGGCCGAAATATTCCATATTCCACCAAAGATTGTTTTTATCATATAGAAAAGGGAAATGTACGGTACAGCCCTGCGGCATTCACTTCTTCTCTAAAATACCTCAAAAAATAGCTAAGTATCTCTCACTTGAAAATCCTAATTTGTATACTGGTCACTGCGTTAGAAGATCTTCGGCAAATTTTCTTGTTAATGCTGGAGGATATATATTAGACCTACAAGAACTTGGTGGATGGGAATCGGCGAAGGTTGCTAGAGGGTATTTAGAGGAAAGTGTGACCAAAAAAGTTTCCATTGCTCGCAAAATTCAAATCGGCGATGTTTCCGGCAGTGGATTAAGCACTGGGGAACCGCACGAAATCGAAAGGAGTGCTTGCTCGGTCATTAATCAGTCTTCAGAGGGCATACCTAAGATCGTGGACGTTTAAGACAAAGGTGTATCCATTAAATTTGAAAACTGTCAAAATATTGTTTTACATGTTCATGAAAAATAGTTCTAATATTATTTGGTATCTAACGTATTATGCTTTCGTAACTAACGTATTAAATTATGGTAACTAATGTATTATGAGTAACTAAGGTGTTATGTAGATGTTAGTACGTTCATGATGTTAATAATTATTAATAAAGATATCATATAAAAATGACTTAATCTTCAATGATACGATAAATAATTAAATAATAATGTTTGATGTAATTTAAAAAAAAAGTCACAGCAAGAATGGAATATTAGTATTTTATGTTTTTGTGGTGTTTATTAGCAGGTAAATAATTATTCCTTGACTAAACTATGCACTGAACTGCATTTTCCTTATTAGGTTACAGCCATTAAAATTTGCCCCTCTGTAAAAAAAAATCCACGAGCCGCGCCTGGTATACACTAAAATAAACCGAAACGTCACTTAACTAATTGTTAACAATTATGGACCGAAAATCCAAGAGACATAATATCTATATTGTATAAAACGGTCAGAAAAACAAATTACATTAATCATATCTTAAGAGAAATTGTTAAGATTAAACCTTACTTACCAAATGCTTAAATTCGAAGACTCCCTGACAATAAGCACTGTGTTATGGGATTATAACTATTTTTATTTATTTAAAAATTTTATCTCTTATTAAATTATAGTACGCAGATAAAAATTTCACACCTAATCAAATTTAATCTTTAAAAAATATATTTTATCATAATATAATAGTTCGTGAGCCGTGAGGCGCTTGGGTGCGGAGAAAAGTACTTATATTATAATATCCAGTGGTTCTTAGTAGACAAACAAATGTCAGACGAAATACGAATCAAAAGGTGTGTTCGTCAGGGATGCATTCTTTCACCGCTTCTTTTTAACATATACTCAAATGAAATATTTGAAGGAGCATTAGAGGATTGCACTGAGGGAATTTCCATTAATGGCGTAAGTATTAACAACCTTCGCTACGCCGACGATACTGTTATAATCGCGGATTCTCTGGAGGGCCTTCAAATTTTACTTAATAGAGTGCCAGCTGGGAGTGCAGAGTTTGGATTAAACTTAAACACCAAAAAAACTAAATGGATGGCGATCCGTAAGAACCAAGTTAATGGAGGTATACTTCAGGTACAGAACCAACAAATCGAACGCGTCCAATCATACAAATATCTAGGATGTCAGGTCAACGAAAGCTGGGATAATATGCAGGAGATTCGTGCCCGAATTGAGCAAGCCAGAGCATTATTTGTGAAAATGAAGTCAGTGTTGTGTCGCCGAAATCTGTCGCTCTCCGTTCGCACTCGATGCTACGTTGTTATGTGTTCAGCATTCTTTACTATGGAATTGAGGCGTGGACTCTGACAGACGCCATGTGCAAAAAGCTGGAGGCTTTCGAGATGTGGACGTATCGACGGATGTTAAGAATTTCCTGGATGGACAGAGTACGCAATGTAGACGTGCTCAGGAGAATGTCAAAGGATCTAGAGGTCATGTTCACACTTAAAAAGCAAAAGTTGGAATACTTCGGACACATACTTAGGAATGACAAGTACGGACTTCTCAAACTGATCATAGAAGGTAAAATCGAAGGAAAGACAGGCCCTGGACGCCGAAGAATATCGTGGCTAAAGAATTTGAGACAGTGGTATGGTGACACCACGGCGAGTCTCTTTAAAAAAGCAGTGGATAAAGTGCAGATAGTGTTGATGATTGCCAACGTTCGGAGAGGACAAGGCACTTAAAGAAGAAGTGGTTCTTAAAATGGTCAATAACGTCCCTTTGTGGGCACTGAAGGCTTTCAGAGGGGGCGATAGAAGACTCCAGCAAGAACTGATCTAGCAGACAATACGGTAAACAGACCACTAGGATTAGTCAAAGAGGAGATTGATCACACGGTCAAGCAGCTTGCATAAAACAGATGGACAGAGTTAACAACCTGTAGCCAGTGGCGGCGCCAGGATTTTTGGTATGGGTGGGCACAAGTGGGCCCGATGATTCTTGAGTGAGCACTACCCAAATCAAAAACTACTTCTAAAAAAAAAAAGGTTCGCCTCGCCTCCCCCACGTTCTAAAACGCAATAAAATAAGCAAGGGCAAACAAAACTGCCCTATTGTCCAAGTGACGTATAAAAAAAAGGTCATTGTTCTCTTTAACATAACATACAATACCACTCCTTTCTTCGGAAATTTCCATTATTCCATTACAAAACCGAATCCACCAATTTTGGGTGGGCACTAGGGTGAGCATTCATGTTTCTTCAGGTGCCGCTGCTGCCTGTAGCACATCCAGGCAACTGTGGCCCATATTTGATAAAAAGAGAACCGCAGAGCTATTAAAAAAAAGTCGGAAAGACATGAGGAATATTACTGGCGGTTGTTACCGGACATTGCCTCTTTAGTAGACACGTATGCAAATACCCACTAATGACTTCTGCAGAAAGATGAAGAAAAGAAAGAAGGTATCCTACATTTTATGTGTAAATAACCTGGCTTCGCAAGAAGAAGGTTCACTGCCCTGGGTGAACCGTTTTCAATAGCCCGGAGAAAATAAGCAACTTACAACTTGGCCGAGTGAGAAGGTTTCTGAATAGTAGTGACTGGTTTAAATGAGTTGTTAAAATTCTTCTGCAGTGTACGCAGCACTACCATCAGAGATCTTGTGAAGGTGGGTTTTACCCATCATCAGGAATAAAATATAAAGAGAAAATATTTATAAGTGAGAGGAACAGACTTAAATGGTGAATGGTAGTGAACCTCGATGGAGCTCTCATCGAGCCATGGAAGATTAAATATTGAGAAAAGGGATAATGATTAAAAAATTGGTATGCTTAAGTCTTAACACTGACTATGGGCAACAAGTAAAAGTGGTAAGAGGAGGCCCGTTTGGGCAAAGAGAAAAAAAAATAAGAAAAGTAAGAAAAGTGGAGATTCACAGGTCAAGAACTTTCATCCCGAAAACCATGGGGAGAAAGAAAGGTTGTTTATTTAACCTTTTTTATATAAAAAAATTAGTTTAGAGGTAAAATAGTAAAGGTATTGAACTGATGTATGAATCCTAGTTCATAGCAAAAAAGAAAATTTAAATGTACTTTAAATCCCCAGGGATTTAAAGTAAATTTCTTTGCAATAAAAGCTAAATTTCGAAATTTATTTGCAATAATTTTATTAGAAAATATAGCATGACATGGATGCGACAAAAGTGTAACGTGTTTAGAATAATATTAAACTATAAAAAATAACTTTTAACTATTAACATTAACAGTTATGTTTGCCCCACTGCAATTAGCCAAGTGAAAAAAAGGTAAATTATCATTATTGCAGCTGTTATTTTTATTAATTAAAGTGTTTTTGAAAATTGTAGCCGTTATCGTCGTCCGTGGCATCGACGATGTCATTGGTGTTTCATATTGTACAATAGGAATCGAAATATCTAAAGACGTTTCGGTGGAAGTACCAGTAAAAAGTTGATCTGCCATACTTTTTTTCTGGTATAAGGAATTTTCCACATATCCCTCAGCGACGGTGCTACTCTTCCAGCCGCCATGTCTTTTAAGCTAATCTATCGTTACTCCAGAGTCGGTTAGTAGCGATGCTGACGTCCTTCTAAATTCTAAAACAATGACCAGTGTACAATTTTGCATCTGGAAGCTTTAAATATTCGGCAATCTTGGTTGGCAATTGTCCAATCGTATTCTTGCCCATTGGCTGAGACGTGCATTTTCCATTTCTGTACCCAACGAAAAATCGTGTATGGCCTTGTATTGATGGAGATCAAAAGGCAATATACTTCTTCACCAATCGTACTACATCTGTGGAGTTTTCCTTAGACCGTTTTATACCAAAAGATCGGTCTCTTTCTATCTTGGTATCTTGTAAATTGACCAAAAAAGAACGTTTTATAGTCTAGGACATAGGTTTTGTCAAGCTGGCAGAGCTTCTTGCCTCGACAGGCTCCTGACTCGCCCATGACTAGAATTACCTGGAACAAAATATAAATTAAATAAATAGGTACCTACTTTATTTTCCAAAAAGCGTCTAAATAGCATAGATATAGGTATAGACTGGGACAAAATATCGGTTGAAAAAAAATGTGTATCTTACCTTTTGCCCCAAAAATTCATGGTCGGGTGCTTTTTCCAGGAACTCTTTAATGTTGTCAACATCGAGTGTCTTCGACTTTTTTTGGTTTGTAGCCCTCATTTTGTCGTTTCAAAAAAGCGGTTAGTTTGCAGAATTTGCTAATGTCGACGCCCATGTCTGTTGCAATTGTGGCTTTTATCATCGAATATACACTCCACAGTGACGATGCTTTAAGCTCTTTTGACTTTTCTAAGAAATATGCTAATAGTACCTTTTCTTCTGTAAATTCTTCTACGTTCCGTTCTTGCACCATTTGAAAAACTCAGATAACTGTTTTTTTATATTGTTCTCCAGATTTTCTTGGTAATAATTGGCCTACAGCCTCTTGAGCTGCCTTTTCGATTTGTTCCATCGCGATAAACGTCTTTCAGTGGATGTAGCGTGTTTGACTAATATTTATCGAGTGACTTTTGTTTTACTTAGTTACTTGTCATAATTTGTCATTTGGTTGTTGATATGGTAACATCAGCCGCTTCGATGATTTTTTAGAAATAGAGTACCTACCGTTTAGTGGCATTTAATTTTTTTTTAACGTCTTACATATCCTAAAGTACATGAAATAGTATATACACCTCAGGACCAAAGTGTTTTTAAATCCCTTGACAAATTATAGCCCTCCCGGTGGTCGGGCTATAAACTTTTTGTCTCGGGATTTAAAATACCACTTTAGTCCCTAGGTGTATAATGTACTATTTTTTCTATCAAATAAATATTTATTTAGATTAAATAACACATCGATTTGCTCACTACTTACAATATTTCGAACCAAATAAATTATTTATTTGGATCAAACAATATTTTACTATCAGTAGTGAAAATAATTTTAGATGAATTTTGAAATAAATATTTATTCAGACAATAGGAAATAAGTATTTGTTTCGGCAAACTCCAGTTTCATTTGGATTAAAAAATTTATTTTTTTTATGATAAAAATCGATGTTTTGTCCTAAATGCTGGTAGAATATTTAGTTAATATCTTATAAATGATAAATGACTAAGCCAAAATACTGGCCACTGGTGGAAAAAATAAAAGTCAGTCTTATACTTTATTATTTTATATTTGTGCTAAGATGACTGTCTACTTAAATCATCTTTCATTATTACTTTTTTTTTAGACATAAGTAATAAAAAAAACATGGTCATTATTATTAAGCGCTTATAGGATCCTACATAAATAAAGATAATTAAAAAAATGTTATCTTGAACTGATAATAGAAATATCTGAAAACATTACCGAAATTTACGAGTATGTATACAGGGTGTTCCTTAATGACGTGCTAATATTTTAGGGTGTGATTTCCCAAGTAATTTTATAAAGAAAAGGTCATATAAACATATGTCCTAAACGGCTTAAATTTATTGTTACAGGGTGTTGAATTTTATTTTTTTAATGCGTTTTTGATAATATCTCCTAAAGTACTTTAGATAATATTTTCAATTTTAGCATGTGCTAATAGGGCATATAACCACATGTTTTAGTTATAAAAGTTATTTTTTTATCCCACCAGTGGCGTCTCTGCAAACATGTCCTCTGATATTTTCTAGAAAAAAGTGGTACGCCACTGACATTTTTCCATGTGGATATTATTTCTGATTAGCCTGGTTAATTCTACCTAAAAATAGTCTCTTGCGTTTTTCTCCTCAGGCACACTGTTCTTAGTGTCTGTTTGAAGGTTGGAGACAATAATGTTTCTTGACTGATAGAAGAGTTTTGGACTTGCATTATCTTTATTTGTTTTAAGTATCTCCAATCGTCTTCAGGTAAATACCTGAAGACGGCTGGAGATAGTTACCAGTTGAAACGTTGTGATATAAAACAAATAAAGATAATGTAAATCCAAAACTATCAGTCACACCGTTCTTAATTAAAATAATTAAATTAAATTAGCTCTACTATTTATTATTAACATTGATAATGCAAAATTTTGTTTTATAAAAATTGTTGGAAATGCCCACCTTCACTTAATAGGCTTGCATGAAGCTAATTTAATTAAATTATTTTATTTCAGAACGGTGTGCCTAATCAGAAATAATATCCATATGGAAAAATGTCAGTGGCGTACGTGCTTGATGGATTTTAATTAAAACAAATCAATTTTAAAAATGCAATTATGGCTTATGGATTAAATTTGGTAAAAATATAGGTAGAGGAGAGTGGGGAATCTCAGTCAGGTGGGAAATTTCGGTCAATTGAAATTTTATGGATTGACCGGAATTACCCGAAAGGTAGAGGAATACTGGTCAATTACACCTCATTAGTCAGATCCTAGCTTCTTCTTTGAGGTCAATTAATTTAATTTGGATAAAAAAAATGACCTAACGGATATATCAGGGTATCGTCAACTCTATTTACTTATAGCGTAAGACTAATATTTTAATCTACCCTAAGTAATCGCCATTCCCCCACTCTCCCCTACGCCTAATTAGCTTTTGAAACTGGGCGAATTTTCGCTGACATTCAATTTTTTAGTAGGCCTCCTTTCTTTGAAAATTTTGAATTAAAAGAACATTAAATATCAACTATTTATAAAATCAATATTTTTTCAATAACAATAACTAAAGTAGGAACAATTATTTTTTAAATCCTCCATATGTAAATATAATGTTAGAAGTATGAATTTGTTATTTGATACGTTTAAGGCCAACCAAGAATCCGTTTTCAGGCATCTGCGCAAAATCTTTTGATAAAACTAATGGAATCGGCGTGTTCTCTGTCGGTACAATTTCATAATTTAACAATAAATTAAACAACAAAGCTTTGACTTCTAGAAGAGCAAATCTGTTTCCAATGCAAATTCTCGGACCGACTCCGAACGGCATATATGTATAAGGTACTATGTTGTTTTTATTTTCATCGGAGAATCTTTCTGGATCAAACTTTTCTGGATTTGGGAAATATTTTGGGTCTCTTTGAATTCCATAGATCGGTATCCAAAGTTCTTGATTTACTGCAATCGGTAAGGGTAATTCATTTTTGTTAGCAGGTTCAATGGTGTATGGTTTGGTGCAAAGTCGATCCAGAGAAGGAAATGGAGGCCATTTCCTAACAGTTTCTGTAAATCAAATAAACTTTGTAATTTTAGAATGGTAGTATACAGGTTGGTAATTATTTAATTTGGTTCTAAACGATAATGTTTACAAAGTAAATTAGATAATATAAATAAAATTTGTGCCATTTTAAATACTTCATTCAGTTGTTTAGTTCCTGAGTGATTTAGTAAAAACCACCAAAATTATTATTTTTAATAACTTAAAAGGTTTTAAACTTAAAGAGGTACTTAAAATGAAAACTTATCAGTTTTTTTTATGTCATTTGGTATTTTAACTTGAAATACAGGGTGTCCCACCGGGAACCGAATCGATCTATATATAGAAAACTATACATAGGAAAATTTGACAGGATGCTGATGGGGGCGACCAAGGTCCTTAGATAGATAGGTTGTCTGGTAACATGGTGGCGGAAGCGACGATGAGCGGGGTGTCCGCGTCATCACGAGGAACTAATACATTTGTTTACATCTGATTTGTATGTGTTTTAAGCTAGATACAACGCAAAAAAGCGGTTTTCAGTGTTATTTGTGTGTTTAACGTTAAATTCTAAAGTGTGAATATATTTGTTTTTGAACTGATAATAATATTTAGTGGAAAAACTATTAAAAATACTGAATTTTCATCAAAGTTTTCTTCTTCTTCTTTTTCTATTTCGTTTGGGTGGCCTTAGTGGTCAAAGTTTTAATTTTGTGTATTTTAAGGTTAGTTTATTAAACTAGATTCTCACGCTAAATCGTTAGTTTCAAACGAATTCTGTGATTATTTATTTAGATAATGGGTGGTGGCAATGTTTGTAGCATAGCTACATGCAAAAGTAACTCCAAGAGGCCAGATCCAGATGGAAAAAAGATAATTTTTTTTACATTTCCAAAAAACCCCAATATTTTGAAAGATTGGATTAGAAAATGTTGCCAAAAAGACAATTGGACGCCCTTTTTTGGACTATCAAAACCTAGAAATTTTACGTTTCGATAAAACCGAAAAAACGTAGATATAGAGAAATTTTGAAATATGGATCAACGACAATGCAAACATGCAAAGATGATTTTAAAAAAAACTGATCTACCTATGTATTTGTGGCGACAAAATCGTATTTAATACTCAAAATATTAATATTACGTATAAGCTTTTAGGAGAGTAGGTACCTACTTAAAAATAAAAGAAAGGACAGTTTCGATTTGAATCAATTCGAGGACCTGGAAATAGATTTTTAAAAGTTGTAAAACGGAAAAAGAGAACTTTTACCTAAATTTTAACAAAAAAAAAACAAAGAATACTGGAGTGATAAATAGAGAACTGTTCTCTTAAAAAGAGTACGTCTGGTCAGCCTATCATAAGATAAGCTTGATCTCTCTATATTTACTTGTAATTATTTTGCGTTAAAATTTTGGACTACATACAAACTTAAAAAATATATTTGTCAAATATCAAACAATCTATTAAACCATATTTTCAGAAATATTTTTATACCACCAATACATTTTGATAGTGATTTAAAATGAAAGTGTGGATACATCACTAAAAGTATTTTTAAATTTATGGTATAAGTGTAGTTTTATTTCTCGCAATTTCCACAATTCCTATTTATGATAAAACGTGTTTTTTTAAATATACATTTTTTGACACTATCAAGTCCAATTCTTTTAATAATTTTAGCACTTGGACCTATAATGTTTCTGGGGCTATTTTCTGATAGACCTATTTAATCACAATATTAATATAATAAGGTAGGTATTTATTAAAAGATTTTTTTATATATTACCGCAATCATAAATTCTTCAATAAAAGAAAATCAAACAGAAAAATATTTTGTTACGATAATAGTAATGATTTGTAAAAAGCGTTTTAAGGGCTAGATTCAGTTTATTTCCCCTTTCGTCCATCGGGACTATATTTCTTCATTTCTATATATGTATGATTTACACTTGCCTCTTTAAAGTTGCGGTAACTACGTGATTCGTGATCATGTGCCAGAAGTTATATTTTTTAAATTTAAGCTATGTAAAAGAGTCACAATATCTCAATATTGGCTAAGAGACTTATGGCACACCTACCCACAATTTGTCGACAAATGATATTTAAAAACATGTTTTAAATTACATTTCCAAACTCCTTAGCTTGCATTCGTATATCAAGAGATTTTAAAAAGTTCCTCTAAATGACGCATTCCCGCGCATTAAATGCGAACATCTGATTGGTCCAAAGTTACCAGACAACCTATCTATCTAAGGACCTTGGGGGGCGACCGGGCTAAAATATTTTCATAATGGTGGCACTTCCGGTTATATATTTGAATTTTTATGTCAAAAATGACGTTTGCAAGCCTTAGAATGATTATCAATTTTTTCTATAAAGAAGCCTTATTTATTTAATTTAAGTGGGATTCCTTGTTATAAAGGACCTGCCTTAATAGATTTTTTATAATATTTTGATAACTATTAATACAGGGTGTTTAAAAAATAAGATTAAAAATGAAATTGAAAAAACTGTCAAAAGTCCAGATTTTCAAATGGAAACACCCAAATTTTATAATTATTTCTTATTTAGCATTAAAAATAAGGGTAAGTTTGTATAAGGTTGTATATCCCAAAAATTCTTAGTTTTCGAAATATTGCCAATTTAATATTTTTATATGGGGATTTTGCTACAGATTTTAAGTTCAGTTACTCTTAGTTGGCTATGGCGGCGTTAAAAAACAATCAAATGCTAAAAAAATCTATGACGCTGTCACTTAACATTATTAATAATCATTCCCGGGCGCTTAAATTATACAAACGAAGATTATTTAAACTTATTTATTATTTATGGAGAATGTGATAAAGTTATATCATGTGACATTTGCTAATCGATATCCGCAAAAACCGAAGCCATCACAATGTGCTTATTAATAATGTTTAAATGGTAAGTGACAGCTTCATAGATTTTCTTAGCATTTGATTGTTTTTAAACGCCGTCATAGTCAACTAAGAGTAACTGAACCTAAAATCTGCAGCAAAATCCTCATATAAAAATATTAAATTGGCAATACTTCAAAAACTAAGAATTTTTGGGATATACAATCTTATACAAACTTACTCTTATTTTTAATGCTAAATAAGAAATAATTATAAAATTTGGGTGTTTCCATTTGAAAATCTGGACTTTTGACAGTTTTTTCAATTTAATTTTTAGTCTTATTTTTTAAACACCCTGTATCAAAAGTTATCAAAATATCATTAAAAATCTATTAAGGCAGGTCCTTTATAACAAGGAATCCCATTTAAATTAAATAAATAAGGCTTCTTTATAGAAAAAATTGATAATTATTCTAAGGCTTGCAAACGTCATTTTTGACAAAAATTCAAATATGTCAAAAACGTTTAGACATAGGTATAGGACGTAGTATACAAAATCTGCCTAGAATCTTGCGTAGAATGCAAAAATGTAATAATATATAGGGTGTTCTATTTAAAATAAGCAAGTTGACACTTACTTCCGGTATAACCGGAAGTGCCACCAATATGAAAATATCTTAGCCCGGTTGCCCCCATCAGCATTAGCATACTGTCAAATTTTCAAAATTTTCCTATGTATAGTTTTCTATGTATAGATCGATTCGGTTCCCGGTGGGACACCCTGTACTGTGTTTTGCGAGACTGGCCACAGAAACAAAGAGATGTATGCGTGCATCAACGCGCGTTAATGTACAAAGTAAATTATTGTATTGATTTCTTTAAACGAGCATTATTTACATCTACACACGGACGTTGATGAACGAGCGTTGACGAACGCGCGTTGATGTACGCGTATATCTCTTCGTGTATGTGACCGACTTTAGATATGCCGCAAAAGCAGTCGGATTTGGTTAGCATGTTCAAATTTCCGATCATTGTTTATAACCGAGTTATCATTCAAGTTTATTTTAAATACGGACCTGGATTTTTATTTTATTTATAAGGATAAGTTTTTCTTCAAATACGATAATGTTTTACTAAATCCTTTTTTTAAAATAGTAGTTTGTACAACAAGTTTGGATATGGTGTCCATATCGCACGAGGAAGTAAATTGAGCACGACGCCTTAGGCGGAGGGCTCAAACTTCCGAGCGCGATATGGACAATCCACTCGAGTTGTACAGTATATTTTTTTACGACTCAACTTCCTAACTTCATATTAAAAATTTTAAAAAATTATTTAAATTAGGTATCATAACTTGTCTTTTAAGTTGGCCATGAACTTGTGAGAACGATAATAAAAAACAATTGAACAAAAATGTATTTTGATGGCAAACCCATGGACCAAATTACACTGTAACATATTTATCGATTTGGGTAAGTTCTTATATTTAAACAAACTCATTTTTGAATATATTTATCTTTCTCACATTCGGCTTTTTGCTGAATAACAGACAAAAAGCGATATATGTATTAATAAAAACGAACAATTTATTTTCTCAACCAGAGGTGTTTTTATTAATTGTTTTACTGAAATGCACAGAAGAAAAAAAGGTTTGATCGGGTTTATTTCTGCTTGCGTAAGAATTATAACTCCGAAAGTACAACCAAATAGGAGCTGTAGAATTCGTTTTTAACAGTTAAAAATGGATTTTGTGCATTAATAATATGAATTTTTAACTTTTGCTATGGTCAAATTTATCAAAATAATCGCCAATTTACAAACTAGGAACACTGTTAACGTAAAAAGAGAAGTGGCAATATTGTAAGTAGAAATAACATAACCTTAAAAACTTTAGTAAAAAATGGATTTTTTTCTAGAAATCTTATAATTCTGTCTCTTTTATCGGGTTATGTTCCACCATTTTAGGAAGAATTACCAGTTAATAAATAATAATATAATATAATAAAAGTTTTAAGATCAATTGGGGTTGGATCCCCGTTCAAAATATATCAGAAAATATCCCCGTGCACAAATATTTATATTAATAATATATTATTTATATGAAAAAAAATAACCAAGGTTAGTAAGAAAACGTTCATTTGGTAGGTGTATAGTACATTTTATGCAAAGCTTGTAGTAATTGTCTAGAAATGAGCGAAAATAAAGATATTTTTAAAGCCCTATTGTCAACTGTCAGAAAACGAATTTACAACATGTAAATTTGGTGTCTCTGTAATTGATCACTGTGATTGGTCAGTTTCATATCCTAACTAGGATGGATATGAAATTTTACCGCACAGTTAACTGGAATAGCCTACTTTTTCCTTCACTTAAGTGTAAAGAAAACAGCTAATTTTCTTGTGGGAGTAGAAAAAAAATATTCCATCATCAGGTACAAAATTAAAACATTCAATCGTGAATAAAACATAATTTCACTAAATATTCCAAACCGTTTACTTAATTGTTATTACTAAACCAAAAAACAGATCTGAACAAAAAGAAAATGCCATCACAAAAACCAATACCAAATAACATTACGAGAAATGGCAAATAAAATATATGACTTTTGTAAATTTATAAAAAATAATTCCGTGTTCAATTATACAATTCTCCTAAATTATGCAAATTTTTTACCTGATACAACCATATCCATATATTTCATACCCATCAATTTTTCGTAAGTGACTTTCCCATTTTCTTGAGTTTCATTAATTTCTTTTCTTAGTCGATCCTGAATTTCTTGGTTTAAGGCCATTTCATACGAACCAAAGCACATGGCTGTAGAAACAGTGTCAAATCCAGCAAAAAAAAATATCATTGCTTGTGATGTTATTTCTAAATTGGATATCCTGATGGTCTTGGATTTTCCTTTAAAAAGTATTTATTAAATATGTTTAAAATAAGTTTTGAGTAAGTTTAATTTTTTTTAAATATAAGCTAAAACTCAATAACATAACCACGAAAATGATTTATAACTTCCGCTCTTATCCCTGCTTCGTTATTTTAACTAAGTACCTACACACAAATATCGATAATATTTTATTTTAAAGATCTCTTGGTTCATTATTAAAAGAGTTCTCATACAATCAGGTAATTAAATTGAAATATTATGTTGAAAACCTCTGTTTTTCATGATTATTCTCGTGTCGAAAAAGGAGTTAAAGTTACTTTTAATATACTAAATAAATAATTTCGCTGTTTAAACTTAAATATGTCCAAAGAGTGCCTTTGTTTAGGGTCAATAAACAATGTCTTCTTTTTAAAATGAATAATAAGGTATTTTTCCTAATGGATTTCACAGATAGAAAGACACAACCCTTGTAACTTTCTATCTGTAAGTTCCTAGTTGTAGATTAAAAAAAATCTAATACTATCAAATAACATTTAACAATGACAAATCACAGGTTGACAAGTCCAATTAATGCTCGTGTTCGCAGCATCACCTGATGAATTGCAATGAAAATCCAACCACAATCCTATTGAATTAAGTTAAGATCGGGTTGTCCAAAATTGTTCAAACTCCGCACGTGCACACAAAAAAACCTAGGATCAACAAATCTACTTAGGAAAGCTATTAACATTAATCTGTAGTTTATCTAAGTATAATTTTAATTTTACACTTTATATATTCAATTAGACTACAGTCTGACACCAAAATATACGACATAATAAAAATTAAAGTAACTCTACCATATATTCAAAAACAATATATTTATTGACGCCAACAGTAAGTTCATTTCGAATTCAACTTCGTGTGAGGGAGGATATGAAGGAATGAATTGACTATTTTATATTCAACTAGAGTATAGATTTTTTGTGTGTTCACTCATCACACAGAGACCATAAAATAGTCTCCCTACAACCCCGGTCTAAAGTCAACAGGGGAGCAAATATTTGGACAGTCCACAACTTGCATGGGATTTCCTATCTTTCCAACTACGGTGCACTACCCGCTATGTATTTGGTTTACTTGGTTTATTAGATGTACTAGATGTATGATATTTGTTAGTATAAAAAATACCTGCTGTAAATATAGAAAACATGTATATATCTAATTACTTCTTATCTCACCTGTATCACCAGATCTAATAAATTCACTTTTATTATCTTTTCTGGCTTCCAACATAAGGTGAATCATGTCAGGGCGAACAATGTTCTTTTCCTCTCGCGCTTTTATAGTTTCATCCATTACAGAAGTGAAATACTGCGAGGCAGCTTTATCAAGAAATGGTATACCTAAATACTAAAAATATTATTTATGGAGAGGAGGAATATAGTTAGTAGGTTGATGGAGTGTAGCCACATTTTTTAAGTGTTTGTCTTGCGTCTTTCTCAAGATTGACAGTAAGCAGTTCGGTTTAGATGTGGTAATTGAAAATAAATGTTTTTATTCGTTTCGTTGCTGTTTTTGGTTTTTATACGTATATTTTCAAAAATTTTCTGCATATGAATTGCAAGGCTGGTTATCAAAGTTAAACGTGTTAGGTGTACAACTAAAAAGCGATACCGGCTGTATCTTGAAAACCCTAAATCATACAGCTTTTAAAAAATATTTTTTATAAGTAACGTGACCAATATGTTATGTTTGTCAAATGTGTTAAAACCATCTTTAAACCCCAAACAGGGAAACACACAAAACGTTACCAGTTTTACAACACATAATCGTTGATTAAGTATGTCCAATTGTCCAATGACCACACAACGAGAACTATTGATCAGAGAACAAACCATCTAAGCTCTATCAGCCCCAATTAAATTAGTAGGTAAGTCTTGAAAGATAGAAGACTTTTGAACTTGAATTTTCTTTATTTTTGTTTTATATCACAACGTTTCAACTGTAAGTATATATCAGTATTTACCTGAAGATGACTGAAGATACTTGCCAGTTAAAGCGTGATGATGTAAAACAAATAAAGACAATGCAAGGCCAAAACTCTTCTATCATTCAAAAAACATCATTGTCTTCAACGTTCATACCTAAGTTTTATTTTCAAACCATATTACTAGATACATATAGATGTCAAGTGATATTGTGGTTTTGGAAATAATGTCGCACAAAGAAAAGAGCGGGCACTAGGTTTTTGTATCGTAGTAATTCAACCACGATCTCCTCCTTCAGCCATGAATGAATCTATATAATCAGTTTGAGTAGTATAAATAAATTAGAGAATCAGCTTATTCACTGAATTACAGTAATTATGCTTAGGTAAGACCATCTCTGAAGTATAGAACGCAATTATTATATATTAATTGAGTGTACTAGCTCATCAGCTTTTTACCATTTTTCACAATATGACTTACTGCCTTACAATTAGAGATCAAAACTGTAGAAATGAATATTCAACGAGCTTATGGATCCTAAGGAAAAATAATTTACCTTAAATAATTTAGGAAATGCTTGATGTCCAAAGAACTGTATGATGACCAATATTCCTTTAAACTGAGTTAACTTTTTACCCATTTCGTAAAACATATTCTTTTTGTCTTTTAATGAATTAACTTGAACTCCAAAGGCGGTTGTCGCTATAATATCATTCGTAAATCTTAAATTAAAAATCTATAATTATTATTTTTGTTAATAATTATAAAGGTGCTTATGGTAAATTACCTAATTTTCGGGCAAATATAAAAGTGTGAATTATGTGCATACAAAAATAATTTTGTAAAATGATGAATTAATTATATTTTGGCATATATCAGACCAAAATACATTTTATATTATAAACATAAACTCATATCTCAAAACCTTCATAATACTACAACTATAGTACGAGTCGGAAATAATAGTCAGTGATTCATGCCTTTCATATAGAGTTTAGTGGGTTGTACGAAGTTAGGGGAGATAATTCCAGTATTTTTTTGAAATTTTAATAGAGCAGAATATTTATTTTCTTGAAATTTTTTTCCTTTGACTTCATATAAGCCGTTGCTCTCGATATGAAAGCGATGAGTCACTGACTATTATTTCCGACTCATACTATAGATAACTTGATTTAGAAGTATTATGAGTTATCCAGATATTCTTTTTATTGCTACAACTAGAAAGATATCTTCTATGACAAATAAATATTTAATATTGAATGCAAGCAAATATATAACTTCCAAAACAAACAAAATGTATACACATTTATCTTTGAAGAGGTTGTTGAATATTGGCCAATATTAAACCTTAGAAGATCAAATTATTAATTAATTGACGTTTCATCCTATATTAGGTCATCCTCAGGATTATAAATCTTAAATCTGGATCTTCTGTGTTAAAAAAATATTCAAAAAGTATATGCTGAGGATGGGATAATACGTGCATATTTTGTTTCACCCATTGTTGTTCTATTGGTAAACGATACAGGTCTATTTTTTGCCATTTTGTGAAAAATTATTTGGATGGTAAATTATCCCTTCACATTTCAAGTTTAGAAAAATTCATCTTCAAAACAACAAAAGGTGCATGTTACTTAAATGAACTTTTATAACGATCCAGTCTCTATTTAAGTGCTCCGTTCAGTTGATGCTTACCTTTTTTTCTTCTATTTTTAATTTGTTCTCCTGAAGATAAATGTTTATACATTCGAAACATTTTTTACCATCAAAATAATTATTTTCTAAATATAAGCACAGCTGCAACGATGGAGTTGAAATAGCAAAACATAGCAGTGGGCGGGCAGAACAAGCAGCATAAGAATTCCCCAAGCGGCTGCGAATTGCCGGACATTTTTGCGAGCTGTCTACCATTAAAGTTTGGGTTGGTTTAATTCAATTGAGATGAAACTTACCTACGGAACAGTCTCGAGTGGCGGACAACGTTCAATGTAGAACGTCCCTTTTCAAAATAGGCATTTGCACGACATCATAAGGTATTTTCATAAGGATTTTTTACAATATTAAATGACAATGAGTACAACTTTTTATTTTGCATTTTCATTTAGATTTGTAAAAATGAGTACGCCTATGGTTCATATACAAATATTTTAGCTTTAAATATAACATTGAAGAAAGAGATACAGAAGTGTCCCATCTTTATAAAATTACGTTAACTAGTTGTAGTGTTAAGGGGACGAAAAGCTTACACCATAATTTTAAAAGTTACCTTGAGTAAGCGTCTTTCATTTCAATTTCAATAATTTGGTCCTCTTTTTCCAAAAAGTGATTTACAAAATTCTCTGCTGTTTCCAGCATCAAGACGTAAAGACTCTTAATCTTAGCGCTTGTGAAAGTAGGCGAGAGTGTATTTCTCATTTCTTTCCATCGATCTCCTAAAAAAGAGTCTTTTAGTTCCTCAAAATTAGGTACATTCTTATTTATAACATATTAGGAATTTAATCTCGAATATCGATATGTTAAAAAATATCGATCTATTCGATCAATACCTTGAATAGATTATTTCGATATATATATACAGTATGCCCAAAAAAGTACTTATGCAATATATGGGAAAGTTTTTTATTACCGATTTCTCAGAAAATTTTATTTGTGAAAAAAGTTGAAACTATCAACGCGTGTTTCAGATTTTACCTGCGGCTAATAGTAAGGGTGCAAATGCCATTTTTTCAAAATTGCCTTAAGAGGAAAGTACCTCTGAATTATGAAAAATACAACATTTTATATAGAAATGTTGCAAACTAAAAACTAGACCCAAATATGAAATTTGAGTTTTCACGGCCTACTCTTTAAAAATAAAAATATCTAATTTAGATCCATTTTTTAAAGTAGGTTTTTGGACTTACGCGTGCTTGGTGAAAATGACAAATACATTATTAATTATTGTAGTATGAAATGTGTTTAAATATGCGTGCAACGCCCCAATATCTAAACCAGGTTCTATTACTTAAAAAGGTTAGTAGTTTTGGACTAGCAATGCCTTTATTTGTTTTGAATCGCAACGTTTCAACTGGTAAATATCTCCAGTCGTTGTCTTCACCTGCAGAGAGATTAATCCCGGAACAATTTCAGAGAGCTAAACCGAAAACGCTATTAAATAGCGTACTCACGTTCAGTCGGCCGGCCGGAATTTCACGGAGAAAAAATGGCCGGCAGGTCGATTTCGTTACACAGTAAAATGACAGGTCAGGGCCGATCAGCGGCCGTCGGCTTTGAAAACTGAAGGTATGTAGTCGTTTTCTGGCCGGCATTGGACTGCAGTCCTACTTTTATTTCAGACGAAAATTTTGAAATTTAAAATGGCTGAGAGAACTTAAAAAGGTTAAAATATTAAAAACTTTATTGATTTATACCACAGTAATAAATGTTTGTTGAAAATAAAAGACTTCATATGCCAACAAAGCCTTTGAGAACGAAGGCTTATGAGGAAATATTTTTACTGCATAAAACAGCAGATAATGAAGCTACTGTCTGTGGGACATACGATACATAATATGAAAAGTGCATTCAGAAATGAACTTAAAATGGTTAAAATATCAGAAGCAGAATTTAATAGATACTCGAAACAATTTATCATTTACCCCAAAAAAGTTTTTTAAATTACTTGCACTCGATTGTCTGAGCGAATTGTTTTTCCTTTCCTGTTTCTCAGCTCGTGTAATATAATAACAATTGCCGTTGCGCACACTCTTCTTGTGACATGTTTGAACTAACAAAAAAAAAATGTGCATGTATAGTAAAAGGCCGCAATTAAAACTGGCCGAAGGTGTGTGCGACTATCGATAACGGCCGGCCTTCAGACGGATAGTCCACGGACTGACACCCGCCGGTCGACTGACTGAGCATGAGTAAACTTCTTTAGATGTATCCCGTTTACGAAGATAATTATGATTATTCTCGAACAATAGGTGTGTAGAAATGCCAAGTCCTCTTTAATCGTCTAATCTGCACATAATGCTTATCGAACAATATGTGAAATAAGCGTATGTTTTATAAACCACACGAAATTTTATTACTACCAAAAACAAGATATTATTGTCTCGATAGGTACCATTGCGCCCAAAAAAAAACTGGGACAGCAAAAATTTTTGTTGTAAAGTAGCTTTGACTATAAGGAATATTTAAAATCTATTAAGGAAGGGTTATCATTGTTGTCATGAAATTGAGTAGGTGTAACACCAAAACAACAATACTGCAATTTTAAAAATACGAGGAAAAATGAAAATACACGTATTTAGTGTTTTGAAATGAACAAAAATAAAATAATAATTTTTAATATTATATTCCTATAAATTTAAATTTCAATCATATTTAAACCTTAATATAATAACATGTTTTTCAATATTTGGTAGTTGCACCGTTATTGTCGTTTAAGGCTTGTAAACGTCACACTAGGTTTCTCGTATACTCTTGCTTTATTGCATCCCATGCTTCCATTATCTTTTGGTTTAATTGACCCCGAGTTCTAGGCTGGAAGTTGTTTTTATATATAAATTTTGCCATTTCACCCAAAACGTTTTTAATTGGGTTGATATCCGGACTTTTCGATGGCCACGACAGAACACGAATTTGATTTTCTTCTAAATAATTTTGAACTATGCAGGCTTTATGTATAGCAGTATTATCTTGTTGAAATATAAAATATTGGCCATATATTGCGTCGACAGATGGTATTATAACTTGGTTTAATATGTTGCAATATAATGGTGCATTGAGTCTCCCCTGCACTATTTGGTAAACTCCTAGGTCCCTTGCACTAATCCAGTCCCAAACATTTATAGAATAGCGTCCACTTTAATTAGTCTTATTTGGATATCTTTCATCGTATCTCGTACCCATAAACGCGGATTTTTCCGTTATTGCATGATCGAAAGGTTTTTTTATCGGAAAATATTACGGTTTCCCATATGTTACCTTGATTTATATATTCATAAGCAAATTCTACTCTTCTCTGTTGTTTGCTTCGGTCAAAAATATTTTATATTGGCAGCACCACAACTTTTTATATCCGAACTACGAATTTTTCTATGCGCTGTATAGCCGAACCAGGAAAATGTGTTTCTTTTTTAGCTTTTATTGCTGTTTCGAATAAATGATCATTAAGAAAATTAATTAATTTTATATATTGGCCGTCATTTGAAATTTTGGGCGACCAGAACCTGCTTTTCTTACAATACTTCCATATTCTGTAATTTTGTGCTTAGCTAACAACACGGTATTTTTGCTAATCCTTAATTATTCATCTGCGATGTTTCTTATTTGATGCCCATCTCTCAATCGAGTGTAAATGATCGCTTTTGCTCAGTGGTTAACGCGGGCATTTCAAAAAATATTTCTTTTAATACGTCACTGTCAGTCACAAAATTAAATTAAATTGACAACTTCAAAACAAGCTAATAGTCTGGGAGATTAAACTACATTTTGCTGTCCCAGTTTTTTTTTGGGCGCAATGGTACCTTTTGTGTAAACGAACAATTAGGCAATCCAACGATGTCTCCAAATGGCGGCTGGCTGGCAAATACTGCTTTGTAATTGGTGCACGTGACCATAAAAATAATGTTGCTGGTGGCATTTAACTGGTGACTCAATGCTTTTTACCAGCCAACCGCCATATTGAATCACGTGGTTTGGATTCCCTAATTGTATACGCCATCTAGCAAAATTTAGGTTAAGTTTGATGTTTTGTAGTCATCTAATTTTAAAATATTTAACTTTGTAATGTGACAATAATCAAACTATGTATTAAAAAATATTGTATTGTATTAATAAAATAGGTACAGATACTGGTCCGTCCACGTAAGCGTGTATCGTCCAAGTCAATGTTTCTTATTAATTGAATTTGTTTATTAATATTTGATCATTATATTCTAAATTCACATTTTAACATTTTCTTTAAATTTGATGTCAAGCGGCTCATTTGTATATCATGTCTACGCGTGTATGGTCGCCTTTAAGGGTTCCTGTGAACTGCTTGCTCTCGGCAGCGGACCAGGAAGCATGATTAGAGTAAAAAGTGACCAACAGAGACGTTCAGCTTGCATCAGTCGCAAAATTATAGTTTTTCACCGCATTCCAGTAAACTAGGATATCAGAAAACCCCACCCAAGTTCTCTCCAAATTGAGCATCAACGGGTGCCTCAATTTTGGAAAAACGACTGTAGTCCCCTTAGGTACAGCATGGCCTTCTCGGATTTGAGGAGGAATGAGTGAAACAAACTACAGGTTTGTTTATAAAAAAAATTGAAAATTTGACATTTACCACGTAGATGACGTAGATCGCTACCTGCTGCTACTCGGGGAGTAAAGCAGCTGATTTGTTGTCGTTTTTGCTAGGTATTGATATATTGTTGTGATTTGACAAACAATACAACATTAAAACAAATAACTAAATGGTTAATTTTTTACGCACCTTTTAAAGAAAGTAAAGCATTACTCCACAATGGATCGGCATCTGGATCAACAAAAGGAGGATGATCAGTAAAAGAATCAAAATCTTTTACTGTTATTTGTTTGATGAGTTCTGGATCTCTCAGAACAAGCACCGGCGTATTAAAATTGTATATTCCACTATATCTGAAAAATAAAGACTAAAGATATACAATCCTTCAATAAAGAATCCTATGGCATTATGGTCAGAACCAGGAACTTGTCCCCTCGCTCTTTGTATCTATATTTGTTTATTTTTTTGACATAATATGAGTTATCGTATCTACTATACGTTATTGAAAATTGGGGATCGCCCCTCCTCCCAGACAAAGAAAGTTAAGAGGTTGGGGACCCTTTTTTTAGTTACTTTGAGAAGGAGAAAAGTTTCGAACACCTTATATTTCTTTAGAAAGAAGTCACTTTCGAAAATGGGAGGTCTCAACCAAAAATCTTTTTTGACCCCCCCTTCTGTGAGTAATGTTCTATGGACGCCCTTGATGGTAAACCATTAAAAGTCTTTCTGACCCTTTTAACTCATTGATAGAGTGGATTATAGTGGCTCAGCCATAAACATTCGTTTAAAATATTTGTTTTGAATAAATACTGTAAACCCGTGATTAATAAAATCTTATCTTTAAAAATTATTTGAATTTTCTATAGTTTCCAGTTAACAGACAATTCCAGTTAAAACTTGTAGGGAGTATACGGAGATAGAGTACAGTATAAATATGTGCTTATCTTTTTTTAATCTAACATAAAATATATGCAACAATTTTTACTGATTACAATAATCCACAAAGGGGATAACATAAAGCTTTTTGATAGATAAAGATATTAGACTCAAAAATAGTTTAAATGTATCCTAATATACTTTCATTTAACAGAGATGGTATTACACACAGTCACAATAGAAAATGTTCATGATGAATTAGTAAAATTTGAATAAATTAGATCTGAAATAGCAAATTTGTTTACAAAATAAGAAATTCATAACATCAACAAAATAAAATCAGTACCTCCTTTAAACTAGGGCCAGCAGCGGCAGAGCCAGGGTGGGCACCGGCCCATCCTAAGAACATGGGTGCCCACCCAATTTAAAAATTTGGTTTTGAAACGGAATTAAAGATTTGACTATGAAATTTTTGATGAAAAAGGATTTTTGATTTGGGTAGTGCTCACCCTAATATCATCGAGGGGCCCGCTTGTGCCCACCCATTAGCGCCGCCACTAAGGGCCAGGAACCGACATTTTTATCGAATAAAAGAAATAATTTAGTAAAAACCAGGTGGAAATTATTTACAAAATAAAGAAATAATAACATTGTCAAATTAATATTATATTACATAACAAGTGATGAAAGTGATACTTTTCAAACGAGGAGATATTTAGCACGAGGCGTCAGCTGAGTGCGGAAATTCTTCAAGTTTTAGAATAATCACTTTCACACGAGTAATGTACACTATTTTTCCTACGACCACAAAGAATTATTAAAAAAAAACCTTTGATTTGTGAAAAAAATATTTCAACTCTAGAGTTGAAAAAAAATATTTCAACTCTAGAGTGGAAATACAAGGCACACTATTTAATTTAAACATATGATGCCAATTTAATAGATAGATAGATAGAACAAGGAAGATTTCAATTCAAAATAATTCTATAAATTATTTCATAAAAAAAGTCAAGTGCTCCTGATGGGATTTGAACCTGTGATCTTTCGATCCGTATGCCATGGCTCTAGTGTCTACGCTATGGCGACCCATAAACATTTCCTGCTTAAGTTTAATATATGTGATAAATAAACTAAACTGCTTTCTAAAATTTGTTATTTTTAATAAATAGGTGTGGTCTGTCAAATTGGCACCATATGTTTAAATTAAATAGTGTGCCTATTTCCACTCTAGAGTTGAAATATTTTCTTTCAACACGCGTGTGATATTCGGCGCTTTCGAGCCAAGTTAACCGTGCTTTTTTCTCTCATTTTCATAGGTGGTCGTAGGAAAAGTTACTTAACTGCGTCCATTAATTATTGAATAGTTAATAAAGTACTTCAATTCCAAAAGTCCATATTTTCATCAATCAGAAAATAAAAATATCAGCACTAGAACTCTCGGGCAAGGAGTAGAAAAAATCACACCACAGTACTGCGAACTTTGATAAAGCATAAATATAATTCATATTATAGTACAGTCATTTGGTGAGAAATATAGTGGTTACCTGGAAAGTTTTTCGGGAGTTTTGAAAATTGGTAATTTTATAGATTTTGAGGTGTTCTTTCCGAATTTCGACTTTGCCACCTCGTATTTTTGCCGCTCGCGCCGCCATATTGCAAAAATGGCGCCTAAAAGCAGTTTTTTGACAATATCTCCTTTCCGACTCATTTTACGATAAAAACAGTCATATAGAAAATGAAACTAGAGATAATTGCCTACAATTAATGTATTTACCTTTTTTTAATAAAGTCAATAGTTTACGCGTACGAGCGCCGCAAAGTGTACTCCAACGCGCATTTTGACCAAAAAAACTCATGTCCACACCATCTTGAGGTAGAGTAAGTGGCGCGTTTTTTTTAATGTGGTATCCCCAATAGGACTAATCCACATGCAATTTAATGTGCTAAAATTTAGCGTATTCTCCTTCGCTTTATTGTTCTCGATGGACTAGGTGTTGCAAATTCATCGTCTGTAGTACCAATCGAAACGTCACAGACCGGTATTTCATCTACATCATCCGCGATGGGAGTATCAATTTCATCGCAATCCTCTTCGTTCTCGACTTGATCATATGTTTGCTCAATTATAGTCCACGTTTCTTCTTCATCATCGCTATCTGGTGATGGAACTTGCGAGTTACCACAGGTACCGCTACAATTCGTGCATATAACAGAGCACTTTAACCCAGTCTTTCTGCATCCACAAGCTTTCTGACATCCTTTTTTGCATTTGCAAGAAATGAGTTTTAACAAGCTTTCTGGAGTTGGGGGCTCGAGTGTGGTGACAGGAATTAGCCCATTCTTGTTTTTTTTTCCACCCCCATTGCTCTGCATTTTGTTCATTCCCATACTACTGCTGAACCTGGTGGTAAGTTCGGAACGAATGTTGTCGTGCTGCTGTTTCTGTTGGTGGTAGCGACGCAATATTAAATTTGCTTTTATATGCTGATGTTGTGAAGCATGCATATCTATAGTTGTTTAAAGATATATTTTTTTTACTTTTCAAATTACTGTAGCTGTATAATTCAAGAAGAAAGCGTTCTCCAGCTTTAGCAATGATCTCTGGATCCACCTTTGGATTTTTAAATACCTGAATAATCTTGTTTAAATTTGGATTTTTTCGGAGCACATTAATAAATCTCATTTTTCCTTGATGAAACAATGCTGATGTTGTATCGCAGCTACTGAAGGCATGCAAGAATAAAATATAATCTGCGGCTGCTTTATCTATAATATGAGAAAATATATGTTTAAGCGCCTAGAAAAAGCCGTCAAAAGAATAAGAACATTTACATCTTCGCCGACAACTATTACGAATTCAAATGCTGATGAAACGCTTATTGCAGTATTGATTATTAGCGCATCTGCATCTTCTGTGGCTTGTTTGACCATGAAATTTTCAGCTTCAAATTTTGTCTTCAACATTCCAATAAGACGATTCTTATAACTTCTATGCCGAGTGCAATAAACATACACTTTTTGCACATGTTACATAAATAACTATTATCGTAAAATGAGTCGGAAAGGAGGTATTGTCAAAAAACTGCTTTTAGGCGCCATTTTTCCAATATGGCGGCGCGAACGGCAAAAATACGAGGTGGCAAAGTCAAAATTCGGAAAGAGCACCCCAAAATTTATAATATTACCAATTTTTAAAACTCCCGGAAAACTTTCCAGGTAAAACTACCAAATGACTGTACTATTAGTATCAAAACCATTAAGAATAGTTGCTAGATGGGGATGAAGAGCGAAGATCATTTTTTTTAAATGATGAAACGAGCTAAGAACAGAAATTCTTTACAAAATAATTGCTTCTCACTTAAATAATAAGCCGAATATACAAAATTATCGGTACTGGAGCTTCCAAAATGAACACAATCTTGCATGCATTCCAACCCAATACCTTCAGAAAGTGAATGTTTGACAAGGAACCTTTAGACATCGCATCGTTGGACCATTTTTAATTGGAAATTGTACGGGTCTAACATATTAGACCAATTGAATTGGATCCGCACTGAAGGAAGTCGCTGATGATAATCTAGATTTGGTTCTAAATGGATGGTTGCATGTCCGGCCCACAATTCGCTTGTGGTACGCGAATATCAAAGTAATGCCTTTAATAGGCACGCTATCGGTTCAAACTCAACAATTAATTGGCCAGCTAGATCTCCTGACCAGCCACCAAACGAATTCTTTCTCTGAGAGCATTTAACATTTTTTGTTTATGTTAGGTTGGAAAATTTAGAGTAGTTAAAAAATTCAATTTTAATGCAATCTGAAAGAATTACCCAGTACCAACTCGCTAATGTTAGTAGAGAATTTTACGGTCGTTCAGGATTTTGTTTAGCAGCAAATGCGAAGAGAGAGGCGCGTTCAACATATCATTGTATATTATGAGGAAAAGAGAATTTAATGTTTCCGGAAAATTTATTATTTTTTGACTACTTACCTTGTTTCTGGATGCATATTATACAACTTGGACACAAAATCATTAAAACTCAATGCCCTGAATAGAGTATACCAAGAATCTCCTAAGAATATCCATGGTTTGCTCTGTTTTACACCTAAGCGTGTCCAAAAGTTATGAGGTCGTATAAAAAAGTTCCATAATACAAAAGCGGCGGTTGCCGCTATGGTTATGACCCAAATCATCCGTGAGTTTCTCTAAAAATGAAAAAAAAATAACCACGATCAAACTCTCACAAAGATGATCCTCTAATATCCAAGTAAGATAAATACATAGATTATATTTGGAATATTTCCTAATATTTTGCAAATAAACACATTGTGTCCTAAAACCTCAAATATAGGCCTTTTGTATTTGTAACAATATCAAAAACTGCAATTATGAAAAGTTGTTCGGTATAAACTACCATATTCTAACATGCAATTACACTGAAAAATATTTTTTAAATATTACAAATTTATCTGTAATTTAAGAAAACAGAATAATCATAATGATGAATTTTTAATACCTAAAAGCACCACCACCACAATACACCCTCGCGACGGTGTGTGGTGGTGATGATCCACGGAATCAAGACGTTTGTCGGTACGACTGGTATCTTCACTGTCTGTCCTAGCACCGGCTATGCTATTTATATTACATTAATGAGGTTGATTTATTGTTTGTAATATAAACAGTGCAAGCTTGACGTTTTTCTAGGACAGCATATTTTGCATATTGAAAAACTGGGTCTTATAATGAAACTAATAATCCTTATTTTTGTAAAAATTTACTTTTTCATGACAAACTTGCGTACGAAACAAAAAAAACTTTCCCAACTATAATATGAAATCCAAGTTTGCACGCAGAAATACTTTTGCAAGAACTTAGAATAAACAAGACCGGGAGCATTCAAGTGTTCAATACTGTTCCGCTTCGACTACTGGAAGGGCAATACAAAAAAGTTATTTATAACCTAAACCTAAAGGAACATAGTAAAGAGACAATGTAGTTTATATATCTAGTAATCATATTAACATTATAAAAATATTGTCAAAAATTGTAATATTAGGCCTCGGTACCTTGTTTTCTGATTCAAGGTCAGTAATAAATTAATTATAAAAAAATCTATCCATACTATATCCATATAATATTGCCATGATGTCGACCCGCTGTCGAAAAACTTGGGATCTCATTGGGTTTTCTACGATGTTTATAATGTCCAAATCTTCTTTATCATCAGATAACATAACTTCAAACATTTCGAAGAGATCAATTTTAAAATTATTAAAATGTGTAAACATTATTCACAGACACAAAAAATGTAGGTTATATTTTAAATTAAAATCAAAATTTCAAATGTGTTAAACCGAAGCTTGGAGTTTAACTGGTACTCAATCCGCTAGGCGCTAGTTGACAGTAAACGTTCGGGTGGCTGTTACAGTCAACTTAACAACAAATTATATTTATTATTACTGCACAAACTTAAGTTTAATTGTCACTTGTAGCTTAAACTAAACCCATACAAGTGGCCCCAAATGCACAATATTAAGTTTATTCTAGTCTTGATTGCTATGGCAACCTGTCTTAACAACAATCAGCCAGCTGTCTTAAGTTTAACTCTCACCTATAATAAAAACCTATAAAAGTGGCCCTCAGACAGTCTTGGCAAGTTTTATGCTCTCCCGTATTTTAAAAATTAAAAGGTACCTTAATCATCCCTCCTGAGAGTCATTTTGTGAACCGTGTTGACTTTCTCGTATGTTATTTTTGTTACCATATTGTATCTTTTGATGCATAGGCTATCCTCTGCTTTTAGTGCAAAAAGGTAGTGACAAGGTAGAACAAAAAATAAAAATTTGATCTACAGCGCCGAACGAAAATTGTTGGCAAAATATCGATAAGTGAGTAATTTAAATAATATACAGGGTATGTCAGTAAGAGGTCTGTCTTAGATAGCACCTAACCTATCAAAGATCGGGAAAATAGTGTAATACAAAGTCCTAAAAAGTGGTACTGAATAATAAAAAAGAAAATTAAATGACACCCAGTATAATTTTCTAGAATATGATTCAATGGAATAAGGACTTTGCAACCCTATTAAAATTTTTAAAGTGAAATGCAACGTTGTCAAGTAATTATTTTTTTTCCGAAATTTTAGTAATTTTAAGGGTATCGTTAAAAAATCATAGCAACCTGTGGATTAACCCTAGGCAAATATAATTTACGTTGTAAGTACTTTAAGGTACGATATATTGATCTATAATAATATTTTTTAAATCTCTTATACATAGCGTTCATTACAAGTTGGACAACTCGATAGTTTAAAAAATGCTTTATTTCAATTTTTTTTAAATGGGACCTCCCTAATTTTTTTAGGCAAAAGAATTTATCTTTCGAAACCCTAACTTTTTGTTAAACATGTCATATATCTAAATATCATAGTTTTTGAAATATTTTAGGATTTGTCTCAAATCAGGGTAAAAAAGGAAAGTTCTAATTAAACAATTTAGTCAAGATTGCCTTGGAACAAAAAATAAATAATTTTCTTTGTCACAGCTGTCATTGCAAAATTATTTCGCTAACATTTTGTGCTTTATAGCTGTTTAAAGTTTAGTTTCCTGAACTAACTTTCTCATAACTCATATTTTTCTATTTCGATAAAGTTAGTTCGGGAAACTAAACTTTAAACAGTAATAAAGCACAAAATGTTGGCGAAATAATTTTGCAATGACAGCTGTGACAAAGAAAATTATTTATTTTTTGTTCCAAAGCAATCTTTACTAAATTGTTTAATTAGAACTTTCCTTTTTTACCCTGATTTAAGACAAATCCTAAAATATTTCAAAAACTATGATATTTAGATATATGACATGTTTAACAAAAAAGTAAGGGTTTCAAAAGATAAATTCTTTTGCGTAAAAAAATTAGGGGGGTCCTATTTAAAAAAATTGAAATAAAGCATTTTTAAAACTATCGAGTTGTCCAACTTGTAATGAACGCTCTGTATAAAAGATTTAAAAAATATTATTATAGATCAATATATCGTACCTTAAAGTACTTACAACGTAAATTATATTTGCCTAGGGTTAATCCACAGGTTGCTATGATTTTTTAACGATTCCCCTTAAATTTCGGAAAAAAATTAATTACTTGGCAACGTTGCATTTCACTTTAAAAATTTTAATAGGGTTGCAAAGTCCTTATTCCATTGAATCATATTCTAGAAAATTATACTGGGTGTCCCATTTAATTTCCTTTCTTATTATTCAGTACCACGTTATAGGACCACCTTGTAGATTAGAAAATATTTTTAGATAATGTATCCTAAAAAACCCTTTAACTTTTTTATTAAATTTTTTTCCCTATCTTTGATAGTTTAGGTGCTATCTAAGACAGACACCTTACTGACACACTCTGTATACTTAAAAAAGCACGATGGACATATTTCTTATAATTTTATAAAATTTATGAAACATTATTTACCAAATATTTTAAGTTCTAGAAACCCTGATAATAAGCACTTTGTTTTTAGTAGTATAATCTATTATAAGATGACATTAAGCCTAACATAAAAATATTACATCATAAATATCTAGTCAATGACTCGTGAGTGGTTTGGTATGGAGAAAAAAGATAGATTTTTAAAGGATATACAAAGAAAATATAAATATTCATGTATTTTGTTTGCAACTAACTAGAAAATTATTTTTAAAATATATTGCAACTAACTGTAACTTTAAATAGATTCATGATCATTCAATGTAACTTATAAGAAATTATTACAAAACGTTACCTGCTGATTTAAAACCGTACACTCAATAAGCAGTTTTTTATGATATGATACTAAAATTATTATTTTTATTGAAATGTATTTACAAATTTAATTTCTTATAAGATAACACGACTTTAAACCATAAAAAGATCATCGTATCAAACTTGACTTTCAAAAATATATTTTTATTAAATGTACTAATAGTCCGCGAGCAGGGAGAAATTTTGTATCAAGAAAAGTAGCCAAATAATGGATATTAAATACACATTTACTGAATGAGGAGAAAATTGCTCCAATTCCATTTTGATTTTTACTATTATATAAAAATGAATATGCTAATCAGCTAAACAACCACTACCACAGTTGCTCCGTCGTATTAATATTATAATTTGAATTTGGTAGTTTACATTTTTAAAAGATCAATTTTTTTCTTGGGAATTAAAGGGTGTTTAAAAAATTTCTTATTTTAAACGTTTATTCTGCCAATTTACAGAAAACAAAACATAATCTAGAAATATTCGAAATAATATTTGTCTGGGCATTAAACAAATTGTTGATATTACCAAATTAAACGAACTGCTCGGGGTAATTACCAATTTTTATTACTTAATTAAAATTAAATAACATTTTTAAAAAAATTGAAAATGCTTTTATTAAACACAGTAGCAGTCCGTAGGTAATTTTCTTTTCCTTCTAGGATTCAGCTGCAGCATCATATTACACCATACCAATTGTGTTAGAATAATGAAAATTGCTTTTTCTGTCAATGTTCTCCTCGTCTCATTCTAATTCCACTCTCAAAACTCCGTTTTATAAACACCCTTTGTTATATTATTATTAGAAAAGATAATAAAAATGGAACATATAAACCCGCAGAGAACTATAATAAAAAATTATAGATAGCTTTTTCCGACATTTTTAAGCCTTTCAGCAGGTGGAAATACATCACGCTGACATAAAAAAAAACGCCCTAAACATTGGAAAATGGTATTATAAGTATCTGCGCATGCCTTTTGGGATTGAGAACGACCCCGCAACATTTCAACAGGTTAAAGATAATGTGTTTAAAAATTAAATAAACTGTTTTATATATATGGACGATATCAAGGTAGGTACTTTCACCTTCTCTTCGAGATATAAATTAAGCAGAAAAGTGGATGCCGTAACTATTACTATTCCTTAATTTTCTGACAAAAGTCGCAACATAATGGGGCACCACATACGCGTAGCTCCATTTACTAAAATATTAAATAGCTGTAGAGGTGTTAACGTAGGTTAATTAGAGCATGTTTTAAAATTATTTTGAAATCCACGAGTTTTTCAAAAATAAAAGTTACATTCCAAAGATGTAAAAATTTAAATGGATAACCCTGCATATTTACACATATTTCGTTTATGTGAAGAAATCCTTATTATTTATTGAATATCCTTAATATTTATTGAACCTTCGGGTGGTTGGAAATAGTAGCTTGTACAACAAGAGCAGAATTATGTGATGTCCATTTTGCACGAAGAAGTAAATTGAGCACGATTCCATAGGCGGAGTGCTCAAACTTCCGTGCACAATATGGACAATCCACTCGAATGGTACAGTATATTTTTTCTACAACCCAACTTCCGAACTTTATACTAAAAAATAAACAATGTATTTAAATTAGGCATTATAAATTTTCTTGGTCGTGAACTTGTGAGAAAGATAATAAAAAACAATTAAGGAAAAATTCATTTCGTTGACAAGTCCATGGACCAAATTATACTGTACCTTATTAGTCGATTTGGGTCATTTCTTATATTAAAACAAAATCACTTTGAATATATCTATCTTTTTTACATTCGGTTTTTTGCAGAATAGCAGACAAAGAGCGATATTTCTTTATCTAATCATGGCCTCTGCCTGCTTGCGTAACAAACCCTTTTCTTTTCTGTACAAAACAAAAAGAAAAACATACCTAACCTTTAAACCATTAGTTGGAATTAATTTTTGTTATAATTTCTTCTGTTTTATCTGGTTTTATGTACTTAACTTTATTTTCCACCATTTAAGAAAGATTTACCAGTTATTTTTCTATATCTGTAGCGTATAATAAAAGTTTTACGGTCGATTGGATCCCCGTACTACTAATTTTTGGCTAATAACTGTATCTTCGATTTAGATGTACAGTTCTGTTCATAAAAAACCCGTACACTTAATTTGCCATGGTGTAAATAGTTCTTTTTTATTTTAAAGGTTTTTAAAACTGCATGGTGGCAATTGTTGATAGACGTCTAAAAGTCAAATATTTTAAAATGTCTTGTCCTTTAACATTAGAAGGCACAAATAGTGACAAAAATTGAAGAAGGATGGTCAATTCATGCCCTAGCACAATTTTATGGCAGAAATAAGAGCACAATTCTAGAAATTAAGAAGCGTTGGAAGCAAGAAGGATCCTTGACAAGAAAGGAGGGTTCAGGTCGTCCTAGAGTTATCAGTCCCGAAGAGGCTGCTATGCTTCTGGAGCACTTAAGAGATCATCCCTTTGAAGTCGCAAGAGAAGCTATAAATATCACAGAATTTCCTGGCTCTCGACCTACCGCCAATGGAAGAATTAATGAATCAGAGTTAAAAAATCGCGTTGCGGTGAAAAAAATTAAATTAACAGAAGAATGAAGGCAGTCGCGGTTACTCTTTGCATTAAATTACATATATCGCGAACCTGAATATTGGAACAGGGTAGTATTTACGGATGAAAAAACTTTCCAATCTACTTATAACGGACACATTCGGGTGTATCGACCAGATAGGACAAGATTTGAATAGCATTATACTAGCGACCTTGCTTTTAGATCTGGGCGTTTTTCTGTCAACATATGGGGTTGGATAAGAGCCCATGGGCTTGGTGTATGCTGGCAATTGGAGGGAAGATTTAATTCTGAAAATTATCTTAATGTTCTGGAGCATATTATGCTCCCATCTGTTTCCATTACCCCAATAATTATTTTATTTATCAACACGATAATTGTCCCGTGCACACTGCAAATGCTATTAAGGGCTGGTTTCAAAATATTAATGTAGAAGTATGACCATCAATCAATCCGGATATTAATCCAATAGAACATGTGTGGGATATAATTGTAAAAAAAATGATAACCGTAATTTCTTGCCTCAAAATTCTACTGAATTGTGGGAAATAATTCATGAATGCTGGGAGGAGCTTGACCCAATTATTATAAGAAATTTGATTAACTCAATGCCTAATAGATTGGCTCAAGTGATCGAGAAACAAGGTTCAATGACCAAATATTAATTTTTATACCTACTACCCTATTGTTCTTGTTTAATATAATATTCAATTTGTTCGCATTTTTATAAAATTATTATAAATATAAAATATTAGTTACCATTTGACTTAATTTTTTTAAATTACCTCCTCTACGCCAATGATTTGCATTTATTGCATATAACCTTAAACATACGTCTCTGATAACCTCAAAGAAATAATCACAAAAGCCTGTTTCAAACTGCTTAAATAATACAAAAACTAATCATAAGACTTGTACGGGTTTTTTATGAACAGAACTGTACCAATTGGAATGTTGTATTCCGTAGTGTATTTAAAGATAAACAAAAAATAAAAAAAATAAAATATCAGAAAATATTGCGGTGGACAAATATAAAACCAACCAAGGTGAGTAAAAAAAGTTCATTTTGTAGGTATATACTACATTTTATGCATTAAGTCTTGTAGTAATTGTCCAGAAATGAGTGGAAAACTGGAGATTTTTGAAATACGAAAGTGCATTTTATAGGAAAAAATTGTGCATGCATAGATTCTGGGATAAATGTTTTGATTCAAATTAAAAAAGAAAACATTTTATCTGACAGATTTGCATACCTATTTTTAAAATATATTTTTAACCTTACCTTTGTTTAAGTGTCAGAAAACGACTCGTGAAATTTACATGTAAATTTGATTCACACTTAATAATTTTTTTAGACATTTTGATGTTATCTTTACATCATCAGGAATTTGATAATTACCCTTAAATAAATACGGCTCTAGTGTCAGTTACTTAACAATTTTTACCAAACACAACACGAATGAATGTGGAATTTAACAGTTATAGAATGAATTAACTATATTATCTCTAAAACGGTAGTAGAGTTTTGGACTTGCGTTGTCTTTATTTGTTTTGAATCAGAACGATTCAACAGCCATGTAGTTCCAGTCATCTTTAGGTAAATACTTTTGTGAAGTGTAATAAAACAACGCGTAAAATTTACGTGTAAATTTGATTTTCTTGTAATTGACTGACTAGGATGGATATGAAATAATATCCGTTGAATTAAACGGAATAGCCCACTTTTCCAATCACTTTAGTGTAAAGTAAACAGCAAATTTTCCATATGGGAATAAAAAAGTATTTTTGCAAATTTGTTTAATATTTCCCATTTTCGTTCTTAGCTCAGTACTACTAATTTTTCTCCAAGCAACTATTATGTAACCGGGTAAACAAACAAACTAAGAGAATTGACTTTATTTAACTATTGATAGTAAATATTTCGCTTTAACAATTTTAGTACATTTCTTAAGTTCTAACACGTTTCAATCCCAACCACAATCCATCACTCGGAATTTGGGAAAAGGTGTTTGATAATACTAATGGAATAGGTGTCTTCTTTGTTGGCACAATCTCATAATGGAACAACAGGTTAAAGAACAGAGCTTTAATCTCCACAAGAGCAAATCTGTTACCAATACAAATTCTCGGACCTACGCCAAACGTGTTAAATGTATACGGAACTATATTGTCTTTATTTTCATCTGAAAATCTTTCAGGATCAAACTTTTCTGGATTTGGGAAATATTTGGGATCTCTTTGAATTCCATAGATTGGTATCCAAACTTGTTGATTTACTGAAATGGGTATAGGTTTTTCGTCTTTTTTAACAGGTTGAATTGTAAACGGCTTGGTGCAAATCCGATCTAAATTGGGAAATGGAGGCCATTTTCGAAGAATTTCTGCAAAAATAAAGTAATTAGCTGGTATATTAACGATCTGTTTAGCGCTTAAAAAATACCACATAAGTATATTATATTACAAACCCGAACAAACTAATTTATTATAAAGACCAAGATTTTTCCTTTTCATTTCGCCAGATCTATCTCTAGACGCGTTTCGTCATATCATGACTCTTCAGTAGAGCTAGGATCCAACGAAAAGAAAAGGGATCTCGAAGCTACTTAATTATTATAATTGAATAGCAACACTGCGGCTAAACTATAGGGATGTTACAAACAATTATTATTTATTTAAACACGTTGGAAAATATTAAGATAACGAAGTAAGTTTCTTTGTCTGTTAAAGCGTTTTAAGAATTACAAATAAATATTTATAAAACCCATAAAAACGGAAAGAAAAAGAAAAATATATTTTATCCAACACATGACAGTTATGTAGTATTCCATTTATTTATTACTATTACAAGCAGAATTTTTACATAAATTGATCGGGTTGACTTGAGATCCTTCTTCAAGTATGGTGAAACTTTTCGATATCTTGGTTTTAGTGTCTGGCAAAACTACGTAAAAATATTTCCCTTGTCTTGAATATTTTCTATTTTCAAATTGACCAATTCATCTCATATACAAGCACCGCTAATCCCCATTATCAAAGCCACTTTCATCAACAAGTACTCGTCGTCGGGAACTTCGTTCAAAAACTACTCTATTTCAGGTCGTTCTAATGTCTTGGATTTCTTTGGTTTGTATTCCTGTGATTGGCTTTTCAAAAAGCCCGCTAATTTGCCATATTTTGAAATATGTTTTTTTTATAAAGGTGAATAGTCGAGCGAAGCATCGAGTATTTGGTCCATAGCGACGATGGGGCTAATTTTTTTTGCAAATGTAAAAAATAAGCCCATAGAACATTTTCATCGATACCTTTTATTCTCCGTGAATTCATCCAAAACGCAAACATTTTGAACTCCTTGTCGTAAGCATCTCGGGACTTTTCTGGCAAAATCTGCATTGCTGCTTCTGTCGCTTCCATAAGGATATCCTCAGGAACGTAATTTTCATCGGTTTCCTTCAGTTTCTATAGGTTTTTTTCTTCAAAAAAGCTTTCCTTTTCTGCAGGGAAAACTGACAAGTGTCAATATTTATTTAAACATTTGCTATTTTAAACATGCCCGTGGCAACCAAACAATCAACCAACTTTAACCAAAATGTAAAAAAGTCACTATCAAGTCATTCTGACATTTATAGGGTATGTTCACGAAACTTATTAATTATTATTATCTCATAAAAAAGCTTCCATTTGTTGGATAAAACATTGTATGCCCCCTCGTGTGTTATGTTACCTAAGTCACTTGAGAATTTATACCACTGGGCCTGACGGCCTCGTGGTATAAATCTTTCTGACTTATTTTCAACATAACATACTAGTACCATAAATAACTATTATTACTATTAGTGTTTTTATTTACCTACCTGAGACAACCATATCCATATATTTCATTTGCATTAGATCTTCGTAAGAGACTTTTCCATCTTTTTGAATTTCCCTAATTTCATTCCTTAGTCGATCTTGAACATCTTTGTTCAATGCCAATTCGTAGGAACCAAAGCACATAGCTGTTGAAACAGTATCGAAACCAGCAAAGAAGAATATCATTGCCTGAGACGTAATCTCCGCGTTGGAGATCTTGATACCCCCTTTGAATTTTCCTTAAATTATAAATATTTTTATGTGGTAAGCAAAAAAAGGATCAGAAATCTGAATATCCCTACATAATACTGATATTTTTAACCATAAGTATGTCGTTTTTGTAAGATATTCTTTTACATAAAGTTGGAATGGTTGCAATGTTGCCCCACTAATATTATTTAGAATTCTTAGGAATTCCATCTTTTCAAATGGCATTTACATTCTCTAAGTAGGGTGAAGTGGTATAAATTGTGGTCGTACAAGTGAATCCGTAAAAACTGTTAAATTGATGGAAAGTTACTTATTTTAGTGCTTAATAAAATAGTAAAAGAAAATTACAAAATATGTTCACAATTTCAAAATCTATTTTTTTTAAATCAATAAAGAAGATATTGAATTGAATTGTAACAAATATTAAATATTTAGGAGTTATCATAGACCAAAATTTAACCTTTCGTGATCATGTGAACTATATACCTTGTAAAAAAATTTCAAAAAAAAATAGAAGTATTAAACAGATTAGTAGGATATTTAAGTACTTATAGTAAAAAAATTATTTTTAATTGTATTATTTTACCTCATTTTAATATGTATTCACAACAATATAAAAACAGATTACAAGTTTTTCAATATAAATCAATAAGAGTAACATTGGGGTCTGATAAATATACCAAGATAACAGATATGCTAAATTGTTTAGAATGGATGAATAATAATAAAAATAAAGACAATGCAAGTCTAAAACTCTACTGCCGTTTAATTGTAATTTATTATAACTACCTAGATATTTTTCAGAATTGTGTAAAAATAAAGTGTAGTCCTCGTGGGTTTTATGGAGACCTGTTCCTTTCATTTTCCCACACGTGACGTAATTTTTATAATGTCGCTTTGCTATAATAAGTGAGAAAATTTACATTCGTCTTTTTAAATTTATAGCCCGCCGCTTCTATTTTAGCAGTATTTTGGTGATGGCCTAGCAGACGGCGCTATATTATTCTCAGTCAAGTCACTGGTTTTGCGTATAGGCTCATTTTAGGAGTCGTTCCCTAACTTTTAAGATAGTATTTACATTTTTTAAATCATAAAATATTTTTATAATAGGACGTCCAAGGAGTCACGCATTTAAATATATTAAGTTATTTCTATAACACCCCGTATCTAGTTCTAGCTGTTGACTGTTACAGTGAGACATTACTAATAAATGAACGACAGAAGAGTTTTGGACTTTCATTGTCATTATATGTATTTTAAACACAACGTTTCAACTGGTAAATATCTCAAGTCGTCTTCAGGTGAATACTAAATAAGTATGTTACCTACGGATCTATTTATACTAGCTACTAATTATGAAATTACTAGTCAATGTTATTAGCATTTAAGAATTTTTTCATTATATACTTACAAAATAAATATAATAGTTCGAAAAAATGTAATTGTAATTCATACCTGTATTACCCAATCCATTAGTCTCAACTTTTCTAGCTTCCAACATAAGCTGAATTAAATCATTTCGAACTACGTCCTGCTCGTCTCGTGCTCTAATAGTGTCATCCATTACAGCATAAAAATATTTCGATGCTTCTCTATTAAGAAACGGAATGCCTAGGTACTAAAAAATACTTATTTGTACTTATTTACAATTTACTGGACAAATACTATTATTTCATAAATCTTACCGATACATATGTAAATATGTAACTATTTAAAAATCCGGCTTTCCAAGTTTCTTTTTGAATAAAGGAATTTTAAAAATTTAAAAATACTAATAGTATACTATACTGCCTGACAAAGAAATTACTACCCAGCTTGACACATCCTTACAAAATAAAATATTCTATCATCCGTATTCACTAAAGTGTTTTAAAATTTAGATCTATCGTCTCACATTTGTGTTTTCACTGTGGCATTATTTTTTGGGTTAATCTGATTTTTTTGTAATTAAGTCATCTTACCGATAAATAATTAGACCGAGATGTTATTGCAAATACAGTTTTAGATCTATTTAGGAACAACGTACTTACTAGAATACGCTTTTCTTTATAAATTTGATTTGAAGAAAAACCAAAAACATATTTGCAACTCAAACCTTAGTTTTACCAAACGTTGGAGGTTTGATGAATTTAATAAATTGTAAAGATTTTGCTCCTAGTTTTTACTTTAGACTAATTGACTAAAATATATACTACTTATATTTGCCAAATTTTGCATAAGGTGTCGGTACTTTAAGCGCTATCATTAATATCCCTTGATCCTGTACCCACCTTAGATAATTTAGGAAAGGCTGTGTGGCTAATTGACTTTACAATTGTAAGTAACCCTCTAAACGTTGTTAATTTTTTACCCATTTCATAAAAACTATTTTCTCTCTCCTTGAGTGAATTCACTTGCACTCCAAAAGCTGTTGTAGCTATTACGTCATTCGTAAATCTGAAATTAAGATAATACCAAAATTGATGATAATAATGAATTTATTTTGGAGCTCAAAAGAGTTAATTCAATTTTAAATTACATTCGCGTATTCACGTATTAAATATCTGGCGTTAGAAACACATTCGAAAAATTATTTAAAAAAAATAATATACAACAAGAGTGGATATGACAGCGGAGTGCTTAAACTTCCGAGTGCGATATGGACAATCCACTCGAGTTGAACAATATATGTTTTCTACGACCAAACCTACGAACCTTATGGTAAACAATTTTTAAAAATTTTGCAGGCTGCCGGGCTTGAACTCACCACCGTTGGATCCAAAGTTCGCCGTTTTGCTGTTTTGGCCAAATGATCATTGAAATTATGGTAAAATCTACTCAATAATAATGCTAATAATAATGAAATTAATTTTCAATGCACATTCAGCAGGTTGCATTATTGTATTATAGACGCGTATATATTTTATTATATTGAACAAATTAATAATCTCTACCTATTTGTTATATAATTTAACGTCAAGAAAAAGAAGGCGGAGCCTCAGTAAATACAATAAATACAAACTATGATTGGTCAGTACTTTATAAGAACGCCACAGAGGAATCTAATTTTTACAATAATGTTGTCAACTAAAGGGAAATTTCTGGATTCGTGAGAAATAGTAGATCCAAAGCACAGAGGAATGATAGGTCGACGCTGTTTCCAAAGGGAAAGGGAAATTTTTACGCACAGTGTTATATTCGTAGGATATTCTTAAGGGTTACTTGTGACTTGTGGTGGTTATCTGCTAGAAAAAGACCTTTTTAGTATTGTATGCATCCGTGGAATTTTCCTTTTAAAATGGGAAATTTCATTTTTAAAGATTGCAACACTGCGCAGCACTATATGAAATGAAATGAAATTTGGCCGTACAGTTCACTGAAAAAGCCTACTTTCCCCGTCACTTAATTCTAAAGTTATACAGGGTGATTCACGGTGGATGGTACGTTAGAAGTATATAACGAACCAGTAAACATATCGTTTTGAAAATTTGGTTGTTTACATAAACGGATATGCTCCATTTATCTAAAATATTTTTAATGATACAGTGTTACCACTTCTACCAAAAATTAGTAGCAACTTTGATTTTTTAAATGGAACCCCCTGTATTTTAATATATTTTCGAATCCCCCATTACTTTCTTATCAACTTTGTTTAATGTTATTCTATACTTATCTCTTACCGTTTTTAAGATAATAAATAAATTGCATTTTTTTGACGAAAAATGTTAACTTAAAAAAATGTTGATATTTTTTAACTCTGAAATATAAGGGCCCTGAAAATTGGTGGATGGTTAAATATTACGAGGGGGCTTTTAACCCTATGCTCAAATCTTATTTGCGATATACAGGATGGTTGAAAAATACAGTTAATTTGGGGACTTGAATAGATGCCCATAAGTATATTTTCTTAAATGTAACACCCTGTATATTATCACTGATTTAAAAAGCTACTTAAATTGGCTCTTTATTTTTGTATAACATATCTATACCTAACTAGTCAAGTTTTTGACTTATAAGCCATTATTTGTAAAATTTACTCAAAAATTTAATTTCCTTTAGATTTTTAGTAAGTATGCCATGACAAACTCTTGTTTAACATAAAAATGATGTCACTTTCATTATTGTTGAGGTATTTTGTTAATTACTGTCGATGGAGATACTGAATTCCGTTAAAAATTATGTAAGAAAAGTATTCAAACACAGTAGTTATGAATTTATTTATTTTATTTGGACGGTGTAATAAAATTATAGCTAGAACATGTATAAAGTTTAATGAAATGTACCCAAATCTACCGCCAATAAACTTAAGGACATTTTTACGAATCAAGAAAAATTTAACTGAGTTTGGTTCAACTTTAAAAGCGCCCAGAAACTTGCCCCAACCCGTCATTTCTGACGAAGACAACCAGATTAATGTTTTGATATATTTTCATGCATTTCCTTAGTCTTCAATATGATGTACTGAATATGATTTAGTTCTAATATATTCATCAGTCTAGAGAATTTTAGAACAGCATAACATGCATGATTATAAGTTTACTAAAGAAGCCATGAAGTCTGGGAATTGGCCTCCAAGATCACCCGATTTCAACCCATTGGATTTTTACTTGTGGGGCATGTTGAAGAAAAAAATTTTGAAGAATTGCTACGTCGAGTACTCAAGCATTTAGAGATCTAAATCCAAACGAGATTGAATCTTCCACAGTGAACACCCGCATCTTAAAGTGCTTGGATGTAAACGGCCAGCGTTAAAATGATCGATTTAATTTTTTTTTATTATTTGATTATTTAAATATAGGTGTGTCTGTATATCATGCATACAAATAATCCTGAAATAGTATAAATTTCCTTAAATTCATTGGCGATAGAGTTAGGTACATTTAAACTTTATACATGTTCTAGCTATAATTTTATTACACCATCCAAATAAAATAAATAAATGCATAAGTACTGTGTCTGATTTAGTTTTCTTTCATAATTGTTAACGGAATTCAGTATCTCAATCGACAATAATTAACAACATACCACAATAATAATGAAAGTGACATAATTTTAATGTCAAACAAGAGTTTGTCATGGCATACTAAAAATCTAAAGGAAATTAAATATTTGAGTAAATTGTACAAATAATGGCTTATAAGTCAAAAACTTGACTAGTTAGGTATAAATATGGTATACAAAAATAAAGAGCCAATTTAAGCAGCTTTTTAAATCAGTGATAATATACAGGGTGTTATATTTAAAAAAATATACTTATGGGCATCTATTCAAGTCCCCAAATTAACTGTGTTTTTAAACTACCCTGTATATCGCAACTCAGATTTGGGTATAGAGTTAAAAGCCCCCTGGTAATATTTAACCATCCACCAATTTTCAGGGCCCTAATATTTTAGAAATAAAAAATATCAACATTTTTTTTAGTTAACATTTTTCGTCAAAAAAATGCAATTTATTTATTATCTTAAAAACGGTAAGAGATAAGTATAGAATACCATTAAACAAAGTTGTTAAGAAAGTAATAGGGGATTTAAAAATATAATAAAATACAGGGGGTTCCATATAAAAAATCAAAGTTGCTACTAATTATTGGTAGAAGTGGCAACACTGTATCATTAAAAATATTTTAGATAAATGTAGCATGTCCGTTTATGTAAACAACCAAATTTTCAAAATGATTCGTTAACTGGTTTGTCATATACTTCTAACGTACCATCCACCGTGAATCACCCTGTATATTATATCTTAAAATTAAACGTTGCATGATCAGGATGCAAACGATTTATCCAGACGCAGACAAGAAGTAACTATTTTATAGTAAAAAATACCATTAACCATTACGAAGAGTGCTCTATCAGTACTGTACTGTAGAAATTCATTAAGCGGCCATTGGAATTAAGACGACTAAGTAAATACTGACTTGTGGCGTAATGTTCTTCCCACCCAATAATATAAAGTAAAAATCAGTTTATAATAACATTTACAGCATTTAGAAGACAAAAATTATCGTAGAAGGCGATTATGCATAACAATTTGATTAGGCTTCTAAATTATCCATTAGATCCTAAAGGTTGGTAACTAAAAAAAGACATCACAGAAATCGGATTTTTCTGAATCTATTTCTTTTGTCACTTCTTTCTTACTGTACCTTGAATATGCATCCTTCATTTCAAATTCAATAATTTCATCATTTTGTTCCAAAAAATGTTGCACAAAATTGTTTGCTGTTTCCAACATTAACAGGTAAATACTCTTAATTTTACTACTTGTGAAAGTTGGTGACACGGTGTTTCTCATTTCCTTCCATCGTTCCCCTAAAAAGATTATTATATTTAAAATTAAATACGTCTTATTTTGAATTACCAATTCAGTCTTGAATTTGTTTAACCCCCAATTTTTTCCAGTAACTCAGAGGTCTTATTGCATTTTTTTCGAAATCGGTTGGTAATAACTGATATGTTTGCAATACAAAAAAAATTGCTTAAAAATTTCACATTAAATAGTGAAATATATAGAGAAAAGTGTGTCATTTTTGAAACACCCTGTATAAAATAGATAAAAACTACTGGATTCATACTATATCTAGACCCCTTGTCATAAATTTCACCCAATCCCATGACTTAAAAAATGAATTTGTATGTTTTTTTTTTCAAAAAACTTTATATTTTTAGTTTTTAATTTATTACTCTTAAACTACCCAAGCAAAATAAATATATATTTTGGAAACTTATAAAAAACTCTAATGCGAACCTACACATGCAATAAAATACTGTTTCATTTTAAAAAATATAACTTTTTTTATGACACTTTTTTGGGCTGTATATGGAAATATATTTTTTCAAAATACACCCTATATATACACCGCTAATATACATATTGCATTTCTGCATATAAATGAAATTCTTAACTTAATTCGTATAGGAGCTATCAATGCCTGACGCACTATAGGACCCTGTATATGCTTATATAAGTGCTTATCACAAAAACGAAACTGAATCAAAATGTAAAATTTTAACTCCGTAGGTTAAAAGGAAGTTGTTCTAATTCAGTTTGCAAGATTTGACACTAACACACACATACCCTCTCAGACCCTTTCACACGAATATTGCAAGTTAAATACAACTTTTTAAAAAAGGCTGCTGATATTGTATACTGTAAGTCAGTTTTGCTATTGCAATATGTTTTTACAAACCTTTAAGAGACAGTAAAGCATTACTCCACAAAGGGTCAGCATCTGGATCAATAAATGCACGATGATCGGTGAAATGTTCAAAATCTTTAACTGTTATTTGCTTGATCAATTCTGGATCTCTAAGAAGCAATACTGGAGTGCTCAAACTATAAAATCCACTATACCTAAAAAATTATTGTGTGAAAAATAATACTGCCCATGTCATAATAATATACAGGGTGTCCCGAAATTAGGTAACAATATTTTAAGGGGATAAAGTACATCCAAAAATAGGACTAAAATCCTCTATTAATATACCTTCAAAAACGCTTCGTTATGGGGCTAGAGCCCCCCGAATGGAAGCTATGATAAGCGGTTTTTTCACAATATCTCAGAAACTGATTGAAGTATCAAAACAAACTTTGATACATGTTTTACCCATGACAAGACGCAATGAACGGTTTGTTAAGCTTAGGTGTATTTCTTCCAGTGGCGTCCCACTGGGTAGGTACTGAGGAGAATATTTCCCTAACTTTTTTATTTATAGGATTTTTTAACGCCAGGTGCAATTTTTAAAAGCACTAAAGTCTTCTATTGAAAAAAGATACTCTTGCTTCATTTTGGTAGGATTTACCATTTTTCAGTAAAATCGATTTAAAAATTTTCGGTTTTTTACAAGCCGTTGAAAAGGCTAAGGTGTTTTTTGTATATCTCAGCAAACATTTGATATTAAAACATGAAATTTAGTAGAAGTTCTACCAGCGACAAGGCATATTTATTAAAGGATTTAACATTAAAATATTTTTCCAGTGGCGTTGCACGGGGTGGAGCCTAAAGGAAATGTTACTATTTTTTTTTAATTTGAGGGGCTTTTATTATATTATTTTTAAGTTTTTTGTTAATAAAACCTATTATTGTAATTTGACAGAATATAACATTTTCAACAGATTTTTAGACCTTGTTTTTTTTAAAATATTTATTTTTATAAGACAGACAACAAAATGGAAATCATTTTAAACATTTGCTTAAGAATTAGTTTCCCGTGTGGTTTTACAATTAAATTTGATTTGCAATTTGTTATTCTTTTTTGTTTTATTTTAATTCTCTTATACAAATAAATATTTAAAAAACAAGGTCTAAAAATCTGTTAAAAACCTTATATTCTGTCAAATTACAATAATGGAAGGTTTTATTAACAAAAAATTAAAAAAAATTACATTAGAAGTATGAAATCCCCTCAAATTAAAAAAAAATTGAAATATTTACTTTAGGCTCCACCCCGTGCAACGCCACTGGAAAAATATTTTAATGTTACATCCTTTAATAAATATGCCTTGTCGCTAGTAGAACTTCTAATAAATTTCATGTTTTAATATCAAATGTTTGCTGAGATATGCATAAAACACCTTAGCCTTTTCAACGGCTTGTAAAAAACCGAAAATTTTTAAATCAATTTTACTGAAAAATGGTAAATCCTACCAAAATAAAGCAAGAGTATCATTTTCTAATACAAGACTTTAGTGATTTTAAAAATTGCATCTGGCGTTAAAAAATCCTATAAATAAAAAAGTTAGGGCAATATTCTCCTCAGTACCTACCCTGTGGGACGCCACTGGAAGAAATACACCTAAGCTTAACAAACCGTTTATTGGGTCTTGTCATGGGTAAAACATGTATCAAAGTTTGTTTTGATACTTTAATCAGTTTCTGAGATATTGTGAAAAAACCGCTTATCATAGCTTCAATTCGGGGGGCTCTAGCCCCATAACGAAGCGTTTTTGATGGTATATTAATAGAGGATTTTAGTCCTATTTTTGGATGTACTTTATCCCCTTAAAATATTGTCACCTAATTTCGGGACACCCTGTATATCACCGTCAAAAATGCTGGTTAGTTAATTATTATTAAAAATCTTTGTACAACCCGACATTAGTTGTGAAAAATGTTTTTTATTTGTAAAAATAACGAATAATTTTTCCATAACATACTAGGAACTAGCATAATGCTTCGTTCTGGTTATATATAACAAGTCAGATTGAAGATTATTATTGCGTAGATCATATCACAACAATCTGACATTTTCACTGATATTTTTTCCAGCCCTAAAAAGATTTTATGTGGAAATGGATCTAGTTTGAAAATTAGGAGATACGAAATGACGCGTGTATAACGTAGATACTGCTGCGTAATAACCCGGTGTCAGCTGATGCTTAAATTTAAGGCTTAAATACACCGAGTACGGCAACATTAACATACGATATCGTATAATTTTAAGTATTACCCAATCCATTGTAACCCCACATACCTCGTACGTTCTGTCAAAGTTAGGTGTTTTATTTACAATATTTACTAACAGCTGAAGCTGAAGGAGCGCCAGATGACAGCCGAACGTTGTGCGCATGCTGAATACTACATTCAGACGAGTTATCTGACTGATTAACTGTGCGTACGAACTACAAACATATTTTTTCGTCCATAAAATGTAACTTGTTAGTGCGCACTGCATAAGAATTGCTTAGCCCTGTATAAAGATCGGTGGTCGCATGCTAGCGTACTCTGTGTGTCGTTCCCTATAGTTCTAGTTCCGAAATCATTGATATTAACGGAAGTACTCACCTTGCTTCTGGATACATATTGTACATTTTATATAGAAACGTGCTAAAGCTTTCTAAACTTAAAAGGGAAGCAAACGAATCTCCAAAAAATATCCATGGTTTGCTTTGTTTAACCCCCAATTTTTTCCAGTAACTCAGAGGTCTTATTGCTAAATACCATATTGTAATGGCAACAACTACTGCAACAGCTATAATTTGTAGCATTGGAATTATACTGAAAAAGTTAATAATTAATTTCTAAACTAATATTTCTTAATTGTAACTACACTTAAACCTGCTATGAAGGTATGTATTTGAATTTTTCTCCAAATTCACAAATTTGCTAACAAAATGAACTTACACATAAGCCAAAACATGTCACATAACCTTAAACTATGTTCGTAATATCTCTATTAGCAATTAAAGTAATTTCTTAATCACCGAATTTGTGCTTGCCTGTTAAGAGGCCTCCGTACTCGTTTAAAACGAGATTTATTTTCACCGATTTATTAATCGACACGAAACACGAAAATGTTGTATATAAAAGTTTTTAGAAATCAACAAAAAAATATTGGGAAGTTTTTTTGGTTTATCATAATGTATTATATATAGTTAAATAATTTATTTTTTAATTAAGCAATACTATATTGATTTTCAATATTCTGTAATTAATTCTAAACCACTTTTATTAAAATAACTTTTCTACAAACCGAAAGTTTAATTTTTAGTCTTATTTTAAGCTTAATTATAATCAATTTTAGTCGCCCATTGATGCTCTCTTCCTAACAATAGTGGCGAACCCTACTCTCGCTCGTCCGCTCACCGCTGGCTTCCGTGGACAAAACATCATGAAAACTATAAAGCGTGTAGGAACGGAATCCACTTAAGATATATCCTCTTACACTATATCTGAGCTTTCATCAAAAGACACAGGAGGAGTAAGATTTAGTTATGCTTTTTATTCTTTTTTACATCAATATAACTTTACCTCAATATTAATTAAATTTCTGCAAAATTACTTACAACAAAAAATTACTAAGTGCAAAACTCGACCGTATTGACCACTATTTCAATTCGGGTATCTTGAAACGTTCTACTGAATGATATATCTAGTGTTTTGGATGATTTATTCGTGAATAATCACTTAAAGTATATAATACAATCCTAATCAATCGAAGTATATAATACAATCCTTAATTAACTACACCCCCACTGTCACTGAACTTTTTAAATTTGGAGGCACGATTAGATATTGAAAGACATCTTTAACTGCGCTTTTCATATATAATAAGCTTTCAAATTTAACTCGAACTGTATTATTAAAACCCAAGAAATTCTGCAGTAGAAGCTATATGCCAACTCGGGATGACCCCCACCCCTAACCTTGATCTTTACCCGCGTACACGGTATGTGTTCCCTTGACCTTAACCATGGAGGGAAGCAGGTATTCTTTATTTGACGTCATCCGACCTTGACTATGTACGTATTTATGATCTTGGTCTTAGACGGGTGCAAGTCCTTTTTTGTATAACATTATATTACCTTGTATATATATATGATGGGGTGTTTATTAACCAATGACGTGCCCTTCAGCTAAGGTGTGACCTTTAAAAATTGACCTATAAATAGGTAGGGGGTGTAAAATGTGTTAGTATTAACTTTTCTGATGTTATAAAAATGTGTAATTACGTATGTGACCAGTGTTGCGCCTGTTTTACTCGTACGGGGAGTTTATTGAGACATAAGGGGGCATTTTATGTAACAAGATTTGATATTGTTAAGCGTCGTAAAATATGCAGCAACATCAACGTCTTATATTCAAACTTGCGATATTTGTAATGTTAGTGTACCGAAAAACGTGTCTATTTTTATTTAAGTTGTAGCTATACTTTCAAGTTAACTCTTATTTTTAAAGATAGATACCTACTTATAAATTTAGGATATTTTTAAAAAGGAATTGTGACTGCTTTAGGTATCTGATTATTTATATTTGTACAACGTATAGTTTTAGGTTATTCAGTTTGATAATGAAGTAATACTACGAAACTACAGTCAATAATCAGTTAATAGAGTGAAATTATAAAAAAGTAAATTACTCATATTGGTTTTGTTAATATGCAATATCACAAAGTAACGGACTACTCAATATGTTAGGTTGAGTTTTGGTATCCTTGAGTTAAGTAATTCTATTGGTACTCTTAAGTTAAGTAATAATATCAATGAGTTCTTATCCATAAAACAAATAAACCTAAAGAGTATCAATATCCCAAAGTTATAAATAATGTTATTATGTTGGTGATACCAAATGTTGTTATTTAGATGTTACAGTATTTTAATTAAACGTTTTCTTAAACATACAACAATGATTGTACCGTAACAAGAAAATAAAAATAATTACATACATTTTATTGCTAATATAGGTAATAATAATATGATTGATGCATATTCAGTATTTTAAGTAGGTACATATTAAATATTATGAACAAATGATAAGTATTGGGTGTTTCAACTACGCTGTTGCTCATCTGTTCATATATGTATTAATAATGGTTCAATTTTGGCATTGCAATGCAGTGGTTTGAAGGTTATAATGTATAAATTGATATGAAGTCAAAAACCTCAGAGGGGGCAGACGAGTAAGCAATAGATAAGAAGAAACTAAGGGCATCTATACAGCGTTAGTTCATACCTATGCCACAACTTAGGGGGAGGAGGCAAATGGGCAGGCCCCTATGGACGCGTTCCCATGGGTACAGTCCCGGGTACAGTCATGAAGACTTGCATAAGTTTAAAACCAGTGGGTTGTAGCCCGAATTAATTTAGTTATTTGGGTAGTTGTCCAAGTTTGTTTAGGAGTAAGTAGTAAACAAGTAAATTCAGTTTTTTGTTTAAGTAGTTTGCATAACTAGCCGGTAGCCTAAATTTGATAGTTTTAAGTGGGCCATACTGCCATACCCAAGTAACAATGAAAATTTCTCAGGATAGCCGAACGTAAAAGTAGACTTTATTTTATTTTCTTATCTCTAAGAAGATTATTGAAGGGATATTTGGTGGTTTAAAAGCAATAGATGTCAAATTGAAATTGTAATTATTTATATCGTCAGTTTTCGGATACCATTAGAATGAGAACTAAAATTTTATAGTCGATGTTAAGTCGAGATATGCCATAATAAGTATTTTTATTTACTATTGTCTTACATTTGGTGTTTTACCAACAGACTTACTTAAGATAAATGATATATAAATAACAAACCATACATGAATAAAAAAATAGACAGACTTACTTGAATGATTTGTTATAATTATTATTAACTAGGCACAAATAACAATGATCTCGTTGATTTCAAATTTTGAATATAAGAAACTATATTAATTTATTTATATATTTTTATCTCTTTCGACGCTTTTCAAAACCGCTTATCTTTCTACTCATTCTTTGTTTATATTAGATAAGAAGACGAAGACTCATTGTTATTGGCATATACAGTAAATCAAGATTATCCGAATGTAGAAGATGTGACAAATGTGTGCGTATGCATGGATTATGGTAGTAGATACAAAATTGCATATTTTGGGGTGTAATAATGGAAGAAAATTAAAAATTCTAAATATAGAATATATTAGCAGTATCAAGTATCAACTTTTTTAAATTTTAAAAGCTTAGTTAGTTTCTTAAATGTTTTAAGACTCGGGAATATTAAAACCCTTATAATTTCCGTTCCATATTTTAGATAATACCGCGCAGTCTGTAGAACATAAGAACTGATCTATTTATGTACTTTGCGCTTTTTTCGGATAGGTTAAAATCAATTAATTTAATTATAAATTTAGTTTCGGAAAAAAGTTGTGCATTGGCAAATTTTTTTAAAATCATTTTAGGTATAAAGTCATATTTACGAGGTTTTGATTAAGACAAATTTAATTAATAAAGATCTAAATGATCTAAGTTAAACATAATGTGTTGCTTATATGTCAAGAAATAATCCGTCGTTCTTTACTATTCAATCATTAAGCAAGTTTTAGTTTATTCCTTGCTCGTATCTCTGAATATACCTTTTGATATTCAAAGCCTTTTTTTAGCTTCCGGAATTGCGCTTAAGGTTTTTCTTATTCCGCTTACTTTTGGACTCCAAAATGCATAATTTTATGTATAGCCATGATTCGAATAACCAATTGTAACCAATAAAGTGGGGTATTAAACACAGCTTTTTTATTTAATTTTTAGCCCCGAAATGGAGCCCCTAGAAGATTTCAAGTGAAATAAAAAAATTTACCCCTACCCCTATTACAAGAATTTAAAAAATGCATGGTAGTCCTTTAAAAATGCATGAATTTAAAGAAATTAATTTTTATAAGGAATAAACAAACATACGTTTAATTTCTTCTAATCATATCCAATCAATGTCAAGTTAAAGAGATCGTCAGATGATATGAAATTTTAATGTCAAACATCGTGGATATCTTGACCAATTTTTTATTAAAGGATAAAAAAAGTCTGTCTAAACCATAAATCTTTAATGATAAACTAGGCGAAGTGAAGTGGGAATGAGGGCAAACAATAAACAACTCAATTTTATTTATCCCAATATTTCGTTTCCTAATCTAAACTTTTTCTATGGTCAATGGTAGAGTTTTTTAAGGTCAAAATTCTTCATGTTTTTAATGGTGTATAAAGCCATTTTCGAAAAAACCCACAAACCATCGGACCCGTGTAGATTCCAACTGTCGTTGGATAGTTTAGTTTTTAAAATTTTAGGAGGATAATTAAATTTTTGTTAATTTAGTTTAAACCGCCGATATCAGTTCTGTCGTTCATTATTATAATCAAAATTGCGGTTTTGTTATTTGGCGTGTTTATTTAATGCGGTGACTGCATTTTTTGTATATTTATATCCATTTAGTTTGTTTTTAAGTAATTTACTTATCATTTCTATATACATTTTTAGACAATCAATACACGGAATAGAATAGAAAACATTTTTGACTTATACATTGTTGTGTGTATTGCTTTTAAGGTTTGTAAACACACAGCTTTTAATTTATTATGTGATATATGACATGTTATTATATTTATTATGTTTTTTCAAAATGTAGTTTATTTTTTCAGATAAATCCTTAGGTATGCTGCCGTGCTAAGCTAAAGCGTCCTAACTGAATAAAATAAAGTTTTGAGATATTTATGTTTTAATTTTTTTTTATGTGCCACGCCTTAGACTGTGTTAAAATTAATCAATACCCAAGCTGAAGTTTGTTAATAGGTAAACGATTATAATAATATTCTTTTAATTAGTAAGTTAACTTAATCAGATATTTGACTTTTGTAAGATAGGACACTTTTCTTTAGTATTTAAATAAATATATTGGAGCTACAGATAGGACAAAGACTTGCTAATATATGTTTATATTATATACTATTGGCAAACTCGAATCTAGGGTGCGAAATCTCTAATGCAACCAAGAGAGAAGGCACATATTGGCAAAACCTTCAGTTAAAAAGAGACACATAACCACTCCTACATTCCAACTGAAAGGGGGGATATGTGTGTGGTGTGGCCAAGTCGACGTATCGATCGCTCCCGTGCCTGCTTTGACAGCGTGTTCTAAAGAATGGAAGGTGGGAGGTAGGGGATAGCGTGTTCTCTGTTTAATGTGTTAAACGCTACTAATAATCTCCGTCTGATGCGTTTATATTGGCACCCTAGATTTAAGTTTGCCAATAGTATATATTGTGTAAATTTTAGTCGAGTTTTTGGAATTATTGGAGCCAGGGCAGATACAAGGGTGTTTCTTCGAGTTAAATCTACCCCGTGGTTTCTCTCTCTAGCATTTGCCATCGGAACTCCGGTCTTAACTATCTTATTATTAAGAAAATTTAATGCCTTGAATCGGCAAGATAAGACTTTTTACTATGTAATCGCATTTTAAGAATAATGGAGGTACAAAACGATATTGTTCTAAGTGTACAGTTACGACAAAGATAGGTGTGGAATGTTTGTTGGGACAAAATATCTTAGTATTTAATATGATTTTCTAGATAGGACAATATTAAATACATAAATTCACGGTCTATAAAATGAGATAGGACGATTTAGTTTTGTAAATTAGTTAAAACAAAACTGTAGGTACTCAAAAATGCATTTAGGACAAAATCTTCAGTTTAGCACGGCAGTATGGTACAGCAACATATTTTTTCTGGACGGTTTCTATTTTATTTAAATTATTATTTTTATGAGTGTTATAAAAGTACGTTTTTTTTTAAATTTGATTAAACGAAAGAACTGATATCGGCGGTATAATAAGCCAAATTTACACAAATTTAATTACAAAATTGGCGAAATTCCATCAAAGTGAAGAGGGAGAAAAGGGAGAAAAAAAGAAGGTAATATAGTTATATAATTTATTAACTACCTTTTGTTTTATTGTTTACTCTTAGTAGGCGTAGACTTTCTGAACATCAGAAATAAAAATCGTCAAATAGTCACTAACCCAAATCATTGGTTTGTTGTATTAATATAATTGCCCGCGAGCATTGTAAATGAACTTGATATTATACATTATTCATCATAAGTAAAGTTGATGCCTTCGTATAATATACAGCTATGTTTTTCAGGTTCTGATACGTTTCAGTCCCAACCATAATCCATCCTCAGGAATTTGCGAAAAATCTTTGGATAAAACTAATGGGATTGCAGTCTTCTTTGTGGGCACAATCTCATAATGTAACAACAGGTTAAATAATAAAGCTTTTATCTCGACCAGGGCAAATCTGTTCCCAATACAAATTCTTGGACCGATGCCAAAAGTGTTAAATGTATACGGTACTATACTATCTTTATTTTCATCGGAAAACCTCTCCGGATCAAATTTTTCTGGATTCGGGAAATATTTAGGGTCTCTTTGAATTGCATACACTGGTATCCAAACTTGTTGATGTAATGCAATTGGTACAGGCTTTTCACCTTTATTAACAGGTTCAATAGTATATGGTTTGGTACAAACCCGATCGGCATTTGGAAATGGTGGCCATTTTCTTAGAATTTCTACAATTCAATAGGAAAAAAGACGAATTAGTTTTAATATGAATAATGGATAACCATTTTTTCTCAAGCTCAATTTTGAAACTAACATATTAGTTAAATGGGAAGAAATAATACTCTAAGTTAACCTTCACTAGGATATATTTCATTAAGAAATGTTTTTTATTTTACTCTACATGTTTCGAGCGTATAAACGTTCATCTTCAGGAGAAGTATAGTTTATATTAATATAATGTAATTGTGAGTGACACCCTCATAGAGCTTTTGAGGAAGTTAATTAATTAAAGAAAAGTGTTGAAGAACTTCCATAGAAGTAGGAGAGAAAACATACCACCAAGATATACAGGGTGTTACAAATTCGACATACCAGCATTGGAATCTCGAAAACCATAGGAGTTAGAGAAACGGTTAAATGGGGGCAAAGTTGTGCAATTCGGTGCTGATTATAATGCCGCTTTAGAAGTTTTCATATTCCAAATACTTTCGATTTTATTCGAAAAAAACGAAATTTTGAAAAATCGTTTTTTTTTCCTGAGCTCATTTGACTCGCTATTTAAAAATAAATGACACTTTGTCATTGCCCCTTTTTCTCCTCTATAAAATGACGTTACTAAACTAAAGATCTGCCGTTTCGTCTCCGAGCGGCCATCACCAACTTTACTTTTTTAAATACGGACTTGGATTTTTTTAACCGATTTTGAAACGCTCCTACCCTCAAAATGTAATGGCGATATTACTTTCTCACAATAATGAATTATTTTTTAAATTCATATTTTTTACACTTCTTGTCAGTCTGGTCCTGGCAACGAATTACAATATAAATTAATAAGTCCTAATTTTCTAAATGTTCAAAGAGATTGACGTTTTGCTTAATAAAACGATCGATTTTTCTTCCAATTTTGGCGACAGCCCTTTCAACCGATCTTCTCCTTATCCTACCAAATGCAACCTTGCAATACAATTTTAAAAAATATGAATTTAAAAAAATAAGCAAGGACAATTTATCGTTATGAGAAAGTAATATCGCCTTACATTTTGAGGGTAGGAGGGTTTAAAAATCGGTTAAAAAAATCCAAGTCCGTATTTAAAAAAGTAATGTTGGTGACGGCAGATCTTTAGTTTAGTAACGTCATTTTGTAGAGGAGAAAAAGTGACAATAAGAAATTGTCATTTATTTTTAAATAGCGAATCAAATGAACTCAGGAAAAAATAAAAACGATTTTGAAAAATTTCGGTTTTTTTCGAATAGAAAGTATTCGGAATATGAAAACTTTTAAAGCGGCATTATAATCAGCACCGAATTGCACAACTTTGCCCCCATTTAACCGTTTCTCTAACTCCTATGGTTTCCGAGATTCCAATGCTGGTATGTCGAATTTGTAACACCCTGTATAGATAAAGTTGGGAGAATGGTTGATAAAGGGTATTTCAAAGTGACGTAATAAGAAACGTTATGTGAAAATGATATTAAAAAATGAAAACAACTTGAGTGGTGAAGCATATTAGTGAATTCACCACTGAAGTTGTTTTCATTTTTTAATATCATTTTCACATAACGTTTCCTATTTCGTCACATTGTTGTGAATAACCTTGTTTTACTTTTATTTCTATACTAGTTTTCTGTTTACCTGAAACAACCATGTCCATATATTTCATTTGCAATAAATCATCGTAGGTGACTGTACCATCTTTTTGCGTTTTATTGATTTCATCCCTAAGCCGATCTTGAATGTCCTTGTTTGTAGCAAGCTCGTATGAACCTAAGCACATTGCTGTCGAAACAGTATCGAAACCAGCAAAAAAGAATATCATTGATTGAGAAGTTATCTCGGCGTTGGTAATCTTCAGTACGCCTTTGGATTTTCCTTAAAATCAAATAAGAAAAAACTTTGAGAAAACAATCGACCTTGTAAATAGAGTACCTACACCGCACTTCTTTTAAAAGAAAATATAAGTAAGCGATTTTGCAGTTGTTTCGAACAGTCGCATTAAGATTTTATGATATTATTTTCTTTCTGGAAAATTAATTGATGTGTAAAATAACTCTCCATTAAACCATCGATTTTATTTATTTGGTTGGATATTTAAGGAACAAGTATATTTATTGTCTGTATCATAAACATGTTAAATTTTAATTTTACTTATACTGTGGCTCAAATTAAAGGAGTACACTTTTTAATTGTGAATATTTTTCTAGATTTTGCACTGATTTAATTTATTTTTGGAGTGATAATGAACTGAAATCGTCTTAGTAAAATGTGCAATTTTTATCAAAATATTTTGAACAGGGCCGGATTGATAGGTTTTTTTTCAACAAACGTGCACCTATGCTCGTTGCAAACGAAAACTGATTCATTCATAATTCAGATAATACGTTTTTTTGGTAGATTAACTATCGAAACTTCTTCAGTATAAGTCTTACTCTGAAAGATTCTTAAATTCAAGAAATACAATTTATTTTGTTCAGTATTAATAACAAATTTAATAATATTAACAATTACTGATATCAAGACTAACTATCACTTAAAATCGAAAGTAGTATGAATATTTATAGGATAACATTATGAATATGACCATTACGATTTTCTATCACGGATTACAGTCGCCTTCGCCATAGGTCAATAGCTGCATTGATTATGTCCTGGTTAAAATTATTTCAACAGAACTGTAACCTTTCCTTTAGCTCTTCGATGGTATTAAACCTTTGACCATTGTGAATATTTGCCTAGAAAATTCCCCATATGGAATAGTCAACAGGGTTTAAGTCTGGACTATTGGGTGGCCATAATTCCGGTTCGATATAATCGGACCATTGCTCAAACAAAAACATTCTTGTACTCCGGAAGGAGCACCGTCTTGTTGGAATACGTAATCGTCGCAGATTGCTTCAATTTCAGGAAGCAAGTGATGTAAAATTTGTTGTTGATACGCGTCCGAGTTGAGTTTTACTCCGGCAACTACAGCAATGAAACTTGACTTCCCTAATTTGGAAACTGCCACAGAGGCCATTACGCCAGGTAAAAAGTGACTTCTCTCGATTAAAAGATTTTCCAATGGGATTTCCCTCTTTACTCGCACATTTGCGTATACCTGATTATTTTGTGTATTCTTTGGCGGCCTCAAGTAAAACATCTTCTCATCTGAAAACCATATCTTTGCGATATTTTCCCGAGAACGGAATCTTCGTAGTAATAGATTACATCTTTCTAATCGTTTATCCTTCACATTGGCACTAAGTTTTTGACAGTAAACTTTTTTAAAGACTTTAAGTTGGCAATCATGTTTAATAATTCTTTGAACTGTAGAACGGTGGATTCTTGTTCTTTTCGCTATTTTTCTGGTCCCTACAGATTCTTCAGATCGTACATTTTCTATAATATTTCTTACCATGGTAATATTTTCTTGAGTTCTTGAAGTTTTTTTCCTTTCCCTTACCAATTTTATTGGATCCATTATTTTCTTTAAGATGTCTTAAAAACTTGCCAACTGTTCCAACATACCATTTTTTTTTCAGGAAACTCCTTTACAATTTTTCTTGCGCCGTAATTATGTGTTTGTCGAAAATATTTGATAAGAATTCAATCCTCTTCACTTAAAACTGCCATTGTGTACGGATTAGCTCTCATGAAGCTTACAAAACGTCAAAAATAACATTGTTTATTATTTTAATAATAGTCATGGATATTTTGATTATTAATAACGGTCATGGATCCTGCGATCATGGTTCAAACGACTTCAAATTTTCAAAATGATATCCGGAATGTTTTAGTACATCAATGAACAAAATAAATTGTATTTCTTGAATATTAGAATCTTTCAGAGTGAGACCTATACTGAAGAAGTTTCGATAGCTAATCTACCAAAAAAACGTATTATCTGAATTATGAATAAATCAGTTTTCGTTTGCAACGAGCATAAGTGCACGTTTGTTGAAAAAAACCTGTCAATCCGGCCCTGTTCAAAATATTTTGATAAAAATTGCACATTTTACTAAGACGATTTCAGTTCGTCATCACTCTAAAAATAAATTAAATCAGTGCAAAATCTAAAAAAATATTCACAATTAAAAAGTGTACTCCTTTAATTTGAGCCACAGTGTATATTACTTTAATCCTTTGCAGCATCCTGCACGACACCTTTCGCCAAATCCGCAAAGGTGATATCATACATCTATTGAGCAGAGCACAAACCAGTTGTTAACTGACTTAAGATAAAGGCCAAACTGAACTTTACTCTATCGTTGACTCACCCTGTACAATAATAAATAGCCAGACAAATTTAATTGAGAAATCGATATCATTAATTCTACAAATGTCATTAATGTTACAGCCAAAATGTCTGGTTAGTTAATTATTGTTTAAAAACTTTGTGCAATCCAGCACAAAAGGTGTTTTCTATAATCAATATTTTTCAAATCAAAATAATTACTTATACAGTGTGTCCAAAAAAGTATGCAACATATGTAAAAGTTTTTTATTATCGCTTTCTCAGAAAATTTTATTCTTGATAAAAGTTGGTGCACGCCTTGAAACTATAAATGCATATTTCACATTTCACCTGCGGCTAATAGTAAGGGAGCAAATGCCATTTTTTCGAAATTGCATTAAGAGTAAAGTACCTTAGTTATTAGAAATACAGCAAAATTTTATATGGAAATCTTATTGCAAATTAAAAACATAGCTTAAATACGAGATTTGAGTTACGTGTCTTAATTTTTATTTTTTTTTTCTAATCTCTAATTCCCCCTAAACGGTACGCCTCTGGTAGGTTTTTGGACTTTAGCGTACTGGGTGAAAATGACAAATAAATTAGTAGTTATTTCCAGTACTTCGAATAGGGTTGAATTTTATTATAATTTAGTTTCGAACAGAAGTTGGCTAAAATGTGTTTAAGTAGGTGTGCAACACGCTTATATCTAAACCGACCCGGTCCATTGAAAAGTTTTTAAAAGTTTGCAACTACTTAATGCATTTTTATTATAAACCCACGTTTAAGTTATTTGATAAATATATTAAAATTGCGCAAACGAAAAATCGACCAGAGGCGTACCGTTTAGGGGAAATTATGGATTAGAAAAAAAAAATAAAAAATTGAGACACGTAACTCAAATTTCGTTTTTGGGCTATGTTTTTAATTTGCAATAACATTTTCATATAAAATTTTGCTGTATTTCTAATAACTAAGGTACTTTACTCTTAATGCAATTTCGAAAAAATGGCATTTGCTCCCTTACTATTTTTTTTGCATACTTTTTTGGACACACTGTATATTATGTATATTTTTTTTAGGTTTCCTTATATACCCTATAATTCTTAAATTGAGATGTTATATCTTTTATTATTTTGTTAAACATATTGCCTGCGGCACTATATTAATAGGTAATATATTTACTTTGTGGTTAGTATTAATTTTTATACCATATAATTATTAATTTATTTAACATTCTCTCATCTTAATGTTAAGCAATAATGAATCTAACCAATCAACTTTGCAGGTACAATCAAAGACATTAGCGGCAATCATTTACTTATATTCTACATTACCTGGTTAGTAATTTAAGTATCAAGCTTATCCGCCGGACTTCACAATGGAATTACTTTTTTTTCACTTTTAACCCGACAATTTTACATTGAAAAGTTTAATTCAAAAACATTATTCTAATCAAAGACGAATATTTTCCTTTTCATTTCGCCAGATCCATCTCTAGACGCGTTTCGTCATATCATGACTCATCAGTAGAGCTAGGATCCGACGAAAACAAAAGGGATCTCGAAGCTACTTAAGGCAGCACTTGGTGGGACACACCAGTAAGATGTGGCACGGAGCGCCATCTGTGTCGTTGTTAGACACTCTTGAGCATACCATCAGCATTATTCTAATCGCAATTATTATATATTATACAGGTTTCTTTTAAAACTTTTTTTAACAATTATAAAATAGATATTCTCCATTATTTTTCTCATTCATTGTTTGTTTGGCGTATAATTAGAATAAAAGTGCATTCTATTCAGAACGAAGTCGAATCTACTCTCCAGAAGGGACATGATAAATTAGGGTTAGGAACAAAAAGCCCTATCTTCCTTCTTACAAAAATATATTATTTTAATTCATTCTATTCAGAGATGCCTATATTAAGTTTCATACCTGATGTGCTTACTCCATTGGATTCACTTATTTTCTCTTTTCTAGCTTCCAACATAAGTTGAATCATATCTGGCCTGGTAATATTTCTTTCTTCTCGTGCTCTGATAGTATCATCCATTACACCATAGAAGTACTTTGAAGCATCTTTATCCAGAAACGGAATGCCCAAAAACTAAAAAAATATGGTTGTTACTGTAATTCTTAGAGAACGATGATTTTTAAATGTAGGTATAAATCCTCGCCCTTAATTGACGCATTTCATCAATTTATACCGGGTGACACAAGAAGCAGTTTCGTGTATCTACCTCCTCAATTTTTTCCATAATTTTAGATTTAAAAATATGCGATATTAATAAGTGTATAAATTGCAATTTTTCGACTAATTCAAACCTTCGAAACCACTTCCGGTTAAACCGGAAGAAAAGTCAAAATTTAAATTTTAAATGAAATCCCCTTATTTATATTCGACGTTTAAATTCTCTAACAGTGTATCACAAGTTATTAATTATTATTTATTAGGAAATAGTAGAAATTAACAAGAAATATCATAAATGTAATTTCTAGACCCATATAAGCCATAAGAAGTTTTGTGAAGACCAGTCTAGTATGTCCTGGAAAACAAAAACAATAACAATATTTCTGCTTTTATTAGATCAAAATGTCGAATGGTATTAAATGAAATTGCGAAGATTGAAATGAATAAATTGTTTTCCACGGCATTCTTGACATAACTTCTCATGGCTTATATGTGTCTAGAAATTACATTTATCTTGTCAAATTTCTTATTAATTTATATTATTACCTAATAAATAATTATTTACTTATGATACACCTTTAGAAAGAAAATTAAATGAAGAATTTTATTATATTACAACAAAGATGGGTTGCCATTTAAAAAAATTGAGTAATTCTGCTTCGTTTTTTTTTAAACAGGTTGTAAATAAAATAGCCCTAACGGATACATTTTTTTTAAAGGAAATCAATTTTATAATATTAATAAGCAGGTTAAAATAAACAATTTTAGCGTTTCCATGGCCTACTCTTTACCACTTACCTTGTTTTATCAAAGTTATGGACATTTTAGAAAACGAAGGAAAATTGATCTAGTCGGCCATTTTTAAAACAAATAATAAAGTGTGATGTTGAAATTATCAAATAAAAATGAAGGGTTTCCATTTAAAATTTGACTTCATTTCCTGTTAAACCGGAAGTAGGTTTGAAGGTTTGAATTGGCCGAAAAATGACAATGCACAGACTTATTAACTCCCCAATTATTTAAACCTTTACTTTTAAAATAACGGAAAAAAATTGTGGGCATTTTTTTGTGTAACCTAGTATATTCATTCCACCAATAAGCTTTTTCACTAAATTTTAATTTTGACCCTATGATCAAGAAAAATAAAACCTTCTCCGGGTTCAATTTTTAAATTCTTGAATTTTATTTACTGAAAAAATAATTAAAGAAAATACGCTTCCTAATAAAAACATGCGATATAACATACCCACGTCACAACAATCTCAGGAAATGGCAGCATCCGATCGCTCTACAAACGATGCGACGCACTCCTACCAGACTAACGGTTCGAGCCTGATTTCTGTTTCCAAACTATTTTTGTCTATTTAAGTTATTGAAACAGAGATAACAATATAATCAGTCAGTCAAGGGCCTGTCGACATATTATGCACCGGTTCCCGCAGATTACCGAAGTTAAGCTGTGTCAAGCGCGGTAAGTACTTGGGCGGGTGACCGCTTAGGAACTCGGCGCCTCAGGGAAGAGTGTAAAATGAATAGACACCTAGCCATCCTATTCACGCCGGACAGGCCGGATGAGATCGGATATCTCATAGGATGAAGGTGCCGTTTCACACTCCCCAGTCGGTAGATCACATTTGTGGTGGATGACCGGTTCAAGATGGCCTACGTAGTCGGCGAACCGTAAAAAAATATATATATAATCGGTCTCACGACCGGCAAAGAAAAGGAATTGCACGGTTAATGGATGACGTACATTTCTCATCTTATGTTTGAAAACTTCTAGCTTTCACGCCGTGCTATATTATCTTTTAGGTACTTTACGTCATTTTATTAAAAGCGATGATGCTAATAGTCTAGGATGTAGTAGGAGTTGACGACGTCCATGGAGACGTTCAACTTTTATCGGAAGGAAAGCAAGAAAAGGCCTCCTTGCTGTTCGTTTCTTTTGTCATCGGTTCAAATAATTGTTCCTTTCTAGTAGTAGAATGTAATTTTTTTAATTCTTTACTGTAATTATGGGATTTAAATATCTTTTCATTTTCTCGCTAGAAAAAAAGGATTGCCCCAAAACAATTTTTATCTAGATACTACCCAACGACGTTTTTAAGGGTCTCTATACGGGGCATTGCAATAGTGCGTCAGGCTTCTATAGCCCCTATACGAATTAAGTTAGGAATTTTATTTATATGCACACTTATACTGTATTATAGTGTGTACTTTAGAAAATATGTTTCTATATACAGGGTGGCCCAAAAAAGTGTGATATTCAAGTCCTTTATATAATTATCCAAAATTTTATTTACTTTCCTTTGGTAGTTTAAGAGTAATAAATTAAAAATTTAAAGAATTAACTTATACGGTGGAAAAATAAAATAAAAAAATATTTAAATTTAATTTTTAAATCATGTGATTGGGTGAGATTTATGACAAAAGGTCTAGAAATACTATGCATCTAATAATGTTGATATATTTTATACGTTTATAAAAAGGATTCAAAAACGACACATTTTAAATTTATTTTGCTCAAGTTTCTCCAATGGAACACCCTGTATATTATTTGACGATTTAATTTAAAATCCTTAACTAATTTTTTTTGTACTATAAGCATAACGTTATTTCCAACCGTTTTCGCAATAATTGCAAATTTCATAAATTATTTTTTAAATACAGTTTTGTTATTAAAATTAAACATAGGCGACTAGACTAAACTACACTAAATGTTTAAATTGTCTTTCATTTTAGCCTGTGCACAGTTATTTCTATATCTCTTACCTTAAGTAGTTTAGGGCATGCACTGTGACCAACGAATTTAACAATGGTCATTATACCTCTAAACGAAGTCAATTTTTTACCCATTGTGAAGAACATGTTTGCTTTGTCTGTTAAAGAGTTCACCTGAACACCAAAAGCTGTTGTGGCTATAATATCATTAGTAAATCTAAAATAAAGTCATTCGTGTTAAAATTTGCTCAAATTAAATTATTTATACTCTAACTTTCTTTTTTATACATAATTTAACGATACATAAAAAATGTTTCCACACACTTTTTTTCATGCAGAAAGAAACGTTTTTCGCGACATTGTCATTTCGAAATAGTTATTTACGATATAAGTGTTGTGAACATCGAGTGTAGTAATATGAATTTACAACAAGAATATTGTACAAAATTTTATCTACTTTCATCTATGAATAAAAATATTTGGCAAAAGGCACTTTTTTAAATAAAAATGCACCTGTGAAAATGCACCTGCTATTAAGTTTACTAATCAAGTTTTTTATGTCACCTTTCGCATAGTTACCTACTGTTTCACATGGTTACTATCGAGACTTTGTCAAACAAATTCAAAAATATAAAAAGCGTTTTTCAAAATGAGCGATTTTCATGGAAGTTTACCCACTGATATAGAAGCAGCGGCAAACAAAGCGATCTTAAGTTTAGTTCCGACAAAATCCTAGGCGCGGTATGAGTTGGAGTATCAGAAGTTTGAAGATTGGTGCAAAGCTAACAAAATAAAGGAGGTGTCTGAGAAAATCCTTTTGGGTTATTTATCCGTAAAGCAACGCTCCCAGAAACCATCTACACTATCTCACTCACTACTCAATGTTGAGAACTATGATTTCAGTCAAGAAAAATCAAGATATAAGCAGATTTTCTCAACTAATCGCATTTTTGAAAAGAAGTTCAGAGGGTTACAAGGCCAAAAAGTCCAAAGTTTTCACAAAGGAAGACGTATGTAAGTTTCCTTCTAAGTAGGTACTGCAGATGATGAAACATATTTACATATGGAGGTTGTTATGATAATCGGCATTTTTGGGGCTTGTCGGCGCGAAGAACTAGCTAAGTTAATGTTGGATCATATTGAACACAATGATTTGTATATAAAAATTGTGATTCCTTCCATTCTCGAAATACAAAATTATGCGAGAATTTGTTATAACAGAAGGAAATGTGACAGGTGTCAACTGTTTAAGTATTTTTCGAAAGTATGCTAAACTTCGTCCTCTTATTGCAACTCACAGGCGGTTTTTTGTATTCTATGGAACAGCGGCGGCGCCAGGATTTTTGGGATGGGAGGGCACAAATGATGATCAAAAGTGATGTGAAAAAAAAAAACGGTCGCCGGCCTCCCGCCGCTCTAGAACGCGATAAACAGCGACAGGCAAAACTTTCCTCTTATCATCGTTTTTTTGAAAATACCATACAATCATCAAAACTTTCATAGCCAAGAAAATGCACCTCCCAGCCCGTCGGAATTAATAGTTTTGGAAGTATAACAAAAAAGATTGCAACAAAACTTGGATTGAATAATCCCGAAGGATACAGTGGACATTGTTTTAGGAGGTCCTCAGCCACCATTTTAGTTGATGGTGGTGCAGATATGTAGATGTTAAAGAGTCATGGGGGCTGGAAATTTTCTTTTACGGCAGAAGGCTACGTTGATAATTCTTTAGAAAATAAGAAACAAATTGCAAAGAAGATCATGGGGTCAGACACGGATTTAATGATTGAAAATTCGAACGTAAAGGGCTCCATCACATCCACTTCTGGTATACAAATTTCTTACTGCAAAAATTGTATTATTAATGTTTATAATAAACCTGTGTTATATTTTTATTAGTAATTGGTAATTAATTTTATAATTTTTTATAATAAATCATTCTTCTAAAAAGTGTGGTTTTATCTAACAGCAAAATTTTAATAAAACCGTTTTTTTCCATGACAGCACTGTGCTGTAAAGGTATCTGTTACAGCACTAGTGCTGTAATAGATGCCCTTACAAAACTATTCACAGAACTGTAAAATTCATATTACTAAATGAAAGTATTTTTTTCCGAATTTCTACAATAAACTTACGGTGTGGTAAACTTACTATTATTTTACTGTTAGCATTATTAATAACAATTGATAATTATAAAATATACCCAAAATAAAGATTTAAAATATTATTTAACAATCATATCATCCTCTTAAAAAAAGTGTTTTTTAAACTCTGCAAAAAGTGGTGATTTTCCATACTTTGCAGAAAAATAACTATACAAGTTGTTACAACTTTTGTTCAATATTTATTAATTTCGCAATAGTTTTCTTTACAAAATATAATTTTGTTTGATATTTTTGTCAGTAAATTTAATTATTCGTTTTCTTTTTTTTAATTCGAGAATATTCTTACCGAATACCATTCGTGCAATTTTTCGGGAAAAATTAGAAGCACTCGTGGTATTACCTTACCCCCCGAATTATTAAGCCCCAAAATACGCAGCTTTGCCTCAATTTAACCATGTTTATATTTCTTATCGTGTTCGAGATCCTCTTGTACGCACACGAATTCGTACCACCCTGTATTATATTTGAATACACAAATCCTCTTTGCTTTAAAAAAATTAATAATTCACCTCAAACCTTATAGCGTCAACTCTAAGCCCACTTCCTAATTAATCAACACAAAAACTTATAGAGATTATTAAAATTAGCTCGAGCTATCTTTGTAATAATGATCAACTTAAAAACATATTCAGTATCTATGTCTCTAACAAGATATCCCAAAGGGTCTCCCTTTTCAATATAAGTGACACTTTTGCAAATTCCTATATTTTGTTTATGGGGATTACCTTGAATAAGCATCCTTTATGTCAAGTTCAATAATTTCATCGTCTTTTTCCAAAAAGTGTTTCACAAAGTTATTTGCAGTTTCTAACATTAACATATATATACTTTTAATTTTACTGCTCGTAAAAGTGGGAGAAAGCGTATTTCTCATTTCCTTCCATCTCTCTCCTGAAAAAAAATATAGGTTTTAATTCTCTGTATGCCACAAAATATTTGCGTATATTAATAATTATTTATTTTAATTTTTAATTTCACGAAACATAACATTTTTATGAGATTTAAGTATTTATCTTAAAATTATTCATACACCTCTCAAAAACAAAGGTGTCTTATACTATTATTTTTTTTTATATATAAACACCGCTACCGTCAGTTTTTTACACCTATGTATGTCTAAATGGCAATTTGAAAACTGTTTATAATTATTTAAATACAATTTAAGGTAATTTCCAAGACAAAGCCATGAAAAATGTAAGAATTGTTAGGAAAATAAATCAACCGACGTTTTGTTCTTTAGATAACAACCACAAGTCGATTTTTTTAAATATGGGATTTTAAATACAGTTATAGGGACTCCTAAGCTTTAGAAGTTTAACACAATTTAAAGGTTTTGTAATCTAATAATACATTTTTTACATTTATCTTTTTATATCATTACGATCCGAATATTTAAAATCAAACTAAAAAAAAGATTTGTGATTTTATTAATTAATCCATTTATACTCAAATAGACCTGATACTTTGTAAAAAAAGACCCAAAGTCTTAGCATCAAATATTCTGTCTATTTATTTTTGTTACATGTTTCGCATAAAACTGGCATCATTAGACCTGATCAACAGTTAAAAAAATATAAAAATATTTTTGAAACAAACATAAGCACATCACAGTAACATAACTGGACTAACACTCCAGTTACCTTTTTTTACACTAGGGTATTTAATTTTCTTTTATTTTAAAGTATTTCGAGGTCTAAGGCAAAAACCGTCGAATATAAGTTATAATAATTAATAAAATAAATACAAATTCTAATAAAAAAATAGAAATACTTCTCGTGCCATAAACACTTACTTACTTCCTAGAATATTATTAGAGAGAATCTTATTGAATTAATAAATGACCTAAACACCCGTAATTAAAATTTTAATATTTAAGTCAACCTAAAAATAACTACCAGGGACGTAATAGAAAAGAAAGGATAATTTGAAATACTGATGATGGGTTATTTATAATAATAAAACGTTAATATTGCAAAAAATCTTAAATTGTGTTGCATTTCTAAGCTTAAAAGTCTCTAAAGCTGAATTTAAAATTCCAGGTCCGTATGTAAAAAAATGTACTTGAAGTTGGTATCTAAATAATGAAATGTCAATGTTGAAAAATAGTACCGCTATCTTATAGACCACAAAAAACGGCTATATAGAGGTGTTTTTTGTTTTTTTCCTAAGTCAAAAATGACGGCGCAAAAAGTAAATACCAAAATTAAGAATTCCGGATTTTTCCGGATAACTCCGAAGTTATTCGAAATATTTGCAATTTTCTTTTACCCAATTATTAAGCTTCAAAATACGCAACTTGCACAATTTAACCATCTTCGCATCTCTTACCGTTTTCGAGAACCTCTTGTTTACACAAGAATTTGTAGCACCGTGTATGGTTGAAAGATAAAAGCAGCAATTTTTTCTACGCAATAAAAGTAGTTTAAAAACAACATGTTGACATCAAAACCTTATTATTGTACTAACCTCTCAGGGAAAATAAAGCATTACTCCACAAAGGATCAGCATCTGGATCAACAAATGGACGATGATCGGTAAAATGTTCAAAGTCTTTTACTGCCATTTGCTTGATTAGTTCCGGATCTCTCAGAAGAAGTATTGATTTATCAAGGGTATAAAATCCACTGTACCTTAAATTAAAATACAAAATTAGGTATCTAAAGCAGTAAAGATACAAAAAATTTCTTTTTAAAGCAAAGCATGCCTGGCTTAAGCAGGTGGTAAGTCGGGAAAAAAAACCTACCTAGCTTCTGGATGCATTTTGTATATTCGGTCAACGAAGTCACTAAAGCCTTCCTTTCTTAAAAGAGTATCTAATGAATCTCCAAAAAATATCGTTGGTTTAGATTGCTTCACCCCTAGTCTTGTCCAGTAACTCAGGCGCCTTACGGCGAGATACCATATTGTAGCGGCTAGAACCGCTATAATTGCTACAATTTCTATCATTGTTGGTTTTATACTAAAAAAGTCAAACATAATATTTATTGTAGGGATATTGAATTAGGGCTAGTGACTAATAAGCAAATTAATTTTTTGATCAATATTTTGTTGTTTTTTGGTTTCATTAAAACAACTAAATGCCGGTATCAATTACCTATACTGGAGTATAGGTAATTGATATAGTAGTCGAAAATTACGGTCAGTGATTAATCGCTTTCATATACCGGGTCCTGCGCCTCACCTCTCGTCTTCTGTAGCTCACTTATTAATTAAGTTAGGATTATTACGTTTTGCAGGCTTTATCTGTATCCTAGGGTGCGTTTCAGGAAAATATTTTTGTTTATACAGGGTGTTCCAAAAAAGTGTGACGTCATAAGGATATGTTTTTTTAGATTACATGCCATATATTTTTTTACTTATTTGGATGGATCTTGTAGTTGCCTACATACCCCTAAAATTTTAATGAAATCGTTTCAGTATTATAAGCGAAAAAAAATAAAAACCAAAAATAATCAGTTCTGCACCACTGGTTTTAAAAATTAATATATAAAATATAATATTAATAATGTCTCGTTAATAAAATTATACAAAGATACTTAATAAATAAGGTCTCACAGTTTCGTTAATCAAGTTTGATTAATACGAATTGTACAGGGTGTCCAAAGTTTTGTGTCAAACTTTGCAAACTTTAAAACAATTTATTTTTCTTATTTTAAATTGGAACCCCTGTATATTATTCTGTCGTTCGATGCAGAATTAAAATTCAAACATCCTACTATACCTATCGCAATTTCTAACGCATTAAGTCGTATTTGTAGAAAACTCATTTTATCAACTATTCCACCAATCATTATTATATAATAAATATCAAAGGTGGCTTTGAAAAACAATTTATTGATATTAAAGTTTACAAAAAGGACAAATAAAAATTCTTTTAGCATGCTCCTAATATTAATTAAAATCATATCTACGAGCTTTTCTTGGTTGTATTCCATCACAAAAAGTAATATAGCTTAAATAATTAATACTAATCTAATAATATTTGAAACTATAAAATAACTAAAGTCAAAATGGGCTTTTGTCACTTTAATAAACTTTAATACCAATAAATTGTTTTTCAAAGCCACCTTTGATATTTATTATATAATAATGACTGGTGGAAAGGTTGATAAAACGAGTTTTCTGTAAATAAGTCTTAATGCTTTAGAAGTGGCGATAGGGTTGTAATTAGAACAAATGTTTGAATTTTAATTCTGTATCGAATAAATTAATAATATACAGAGGTTCCAATTTGAAATAACAAAAATAAATTGACACAAAATTTTGGATACCCTGTACAATTCGTATTAATCAAACTTGGTTAACGAGACTTTAGAACCTTATTTATTAAGTACTTTTGTAGAATTTTAATAACAAGGCATTATTTTTAATTTTTATTAATTTTTAAAACCAGTGGTGCAAAACTGATTTTTCTTAGTTTTTATTTTATTTCGCCTATAATACTAAACCGATTTCATTAAAATTTTAGGGGTATGTAGGCAACTACAAGATGCATCCAAATAAGTAAGAAAATATATGGCATACATTCTAAAAAACATATCCTTATGACGTTACACTTTTTTGGAACACCCTGTATAAACAAAAATATTTTCCTGAAATGCGCCCTATGATACAGGTAAAGTCTGCAAAATATCAAAATCCTAACTTAATTAATGAGTGAGTTACAGAAGACGGGAGGTGAGGCGCAGGACCCTGTAGAGTGCTGAGGATTGTATGAAGTTAAAGGAAACAATTTCAGTGTATTTTTAAATTTCGAATAGAACAGAATATTTATTTTCATGGCATTTTTTCCTTGGTACAATACGTTGGTCTCAATATGAAAGCAATGAGTCACTGATAGCCATTTTAAACCTGGAGTATTGATTTATATTTAAAATATTTTAATTTATAAATTAAAGATTATTCATCATCATATTTATTTTTTTAATTATATTACTTTACACATCAAATCTTTTTATGGAGTACTTATATACACGATCATTTAAATAAATACTCCTGAGTAATATCAATGCTTCGTCATTTATGTACTAGTTTTGCTTCTTATTAGAATTTACTCACATCCACCCATATGGCTTTATCCAAGCGGAAATATTGTACCTTGTCATGCGTTTGGTAAAACAAAAAAAATTACGAGAATATTTGCAAAAAGGAAAATATCGAAAAAGTTTTGCATAAAGATATCTAAAGGAAGATCCAAAAAATATTTTGAAATTATTACAGAATAGTCTGCTGACATTTAAATATATTTTTAAAATTACAAAAAAAACGACATTTTTTAAATTACACGTGATCACTAAGCACATCATCTGACTACGGCCGACAAATTCCACTAAAATGGAAGAAGTCGGTAAAAGTTGTATAAACGAAGTCGTATGCACTGGCGAGGTATGCGCGAAGTGCGGTGGATGTTGAGTGATGCATGGTTCATTAACAATAGTCTTGAAAATGACTTGTCAATGACATAGTACATAGAGAAGGGAGCATCGAAAATTAATTTTATTGAAAAGAAGGTTTTTTAGCGGCAGGCGGACAAAGTAGAGCATCTATCTTTTGCATTGAGTACACAGGGACGCCAAATGCAATGGGTTCCCTGGGACACAGGTAGATAATAACAGGCTGTTTCGTTCTTATTAGAACTCATCAGAAAGCCATAACCTGTAAGCGACCCCGAATACAGCTTTATCTATCCTACTATTTACTACTTTATTTTAAAAACACGGCATTGTATTACGGGTTGGCTGCGCCCAGTGGGTATACTGCAGCGCGAACTTATTTGAAGCTACAAATCCGTAAAAAAATTGTGGGGATGCGATAAATGTTGCCTATACTGGTGTGTTGGCCTAACGTATTTGGTTTATTGTTGCTTTCGTCGACGACTATGATGGCGTTACTGGGTTTTCATCACATTTTTATTTCTTAAAAATATCTTGAAAACAGAGTCTCACTGTATTCGGGGTCGCTTACAGGTTATGGCTTTCTGATGAGTTCTAATAAGAACGAAACAGCCTGTCATTGTCTACCTGTGCCCCAGGGAACCCATTGCATTTGGCGTCCCTGTGTACTCAATGCAAAAGATAGATGCACTACTTTGTCCGCCTGCCGCTAAAAAACCTTTTATTCTATTTACTTATACGGACACTAAACTCTACTACTTTATATTAATTTTATTGATGAAGCTGCATAAAAACAAAAAAGCAAAAGCCTTTTCGTTCAAATATCTACACCTACCAACTCGGCCTCATTAAGCGGCGCGTATAGACCGGCAAAAAAACATTAATAGTATGGATGATTCTCTGGATAGAGAAATATTTTACACGAGCGCCGAAAGAATTTATTTCAACGTTTTTTCTGACTTTTCGAGTTGTCGGGCGCGCTAGAGGCTGTTTGATGTCGGCAACCTTTATAAATGAATTTTCAACGGTCCCTTCTACACAAAAATATATTATTTAGGTATCTTTTGACTGCAATAAAATATTACCAACCACCTTTGCAATAACAAAGCAGGTTTTTTCAAGTTCAACAGAAGGCTAAAAATTTTATCTAAGCATTATTGACAACAAATTTGAAAAGAGGATAATTAACAAGGTTTTTAACCTATGACCATTCAATAATAATTATCTTTTTGAAGGGGTTCATACAGTGGTGGATCCAGGATTTTGCTGAGGGTAGGGGGCGACTAAAAAAAAGTTACTTTAAAAAAAAAAGAGCTTACCCCGGCTCTAAAAACCTTCCTACTTTCAAAAGTGACTTAAAAAAAATACACCCTTTAACTTTTAAGGCTTAAAGTAAACAAAACAGCCATTTTGTAACTGAACTGTCCCCCCTCTCCCCCTGGATCCGTGGCTAGATTCGTATCAACACAATATGGTATTGCATGATCTTGCATAATTTATTGCATAAAGTACACACTATACTTTAAACGCTCACCCCTCACGATCAGTATATACACACCATCGAAGATTCAACCTTGATGATATACACCAAAACTATGGGCATGTATTAACTGATAAGAGTTGGGGCGATCCACGAAAAATATTTTTAAATAGTGCTCTTTCATATGAAGATCTTCATCAGAGTCTGTAAGTGCCTCAACTGTATATTTTAGTATTTTAATCTAAGTTTTACTATTTAAAGGGATATAGAGATAGATAATGGAGAAAACTGTGTTTCCTTCCCTTCTCTATGTTTAAAAGTATAGAGAAAATACATAATTTACCAAAGTTTCCAAAATATACGTGTTTAAAGGGTTAATATCCAATCAACGAATACAGGTTCAATTAACAAAGCATACAGTAGACAGGATTCTGATGTGCATTGAATATTTTTTGACCATTCATTTTTATTCTATTATATTATTAATTTAAAATAAATATTGTTACTTTCAATGGTTAATATAAAACGGCCGTTTAATTTTCATTATCTTTAATTTTTAAGGCGCCAACCATTAAAATTGTTTTTATTTTATGTTCAATAATTATCCATGGGCATATTAATCATTTATTACATAATAAATATTTTTAATTGAAATGGCTTTATAAAAAAAACTTACCTTACCTCAGTTACAATATAAGTACAATTAATTATTATTAGAAGATAGAAATAGTAAGAACAATATAGATCACTGAATATATTTCGTTTGAAACTCTTTGGTGTTCTCGCTGTACTCATAATAAACGCTATTTATTTAGGTATAATATATTTATAAATTTTTATCAATAATCAGGCCAATCATTTATAATAATGACGACTTCTCGGTAAAACCACTTATCAAAAACATTTTTTATCGATGAGACGTAGGCGTCCAGAATTTTGTGCACCTTAACCACATATAACATAAAGTATTAACCCATTTATGTTCTCTGCGGTACCTGATTTTTTCCGGACACTCGATTTATTTTAGCTTAAAAGTATTAAAAGGAGCATCCTTAAGCTGTGTGTCTTATGTGATTTTCAGACTTAATTTTTGATATAAACAGTATTTTATGTTAGTATAAATTAGCCTTCTTCTTGTAGTTATATTCTCCGAATGAAAACCTTTCCTTTAAAATCTATGTAGGCCGTATCGATACATGTCAACTTAGCAGAAAATTGTTTCTTATCAATTTATTATTTTCCTTTTAAGACTATTACGAGTAACCAGGCTCCGGCCCAATGATTAAATAGAGAAACGGGAAAGAATATCGACTGTAAAGTTTATTAGTGATGAAACTGATAATGAAATATACAGAGACTTAAATAAATTTCTTCAAAGGAACTATAAAACCTATATTTTAATGACCAAGAAACACTGAAACAGGCATACAGTATTTTTATTGATGGCTCAAAAACTAAGTCTAAGATTGCATGAAAAATTATCAATGCTGAAAGAAATCATGTCCCACGCAATGATAATAATAGCTAGCTTAAGATGGCTATTTTCTGAATAGTGCTTCTGAGTTAGTTCTACTATCTATTAGGGACGATTTGCAAGGAAAGCTTATTGATTCCATTACGTTAGGGCCAAGATGATCTACATGTTTACCAATTTTTGAGGACGACGTTAAAACTCGGCTATTTTTGATATACCGTGTTAAACCCACTTTTGGTTTAACCGGAAGTGAAATCAACTGAAATTAACAAAATATATGATAAATGTAATTTCTAGACCCGTATAAGTTATGCCTAATGCCTTTTTTTTAAATAGGTTGTAAATAAAATAGCCCTAACAAATACATTTTTCTCAAGCACATCAAACTTATATTATAAAATAGGTTAAAATAAACCATTTTAACGTTTCCATGGCTCCCTCTTTACCATTTACCCTGTTTTACCAAAGTTATGGACATTTTATTAAACAAAGAAAATTTGATCTAAGCGGCCATTTTTAAAACAAATGATTAAGTGTGATATGTCATTGAAAATTGCATTTTTTGTAGAATTTAAACGTCGAATAAAAACTAGGGGTTTAGCATAATTCTAAAGTATGTTAGTGAGCCGTATCAAGTATCAAGCCCCTAACATTTCTATAAAATGCTTGTGTAACGCAGGGTGTATTTCCAGATTCCCTGAAATTGGCCAGGGTGAAACCTATTTTTAAGAAGGGAAATATGGACTCGGCCGCTGTTTATAGACCGATTTCAATCATACCAATTTTTAGGAAATTTTTTAAAGTTATTATAATAATAATAATATCAGTGGTTATTTTAAAGCCAATGGTCTTCTTAGTGCTTCCCAGTACGACTTCAGAGAGGGTCGTTCCACTGTCCAGGCAGTTGTTCTGATTGTGCATGACATTGTCGAGGGTCCCGAAAAGGGAGAACATGTGAATTTGATGCTGTGCGACCTCAGAAAGACCTTTGAACGTGTTTCGCATAATCTATTTATTAGAAAATTGTATCGATATGGAGTTAGGGGTAACCCTTTGAGCTTGCTAGAATCATAGTTGTCTCAGAGGAAACAGTGTGTTTCTATCAATGATAATGTGTATGTGTTAAAAACTACAATGAAAAAAAATTTAATTGTGGTTCAAAAATGTTTTGAATCACAATCATGCTTTCTACTCAGTGAACGAATACTTTGATGTTGTTAATTCACGAACTTTAACATTTGATTTATAACTTGCGTTTGGTATTAATTTGTAATTACAAAGTTTGTTTCTTTTTTCTTTTACAAGAATATGTGTTTAAATATACACTTTTATGTAGTTAGAAGCATCCCCCAACGGTGCTACACTTTGTAATTTACAAAAATGTGGTCAAATAAGAATATGGCTATGTCCATGTACTATATGTCTATATAAACGAGGATAAAGGTAAAAGTAAAAGGAAGAGCTCACAAAAATACTTGTGTGAGAGTAGTAGGAAAAAGTTCTCCTTTATTTCGTATTCATAATCTTTCCCTTTTCTTTGCAGACAAATCCTCCTGCATCTTCCACGATGAAGAGTTAAGCATAATAAGAACATGCCTAAAGTGTATTTATTTTCAACTAACACCGTTATAACAATATCTAGTAATAACAATAACTTAACCACAAAACACCCGATGCGATCGGTACATGACTGAATTTAGCTTTCGCATTTGAATAAATACCTTTTCCGATTATATTCTAAGTACACTCTTAAAAATGACTTGGTATTTGGTACTAATTTTTATTTGTTCTCGTGTTTATGTTACCAAAAATAGTTATTTTTGGTTAGGAAAACAAAAAAGATTTTTTTCTTGGTTACAACAAATGATGCTCAGATCAGAACAAATAAAATATCTTATTTTCATATTAGTTGACAGAAATAAAATATTTTGTTTAGCTGAATTTTACTCTGTATATATCTTATTTAAATGTTACATCAAGGTTCCTACAAACTTGTATTTATCAATTAAGCTTGTTGTAATAACACATTATGAATTTGTAGTCCCTATCATTCTGTTAATTTTGATTAAGATACATTCTTAGTTACCAGAACTAACTTTTCTTTTCAAGTAATATTGTTCTTCATATTTATAACTAACGGCATCAACAGAGACTTGACGCCCTTGCCCGGTGGGTGACATGTGACATCATTATAGCCAGGACTGTCAGGAGGTTATGTTTATGTTGGGGTGCTTTTGCGGTTCCGTGTCCATTTTTTCGTGTTTTTAAGTCAATTATTAGCCATTTTCATGGCCGTGCCCGTGTGGAAAATGGATGTGACAATATTTGGTGTAATTTATTTGTGTTTATTGTCTTTTTTGTGAACGCTCTTATTGGCAGAAGGAATTTAAATCATAAGTAAGTAAACATTTTATTTTTTATCATTGCAGTTGTACATTAGAAAGTTTAAATGAGATTTTTATAAAGCAAGGCAAGGTGACCCAATGCGAAAGTACTTAAAAATATTTTTTTTTGTTTTATGTTCCATTTCTATAAAAGAACGTCATATCGATGACTTTTTAATCTGACCAAGTGCAAAAAATTTCGTATAGCTGTATATTTTAAATAGAAAGTCCAGGGGATATTTTTTGTTTTTTAATAATCGCAGTTAAAATTTAAAAATTTAAATAAGGACAATTCAGTTCTATAAGCAATTGAACAACCTAAAAGGTTGAGTAAAATAAGTTAAAAATCTAGTGTTTCTGTTTTGTATTGCATAAGTATGTATTATAAAGAACATGAGAGAACAAGGACATTGGAAATCATTTTTTTTAAAGAAACCATAATATCCCTGACAATTTATTCCAATTAGTTTACGCATACCTAATAGAGTAGTAATACTAAGGCATTTTTTTTATTTAAATGGGGACCTAGGAAGTAATATTTTTCATTACTAAGTATAAATTACATATATGACAATTTTTTTTTAGAAATGAAACAGACTTTTTTTAAAGTGATTTCTATCAAATCAACTTGCTAATTTTGCCATGCGTTATAAGCAGTTCATTCAAACTTTCTAATGGGCAACTGCAATGACAAAAATATAAAATGTTTACTTATTTATGATTCAACTTCTTTCTTAAAACTATAAAGTACAGAAAAAAGATGATAAACACAATGTTGTGACTACATACGTAATTGTTACTCTATGAAACTTTCAAGTTTGGCCCAAATAAATGATTGCTTTGGCAATATATGTAGATTACATCATTAACAAAAACAATATTATTTCCTTAAAAAAAAAATTCAATTTTCCATATTTACACATTAGTTGTGACAATTAATTTTAAAAGCGGGAGTACCATATAAATTTAGTTATCCGTATATAAAATTTCGTTGTGACAACTAAAATTTGTAGGTTGGGTTGGTTAATGTTATTAAGTAGTTCAACAGTTCAATAACGACAATTTTTTTTGGTTATACAAACTAATTTTTGGGTTGAGTCCGATTTCACGAAAATAAATAGTTGTCAGAACCAAATTTTAGTAATCCATACCATGTTATTTTAAAGAGTGTAGCTTTATTTTGCACTACAAGACAGGCACTGCACTATATAAATCCAAAATGCCAAACTCAACATAAGTTTTAAAATAATAGAACAGTATGTTGTGAAAAATAAAGCTACAATATAATCGGGAAACGTATTTATTCAAATATGCCCTTTATCAGTCGCATCGAGTGCTTTGTGGTTAGATTGACCAGACCCGCCAGAATAAGCACCTGATAGATGAATTTATGATATTAGACAAAAAAATCCATTCGTTCACTCCATTAAAACTTGGAGAAATCATGTCAATACAAGTTTTTTATGACCTCAGCCCCCCCACCCCCCAGATGAAAATCCTGAATTCGCTACGGGGTTCGAGTTATATAGATTTGACCACTGTGATTTATTTTACAAAGTAGAACTTTAAAAAAAAATTGTGTGTAAAATGTGTAGAAACTTAAAACATACCTACTGTATATTATAAATAAAACTATTTATGGCAATTTATTTTGTCGCTTCAAATAAATAGGGCAGGTACTTACAATTTAAATTATGTCCTATATATATAATTGTAAATGGTATGCTTCCCAATAAGTATTCAAAACCTTCCCTTACCACTTGTTTTTTGACACACTGCGTACACAAACAATACAAGTTCAACAATATTTAACAACTTAAAGCCGAATTGCGTGTTTACATGCTTTTATGTATGTGAAATAAAATGGTACCAGTAATATTGGGAAATATAAAGCAATAATAAGATAAATTGACTATGTCAGTTTATTATTGTTCATGTTTTCTTTTGATCTGTGCTCTGTTTAGTCATCCTTATTGGAGGTTATTCCAAAGAATTCTCATTCATTAGTATCTATATTATATCACATAACGTTGCATTGTTGGCGTTACTGCTTCGTCTTGCTCTGTGTGACATGACTGTATAATTACAGGCGTTCACTACAACATACAATTAAACTTGTTTTCGTTGATTTTGCAAATAAAAATGATTTTTATAAAGAGTTTTTACAAACCTGTTCGTACAGTGAATATACCAAGGAAGGAGGTATATCTATTTAATATATTATTAATTACTTTTTTATGCATAAACAGCAATTCTGGATTGATGGTGAATTCCTGTGATAGATTAAAATGTATCTAAAAAAAAATCGGAAATTTAATAATGTTGGGATGCACAGAGTTTTTAAACCATAATTAACTAATAACATCAAAACGGTCCATAAATTTGCGAATACTCTTAGACGATTCCTAACAAAACTAAAATAGTGAAAACACCAAACAATATATCTGTCGAATCCTTTGCGAATGCGACGAATAGTACATTGGAGAAACGAAAAGACTTCTCGTACGAGTTAAAGATTATTAGAAACATACCCAATGAGGTAACACTTTGAGTTCAGCTGCAGCGAAATATATTTGGACAAACCAATATCATATGGCGGTGGCCAGAAACCAAGATTTTACAAAAGCATTTGAAAGAAAGCAAGTTCATAGAAGCTGCTTTTATCATGAATATTCTCAACTTCTGAATGCCTCTCGTTATTCAAAACAAACAACTTAAACTTCACACTAAGCATGTAGGCGGAGTGATCAAGTTTGACTGAACATGGATACACTGAGAAAAGCTTCAGCAAGAAATTCTTTGCTAAGATTATTTTGGCTGTAATATTAAATTTTCGACCTACGATAGCAAAATGAATTTCTTATTGCAAAAGAAACAATTTACCTGAAAACTCATTATACCCGTTACAAAAACCTTTGCTGTTATAGAAAACTTACATTATGATAACAGCTATGTAAATCTTTATAAAAAATTATTGTCTAGGACTACCATTTGCTTTGCTGAGGAAGTAATGCAGTTTGCTGCTTTTGAAAAAAATCTTTATAAAAATAATCTTTTCTAGCGCTCTAAAGAGTTTTTAAAGGGGTAACAAAATATTTTGTTGGAATTGGGAAATTCGTAACTGTTTGGTTCGAATCGGATTATTTTGTGGTGACAAATTCAGTCTGATTGGGACAATTTTTATAGTGCGCACCAGTCGTCCCGTTCCTGTCTCCACATGTCTTCAGGTCTTCATTTTTTCTGATATTTAGATGCTCGTTCCTTCATGAAGTAAAATCGTCGCATCGGTGGCTGTTGTTGGTGACCATTACGACTCGACATTTGTCTCATTTTTTCCAATAAAAATTGTCTTGGCTTAAAATGTTTCCAGTGTGCAGTGCTTTATTGTGACATCAATGACAGTGCAGATTTTTAATATCAGTGTTAAAAGACCAAAGTTATTTTAGTTTTATGTAATTTTTTTTTATGTTATGTGTTTAGTTTAACTGTTGTTTATTTAATAATCATTTTTGTGTGTCAAGTTTTAGACAAAAAAAAATTAGTAATTCTTTAGCAAATGCTATTCATACTAAAAGTCCTTAATTTAAAAGACCACTTACCAAAGTTTTAAATACGGTATGATTTTGAAAAGGAAGATTTTAAGAAATATCGCAAAAGTAAAATAATTTCTTTTTCTAAATAAAATACAATGTAATTATTATTTTACCTAATATTCAGGCTAGATGCAGAAAAATGTTTTTTCAGCATTCCCTTTTGGATATTTGTTTAAATTTATAGTAAACAGATATTTTTTAATAAGATATGTTTTAACCACTCAAAGAAAAAAGCAGTAAAATATTATTGTTTTTTAAGCAGCTAAAACTGAAACTATTTTTAGGTTATGAGGTGTTCTTTTCTGTTGTATTAAATAATAAAGAGAAATATATTTTTTTTTTAGTTTCTAATCTTTGACAACCTGTGTAAACACCAATGTAAAATAGGATGGAAAATAAGCTTTATACTATGTTAAATTTTTGATATAGCATTTAAAATATTATTTTCAATAACACAATTAATTGAATTAAATGAATCAAAATACTTACTTGCTGTTTTAGTTTTAGTTAAAATCTTCCTTGAATGGTGGAAAATGGAATATTTAACCAGAAGTTATAAGATTTTTAGAAAAAATTCCATTTTTTAAGATTTATATTTTATTCTGAATTACTAATGGTTTTAAGGTTATGTTCTTTCCTTTTATTAGAAAATAAGGGATTGTTGAGGGTTGTTATGCAGGCAGGCAAAGGCTTTTGATTAAAAAAGTAATTGTCCTACTAATACTAGGTTATCATCATAATAATATATTTATTTTAAAAAATATCTTGAACGCATATTTTTGCTGTATTGGGAATTACTTACAGAATATGGCTTTCTGATGAGCCCTAACAAGGTTGAAACAGCCTGTCATTGTCTACCTGTGCCCCAGAGAACCCATTACCTTTGGCGTCCCTGTGTACTTTAATGCAAAATATAGATACACTACTTTCTCCACCTGCCGCTAAAGATTTCTTTCTACTTTACTTATATGGACACTAAACTCTACTACTTTATATACATTACTTTGTGTTAATAAGTTGCAAAGGTTAACCAAACGGAAAATTCGAAAAAAGAATAAAATAAGTCAAATCGAGTTTTTGCAATGAATATACCTACTCTAAATTATGCTTGCTAATTTGTTAAAATACGACCTACATTTTAATAATAACTTTACACACAGAAAAAAATCTGTTCTTGAAACTTAATAATTCCTATCTATCGACTTAAAAGAAGCTAAGTTCCTTGTTCCTTTCACTTACTTTATTAACAAAAATATTTAAATAACTATTTCGTATTAATTATGTTTTGAATATACCCTTTCATCTAGAAAAACCCGTAATTTTACTTACAAATAATGTAACCTAATAATAAGGTTTGTTAGAGATGCTGGTATGCTCAAGAGTGTCTAGCAACGACACAGATGTCGCTCCATGCAACAGAATACTGGTGTGTGAACACACCCACCAAATACTGCCTGAGCAGTTTTGAGTTGTTCCTTTATTTTGTCGGATCCTAGCTCTACCGATGAGCCATGATATGGCGAAACACGTGGAGGGATGGATCTGACGAAATAAAAAAAACATCTTTAATTGATTTGATATTAGTTTTCGGAACCTAAACCAATACCAACGAGTCAGCGCTGCCTATCAGGACTCCTGTAATTGTGACGAATGTCTTTACCGGTGATTTCCTCATAATATGGTGAAACGCGTCTAGGGATGAATCGGACGAAAAAAAAGCAAAATCTTTATTTGATTTAATGATAGATTTATTAGTAGGTACACTAAATGAGGCTCTAGTTAAATTAAGAAAACTATTTGTTTTTATATGGCTTAGAGGGGAGCTGCTTAAGATGAAGGTCCGGTCTGGTATGAATTCCTGACTCCTTAGAACACTGGGCCCGAGGAAACAACTTCTTTTCGTCAGGCCTGTAACGTTTTTCTTTATTTGTTGTATTTTATTTCTATAGAAACAACGCACAACCAAAAGAAAACTGAATACAAATTTTTGGATTCCTTCTTTCTCTCAGTTTTACCCCTGCCTCACCAACATATTTGACATTTTTAGTTTTAAATTCTTTGACGCATTTATATTATTATGATAATACAATTGACGTATCTATGGTGTTACACAGGTTTAGGATATAATTCACAATTTGAAGAGATGTTTCATCAGCTAAAAATAATTTTAAGTGGTACATGATTAAAATAGATAGTCATATTGAGATTCATAATACAACAATTTTTTGGTATTGCGTATAATTCTATACCAACTTTTAAGATATTGCCATTATAATAATTTTGTATAATGTGCTTATTACGGCCGGACTCGACGAACGCAGAGTTTCATAGAATAACAAACCAGTTCATATATTATCATATTTAATGTTTATTAGGTATCAGAAAATACTATAATGGGCTATACCAGTTAACTGAACGGATATAATATCTTATCCATCCTGCTGGTATATAAAATGGACTAATCACAGAGGTCAGAACATTATAACTTGAGAAAATTCAATACGTACGTAATTTTTACGATTTTAAGTAAAAGCGAGGTTAGGGATAATTTTAATATAAATAATAGTAGGGGAGACCTGGGCAAAATGTTTCCATGGGGCATAACGATCCTCGACGCTTGTCCCAGAAGAATACAGTATTCACATAAAGATGACTGGAGATACTTATCAGTTCGAACGTTGTGATTCAAAACGAATAAAGACAATGCAAGTCCAAAACTCTATTGACATTCAAGAAATAACATTGTCTTCAACCTTCACACAGACACTAACAGCTGAGTAAATTTGTTTTTATTTATGATCACATAAACCAGTTCTTCTTTTTCCAAAAACACTATGGGTGTACAATGTATATATGTGACATTGTTCTCCCAAAAAATAAGCATGATTTGTATTTCATATTGTTTAAACCGAACAAAGATGGTCATCAAAGAAAAATTGCCCGATTACCCTATGTTGAACAATTCCCGCTCAGATAATAACAATTTTAATATACTAGGTGTGATTTACTATGAACCAGTTAAAATTTGCTTATGCCCAGTATCTGTAGTTTCTACTTTTAACCTGATCATTAGACATTAGTTTAAGTAGCAGATAAACAAAATTGCCCTCACATATCATGATCATCGTCCAATAATTCTAGTACAATTTGATCGAAAGAGAAAGCTTAATCAGCCTCAACTAGAACTCAGAAACAGTCAAGCTGCCTACCTCTTATGTGTCGAATAAATCACCGACAACAATGAGCTAAGGAGTCTAGAGGATCAATGATCACTGATACCTTCCATGACGATGATGAATAACACCAGTTGTCAGACGATTGACCATCTATAGACGCAGACTCTTAGGGGGCTGCGGCCTCAGGATGGTCGCGCGTCTCTGGTGAGTCTCAGTAGGACGAAACAACGAAAGGATTGAGATGTTAATTCAAGCTGCCATTTGACTTTTGACTTTGACAACGTATTAATCTAGTTCGAAAGTATTTTTAGAGTTTGCTAACATAGAATAATGTTACGAGATTGAAATAGATTTATTATTAATTATGGGAGAATGTCGAGAGAACTACCGTGAAGCTGCGTAATTGTGGGCTGTTAGGTTTTCCGCCATTCATAAATATTATATAGCATTTTAAGCGATTAGAAGATCGAGTATGAAGTACCGTAATCCTTCGAACTAAGAACAGAGTTGGTAAAGAAAATAAAAACCAAGGACGTTATAGCCGTTGGAGTTTTCGGTTTAGTACCTATAAATCCTTATTTTGGTTCAAAGGAACGTGCTTGTGATTCACGAATGTGCCAAAAATCGGTACATGTTATTTAACACGAACACACTCATCAAGAATTGTATGGCCAAGATTTTCAAAATAGTATTACATTTTGTAGCTGGTTAAGACCGTCAATTCACGAAAACAGTGCATTTAAAAAAAAACATAGTCTTTTCTGAGGAATATACATTTACGAATTATTGTAGCGAACAAGAATATAAAAATAAAGAATACGCAGCTCTTATAAACGATAAAAGAAATAATGTAAAACATAGTCTTTTCTGAGGAATATACATTTACGAATTATTGTAGTCAGGTAATTATTTAAATTAATATGGATTATTTGACTTTGAATATTGTTCTGATCCAATCGATGTTGGTTTTATTAATTTAAGGTTAACCGGCAAAATGTAGATTATATTATTGGGCACCTTAAAATCCTCACTAGATGAGATTTCTGCCAAATCAATATCCTTGTACTGCGTTCGGTTAATACAAATCTGTCTCCTCGCTCTACCCATTGATGGAGTTTTGCGTTCCTTTTATAGATCTATGAGCTCGGGTGATGCATCTGCTCGGCGTTTGATATTTGGACTCTAACTTGGGATCACACAGTAATTGTCAGTTAATATCTGGTGTCGTGTTGGAGATAAAAGTCATTAGACCACTATTTTATGACCGTCGCCTAAATGGAGAAATGTATAATATTTTTTTCCGAAACGATTTTCCACAACACTTGGATAATAATAAAAATTAACAAAGAACTATGGTTTCAGCAAGATGATGCCCCGCCATGTTGGGCACGATAAACTAAATGAAACTTTTGGATGGATTGGTCATGGAAGTCCTGTGAACTGGCCTGCAAGGTCCCCAGATTTAACACCTTAGATTTTTTTCGGAGGATTTATAAAAGATACAGTTATGGCTACACCACCGACTATTCTAGGAACCATGAAAGATCATATTCGACAAGCATGTAATTTAGTCACTTCTCAAATGTTAAATCAGGTGTGCAACTTATGTTAAAAAAGAATTGCAAGATGTTTAGAAGTAGATGGTGATCATTTCGAACACCTTTCAAAGCACGATCGTCTTTATGACTGTTTTAAGTGTTCTAATTTTTTTATTTAAAAATTCATAATATACAGGGTGGCCCATTTGTCTGACAAAGTAATATACCGTCTCTGCTATTAAAGATATCAAAAAAAAGTTTTTATAAAAGTTGTGAGGTATAAAAAAATATATGTTCTAAAATTATTTTTTAACATACAGGATGGTCCAAAAAAGTAGGACAATAAAAAGGTACATTTTTTTAAATGGAACACCCTATATATTTTAACATTTTTTGTTTTCATACAAAATTGTCCATATGACGCCATATTTAGTTTTTTATTTTTTTGCAACGTTGCAAAACAAAATACAAAATTCTTAAAATTTTGGAAAAAACATGATAGTAAAAAATTACCTGTATTTCTCCATAAGAGTATCGAAAATTTCTTGTAAGCTCTTAAGTTTAGGGATAGATAAACTGTCTTAAATCTTTAGGTACCGAAAATTTTGTACAGGGTGTTTTCTGTTGACATCCAAATATACAAAATTTTAAAATATATTAACTCTGTTTTTTCAAATGAAACACCCTATATTTATTAGGCTCGTCAGATAGATATTGTAAGTATCTTTTATTATTGTTAAGTCATACCTATACCTAAATTTACTAGTTTTGGCAATATTTCGATTTTTATTTAAATTTTGGTGAAAAAAACTATAGTTTTTATTTTTCTAGTAAGCCATGACTAGCAAAGTCAAAACAAATATAATTGAATATAATGTCATATTTATAATTATTATATTTATAATGTTTGTAAACTTATTTTCAATATCAAGTTGCGTAATAAAAACAATATTTTATTAAATTAAATAAATACGTAATTAACTATGGTTATCAATTTATTTTAATATGGGAAAATGTTTAATTACATTTGTTTTTAGTTTGCTGGTCATGGCTTACTAGAAAAATAAAAATTATAGTTTTTTTCACCATAATTTAAATAAAAATCGAAATATTGCCAAAACTAGTAAATTTAGGTATAGGTATGACTTAACAATAATAAAAGATAGTTACAATATCTATCTGACGAGCCTAATAAATATAGGGTGTTTCATTTGAAAAAACAGAGTTATTGTATTTTAAAATCTTGTGTATTTGGATGTCAACAGAAAACACCCTGTACAAAATTTTCGGTACCTAAAGATTTAAGACAGTTTATCTACCCCTAAACTTAAGAGCTTACAAGAAGTTTTCGATTTTCGATACTCTTATTGAGAAATACAGGTAATTTTTTACTATAATGTTTTTTCCAAAATTTTAAGAATTTTGCATTTTGTTTGGCAACGCTGCAAAAAATTAAAAAACTAAATATGGCGTCATATGGATAATTTTGTAAGGAAACAAAAAATGTTAAAATATATAGGTTGTTTTATTTAAAAAAATGTATCTTTTTATTGCCCTACTTTTTTGGACCATCCTGTATATTTAAAAATAATTTTAGAACATATATTTTTTTGTACCTCATAACTTTTATAAAAACTTTTTTTTGATATCTTTAATAGTAGAGACGGTATATTACTTTGTCAGACAAATGGGCCACCCTGTAGCAACCAGCAGATTAAAAGTAAAACATATTCTTTTCTAACTTCATTTAATATTAAAGCTGTTTCGATATGGTTTTCAGCATTGTGATAATTTTAATACGAACGTTTCTATTATTTGTTAAAAATGGTAATGTTATTAATTTTTTTTATCCTGCTGTAGAACGTTCAAAAGAAGACGAGAATAGTTATCTTGCTGACATATGACATGACCATTAATATAATTTCCAAGAGAAAGCTAGATATTTATTTGGTAATAAATAGGAAGCGCCAACGTGTTATTCCTCTGTGTCAAATTATTGATTAATTTATCTGTTACCGACATAATAACACGTAAAAATTTACAAAATGTGTATTGCATATTTTTGTTTTTACATGTGGGCCTAAAAAATGTGGAATATAAAAATAGTATAAAGTACATGTTTTATAAAGCTATTGGGCCCAATTTTATATAGTCCTTACCTAAGTTGAAACCTAGGTCGATTTATAATGTAAGATTGACAGCAGAGTTATATTTAAGAGTAATCAACCTGGTCATAACTTGTTATATTATGTTACATTATAATAAATCATTTTTAACTCGAACTTGGCTATCAATTTCTTATTATAAAATGAATTTAAACTGGTAACTTTACTAGGCAGTTAACTTATATAACTAAACAATTGTCTCAACAATGGCTTCTTTGGAAATGATCTTATTGGTAAAGTTATCAGGAAATGTATCTAAAGGACCTTATGGAGTTATGTAACAAAAAAAACAGAATAAGTTTATGTTTACACGTATTTATTGTTAGTAGGTACTTTATATCTTAAGATCTTGTTTAATTTAAACACTTTTTTAAGTTCTAATACGTTTCAATCCCAACCATAATCCATTTTCAGGAATCTGGGAAAAATCTTTCGTTAAAACTAATGGAATTGGAGTCTTTTTTGTAGGAACAATCTCATAATGTAACAACAGGTTAAAGAACAGAGCTTTTATCTCCACTAGAGCAAATCTATTTCCAATACAAATTCTAGGACCTATTCCAAAGGTGTTATATGTATACGGTACTATGTTGTCCTTATTTTTATCGGAAAATCTTTCTGGATCAAACTTTTCTGGATTTGGAAAGTATTTCGGGTCTCTTTGAATTCCGTAGACGGGTATCCAAACTTGTTGATTAACTTCAAGTGGTACAGGTTTTTCGTCTTTATTAATAGGTTCAACTATGTATGGCTTGGTGCAAACTCGATCGACATTGGGAAATGGTGGCCATTTTCTAAGAACTTCTGCAAATTTATAAAAATATGTGGATTAGTAATCAGATATAATTTCAATAGGTTTATTTTTAATTTTAAAATATTAAGGACAGTGGCAAGAGGCTGGAGATGATGGGATAATTATCCTCATTCAAACTAAAAAAAAATTATGCTACAGGTATACAGGGTGCCCGAAACTGGCGATGATAGTCTTGCGATCTCGAAACTATAAAAGATAGAAAGACGATTAAATGAGCTATTCCGGTTAACTGAACGGATATAATTTCATATCCATCGTTGCTTGTTAGGATATGAAACTGATTAATCACAGTGGTCAATGACAAAGAAACCAAATTTACATGTTTTACTGATTAAGAATATACAGGGTGTCTCTCTCTAAAAGGTGCGGAAAAAAAGCTACTACAAGCTTCTGAGGCGTAAATATGACGATCTAACCCAACTTACCTTAGTCCAAAAGTGGATGATTTCGAAGATACAGAGTGTCAAAAGTTCAATTTGGTTTTCATTTTCTATAAATAATTTTTTTATTAATTGGTGTATTGTCACAATATGCGGCTTGGGGGGATTTTGCGGGATGAGAAAGCCAAATCTGCTCTCATTTTTATTGTAAAATTTAGAGGGCGCCACCTGCGGTACCTTGCATACATTTAAAACAAAATAACTTTTTTGAGCCACCCTATATTTAACTTTAAAATAAAAATTCGGGTTCTCCAATGTCTTTTACCTAAAAAAGGTATACGTGGTAAGAGTTGATTTGAGCAGCTGTTTTTGAGATATCTGGATTTAAAAATATCACTTCGTGTATGGCCAGGTCAAAATTTTATTGTAATATAATTGAACACATTTAAAGCGTTGGCGGTAAATTAAAATAACGTCACTAAAAACTGCCTTGTGTACACGAAGTGAATTTTTTAATCCAGACATCTCAAAAACAGCTGCTCAAATCAACTCTTACCACGTATACATTTTGTTAGGTAAAAGACATTAGAGAACCCGAATTTTTATTTAAAAGTTAAATACATATAGGGTGGCTCAAAAAAGTTATTTCGTTTTATATGTGTGCAAGGTATCGCAGGGGGCGCCCTCTAAACTATACCATAAAAATTAGGGCAGATTCTAATTTCTTAGCCCGCAAAACCCCCCAAGCCGAATATTGTGACAATACACCAATTATTATTAAAAAAAATATTTATAAAAAATGAAAATCAAATTGAACTTCTGACACTCTGTATTTCCGAAATCATTCACTTTTGGACTAAGGTAAGTTGGGTTAAATCATCATATTTACGCCTCAGGAACTTGTGGTAGCTTTTTTTCCGAACCTTTTAGAGACACCCTGTACCTACTTCAAAAATATGCAAATATTTAAATCGAAGAAATGGTAATTTTGTAATGTGGGATTGACAGCAAAGTTCGAGTTAATAGTATATTATGTTACAAGGACGAAAAATGCAGTATTTCGGACGTATTGCGGGAGATTACTGGACGAGGCAATCCGAGGCCAGTAACCCGCATAGTCTGAAATACATTTTTCGTCCGTATAACATACGTTATTTTTTATCCGATTGTGTTTTTGCTCGGATTATAAAATAATGTAAATATTAAGAAAACCAATATATTTCATCTTGCATTGTAATTTTTTGTCCCTTGAATGTTTGAACAATGAAACCTGTAATATGCGTATCCATGGATCTAACAAATAATTAAATTAATATTATCAACTGACGTTTTATCAATCAGGCGATAGTTTTAACTAATCTTTCGTGTTCTGCTAGTTTTAAAACCTGAAAAACACAATTAAAAATGGAAATAGACGATGATCTTATAGAAGGTACACCACCTGACATCCAAGAAACTGCCAAGGAAGTAATGTTACATTTGTTGCCACAAAAATCTAAGGAAATATATGAAAGAGCTTATAAAAAATTTATGGATTACCGGCAAGAAAAAATATACAGTCGTTCTCCGAAAACGTCTTCTTGGTCTATATGGCGGAATTATCGAAAACTATGAAGTCATCTACTCTGTGGTCGCAGTATTCTATGCTACGTGCAGTGGTAAATGTAAAACAGAATATTAATATATCTAAATACATGAGATTACGAGCATTGTTGAAACAAAAAAGTGTTGGATATTGTCCAAAGAAATCAAGGATCCTAACTAGAGAGGAGGTTCACAAATTCCTTTGCCATGCTCCAGATGACAAATACTTAATGTTGAAGGTAAATGTAACTATATAATAGTATTTTAAATTTCTGACTAACAATTTTCTTAATTACAGGTTGCTTTTATTTTTGGAATCGCGGGCGCATGTCGTCGAGAAGAACTGGCTCATATGAAATTTAATGACATACAAGGTTTGGGAACGGCTTTGTTAATAAAAATTCCCTATAATAAAACAAATAAACCGAGATCATTTACGGTGACTGGAGAATATCTAAAGTATTATAGAAATTATCTGGCTTTACGTCCAACAAATATGAGTGATGGGCGATTTTTTGTGTCTTATCGCAATGGAAAATGCCATAAGCAAGTTGTCGGTATACACAAATTTGGCTCTATACCTCAGGAAATAGCATCTTACTTAAAACTGCCGAATGCCAAGGAATTCACGGGACATTGTTTCAGAAGAACATCGGCCACATTACTTGTAGATGCGGGAGCAGACATAACATCTCTTAAACGGCATGGAGGCTGGAAGTCTTCGGGAGTAGCCGAGGGCTACATAGATGATTCCTTAAGTAATAAGTTAGAGCTGACCAAGAAAATATTCAACATTCCACAATCTGACCTGCAGTCAGTCTCGACTCAGGTGTCGCAATCCGTCTCCCAATCGAGTTCAACATTGGAGAATAATATCATAACGGAGACCAAAAATAATAACACATCCTCAAAATCAAATTTACATCACCCCGTTCTTGTTCAAAATTGTTCTAATTGTACATTTAATATAAATATTGTAAATAAATGAATAAAATAAACTGTTGAAAATATTTTAGTGTCCGACAAAATGTTTTTCGGACTAGGACGACAAAGGTTGCCTAGCTACCAGCGCAATAATCAATACCTTATTAAAAAGGTTACCTTTTCTTCTATTTTTTTTTTCTTTTATAAAACGTCATTTTTTGACACAATCGGATAAATAAGTGATTTATCTCGTCATAACTTCATATAATGTAACATAACATAACAAGTTATGACCAGGTTAATTACTTTTAAACTGAACGTCGCTGTCAATCCCACATTATAAATCGACCATTTCTGACATTTCTACGATTTTAGAATTATTTTTCGGTTTAACCCTAGGTTTAAACATTTAGGTTCAAGAGGACTTTATAAAATTAGGCCTAAGTGTATCATAATTCCCATTAAGGTAAGAGCTCTACCATTTAAAATGTTAATTTACTATTATATTTCTCTAATTATGTACCTGTAACGACCATGTCCATATATTTCATTTGCATTAAATCATCATAAGTAACTGTACCATCTTTTTGAGTTTCATTTATTTCGTTCCTGAGTCGATCTTGAATATCTCTATTCGTAGCCAGTTCGTATGATCCAAAGGTCATTGCTGTCGAAACAGTATCAAAACCAGCAAAAAAGAATATCATTGAATGAGAAGCCATCTCTGCATCGGTAATCTTAACAGTCCTTTTGGATTTTCCTAAAAACATAATATAATATTAAATATATTATTCTATGAATTGAATACAAATCCTTAAGTCTCTATTGAGTTCATTAATGATGTAAATTTCACACCACATGAATCGACAATAGATGTTATGTCCAATTAAATCATTATTAGCTTTTCTGAGTAGAGGGAGATGGAGGGTTCAACGGCAATTTGCTGCGATCCCTTCTCCCTCTACTTTTCTGATAGTATCAACACATAATCTAGAAAAGTTCTATTTATTCTTATAATTTGCTCCTAGAATACTCCCAGAATGTCAAGTGTTTTTTGTTCTCAGCTATTTGCAAATATCTACTAGACTCGCTCAGGTGTTTTTAGAATCAATTTGAGCAATTGGAACACTCTGTATTGTGTCTTACCTCCATGTAGAAAATCAAATTTTCTATCTAAATATATAATATATTCATATTTTAAGTCGTTTTGGAATTATGAGCTATTTAAACAAATCTTAATATCCCTATGTTAAGTGCATAAGATATTGTTTTTGTAAAATAGGCGTTGATTGTGAGTTTTACTTGACTGTGAGCTTTGTTGTCATTTAAATAAAATATGTCAATTTTAAAATCTTTTCAGTCTAAGCCTACTTTACAAAAGTAATATCATATAAACTTAATACGAACAGAGGTTTTAAGATGTTTTTTTTAACAGCCGTATTCACCATCTTTAACTTAACAGTCTGATAGTTAACATCGGTATAAGGATTAACAGTCTGTTAATGAAATATCGTATTTACCATAAATCAGGGACGCTCAATTAACAAACAGAGAGGTAGGTTGATGTACGTAAGTCTGAGCTGACAATTCTAGTTTATAACTAACTTCAGAGTAAAATATTCCAAACTAAATCAAAGTTGTCTGATTAGTAAATCAGGAATTTAGCTAACCGGGCCCTTTTGGTTGTAAGAAAACTATATCTGCCAATGTCATTTATGCCACAGTCAAAGTTGCTGGTTAGTTAATTATTGTTATAAATCTTTATTCAACCCGACTTTATTATATTATGTATAAACATATCAATTTTAACCGAACAATCAAACATTTCACTTTTAACCGAAAAACCCGAACCTCATAAAAACTGATTAGAAAATATGAGCCCCCCCCCCGGACATATTTTCTAGCTACGCCACTGACCATAAGTATCCTGAATTATATTTCATACCTGTGTTGCTTAATTCGCCTGATTCAACGACGTTATCTTTTCTGGCTTCCAACATAAGTTGTATCATATCAGGCCTCAAAATGTTTCTTTCTTCCCGTGCTCTAATAGTGTCATACATTACCTCATAAAAGTACTTCGAAGCCTTTTTATCGAGGAATGGAATATCTAAATACTGAAAATTATATTCAAATTAAAATATGGTGCTACAATTTCGTGTGCGATGTGGAGTTCTCGAAAACGGTAAAATATACATAGATAGAAAGAAACTTTTTTCGACTCACTGTATAAGTATGTTAATAGAAATATTTTTAGTTAGTAGTACTGATACTGATGCTGTTAGTTAGGTGGAAGCAGCAGTCGTTTTATCAAAAACATATATTTCCAAGTTATATCCAATACCGATTTTACTAAGCTAACTGTGTACTATCTCCTACCTTGAGCAACTTAGGACAGATATTATGGCCAAAGAATTTTAGAACGCTTATTATGCCTCTAAATGAAGTCAATTGTTTACCCATGGTAAAGAAAATATTAGACTGGTCTACTAAGGAATTCACCTGAACGCCAAAAGCTGTTGTAGCTATAATATCGTTAGTAAATCTAAAATAATAAAGTATTATTTAAATTTTTTATTGTGGGGAAGAGGACTTTAATAAAACACTTTCTACTGTTTACTAAAGTATCTACTACTACTAAGTAGTAAAATATGATTGACCATCAATTTGTTCTGGGTTTTTTAAGAAAAAATAATAACAAAATAAAAAATAAATATATTACTTAATATGTTTTTTAGTGAATGATGCCAGATTCAGAAATTGTTTTCCACTTTTTACATTTAGCCTAGACCCTTGATAAAGGTTTTAATAAAAACCGAAACGTTGGGAATTAGTAAACAGTAGAAAGTGTTTTATTAAAGTCCTCTTCCCCACAATATAACAATTAAAGAATAGAAGTTCAAGGACGCTAAATAAACCTATAAAAAGTATTATTTAAATTTCATTAAACAATATACAGGGTGAAGAACTTTTAGATAGAGAATAAAAAACTAAAAGGGAGAGAGGTGAAAACCATTTCTCCTAAGAAGCGCCGTTTTAATGCTACACCCTGTATAATTTTAAATATTGTGTAATTGTATAATGCATCCTTATAACTATGCTTTTTCAAACATATTAAAAAGTTTAGTGGTTTAATTAGATGCTATGAAATCCTGCGTTGAGAGCGGGCCACCCTGTATAATTCCGAGCAGCGACTCATTTTTGTTTACAAATAAGATATTAAGTTTTATGGCTAAGTAGAAAAAAGGCACATATTCTGGGTCTTGAAAAATATTTGTATTTTTTTGTAGGGTAAGTAAATCTTTCGTCCTAGTGTATTATCAAACTTTACAGACAGTCAAAACCTGACTTATTTTAAACAAACAAGAACTGTTGTAATTTTTTAGAGGTTTTTTTTACTAAACTCTTTGGGGCAAATAGATATACGACTTCTTTCAATTAGTTTTGTGGTTTAATCCATTATAACCCACGATTTAACCTGACAAAAATCAAAAATTAACACCATAACATTTTTTATTTAGACAACGCTAGAGCAATAGCTCTAAATCCAAAGAGTTTCGATCTAAACCCTAAATTAAAGGTAATAGGAAACCACCGTAAATTTATGCAATTTTGTATAAAGTATATTTTTTATTTAATACAGTGTGTCCCCGAAACGACGCATGATTAGGCGAAAAAGACTGACATTTTTAAGTTAAAACTTCATTAACTGGGGTTTGGAAACTAATTTGTATCATTATTTTAGTTTTGAAAAATCAAGTATGCCTTGAAAATTTACTACAATGACCTTATGTCGTTCACTAGCAAAGTGCATTTTCTCTAGGAAATACAAAATTTTACGAATTATTTCTATTACACAAGTTTTTAATAAATTTCCAAGGCATAATACATTTTTCGGACCTAAAATTATACCACAAACTATCCAAGCATGGCTAAATAACGAAGATGAAATTTCAACTCAAAAAATATATTTTTTACTATCTAAAAGAAATCGTAATTATCATGTGTGTCTTGTTTCTTCTTAACTTACCTCGAAAACGCATCCTTTACATCAAATTCAATAATTTCATCGTCTTTCTCCAAAAAATGTTTTACAAAGTCTTGGGTTATGTCCACCATTAGCATGTACATGCTTTTAATTTTGCTACTAGTAAAAGTTGGTGAAAGTGTATTTCTCATTTCCTTCCATCTTGCCCCTTAAAAAAAAACTTATTTTAATTTACTCTATTCTGAGTCCACAGTTCGTTCCTTATGAAACTTTCTTACATAAGTTTGTATGTATGAGAAAAATCGCTTTTTAATATTCTATTTATTTTATTGAGAACTACTACGGTTTTCCCCGCGTTTCAAGTAATTTAGAAGACATGAGAGTCGTTTAGTAACTTGACCTTGTTTGTGTATTATAACTAGAGGCTTAAAGGATCTCCCAGACCATCGTGGTACGGCGGTATTTGTGACAGTGCTGGTGGACACCGGCATACAGGACATCGCGTTCTATCTTTTTTGGCTATTTACACTGGCGAGGTGCAATTTCTATTAGGGAATCCAAACCACGTGATTCAATATGGTGGTTGGATGGCAAGAAGCATTATAGTCACCCGTTAAATGTCACCAGCAATATTATTTTTATGATCACGTGTACCAATTACAAAGCAGTATTTGCCATCCAGCCGCCATTTTGAAACATCGTTGGATTGCCTAATTGTTCTGTGAATATAACCTGCAAAAATATGTCAATACAACAGTCGAAAGCCGAGTTCTCAGAGCTTCATTCTGTCGCTGGCGACACGTGTTGTGACTAATAGAAAATGAGTATTTTGACATGTGACTCCAATACTAATTTTCTATTGGTTACATCACGTGTCGCCAGCGACAGAACAAAGCTCTGAGAACTCGGCTTAAGTCAGCACAACAATCGACCAGGTAACACAAGCTAATGTGCCGGTGAGCGGCAAAAACAGGGCAGACGGCGTTATAAAAATAAAACGCTGCCACAACGGAAAACGCGAGTTCAACACCGCAGAGGTTTGGGTAGCGCCATTTTTCGCTGTGTTTTGTGGCACCGCAGCGAAACCGTCACCGCTACCGTTGCCGCAGTGCCGCGTTGGTCTGGGGGATCCTTGATGCAACTTTTAAACAACTCTTGGTTTAGTTTTATTCCATTGTATGCTTACCCGCAGTTTTCCGTAAAAATCAGCTTGTAAATTAAATTATAACAGAAAATAAATGAGACACTTTCAGACTTTAAGTGCCTCATTTCTTTCCTTGTAACATATCACTCCACTTCAAGCATGGACTATTTCTTCAATTTTAAATTATAACAGTTTGCCATTTTTTTTAGCACATCGATTGAACATTTTCTTACTTGTCCATTGGGGTAAGAATCTCATTTTTTAAAAATTATATATTAGGATTATAGTATTATTAGTCCTTACTAGTGCTTCGGTAAAGCGTAGTTTTCGTAATTTGACAGTGTAAAAAAATGCTGGCAGAAATTTAACAGGACATATCAAGTATTGAAGTTATCAATTAAAACTTCTAATCATAAAACTATATTAACCAAACCTTAACTGCGAGTAGCATATGCGATAATGTTAGAATCTATTTTCCGGAAAAAAAATAAAAAACATCGTTTTTATCTGTCGTGACATTATAACAGCACAGCATCGTACCAACCTCTTAGGGAGAACAAAGAATTGCTCAACAAAGGATCAGCATCGGGATCAACAAAAGGACGATGATCAGTAAAATGCTCAAAGTCTTTCACTGTTATTTGCTTGATTAGTTCTGGATCTCGTAAAATAAATACTGGTTTATTAAAGGTATACATTCCACTGTATCTAAAATTTAAACAAAATATTATAAGGGAAAAAGATAAAACATGTGATACAGTCAGTTAGGATAGGAAATATAAATAAATAAAATTAGCACGGGCTCTATTCGTTCTGCAGCACTCAACTGTCTAGAGGAAAACATTCAACTCGTAACCAGATTAATAATTTGTTAATAATTTAGGGTTGTAGCCTTAACACCTCAAAGGCCTGTTATATCCATCTCCTACCAGCCAGGTAGTTTCTATAAAAACAATAGTTTCTTTGGAAATTATCTTCCTGATAAAGTAACCAGGAGATGGATATAACTGGCCTAAGATATCTAGAAGTGAATGAAGAATATTTCCGGACAAACATTGTCTTTTACTTTTTTAGACTATTGGTAAGATTCCAGAAGGTCTGTAGGTCAACTTGCAGATGCAAAAATAATACTACTATTTCCATAATAATCTAAAAAGATATTAATAACATTCTAAACAACTTGTAGATACAAGATAAGTTACAGATGTTCTGTAATATCGCCGTAAATAAATTAAATAAAGCAGAATATTTTCAAATTGGGTTTAAAACTCATATTATTTTAAAAGGCTAATGTTGGATTGCATACAGATTTTTAACCACAATTAACTAACCAGCTAGTTTGACTGTGACATAAATGATATTGGCATACATTATTTACTCACAATAAAAAGTGTCTGATTAGTAAATTAAAAATTAAGGTAACCGGGCCAGTATGATTGTGGGAAAATTATTTTTGTCAATGTCATGTACGTCACAGTCAAACTTTATGGTTAGTTTAAAATCTTTATACAATACGATATAAAGTAGCATTGTCATTTATAAGAAATGTACACCCGTATTCACTAAATGGTTTTAAATTTAGGCATGATGTACAGTTTAAATCGAAAGAATGTCAAAAATGGTAATTTTATAGTGTGGGATTAATAGCAAAGTTCGAGTTAAAAGTGATTTACCTGATCATAATTTAATATAATGTAACATCACATAACAAGAACAGCAGTAGATTTGTATTGTCTTTATTTGTTTAGAATCACTACGTTTCCACTGGGAAGCATCTCCAGTCGTCTTCAGGTGAATAATAAAAAAATGGTTAATAATAAATAAAGACAATGCAAGTCCAAAACTCTATTGCCGTTCAAGAAACGTCATTGTCTTCAACCTTTAAACAGACATCATATAACAAGTTATGACCAGGTTAATTATTCTTAAATTGAACTTTGCTGTAAACCCACAATCGACTATTTCTGACATTTCTATGATTTTAGAATTATTCTTAGGTTTAAACTTTGGTTTAAGAAAAATGTATAAAATTGGGCCTTAGGAATAATTTTATAAAATACTCTTAAACCAAAGTTTAATCCTAGGTTTCAACAGATTAATAATTCTAAAATCGTGGATATGGCAGAAATGGTCGATTTATAATATGAGATTGATAGTAAAGTTTAATTTAAGATTAATCAACCTGGTCATAACTTGTTATGCTATGTTACATTATATTAAATTACCAGTCAAACACTTTAAACTTGAATTTTGCTGTAAATTCCACATTATAAAATGGCTATTTTTGACATTTCTTTGATTTAAACTGTACCTCGGTTTAAATCGACTTTATAAAATTGGACAAAAGAACATCTATAATTCGACTATAAATCGAACATTCTGACAGTTCTACAACTTTAGTATTATTTTACGGTTTAAACTTTTAAGAGGACTTTATAAAATTGGATCTAATAACGATTTTTTGACAGATAGTTTAGAATGTATTTATAAATATGGCGATAAAACGTGAAAGTAAACTGACAAAAGTAATGAAACTCAAAAGTAAAAATATGTTTGATATCGGAAGAATTAACTTTAACTACCTTGAACCTGGATGCATTTTGTAGATTCTTTCTACAAAATCATTAAAGCCTTCTCTCCTAAAAATGGTAGACCACGAATCTCCAAAAAGTATCCATGGTTTAGTTTGCTTCACCCCTAGATTGGTCCAAAAATTCAGGGGTCTTATGAAAAAATACCATAGTGTGGTGGCTGGAACTGCTATAATAGCTATAATTCCTAGCATGGTAATTGATGAAAACTTACTAAAAACACAAACATACATTATTTTTATATTAACAATGATAATTCATAATTTAATACTAAATATAAAATTTCTAACATTTTTGGATTAACGTTTTTATAAAACTAAATTTTACCAGAGAACATTTTTATTAAAATGAAGAAAAGTAGAAATATGGTTTAGATCGCGATTTAGACATAAATAAAAATGACGAAATATGGAAGTGTTGCCACTGACAATTTTTTTAAAAATTATATTCTGCAAAATCATTATCATCATGTATTTGCATTGTGTTCATATTAATTTAGTTCAAACTTGCTTTCCTATCATTTTGACAGATAAATCCATCAAACCCTGAATATTTTGATTTTTCAATAATATACAGGACGTTCTATTTAAAATAAAAAATTAGTAGTAAAAGTTTAGTGTCAGTATAGTCGTAGTCTCTTTATGCACGCGTTCTTTGTCGTCTGTTGCGCCGCGTTAAAAATGGCGGCGTTTTCCAAACACATTGTTCTATATGTGCTCAATTAGGCATCGATGGCTGCTGATACATAAATGGGCACACGAACAATGTGTTTTGAAAACGCCACAATTTTTATGGCTGGTCGAAAGACGGCAAGAAATGCGTGCATAAAAGAGGCATAATAATAATCATGATTGAGACTACACTAAAAAATTATGGTAAAATTTCACAACATTTACTATATTTTTTAGGTTTTATATTTAGGAATTATTTTTTCCACTATATATAATGAGTAAGTAATATTTATAAACTTTTATGAAAATTTACTAGCCAAAAATATGTTTTCCTCTATTTATTATGCAAAATGACATCTATTTATTTTTTACAGTATTTATAATAAAAATATTTTTCGAACTAATAATTTTTTGGGTTTTTGACATGGAACTGCCAAGAGATGGCGAGAGATACCATAGGCTTTAGCTTTGAATATCGTATATGTCGATATTCAAAGGCTTTAGTATAAAAACTTTCGTTTGGTATGGTATAAACATCGACCTTGTAATGACAAGAACAACCGAGTTCGAAACCGGTCTGCAGGTGGTGATATCTTACTAATAGTAAAGTTTCACTTCAGGTGGTTTGAAATTTATTTTTTATGCAAAAAAAAATGAGTTAATTTTACAACCAATATTTACCCTACATAAACTGTACTTGTACAAAGAACTTATGCACTATTTTGAAGAAGGAGTCCATTCTTAAAGTGGAGTTAATTTATAGGAATAAATAAAAACATGAAGTCTTTCTCCACTGGTTTATTAGGTAGAAAAGTTTAAAAGTGTTAGATATTCTACATGTTTCGGGTGTAGTAACACCCATCATCAGGAATAAAAAATAAAGAGAAAATAGTTATAAGTGAGAGGAATAAAGTTAAATGGTGAATGGTAGTGAACATCGATGGAGTTCTCATCGAGCCATGGAAGATAAAATATTGAGAAATGGGTTAATGATAAAAGATTGGTATGCTTAAGTCTTAACACTGACCATGGGCAACAGGTAACAGTGGTAAAAGGGGGCCCGTTTGGGTAAAGAGAAAAATATAAGAAATATAAGTTAAATGGAGATTCACAGGTCAAGAACTTTCATCCCGGAAACCATGGAGAGAAAGAAAGGTTGTTTATTTAACCTTTTTTATAGAAAAATAAATTTAGAGGTAGGTACCAATTATGGAACTGTATGAATCTGTAAAGAATAAAAGAAATTGTTCAGTATAATATATTGAAATGGTTATTTGAATAATTTATTTGAAAAAGTTCCTTTTATATGCAAGAAAAAGAGGGACTTACCTTAGTTCATAACAATAAAGGGAATTAGGGGAACAAGTCCGAATAAACGGACTGGAACCCCGGTGGATCTTAATTTCAGCATGGCTGGAACCAAGCTAATAGAAAATTTTTAAAAAATGTTTAGTAAAACTTAGAAAAAGAAACTAGAGAACAGGAGTTCTTTTGTTAGACTTTCATTCTTTTTGACCTCGTGTCGAATGAAAGTCTAACAAAAGAACTCCTGTTCTTTAGTCCTTTTTCTAAGTTTTACTAAAAATTTTTTTTAAATTTTCTATTAGCTTGGTTCCAGCCATGCTGAAATTAACACCCACCGAGGTTTCAGTCCGTTTATTCGGACTTGTTCCCCTAATTCCATTTATTGTTATGAACTAAGGTAAGTACCTCTTTTTCTTGTATATAAAAGGAATTTTTTCAAATAAATTATTCAAATGACCATTTCAATATATTATACTGAACAATTTCTTTTATTCTTTACAGATTCATACAGTTCAATAATTGGTACCTACCTCTAAATTTATTTTTCTACAAAAAAGGTTAAATAAACAACCTTTCTTTCTCCCCATGGTTTCCGGGATGAAAGTTCTTGACCTGTGAATTTCCATTTTTCTTACATTTCTTATATTTTTCTCTTTGCCCAAACGGGCCCCCTTTTACCACTGTTACCTGTTGCCCATGGTCAGTGTTAAGACTTAAGCATACCAATCTTTAATCATTAACCCATTTCTCAATATTTGATCTTCCATGGCTCGATGAGAGCTCCATCGATGTTCACTACCATTCACCATTTAACTTTGTTCCTCTCACTTATAACTATTTTTTCTTTATTTTTTATTCCTGATGATGGGTGTTACTACAGCCGAAACATGTAGAATATCTAACACTTTTAAACTTTTCTACTTAATAAACCAGTGGAGAAAGACTTCATGTTTTTATTTATTCCTATAAATTAACTCCACTTTAAGAATGGACTCCTTCTTCAAAATAGTGCATAAGTTCTTTGTACAAGTACAGTTTATGTAGGGTAAATATTGGTTGTAAAATTAACTCATTTTTTTTTGCATGAAAAATAAATTTCAAACCACCTGAAGTGAAACTTTACTATTAGTAAGATATCACCACCTGCAGACCGGTTTCGAACTCGGTTTTTCTTGTCATTACAAGGTCTACCACTTTTTAACTTTTCTACTTAATAAACCAGTGGAGAAAGACTTCATGTTTTTATTTATTCTTATGCACTATTACTATAGAAATACTCTACATTACATGAAATCTACGACACCTATCCAAACCACGTGATTCAATATGGCGGTTGGATGGTAAAAAGCATTAAGTCACCCGTTAAATGCTACCCGCAACATTATTTTTATGGTGACATGTACCAATTACAAAGCAGTATTTGCCATCCAGCCGCAATTCTGACACATCGTTGGATTGCCTAATTAGGGAATCCAAACCACGTGATTCAATATGGCGGTTGGATGGCAAAAAGCATTGAGTCACCAGTTAAATGCCACCAGCAACATTATTTTTATGGTCACGTGTACCAATTACAAAGCAGTATTTGCCATCCAGCCGCCACTTTGACACATCGTTGGATTGCCCAATTGGGACTCGACGGACAGCTATAACCTAAAAGCGACAAGAAGTGAAGTTGCTGTCAGGTTATGGCTTTTCATCGTGACGAAAAGGCCGTCATTGTATATCTAAAACAAAGTTCAAAACTTTTCTTTCTATTTTAAAATTACGGACACTAAACTTCTACCATTTTATTTTGCACTTCTTGTAAACGGATAGCGCCGCACTCTAGATGATACGTGGGTGTGATATATTTCTGAACCTGCGAATTGCAGACTGTTGAGTGAACCGAAAAATGTCGTTTCCTATACGAATTGTATAGCCTACAGTCTTGGTTTTACATTTCACGTTCCGATGGGTTTGTTTTCTGAATTGAGATTGATTCCTACTAGATGGCTATGAAGCGTTTCACTACTTATTTATTCTTAAGTAAGTCTTGAGACCGCTCTTTCTCTGTTTCTGGAATTGCTTACGGGTTATAGCTTTCCGTAGGATCCTAATTAGGACAAGACGGCCGTCATTGTCTACCTGTGCCCCCCGGGAACTTATTGTTTGGGCGTCATTGTAAACTTTAATACAAAAGACAGATCCACAATTTTGGCCTCTTGCCGCTAATGTTTCTTTCTATTTTATTATTACGGATACTAAAATTCTACTACTTTATTTATAACATTTATAGATTAAAAATAGACACCGAGAAAAAAGCCCCGCATCCCGGAACTGAATAAAAATGAAAAATTAAAATCGGAAATTTTGAAAAGAAGCGTCACACATAATTTCCTAGACAATATTTTTTTACCGAAATAAGTAAAAAATATAAAAATTGGTTTTATTGGTATACACAAGGATCCTGTAGCTCCTTTTCCTGGATGCTTGTCCGAAAGAGAAGAGAAATATGTGCCGCACTCATTGTTAGAAAATTAAGAAAAATCTATATATTTCAATTTTTAGTTTTTTTTCTAGGTGACTGCAACATTTTTACCATTTTGCAAAAAACTAAATTCCTGTTTCAAATGGATATTTATGCTACATTGCTATTTACTTGTTCATTTTTGTGATAATTAATTGATTTATATAAGTAGTATATCCAAATTTACTGACTAATAAACTAGGCACGTCTTATTAAAGACCAGCTAGGTCAAAAGAATATTCTAAACCATTTCGTTCACGATGGGGCGGTGTTGACTTCAGGCATTAGTTATTTATGTCAATTAGCTCTAGCATGTAACAAGACTATAAACAAACTTACCTTAATGGTCAAATATGTTTTAAAAAAATCTAGTATCATTAAAGTACTTAAGCAAAACCACACGTAATATTAATGTACCTACGCGTCGCTGTCAACACTTTGGTAAGTATACAATCAATAGGAATTGTTTATTTATAATTAATGTAGAAATTTTTATCAATAATCAGACCAATCAAATCATGTGTAATAAATCGTCGCCTAAAAACAACTTCTAAATAAAAGTATTTTTTATCAATGACATGTACGCGTCTACGAGTTCTTTTAGAATAATAATTACTGATTGAACATTGACTTACAAGGAGTCGTAGGTACAGAGTTTCTTGGTTAATATTTATTCTATCTATATATGGAGTTAGAGCTTAAGACACAAGGATTTTTTAATTTTTACCAACAGAAAAGAAAATATTTAAATACCATTAGTACAAGAGTAAAAGAACAGTACCTATTTGTGACACTGGCGTAGGTAGCTAGAATTTTATCTTCTGGGGAGGGGCAGACAATATTAAACTCGCGACATGAATATAAGACAACAAAAAAGCGCCGCAGGCTACGCCCAAAAATGCCGTATTTGGCTTACCTTTCAAAAAAAAATTGCGCTTTTACCAATTTCTAATAATTTATTAATTATATGTAGGGTACCTACGAATATCTAATTTTTTAGAGCGCATTCACAATGTTTTTAATAAATGTATGAATGAAATCTTTTACGTTTTTGGTAAATATTCATAAGATTGGAAAAGAAATTATCGATGATAGTCGCTTTTATTTAATTTTTTTATGTTATTTTTTGTCCTTAGGGGAGGGATAGATGCAGTGACGGCAGTCAGTTTTTAGAGTCCGAGAGAGCAGACCGCAGTGGGAGCACACAAAACTGCAGGCAAAAATTATGTATTATTTATATTAACTGACTTATTTATATGGTTCGGTTAGAGGATGTGTCTCCGGGAGTAGGGTTCGCCATTGATGTTAGAAAGAGAACGCATTAGTGGGCGACTGAGATGGATTATAATAACCTTAGAAATAGAGTAAAAATTGAACCTTCGTTTACAAAAAACCTTAATTGTTTTTGAAAAACTATTTTTGTAAAAGTTCTTCAGAACTAGAACGGCAGTAGAGTTTTGGATTTGCATTGGCTTTATTTGTTTATACTCCGACGTGTCATAATGACAATATTATGGATTTTATTTTCAGTGTCAAAATGGCATACTTTATAGGACTGAGTACTATAATGATTTCATTATAGGACTGAGTACTATAATGAAAAATAGACGCAAAAATGAAAAAATTTATTTAAAACACAATTTAATGATTAAAATTAAAAGTAACATTATTACAATTCGTTAAATTGATGTTGGACATAGGAGTTGAAATTGTTGCATTATTGTGATTTGTAATTTCTATGGTTTCTGTTTCTTCTGAGGGAACGACAGTCGATGAAACACTCGATAATGATTTCTTCCCGAGAATCGCTGATGAAATTCTTTTCTTGTTTTCGCAACTGTGTCATTTTTCCAGCCACCATGGCGTTTAATAGTGTGAAGATCGACTCCTAAATTAGCCAGCAGTGAAGCTGAAGACCTCCGGAAACATTGACCTGTGTATTCGGCGGAATGGGGTAACTTTAAAAAAGCAGTGATCGTTTTGCATATATTTCCGAAAGTATGTATACCCACTGGTTACTTTGTACATTTGTTGTTTCTAAATGATAGAAAAAAACGAGAAACTTCGGCATCGGGGGTCTCATTGCTACATAGGTCCGAACAAGCTGCACCATATTTATTCCTTCGACATCGCCAGGCGTTACGTAAAATTCTCGGGGAACGTTGGTTTTTGTACTAGGTATGAAAACTCGAAAAACAACCACCTCATCGTGTACATCTTCTATCCTTAAGTTTTTAACTCAACTCTTCGACATGCTCCACTTATACCTATTATTATTGACACTTTTAATAGCAAGTATGTTTCGTTGTCTGCCTCTTGTAAAAACTTTGCAATATTTTCTTTAATTAAAATCCTGGATTTTTTGAGTGTGTAACAATCAGATTTCGTTTTAAAAAAGCCTGAAGCCTGAAAAACTTTATTCGGCTTTTCGATTTCTCCTTCTGATCTTTTTTATTTTGATGCTTCAAAAAAGTTTGATCTTAAAATTTTTTATTTTTACATTTTTTGCGCACTCTGTACATCAAAATCAAAGTTTCTCAACGCGAATCGTATTTATACAACAAGCAAAAGAAATTATGAAGAATGACTTTTTTTCGAAAATACAGGGTGGCCTATTTGTCTGACAAAGTAATATACCGTATCTACTATTAAAGATATCAAAAAAAAGTTTTTATAAAAGTTGTGAGGTATAAAAAAATATATGTTCTAAAATTATTTTTAAACATACAGGATGGTCCAAAAAAGTAGGACAATAAAAAGATACATTTTTTTAAATGGAACACCCTATTTATTTTAGCATTTTTTGTTTTCTTACAAAATTGTCCATATGACGCCATATTTAGTTTTTTAATTTTTTGCAACGTTGCCAAACAAAATGCAAAATTCTTAAAATTTTGGAAAAAACATGATAGTAAAAAATTACCTGTATTTCTCAATAAAGGATCAAAAATCAAAAAATGTTTATAAGCTCTTAAGTTTAGGGATAGATAAACTGTCTGAAATCTTTAAGTACCGAAAATTTTGTACAGGGTGTTTTCTGTTGACATCCAAATATACAAAATTTTAAAATACAATAACTCTGTTTTTTCAAATGAAACACCCTATATTTATTAGGCTCGTCTGATAGATATTATATCTTTTATTATTGTTAAGTCATACCTATAGCTAAATTTACTAGTTTTGGCAATATTTCGATTTTTATTTAAACTTTGGTGAAAAAAACTATAATTTTTATTTTTCTAGTAAGCCATGACCAGCAAACTAAAAACAAATGTAATTAAATATTATCCCATATTAAAATAAATTGATAACCATAGTTAGTTACGTATTTATTTAATTTAATAAAATTTTGTTTTTATTACTTAACTGGATATTGAAAATAAGTTTACAAAAATTATAAATATAAATATAATAATTATAAATATGACATTATATTCAATTACATTTGTTTTGACTTTGCTGGTCATGGCTTACTAGAAAAATAAAAACTATAGTTTTTTCACCAAAATTAAAATAAAAATCGAAATATTGCCAAAATTAGTAAATTTAGGTATAGGTATGACTTAACAATAATAAAAGATACTTACAATATCTATCAGACGAGCCTAATAAATAAAGGGTGTTTCATTTGAAAAAACAGAGTTATTGTATTTTAAAAATTTGTATTTTTGGATGTCAACAGAAAACACCCTGTACAAAATTTTCGGTACTTAAAGATTTAAGACAGTTTATCTATCCCTAAACTTAAGAGCTTACAAGAAATTTTCGATTTTCGATACTCTTATTGAGAAATACAGGTAGTTTTTTACTATAATGTTTTTCCTAAATTTTAAGAATTTTGCATTTTGTTTGGCAACGTTGCAAAAAATTAAAAACTAAATATCGCGTCATATGGACAATTTTGTAAGAAAACAGAAAATGCTAAAATATATAAGGTGTTCCATTTAAAAAAATGTATCTTTTTATTGTCCTACTTTTTTGGACCATCCTGTATGTTTACAAATAATTTTAGAACATATATTTTTTTATACCTCACAACTTTTATAAAACCTTTTTTTTGATATCTTTAATAGTAGAGACGGTATATTACTTTGTCAGACGAATGGGCCACCCTGTATAGTGAAGTCCATCCGTGGACACACTGTATATGACAAATGAAAAGGACTTTCCAATATTCTCCAATTAATTTCTAGAAACTTTTATATACAACATTTTTTTCTTAATCGATTAATAAATTCGTAAAAAGAAATCCTGTTTTAAAGGTGTAAAAATCTTAACAAATGCAATGAAAAACTAAATAAGACGGTTTAGACCTAGGTTTTTAATGAAATGTAAATATTGTTATTAAATTACTTATATTTTAGCTTTGTTAACGGGGAGATCACACCCTCTGGCCTCCCTGATTCTGCCACTAAGCTTTAAATATTGTTTGATTCCTGTGGACAATTTTTAAGGTTTTCTACGGTAATTTTAAAATCAGAAAATTATTGACAATTTTCATCAATTACGGTATCTTGCCAAGGGCGCTTTTCTGAGAAAAGCAAAAAATATTTTATGTTCTAGAAGGACATTTAAATGAATTGTAATTTTAGCGGTGAAAACACCTATTTTGTTGTAATCTTTCAGATTGTAAAGGAATAGCGGGACGAGTCGAAGATAATTCTGTGAAAATTTTATTTAGATTAAACATCAACTTCAAGTACAATAATTAGTCACATAGACAGTGCGTAAGTACTTGTTAAGGCATTCCAAAAACACTTAAAGCATCGCTTTTTTGACACCTTAGAAGCTGCGAGTGACGCATCAAGGAATTAGATTGGGTGAGCCCACCCATAGTGGCATTTTTTTAAAATGTTTATTCCCAACCAACATTATAGTTTATTACAGGGAATGTTGAATGAACTCACATATCTATAGCATAATGCATTTTTAACAAATAATAAGTTTAAAAATAAATGATGTATCAAAAAAGAAATAAATGTGTGTTTTTCGTCGAATGGACTGGGTTAATATCGGGCGATCTGGGTGGCCACTCTATTGACCTCCGTTTACTTATCCACCGCCTCTGAAAAATTGTTTTTAAGTAGGTACCTACTCCCTTAATGAGCAGAGTAAAGTAAGGGACCACCATCCTGTTTAAATCATAAGGTTAAACTTAATGAATCAGGATCATTATTATCTGAAAAGAGCTGGAACCAGATAATTTCAGAAAATTTAGACATCTTTCTCTAGTAAAACTCTCATCATAGAAAAATAGTTTGTTTACCCAATTTTCAACAATGCCCGCCCAGATATTAACCTATTCATTATTTACAGGGTGTGATTTTCTATAAACCAGTTTTCCTGTACCCAATATCTATAGCTTGTATATTAATCTGACCATTTCAAGAAAATGTAGCTTCATCTGAGACACAAATTCTTTGGATAATTCGCGCGTGATTATCTGTAAGCTTAATCATGATTTAACAAAGTTCCTCTCACCTATCAGGATCATCGTTCAATAACTCTTGGAGGAAAAAGGATGAAACTTCCCGCCTGACCAAAACATGCCGCTGGAATGACACAGCTATATATCATTGTTACATGTTTTATCACTAAGCTTAGATCAAAGATGTCCCAGAGATGCCCTCAACTTGCCTTAATGTCCGCGTATTTAAAGAACTAATTTACCACCCAGGGATGAAACATAACTCTATCGCAGTGATATAGCGTGACTCTATCTCTGTAATATATGTCTGTTTCAAAGAATGACTCTTTGTAATTACATTGCTAAGATGACGCATACGCCGTTATTTTGTGATTTAACTTGAACTCCATTATTAGGTCATCATTGGCTGTTCGTGAAAAATGTAAATTTTAATATTGACGTATTGGATTCAAAATGGCGACATAATTGAAGGAGTTCAAGTAAATCAAAAAATGTATGCTTATATTATATAAAGGGATTTTAGTCATTCAAATAAATCAGCAATATGCAATTCAAAATATATTTATCTGAAAAAAATACCTGGTTCGGAAATAAAACTAAAATTTCAGAACACCTTTTTTATTAAGTAAAAGCTTGTTATCCGCCGTGACCTGACTTTATTTTTTTTCTTACATAGCCCTTTGTTTGTCCTGCCTCACCCAATCGTTTACTCTGCCACCTCAATCGTTTTTTCGGTATAATTAAGCCAACTAACAGCCTCTGCAACAGCAAAAATTTATAAATTGGTAAAAAAATCTTTGGTAACTATTGCGTGTCAAAAGGTGATGCATAAATAATACCATAGAAAAAACTTAAACTTACCAAACAATATAAAATATAATTGGTTCTTGTATTAAAAATTCCTCATGTTCCTACAACGTCTCTATATTCTGCTAAACTCCAAATAAGACAAGAACGGTCCCACGCAAATTAAATGTCTGGGATCTGGATTAAGTTTATTCACAATATTTTTACTATAACACAAGAAGATGGTTGAAATTGAAACAGAAGTAAAGTATCCACCCATCAACTAACCTTAAATTGTGAGAGCAGCTACTAGTATCGTCTCAAAAAATACGGAAAAGCACATTTTACACGTCTTTTTATAAAAATAAACTACTTTTATGACGAACAAACTGACACCAAACGAATTTAGAGTGAACGCCATAACGGCTTCGTGGTCATTCTTAGACTGCACCTATTGAAGTGAATCATAAAGTTAGGAATTTTTATAACCTAGAATAAAAATGAGTTAAATAAGAGATCTTAGATGGATTTGTTTCGTAACACCTATGGAACCTTGTGATAAAGCTGCGTTCCTTTCTAGAGCTCTATATGAGATATCACTTTCTTGGCGCGTTCTAAGTTTGGTCAAGCGGGTTATATTTTTTTTAAATATAAATACGGTGGTTTGGTTAGTATCATCCGCCCAAGTTGTATACTTGAGCTATAAGAATCTTCCTGTAGTGATAATAAGAACGACCACTTTTAACACTGGTGACATTTTGCAAACCAACAAAATCCCTATAAGTGCTATTTTAAACGTAATTTTCTCGGAAACCACACAAACAATTTTGTAAAAACCTGTTTCATATTAAGCGGCAAATATAATTATTTCCAGCGAATCGAGAGTCCCGTTTCAGGTATCAGCCAGTGCGGAGATTTTAGTGGCTGAAAAATCGATTAGCGGGATTATGTTGGTTGGCAATATGTCACCATTATCTTTAGCAGCACGGGAATTTCGCAACTCAATTGCTACCCTAGATACTGTCGCCTGGCTAATAGGCGGGCGATTTGGGTATTTTTTCATATTTTTTGATGTCTCAAACTTAAATAGCAAATTGTCATTGTCAATGTCTTAATGGTTGTGACTTGAGCTCAGAACGTTGCTAAGTTGAGAAATATATCAATGGTGCATACCAGCATTAAAGTATTAATATTTCGTAAACGGTTGAAGATAGGTAAGGCATGATTTATGAAAAATGTTTGTATATAAATTGATTGTAGAAGGTAAAAATGCAATGCAATGCGCTTGAGGTCTAATCGAGAGGTTCTAAGTTCGATTCCCGGCGGAGACATAAAACTTTTTCAATTTAAAAATTGTTTACAGACGCCAACATAACTACATTTTAAACTATTTAGGACTAGATGTCACTGTTCAGAGATCTGTTTCTGATTCCGGCAGATAGGCTATATGTCGTCGATGTAGTATGTATGTCTGTTTTCCTCGTTTTTATTCTATTTTTTATTTAAGTAAATATTAATATATGTTTCCATTTAACATTTTTGAGAAAAATTGAAAAATCTGGTGATGGCTCAATTAGCGCCCTCTAGCGGCAACGGATATAACATTCGGTATACTACTAGATTTTAAATATTACTATAGGATAAGCTCTTTTCAATTAGACCAAGTTTGTTTAATTTGGTTAAGGCAAGCCAGAGTTATGGGTATTTCTTGCAAAATAGGTTCCCTCCTCCTCTCAGTTTGTTTTGCGAGTTAGATCAAAATATCTTAGAATAAAACACTTAATTTTTGATTTAACTTTATTTGGCATATTGTCGGTAAAATTCCTATAATCTTGTTAGTCATATGATGAACGCCCTCTAGCGGCAAGTTTCTCTTGATTGATATTGTAATGATTTTTTTTTATATTAACACGTTGGGAAAAACGGTTCCTGAGAAATGACCGGTGTCCATTCCTATTTGGCCACCCGGTACATATAGTAGAGCTGTGTAGGTCTAGAAGGAAATGCTAGATTTCTCTTGGATGTTCGTGCTATCTGAAATTATATTACACAATCTCCCAGATTTATTTAAGATTTATACAGCCACTGATGTTTACGATATTATTCATAATTTGAAGGGCTTTTTTTATCAGTTTTTTATTTGGATTAGGAACCCTATGTGATAAAAAAATAGATAGACATACCTACGTAAAGTTTTATCACCGACGTACTATTTTTAGGTGTTGTGCGTAATTTTATAAAAACTAAGTAGAAATATTTTGCAGTTGGTTGCTTTTACAAGATATTATTTTAACAGATTAATCATTTTAATAATTCGAGGTTCATCATTGAAATATCGGCTATTAGAATTAGAAAAAATGATTAAATTAGGAATGTTTTATGACAATTAGGTATAGCTGATTTAAATTTTTCTTCATTTAATTTTTATTTTGACAAATTTGAGAGGAACCAACGGTCGGTGTTGTTTTTTTGATGATCGGTGTTGTTTTTTTGACATCAGCTTATAACTTCTTTTTCTGATAGCTATCATCCAAACGTCAAAATTATCCAAAAAACAAAGAATAAAAATTCTCTTGCTTACGTGTTTAATAAATGCAAAATCAATACTAATCAAATGACTCCTGTCTGCACTGAAAAAATAGGTGCTCTTGGCTTCCTCCGATATAGCTCTCTGAGTCAAGAAAGCTCACAAGCCCCACCGGTGCGTCCAACCGGAAATACCACGGCATGTTTGTTACTACAGGAGCCCTAAAAATCATCAACACCAGACTTCTATACCTAATTTGTAAATCCGACCCTGATGAGTGTTTTCATTTATTTCCACTTCTTTAGTAACGTTAGTGGCTCTACACTCTGCACAGTTGATATTCTCGCCCATTAGCATTCTTTTATTGACTAAGTTTTTCAAAAATATTTAAAGATTTCATATTTATTTATTTATTACATAGTACACTACAGAGAAAACTCCAACTGGCACTTCAACTACAACTATAAATAAAAAGCACAATACAATGACATTACTCTATATAGGTTGTTCAGTAATTCTTCTTTTAAATTGGGAGAAGTTATAATAAAACAAATCAATGTAAGAAAAACATTGATTGTAATTACGAGCTAATCTACTTACAAAACCGAAAAACCCGTAATTTGTTCCATGCGAGCCTTCAATAAATAAATGTTGTTGCCTCGTTGGTCGTTGAGGAATACGAAAGGAAATATTACTCAACAACTTACTACAGTCTATAGGACTGTTTGACAACTTATACCTGAAATTAATATACCATTGCCTTTTTTCTGCGTTCTTCCAACGTATCAAGACCAATAAGCTTTGTTTTTACATTATAAGACACATTGAAGCAGGGAAATCTATATTTGTACAATAGAAATGAAAGAAATTTATTTTGTACCTGCTCAATACGTCTTTTATGATATTGGTAAAAAGGTGACCATACTACAGAACTGTATTCTAAAACACTACGAACCAGACAATTATATAAACATAAAATAGCTTTAGTATCACGAATATTTTGACAATTACGACGAACAAAACCTAGCATTCTATATGCTTTGAGAATAATACCATCAATATGTTTATTAAAATTTAATTCACGATCAAATATTACGCCCAGATCGTTATAATTATGAACAACGTCCAATTGCTCACCTTCAATAAAACTCTTAAATATAACAGGATTTTTACATCGATAGAAACTTAAAACTTTACATTTTTTGACATTTAATTTTAGATAATTACGTTTACACCACTGAACAAGATTATCAAACTCTGATTAAATCATTCGACAGTTATTTAAAGATTTAACAAAACAAAAAATTTTTAGGTCGTCAGCATATAATAAGCATTTACAAATTTTAAAATTAGACACTACATCGTTAATAAAAAGAAGAAATAAAATAGGGCCCAAGTGGGAACCCTGAGGTACGCCAGACGTAACCTTTATCGATCGAGACTTTACACCACGTAACTTTACATATTGAATTCTGTCTATAAGATAAGAGTTAATCCACAGTAGGTAGGCACTGCATATTCCGACAGATTCCAATTTTTGTAACAAAATCGTATGTGCAACACTGTCAAAAGCCTTAGCTAAGTCCGTATAAACTAAACTATATTAATGAGAGTAATGCTAACCACACTACTAATATTATTTTGCAGAAATATTCGTTTGTATTTTTAATTCTATTGTTGTCTAAAAACGACATGTGTTTATTTTCATATTCGGGGGTTAGTAAGAGTTTGATACATAGAACCAATTTTAATAAAGTCGATTTAAACCGATATACCAGTTTAAATCGAAGAAATGTCAAAATGGTATTTTTATAATGTGGAATTTAAAGTAAAGTTCAAGGTAAGAGACCTGGTCATAACTTGTTGTGTTATATTACATTATATTACGTTATGACCAGGTAAATTACTTTTAACTCGAACTTTGCTTTCAATCCCATATTATAAAATGATCATTTTTGACATTTTTTCAATTTAAAGTAGATCTACGTTTAAATCGACTTTCTACCTCTAACACGTTCCGACGGCACAATAGCAACCACAGCCGGGATAAAGCAAACCTACTTGCTGAACTGTTTTCCTCGCATTCCACTGTAGACTTTCAGGGAAAACCACCACCCAACATTCCCTCAGTTCAATCGCAAATGTCTGAAATCGTGTTCCGTCAGCGTCTTGTTAAACGGATTCTTAAAGGACTCGACGTCAATAAAGCTTCTGGTCCAGACGAAATTCCTATCATTGTTCTCAAGACATGCGCCGATGAACTTACACCAGTATTTTGTAGACTTTTCAACTTATCCTACAAAAAAGGAATATGTCCATCCTGCTGGAAGTCGGCGCGTGTCCAGCCCATTCCAAAGAAAGGTAAAAAGACCCTGCCAAGCAACTACCGACCCGTCGCATTGCTTTCAGTAATTTCCAAAGTAATGGAGAAAGCTATTAACCAACAACTACTAAAGTATCTGGAAGGGCTTAACATTATCAGCGACCATCAATACGGTTTTCGTAAGTCCAGATCAACAGGTGACCTTCTGGCATATGTCACCCATCTTTGGAGCAACACCATCGAACATCATGGAGAATCCCGAGCTGTTGCACTGGACATCTCTAGGGCTTTTGATCGTGTTTGGCACGATGGGCTTTTAAGTAAACTGCGATCCTACGGTATGCCTAATGGATTTTGTTTATGGTTAACCAGCTTCCTTAAGAACCGTTCTCTGCAAGTGGCGATTGACGGGTTTCTCTCAGACACCTTCACCATCAATGCCGGTGTTCCTCAAGGGTCCATATTGTCGCCTACCCTCTTTTTACTGTATATTAACGACCTTTTAGTGAAAACCCAAAATCCAATTTATAGCTTTGCTGATGACAGCACACTTGTCTCATCTTTTACCTTGACTCCCCAAACATCCGCTGCCGACGCACATCTTCGCAGGCAGCATGAAGTATTGCGCCTCAACAAGGACCTGGAAGAAATTTTGGCTTGGGGTGACAGTAACCAAGTCGAATTTAATGCTAAGAAAACCCAGGCAGCAGTCTTCTCCAAAAAGGTTAACATTGCAGAACCGGATATAGTCATGGCAGGACACGCAATTCCCCTGGCACCGTCTATTAATTTGCTGGGGGTCAATCTGGGAGGTAATATGTCTTGGCATGATCACGTTGCCGCAATTGCCAAAACAGCTGCACAGAAACTTGGTGTACTTTTCCGCACCAAAAGGTTGTACACACCTCATCAACTTTTGACACTCTACAAAGCCCAGATTCGACCATCATTAGAATATTGCTCTCATGTCTGGAGCTCTGCACCCAAGCACACCCTTCGGCTACTGGATTCCATTCAAAGGAGAGCCGTTCGTCTGATCGGCGACCCCGAGCTGACCAAGACCCTCGATAGCCTGGAGCATCGAAGACAGGTTGGTGATTTGGCTCTCTTTTACAGATATTTCCATGGCAGGTGTTCGACTGACATTGCCCACTTGATTCCACCTAGAGCAATGCAAAACAGAAGTACACGGCGAACCACTGCCGCTCATCCATATGTTGTTCAGCTTAGTACTCCTCGAACTTCATTGTTCAAGAATTCTTTCATCTGGAGAACGTCATCTTTGTGGAATGATCTTCCTGAGGTCGTGTTTCCCAATGAATACAATCTTCAACGTTTCAAGACCAACGTTAATCGCTTTTTTCGCACTCGCACCGCTCCCAGAGCGCCTTAAAGGATTTTTCCTACAGTGCAGGTGTTTTATCATAAAAAAAAAAAAATAAAAAATAAAATTGGTCCTTAAGTCAATAAAAAACTCCGTTACAGGAAAAACGTTTATTTAGTTAGGTATTTATATCAATTTCAATCTCCGGACAGAAGATCATATAAAAATTAAAGTAATTACAATTATATGAAATTCATTCGATCAAAACTAAATAGACGCGATGACTGCACCCATCTCAGTTATGCTCCAATGCACCTAGCTAGTATAAATAGAGGCGTAATTACTGTACTTATTTAGTATCCATCTGAAGACGACTGGAGATAATTACCAGTTGAAACGTTAATTGTGTTTTAAAACAAATAAAGACAAAACAAGTTAAAAACTCTTCTATCATTCAAGAAACATCATTGTCTCCAAACTTCATACAGACAAAACTAAATAGGTTGGCGTTTGATGTCATTAAAAATATTATAGGTAAATAAAATTGTAATTAAAATAGACAGTTACTATTTTATAAAGGTTTTATACGTTTAAGACCTAAGCAAATTCCCTCATCAGGAATCAGCGAAAACCCTTTTGATAAAACTAAGGGTATTGGAGTTTTATTTGTAGGTACTATCTCGAAATGTAGCAACAAGTTAAACAATAAAGCTTTGATTTCCACAAGTGCAAATCGGTTGCCCATACAAATCCTGGGACCCAATCCAAAAGGCATATATGTGTATGGTAAAATATTATTTTTATTTTCATCGGAAAACCGTTCTGGATCAAACTTTTCTGGATTTGAGTAGTATTTAGGGTCCCTTTGAATTCCAAAAACCGGTATCCAGATTTCCTGATTTATAGTTAATGCTAAAGGTGTTTCATCTTTGTTTACAGGTTCAATTATATATGGTTTAGTGCACACTCTATCTGTTTGAGGAAACGGGGGCCATTTTCTGAGACCTTCTGCAAGTTAAAGTAAGTATTATGATTAAATTAATTAAATAAATTAATAATATATATTAATTAAGTGAATTATTTCAGTTTCATCTTTCGACAGTTCTTTCACACAAAGATGTCAAACCTTTCATTCTACCTTTAAATTTTTCACAGTGCCTTAAGCCTCAAACCCACATACTTTTCTTGCTCACAATGCAACGTGTGTACCTGTTTTTTCACCGTTCCACTCATTTTTACACCGAACCTACAATTGTGTTGCTCAGTTAGGGTGATATCTACTGGTCTTTTCTTCTTTTAATTTTTCTCCTGAAGATGAATGCTTTTGCATTCGAAACATGTAGACAAGTTGCTTAAAATATTTCTATAATATAACAATGGAGGACTTTGTGTTCTTATTTTTTACCTTCTTTTATATTTCAACCTTTTTAAGTTCTTTCATCCATTTTTAATAAGAAAACTTTCATCAGGAGTAAAAGTAGGCCTGCAGTCCAATGTGCCGGCAAACGACTACACACGTTCAGTTTTAACAACCAATAATCGCCGACCGGCAATTATCTCTCTCGGCAAATTCCGGCCGGCCGACTGAACGTGAGTGCACTTCATCCAGAATTTTAAAAAAATCAATATTAAATCGAATGGGGACTGTGATATGTAGCAAAAGCATGTGATTTTAAATTAATAGAAAACTTGTTTATGTGTGTAAGTTTAAAACTCTTAAGCAAAATTAAAGAAAATAAAGAGTATTTACCTGAAACAACCATTTCCAAATATTTCATTTGCATTAATTCATCGTAAGTAACTTTACCATCTTTCTGGGTTTCATTGATTTCTTTCCTGAGTCGATCTTGAATATCTTTGTTAAAAGCAAGTTCATACGAGGTTAAGCACATGGCAGTTGAAATAGTATCAAATCCAGCAAAAAAGAAAATCATTGCTTGAGAAGTTATTTCGTCGTTGGATATCTTGACACTTCCTTTGGATTTTCCTTCAAAAAGTATTTATTTATTAAAATTATAATGGCTAAACAGAAAGGGGAAAAATAGGGCATCCTATGAGTAAGGCAAATCACAGAGCAACAAACTTATTTCAGCTCTAAGTCTGAATGGGTTTGAGCCTTATCTTAAGCTCTTAAAATAATAAAACTGCACAAGTAGACTAGAATAAAGATAAAAAACTATTATTGTAGGTTTTATTTTTTTTATACAAGAGTATTTACTGCATAGTTTTTAATAAATTTTTAATATGAAATAATAAAAAAAAAACGTTGCCATAAAATTGACATCCTGTGGTACCATTGGTACAAAAGAATATTCCAACACAAAAATATATTTAAAGGTTAAAGAAACACTCTATCTAATATAGCTGAATTTTTAGACAAATAATTTACTTCAACTAATTATTTAGAGTCTAAAAAAAGGTAAGAGGCCAAAAATACTAATATTTTTTTAAATTAGAAATAAACTAGTATATTACATAACAAGTGATGAAAGTGATACTTTTCAAACGAGGAGATATTTAGCGCGAGGCGTCAGCCGAGTGCGGAAATTCTCCGAGTTTTAGAATAATCACTTTCACACGAGTAATGTACACTATTTTTCCTACGACCACAAAGAATTATTATTAAAAAAACCTTTGATTTGTGAAAAAAAATATTTCAACTCTAGAGTTGAAAAAAATATTTCAACTCTAGAGTGGAAACACAAGGCACACTATTAATTTAAACATATGATGCCAATTTGACGGACCACTCCTATTTATTAAAAAGAACAAATTTTAGAAAGTAGTTTAGTGTTTAACTTATTTATCATGTATTTTTCATGTGATTTCGAATTAGAGTGTGAAAATACGCCATTTCAAATTATAAAAAAGTTAAGAATATACTAAAAAATCTATTACCAGTCAAAACAAGCCCCGCTAAAGAAAATGTCATATATTAAACATAAAATTGTTATGTGTTGTCATAGCGTAGAGACTAGAGCTATGGCCTACAGATCGAAAGGTCACAGGTTCAAATCCCATCAGGAGTATTTGACTTTTTTTTATAAAAACATTAAATAATTTATAGAATTAGGTATTTTGAATTGAAATCTTCCTTGTTGGATGAATTTTTAAAATTTAATCAAGGAAAGATGCATTAAATATAAATTTAAAAAATTCAACCACAAGGAAGATTTCAATTGAAAATACCTAATTCTATAAATTGTTTAATGTTTTTATAAAAAAAAGTCAACTGCTCCTGATGAGATTTGAACCTGTGACCTTTCGATCTGTAGGCCATAACTCTAGTCTCTACGCTATGGCAACACATAACAATTTTATGTTTATTATATGACATTTTATTCAGCGGGGCTTGTTTTGACTGGTAATAGATTTTTTAGTATATTCTTAACTTTTTTATAATTTCAGATGGCGTATTTTCACACTCTAATTCGAAATCAATCGACAAATACATGATAAATAAGTTAGACAATAAACTGCTTTCTAAAATTTATTCTTATTAATAAATAGGTGTGGTCTGTCAAATTGGCACCATAATGTTTAAATTAAATAGTGTGCCTTGTATTTCCACTCTAGAGTTGAAATATTTTCTTTCAACACGCGTGTGATATTCGGCGCTTTCGAGCCAAGTTAACCGTGTTTTTTTTTCTCATTTTTATAGGTGGTCGTAGGAAAAATATATTTTTTCTACTCTCACATGGATGTTACTACTGTGCGAGCAAAAATTATTTGCATCAAAGAGGGCTTGGATTAAAAAACGTAGGGCTTGGTTTAGATCACAATGATATGGGGATTATGGTTACTGACACCCAACAGGTATTAAGCTCTACGGCTAAGCATTACGTCATTAGATGCAAGACCTTCTTTGATGCAAATAATTTTTGCTACCACGGTAGTTCCTTTGCAGACAAGTGATTGGATAAGTTGGCTATTCCGGGTAACTGAACGGATGTGATTTCATATCCATCCCAGTTAGAATATGAAACTGACCAATAGTCAATTACAAAAGAACCAAATTTACACGTTATAAATTTAACGCGTGGTTTTATGACACTTAACGAAACTGAGGTAAAGAATATACTTCAAAAAGATGCAAATATCAGATAAAATTTGTTATTTTCAATTCAATCAAAACATTTATCCCAGAGCCTATACAGGGTGATTCCTAAGTTGATACTTCTTTTTTAGCTGTGTATAGAAGGTGTTAAAATAAACAACATTTTCAAATACCTTTTTTTTTTAAACTCAAAAGTAAAATACTTAGCATTCATTTATTACACTATGGATCAAATACGGTCCTGCCTAACTTGCCCGTTGAATAACATTAAGAAAGCTTCTGGGTGTAGGATGAGCCCGCAAGGGAAAGCGTTCTGCGTATAATCTTGAAGCAGCAGCCGCACTTTGACGACACTCGCCGTAAATAAGCACCATATCTACTAGTTCATTGTTTTTAAATTTTACCATTTTTACGTGTCACCAATTTAAAATCAACTTGCTTCAGAAAAGAACACCGTAGCGGATTGCCAAATAAACAACTGACCACCGTGCACCGACCCTTAAATTGCATGACTAATAAGACAAAAACACTATAAAGTATAGCAGGCTACGTTTTGATGACCAGGTTCGCACTTAGATTTTTAACTTCTGTATCTCACCTATTTTTAGGTTTTTTGAAAAAAGGTATTTGAAAATGTTGTTAATGCTTTTTATACACAGTTAAAAAAGAAGTATCAACTTAGGAATCACCATATAATACATAATCTTTTCCTAAAGAGTACACGAAATGGTGAAAAAATTTAAAGACAAATATATTTTTGCCGAACTATAGTTATTTTCTGACCGAACTAAAGATTTGTGCATAAATGCACTTTTCCATTTCAAAAAATTTTCAATTTTTTACTCATGTCTAGACAATTACTACAAGATTTAATGTATAAAATGTATATACCTATGAAATGAATTGCCTTTATTGGTTTTTTGCCATGCATATTTTATCTATTTATCATTTGTCCACCATGATATTTTCTGATATATTTTAAACGCGGCTCCAACCACAATCGACATTAAAACTTGTATTATACGCAACAGATAATAGAAAAATACTGATAAACCTGCCTTGGTGGAAAATAAAGATGAGTACCTATATATAACCAGGTTAAACGGACCAAATTAAAATATTTCTAGAAAAAATGAATTCCACTTTTAAGGTAATTAATGTAATTTCGCTAAGTTTTATCGGCCACATTACTATAGTATTGTCACTTCTCTTTCTACATTCATTATATACATATTTAATTATTTTAATTAAGAACGGTGTGCCTAAGGAGAAAAACGCAAGAGAACTTTTTTATGCAGAATTGACCAGGCTAATCCGAAATAATATCCACATGGAAAAATATCAGTGGCGTCCCACCAATTTTCTAAAAAATATATAATCGCTTCGTCATTTAAAGTATTAAAAATTATTCTATTGGCAATAACTCTGAAACGACTGGAGATATCGAGCTGCGGTTTTAATATTTTTTCTAGCAAATTTCATCTACTTTTCGATTACGGTATCATAATTATATCGTATAATTTATTTTTTCGGAGTAAAATCAAGAAGTGTGTTATTATTACAAATTGCCCCTCTAGCATTTTTTTTAGAACTATTATGGACAACTAAATACGATTGGTGAAAGTGCATATATTTCTCTTCAAAACAGTCTTTAGTTTGCTAAAATCGGATAAGTCGTTTATAAGTTACAAACTTTCAACAGCTCCCCCCCCCCCTCTTATTAAAGTCGGTACGTCAATAAGCATAAGACCAAAATGATGCATAATTGTCCAAGCTTTTTAATGATGTTATCAAAGATATACCTTAATGTGGAATTTGCCGAGATATGTAAAATTTTAAAATTTACTTTTCAATTACGCCCTCTTGCGGCAAAATGCGGAACTTAAAAATTATTTCCAGGATTTTCTCATGGCCACTTTAGTTATCATTTTTTTTCTGAATTTCTATGCCCAGTAGTTGTCGAGATATGGCCGCCCGTCGACCTTAATGAATCACCCTGTACAACTCGAATGAATTGCCCAGATTGCGCTCATAAGTTGCGATATGGACATCATATATATACTATTTTTTAAACTGTTCAGCAAATACGTTTTCGAAAGATGCCCTATCATTTATTTGTTTATTTGTTATCCTACCTGTGTCCTCATTGACTTGAACTTTGTTATCCTTTCTAGCCTCTAACATAAGATGAATTAGATCAGGCCGAACAATATTCTGTTCTTCCCGAACTTTTATTGTATCAGCTATTACCCCATAAAAATATTTTGAAGCATCTCTATCAAAAAACTTTAGGCCCAAAAACTAAAAAAAATTAGGTTACTATAAATTTTTCATGTAGACGAATCTACTCAAGTAATAAAGGATAAAGTTTATAAGCCCAAACTTATTTGTAATATAAAATGTTTCTTTCTAGCCTTGTATCGTAAATAAATATTGTTTTAAATCTAACCAAAAAGTGAGTAATTTTAACATTTTAACTAAAAAGTAGTCAGGTGTTAAATTAAAAATATTTCCGGCCAAAAAAATTGTGCTCTGCAAAACTGAGATATGCAGTATAATATACAGGGTGCTACAAATTCGTGTGCAAACAAGGGGATCTCAAAAACGGTAAGAGATACAAAGATGGTTGAATTAAGGCAAAGTTGCGTGCTTTGGGCCTTAATACTTTTGTTAAACAAAATAGCAAATATTCCAAATACTTTCGGGGATATCCGAAAAAAACCGAAATTTTTAGTATTGGTTTATAATTTTTTGCGCATTCATTTTTAACTTGGGAAAAAAACAAAAAACATTTTCTCATAGCCGTTTTGATGTTCTCAAAGATGGCGTTATTAGTTTTCAAATTCGACCTTTCGTTTTTTTCGTAATTTTTTTCTAAATACGAACCTGGAATTTTAAAATCAGTTTTATGGGCTTCTAAACTTTATAAATTGAAATTGAAATTTTAACGTTTTGTCATCAAATAACACATCATTGGTATTTCAAATTTTTCTTTTTTTTTACTATTACGGTCCTGGTAATTATTTTTAGGATTACTTAATTATTAAAATTATATTACAGGAAGTTCTGGTGTTTGGGCCGTTTATTATTTCAACAAGATTTATCGTAACAATACTCTAGGAAGTATGTACATAAGTAAGTTTTTAAGGCATGAGAAGTAATTCTATTTTTTTATTGGTATTTTTATTTATTTTATTAATATAATCTTATGGTTTTTGCCTTAGACCTAGACACAAAATTTTGTAAAACAGAAAAAAATCAGTGCTCACGAGTGAAAAAAAGGTAACTGGAGTGTTAGTCTAGTTATGTGCGAAAAGTGCAGGGTAAAAATATTTTTACTAAACGAATGTTTTTACAGGGCGGTTGTCAGCGAATTTTGCACATTATCAAGTAGCACCAGTTACAGAAACAAAATGAAGTTTTTCATACCTTAAATAATTTAGGAAAAGCCTGGTGTCCCAAAAGCTTCGCTATGGTCAGTACACCATTAAACGATGTTATTTTCTTACCCATTTTGTAAAAGGAATTATTTTGATCTTTTAAAGAATTTACTTTCACTCCAAACGCCGTGGTAGCAATTATGTCATTGGTGAATCTAAAAAATTAATAATTTTTGAAACAAATAAAGATTTTTATTTCGTCAGATCTATCCCAAGACGGGTTTCTCCATATCATGGCTCATCAGTAGACCTAGGATTCGACAAAAGTAGGAACAACTCAAAACTGCTTAAGCAGTATTTGATGGAATACACCAGTGAGATGTTACACGGAGCGACATCTCTGTCATTCTTAGACACTCTTGGGTATACCAGCACATCTAACAAACTTTTAGAAATAAGCTAAATGTTAAAAGAAAATCACCTGTAAAGACATTCGTCACAATTACAGGAGTCCCGCTAGGCAGCGCTGACCCTTCGGGTTACTTTCTTATACAGGGTGATTCAAAAGTGTTTTGACAAACTTCGGGATATAGTTGCTGAGATTATTTTAAGAGGAAAAGTTTTGTGTCCAAAATTTTTTAAAAAAGTAGTAATTTTTAAATAATTAATAAACGAGTACCTACCTAGAGATATTTAGGTTAAATTTGATTAATTAAATAAAAAGGTAAATATGACTAATTTGAAAGTGCAATACACTTTCAGAGATCAATGGCATCGATACGATTTTTTTTTATGATTTTTGATGACACTGATTTTTTTATTTGATTTTTTATGTATTCCTACTTTAATTGTAATGTACCTTGTATTTATTTAATACAGGGGATGGTTTAAAAGTAAATATTTTATTTATATACACTACTGATCAAAACTATTAGCATTTTTCACAGGTGGGCTCTGGAATCACAATTTGACTTTCCCTCTTGAAAAACTTTTATTGGGACAATAAGTAGGTACTTTGAAATTTTCTGATGACCGACGTATGTAAATAGAAATAATATACAGGGTGTCCCAGATAAAGATGCACTCTGGAGGGATCTCGTAAGCATATAAGATTGAAAGATGGTTAAATTAGAAAAAAGTTGAGCCCTACTAAATTCTGCAAGATTATGTTTTCAAAATAAAAAAAAAACTTCTTTAGAAGATATTTGGGCGAAACCGAATTTTCCCGATTTAGTTTTTATTCTTTTCTGACCTTATTTGAAGAGATATGTTAATATAAAATTTATATTCTCATTATCATTTTTGTCTTCTACAACTTTCATTTTTGATCCGACATTTCGTTTTTTTCAAAACCATCAAATTTGATTTTCTAAATAGTAGGAAGTTTTATTTTAATATTTTTAAATTTCCCATTTTCACTCTCCGTAACCTAATCTAACTTTCATCTGTCTCAACTGTACAGTAAGCTGCGACAGGCACTTGTTTAAATAAATTATAAATACTTGCCAAATGGCAGACTGCAAATGAACTTTTATGTCATTTCTTTAAAGTACAAAGTTAATATTTTTAAGGAGTTGTGGGATTGTAGTTTTTTAATAAAAATTATGGAACGCTATTCAAGAGAAGAAAAATTAAATATGATTTGTTTTCGACGTCCAGAGTCAAAATATTTTTAGCTGGCTTTAAAAACAAAAGAAGATTTATAGATACAAGATTTGCACTTATTCTTATTGATGATGGGTTTGTTAAGCCTGAAACGTGTTATTAATACTAGGTGTAATACGTCATTAAATTAAAAAGGCGAAGGGGAATTTAAAAATAATTTATTTAATTTATTGAATAATAAAATTTCTCGACTATTTAAAAAAGCAAAGTTAATGATGGTTTTGAAAGACGAAACGCCGGATTAACAACTTAGATTTAGGTAATTAGTTACCGCGACTTGTAGAGGATACAAAGTGGTAATGAGAATGTAAACTTTTGCCCAAATATCTTTGGAAGGATTCTGAAGTTTTTAAATTTGAAAATACAATGTTGCAGAATTTAATAGGGCACAACTTTTTTTAAATTTAACATATTCGATTTACATACTAACTATACTAGTTACCTAATAATTTACCTGGAAAATGCATCTTTCATTTCAAACTCAATAATATTATCTTCTTTTTCCAAAAAGTGTTCTACAAAGTTTTCTGCTGTTTCCAACATTAAGATAGAGATACTCTTAATTTTACTACCCGTAAATGACGGTGAAAGAGTATTTCTCATTTCCTTCCATCGCTCTCCTAGAATTGAATACACAGTTTTTACTAATTTTTACAGCATATGACAATTTTACTACACTTTTTTTATTATATAACTTCATTAATTTATTAAAATTTCTGCCGTAAAAATTTAAAAGTTGTATAACTGCATTCGAATTCTCATTAGAATATACTTCGGCTGAGTCATCCACCAGCCACTTCGACTCCACCATGCAAGTAAAACAAATGACTCTGCCAAAATGGCGGCTATTCAGAAGAAGCAGGAAAAGTGCTAATTTCCGAACAAAAACTAATAAAAATTTAAATATAGTAATAAACTGAATTGGTTAGGGAGAAGGCAACTACACGCTTATACAGAACGATTTATAATTTCTATCCAAGACCGTATCATTCGAACTAGAAGCTATGAAAAGGTCATCATGAAAATTGCCTCGGAGAAACGATAGAACATATTACGGTGGGATGTGGTGCTATGGCCCCTAGCGCCAGGGCCCGCTCTAGCAATAACGCCGCCCTGGGCAAAAAAAAAATTGCCGCCTTTTTCCTAGTCTCGCACATAATTTCGAAAGTGTTTTTTCTAATTTAAAAAAATAAAACACTTGCCAGGTATTTTTAATTAAAAAAAATTATTGATTTTGTTTTATTGCGTATTTATTGCACATAAATAAATTCTAAATACTAACAAAGTGAAAATTAACAAAAAAACATTAAAATTTTTAGGCAATCTAATTGCACATTATAAACATATATGTTTAAAGAAATTAAGCCCTTTGCTGCGACGTCGTCATGACCGAAAAAAGCACCGGTGCCGGCGTTGTTCGGCATGCTTTGTCGCGAAATTGCTTGATATTTTATTATATTAAAAAGAAAAGGGATTGGTTGAAATAGTCACTGTTTAAAAAATAAAACAGCAAAACAAAGGAAATTAATGTTGTTAACTAAGAATTGGAATGTTTCAAACTTCAAATATACGTAGGAACGTAAGTAGGCTAAACGGGGATTTATGATGTTATTTAGAATTATCATGCCGCTCTTCCAACTTGCCGCCCTGGGCAGGGGCCCAGGTTCCCCCCCCCCCCCTAGAGATTTCGTCATAGTTGTAGAAGTCGTCCAAGATTATGTAAACATTGTATTAAAACAGTTGGTTGCTATGACAAGAATGACGTTCTATGTGAGATAGTGTATGAATTTTGAATTTATAATTTCGCATCTACTAAAATTGCAAATATTACATTTTACTCAAAAATGCGTAGTTGCCTACATATTCCTATTATCATACAATATTTTTTCTATTGTGTTTTTCCCCCAAGGAGTTGATTTACTTTGTCGTATACCACACAGTCATGCTTATTTACTAAATAATAAATTATTTTATATTTTTACAAACCTTTTAAGGCAACTACAGCATTGCTCCATAAAGGATCCGCATCTGGATCAACAACCTGAGGATGATCGGTAAAATGTTCAAAATCTTTCACTAATATTTGCTTAATAAGTTCTGGATCTCTTAGAACGAGCACTGGTTTCGTAAAGTTGTAGATTCCGCTATACCTAACAAGTACAATTTTATACCGGGTGCCAACAAAATTACTACCCAGGTTGTCACATTCTTATCAAATAAATTATATATTATCCAAATTTGGTAGGTTATATGGTTGCACTGTCTGCACATTCTCAGTATTCAAAGTCTAAATGCGCACAACTTTGTTATTTAAATAGAACACTCTGTAGATCTTATATCGAGTTTTAAAACAATAAAGCACACATTTCAAAATGACAACTTGATTTGACAGTCATCTTTTACCTTGACTGGTGCCCGCAAATACGGGGCCATAAAAAGGAGAAATAGTTAAAAAGAAATCGGCGATAACCCGTAAACGGGCTCATCAAAAATATCTAAATTTATTCTTTTAAATGTGAGTTTTAAAGCTCTTTAATAAACCTAAATAAAATTTTTCTCTAAAATAATTAGGGAAGCCAATAATTGACCCCATTTAAAATTACATGGGATTTCCTATGTCCCGCTCGACGATGCAACACCCGGTATAGAGTGTTCTATTTAAAATAACAAAGTTGTGTGTGATAGTTAGACATTTGAATACGGAAAATATACTTACAGTGCAACCATATAACCAAAATTTCATAATAACGTATTATTTTAAAAGGACGTGAGAAGCTACGTAGTAATTTCGTTGTTACCCGATATATAAAAAGGCTATAACTACATAGCAGTTCTATATTATATGGGTAGTTATAAGAACTTTGGCCAAAATGGATCAGTGATATTTAGCAAACATAAAAAATTGTTTAATTATTAATAAAGAAAATAAGTAAACATAAATTAATAAAAAAGAATTTTCATCAGAAGTTATTTAACAATTATATACAGGGTGCTACAAATTCGTTTGCCTACGAAACGGTAAGAGACAAAAAAGGTGGTTAAATCAATGTAAAGTTGCGTATTTTGGGGCCTAATAATTTGCTGAAAAAAAATTCTAAATATTCCAAATAACTTCGGAGATTCTCGACAAAAACCGAACTTTTTAGTTTTGGATTTTAATTTGCGCTTTCATTTTTAACTTGAAAAAAAACACCTTTTCATAGCCATTTTTTATGTTCTACAAGATGAAGGTATTATTTTTCAAATTCGACGGCCAAAGAAACTATATGCGTGCCATGGATTTTTTTAGAATTCCTTTTGACAAGAGAAGTCTTCAGAAATGGCGGTGCCTTTTTTTTAGAAGTCACTTTGATAGGACATTGTGTTTTCACACGGCGATGTATTTTTTTTTCGAGGTCACTTTTCATAGGAGCAGAGGGTTTTCAAACAGCACGGCGCCGGCTGTGACGTTTTTGTTTTAGAAGTCAGAACAAAAGTTAATTGGGAATGTCAGAATTTCGCCCCGGGTGTCATACCTTCTTAGTTAGAAATAATAATCTCATAACCATAATAAAAAATAAAAAATAGAACCTAATAAACTAATAAAGCAATCTCTGAATTATAAAAGAGATATTTTTTTATGTACCTAGTCTTTTTTTTACTTTGTCGTTTTAAGTAGAAACGTATCTAACAGGTCTTTATTTAATTTTTTCATGCGGAAATACATCCGTGTCATCGTGTTCTTCTTTTTCAAAGCATGTAGCCTTTGTTTCATACGCGTTAGGTGGTTGAGAAAACTTTAAATTTTTATCAAATTTCTTTGTTTATCATCCACATTGCAAATTGTAATAGTAATTTTCAACGCCAAACAAACGCTTAAAATATCAAAAAGAATGCGCAGAATAACAAACCATAGTTGTGTTTAAATTCGCGCGAAAAAGGCTCACCGTATGACGCAAGCACAAGAGAACATGCCTCGCCCTACATGCGTAATATCTTCTATTTATTGTATCATGCACAAAACTCAGTTCATATTTCGAAGATTCATTGCTGAACCGGAATGACATGCGTAATATTTTCTGTTTGTTGTATCATGCGCAAAACTCAGTTCATATTTTGAAGATTTACATCATTGCTGAACCCGGAATACATTTTGTGACGGACCTGGCCCAGGAAGTGAGGAAAGACTTTCTTTAAGTAATCTCAAATTTACATTATCATCTTATAACCTACCTTGCTTCTGGATGCATGTTATATATTAAGTCTATAGTATCATTAAAACTTCCCTTTCCGAATAATGACTTTCCTGTATCCCCTAAAAGTATCCATGGTTTGCTCTGTTTTACACCAAGTTTTGTCCAATAACTAATAGTTCTGATTAAAAAGTACCACACCAGGAAAGCCAATAGTGCTCCTGCAATAGCTATCACTATTCCGTTCATTGCTAAAATCAAGGGAGACCAGATCAAATTATTTAATACTTAAAGAAATTTAACAAGACGGCTTCATTAATAATCATAAGACTCATGAAAGAACGCGTGCACAAAACACAATAACAATAACATTTGACTAACGCCTACTAGCCCAACAGAAAATTAAAATTGGACATCAAAATAGAATATGATCAGGAGAATGTGGGGTAAACTAAGATATGCATCTAGTATGCCAATCGCCTAGCCTATATACTATATATATTAAGTTTCATTTCAAACATGATATGAAATTTATAATTGTTTCATTAAGACTTCAACACTGCATGCTTTTCTTGCAATATACTGTCACTGAATTTTTTCAAATTGGGGCAAACGATATACCTACTCCAGGATGTTAAAAAAATAATCCATCAACAGTCTTTCCCATGTCACCGATTTTTAGATTGAACTTTTATTAACGAAACATACAGTAATTTATGCTAATATAAATACGCCATCTTCCTAATCTATCACGTGTCAAAGACGGTTTGAACCTTAAGCTATTCGACACATGTAAAAAACAGGTTTGAGCTAAACATGTCTTAGCTACTACAGGGTGTTAAAGTTCAATTTCAAAATAATTTTCTTTCATAGCTCAAGCTGTTTTTGAGATATAAAAATAAAAATTAATAATTTATGGGTTTTGAGGGCAAGAATCTATTTCTGTTTTTAAATAACTTGTAGAAAACGCTTAGTTTTTTTTTGTAGTTTAAGGTGACCTGTATTCAGGTTTAATAAAATGTTAGATAACAATTAATGTAATAAAAATTATGAATTAAACGATTTCAAAAATGTAAAAATGTGCACCACTCACTCCTATGATTTTTCTAAACCTTTTCCTCCTGAACCTTTTCAGCAGTTGGTCGCGTGTCTGAATCTCTACTTTACACTACATACACTAAAAATTTGATGATATAACCCTAGAAAAAAAAATATAAAGGGTTAAGGTCAGAGTTACAGGGAGGCCATAGACAATTGGTACCAAGCCAAACCAGGAAACCGTTGCGTTGGTTAAGACAATTGCAAATGCACGATGGTGCACAGCCCTATTTTACACTTACAGTAATTGTTTCAACCAGAAGTTTTCTCTCATCACCATTGGTTTCTGGAAGCAGCACAATTATGAAATTATATAATACTAAATTATTTTACATTACTCTATTCTCCCCGATATATCCAATGTCAAGAAACCAGATGATGGGAGAACGCAATACATTTTAATTACAAATCAAGTATTAATAGCACCTCCAAAAATGATGTGTCTGGTAAATTATACTGCACGGAAAAAAACCGAATCCTCAACCAAGCATAAACTATAAAGGCATTTTTACATTAGGTGCAAGTAAATGGTCGGTTTAAATGGGAAAACTTTTATCAGCTGATTAAAATGTCATCTAAGTGAATGCAATTTTGCTTGCACTTGCACCTAAAGTAAAAAAGGCCTTAAATTCAACATTCAAATCAAGTGCAGTTTATTGGGTGTAACTATGAGTGTGAGTCACTATTTCCATCAATAACTTAAGATATCAGAGCCCCCGCAAGCACGCGAGCGCCGCTCTAAAGGGGTACCAAATCGTGGGTTTGTAGAGATGCATGGGTTGGAAAAAAAATTTTAAGAATATTTTTTAACCAGAATTTGAATTTTTCAACATTTTGCAACAAACAAGACAAAAATCAAATATTTTTATCCCAATTCACAATATAATTAAAGTTTCTTTCTAATTTAAATTTTTGACAGCCTTCTAGTTATAGCAGAAAATGTTAGTTTCATCATTAGAAGCTAGACATAAAGCAAGTTTGCTTTCAAGTATCCAATCTTTTAAATTTATTTATAGTTTAATGTTCTGGCATGATATTTTATTCCAGATTCGTATTGTAAGGAAAATGATGCGTAGTGTAATAATGATGATATTAAAGTATGTCAAAACAATTTAAATAATTTAGTTGATCATTTTAAAAAGCTGGAAAAATGGCGACTAAGTTTTTTTCTATCAAATATTGTTAATTAAACATTAAGTTCTTTAACACGTTTTTTAAATAGGGGGTTTGATATTTTTAAATTAAACGGTAAGGATCATTTAAAAACCGGTCTTGCTCAACAATAAATGCTAACTGATCAGGAAAAGAAGGCTTACCTACTTGGAAGAAAATTATTTATTTAACGATATTAAAGCTTTAGGATTGTTTTCATTACCTGAAGCGTCAAATCCTATTGATATTCTAGTATATACTATTCTATGAAAGGTCAGTATTTTTAGTAGTCACTTTTGAGAGTCGGAAGGTTTTTAGAGCCGATATATGCTCTTTTTTTAGATGTCACTTTTTTTAGTCATAGGCAAGTAAAAAAATTACTTAATTATGAAATTCAAAAACGATTTTATGTAAACCTGACCGAATGACTATAGTACCATTCCATCGATGTAGGTATAGAAAATTTTAGAAAAGAGAAATGTAAGTTTGGTTTAAGAAATAAGGTTTAAATTATTTAAATTTTAAAGTGCTTCTTGTAGTAATTTCCTATAACATACATATACCCACCTTTTTAAACATTTAAAATACAGCAAAACGAATACAAACTGAATTAAACCTTAATGAGCACTTCGAAAATGAACCTCACACTCAGATAATGTGGTAAAAACTGACATTTAAATAATAAAATTTTTAATATTTGCCCAATTAATGTATGTACTCTTTTATTTATTATTACTTAGATTAGACAATTCAGATATTCTATAAAAATAAATAGTCGCCTAATCGTATTATCTTTAAAAATAAAAATGATAAAAAAATGCCAAGCTATTTTAAAAATTACAACAAAATTTGAACCAATGACTTACAATTTAATCTTAGGATTAGATCAAAATTTTATAATAAATCATACAATATAATTCGTCATTTCTTGTCATTCTTTTGAATTCGGCTTTTTACCTCTTCGTTTGCTGCCAGGGCCATTCCCGAGGGGACCTACAGCTTAACGTGGGTTCCGAACCACGATCCCTAGGGCTAACCCTCGGTTTCTTATGCCATTGCATGCCCTACCGCGATTAGGGAGTGTGTACCTTCCTCCGCGCCCCACGAGATATCCGATCTCATCCGGCCTGGTTACCGGCGTGAATGGGGTGGGGTGGGAGATGATGCAGTTTACACTCTTCCCTGCATTCTTAAACCTACTAAAATTCGGACATACCGTAAAACGGTGTTACTTTGCACCGCTTTTTGCACAATTTTTTATTATTGAAAGATAAAAATATCTTAACACTAATATAACTATTTTATGATTTTCGGTGGATATCATTAAGCTCATTAACTAAGTCTCGTTACATTTTTGTTGATTCATTGCAAGATTAGGACAAAAAATCTACTTACATCCTGGTGCAAAGTATACCACGGAAAGGGTATATATACTTTGCTCCACTTCATTTTAAACTAGTTTTACCGTTTTATCTACAATTAAAGTAAAGTAACCGCAACTTTGCACCATTTCAGATATTGTGCAAAATATCCCCAATTTCGTAAGAAAGTGGGGATTCTTTGCACCAGTTGTAGGGTGCAAAGTATTCCGAATTTTATATGGAAATTGCCAATGTAAACAAAAAAAATAGAAAAACCTAAATATGTATTTTATTGACCTATATTTTATTACCTGCATCTCTAAACTTATAATTATACATGCGATTACACGGGTACTTACCAATATTTATCAGCTTAGGCTTTCTCGGCAAGAAGATTTTGCACAGCTTTAAAACGTGACAATTTAGAGGTTATATATTATGGCGGGAAATGATTGACAAATGACGGAATGCGGGAATGTCTAATCTCTTGAGATGATATTGCAGTGTTCTTTCTCTGCACATGACATTAGTAGAGGCCTCAAATTAAGATAGAGCACTGTGTTTTCCAGCGTTGGTGCAAATATACCGTACTGAGTGCAAAGTAACCCCGTTTTACGGTACTTTTTTAATTGTGCGTATGCCCACTCCGAGGATCGAATTCGGAACGCCACGGTCGAATGCCAGTGACTCATCGCCTACAATATAATTTAATTTATCTGTCAGGTTCTATGATTAGAAATAGGAATTGGTTAAATTTCTATATTTAGACATTTATCTAGGATAAGTTGTAGCCACATAATATATTATGAAACCAATATATTGCCAGTGCAATGCATCTATGCACCCTTTCGTCAACTCGGTCTTCCGTGTGTATTGTCTCGGGGAGTAGAAGCATACGCAATATCTTAGACGAGGTATCTTTCCTCGTCTAAGCGCAATATGTAGTATAAACAAGAAATTTTGACCATTTTCTTTTCTGTGGACACTATGGCGCGATTTAAGCAGGACGACAATCACACAGCTCCTCAAAAACATATAGAAATTAGATAAATGTTAATTTGCACTAAACGATTTCATTACCATTGGCAAGTATTTATAATTTATTTAAATAAATGCCTGTCACTTATCATAACCTACTATGCAGTTGTAACAGATTAGGTTACGTAGATGGAAAATAAAATAGTTTCAAATAAGATGAATTTGCACTTATTCTTATTGATGATTTATAGGTCCGAAACGTGTTATTAATACTAGGTGTGATACGTCATTGAATTACAAACGAGGAGGGGAATTTAACAATATTAAAATAAAATTTCCCGACAATTTAAAAAAGCAAAGTTTATGTTGGTTTTGAAAAAACGAAACGTCGGATTAAAAATCTAATTACACCAACCACCAATGTAGAGGAGAAAAAGTGGTAATGAGAATGTAATTAAGCTTTATTTTACCATATCTATTTAAATAGAGTCAGGAAAAAATAAAAACGAAATCGTGAAAATTCGTGATTGCCCAAATATCTTCGGAAGGATTCGAAGATTTTTAAATTTAAAAACAAAATGTTGCAGAATTTAATAGAATTTTCTAACTTAAACATCTCTGTATCTATACTGGTAACGAGATCCCTGTAGAGTACATCCTTATCTGGGACACCCTGTATGCTAAACTAGACCAAAAACATTGAGTTCCCTTGACCCGAATCCTGACTATGTTTATTATAAGATTTTTTAAATTTAAATTTGAACTCAACAGATATTGGCGTGTGTCATTAAATTATTTTTATATAAAAAAAAATAAAATAATTTTCAATATTTTTTATAATACAATAAAATTTAATAATTATTTTAAATGATTTCATTGGCTTATATATTTTTCTCTGTTTTTTTACCTGCATGAAAATAACTTTCCCATATCGACAAGGTATACTAAACTTTGTCTTAAATCTGAATCAATAATAATAGAGCACATTCAATGATGGTCATCCTGTATAAAACAAGTTCGTTATGACTGTTATGACCGTGACCCTTTAGTAGCAATTCCTGTTACAAGCGTGTTTTTAATTAAGATAATATAAAAACGAAGCAATAGTATATCTGGTGTTAAGTAAATAACATTAGTACAATTTCATCATTGCTTTGTGCGATCAATTATGTATCTGCTTAATGCTGCATATATACTACTAATTTGTTTATTATTAAAATATAAAAATGTGCACGCTGTGTCATGTGACTATATTGAAGACGTAATTCGAGGTAAAAAGGATACAGAAGGTGTGCTTGACAGTCCAGGAAATACACAATTCTGCACTAGAGGCGAGGGAGACAACGCATACAACAGCACAGAATTAGCTATGAGCAATTCAACCATTGGCATCTTAAGAAAGAATGCGGTAAGAAATATGCCATGGCTGGTTGCTATTTATTGCATTTACTGCAAAATAGATTTAATCGAACCAGGAGCATTTGAAAATGTATCAAGTATAACAGAATTTGAATTTTCTTACGGAGTTATGACTGAAATACGAAGAGGAATATTCAATGTTCTCCCAAATTTAGAAGTACTAGATATTCGAGGAAATAAAATTTATAATATCGATGACCAAGCATTTGCAAATATGCCTAACTTACGTCACTTAAATCTAAATGGCAATGAGATGGAATACTGGAAGAGAGAATGGTTTATTAACACAACATCAGTGGTAACTGTAAAATTTGTAAAAAACCAGCTTCGATCAATACCCCCTCTTGCTTTTGCTGACTTCAAAATAATACAGAATGTTCATTTTGATGATAATAAAATAGTCACCATTCACAGAGATGCATTTAAAGGTGTTAAATTTATGTTTACATTGGGTTTAGCTAACAATCGTCTAACAACTATTTCAGAATCAATTTTTCCCAATAATATCAAAATTGAAACGCTAGATATCAGCGGAAATGAACTTAATTTCATCCCTAGTAAAGTTCTGAAAAAACTAACAACCGACAAGTTGTATTTGGAAGGAAATCCCTGGAAGTGTCAGTGTTTAAATCTAATAAATTTCTGGTTGGACTTAATAGGCGCAAAGCCTAAATCAAATAGTGATGATACTGAGTGCAATGGACCAAATATTCCGGTATGTGTTTCCAGTATATCATCTACTTGTCTAGAATCCGTGGATAGTGAACTCACAAAACGTTATTATAGGCATCCAGAAGTTATTAAACGAAAATCCAATCGTCTTTGTACTCAAAGTTACTATGCATTATTTTATGGAGAACAGGATTAGTTGTTAGTTTATAACTAAAAGAAATCATAAGCTAGAAAAGTGATTGCGTATCAGATTATCAGCCGGTTGCATTCTGAATATGAAACCTTATCTGGGATGAGAAAAAACAGTGTTTGTAAATAGGTATAAGCAAAGATAGAAATATCGACTTAGAACATGCAGCAAGCGATGGGATGGTGACAAAAATATTTTATCAATTATTGAAAATTGAAATCTGTGCGAAGAGGGTTATTATTCTAGGATTCTATTTTTTTATTATAAATAAAAAGTTTTTTACCTAAAATACTATCAACTGTAGTCTGTTTATTTCCAACTTACATGTGCCAATCTGGCCATTTAGATAAAAGTACATAGCTTAATTTCGCCAATGAAACACCCTACTTTTTATCTCACGAATGAGCAGAGAATCAAATTTCCTATCTAAATGTTTAGTATGTTAATATATCCATATTTTTATTCGTTTTGGAATCATGAGCAATTTTAAAAATTTTTAAAATATCTATATTTGTAAAGTAGGGTTACAGTGAACCGATTTTAAACATATTTTATCAAATTGGCAACAAAGTTCACAGTCAGGGCTTACTTTACAAAAACAATGTCTTATGAACTTGAACAGTGATTTTAAAAAAATTTAATTTCTCATAATTCCAAAACGAATATAATTATGGCTAGTATAATTTATTAGATGTTTAGATAGAAAATTTGATTCTCTACACGTTAGTAAGATAAAACATAGGGTGTTCCATTTAGGAAAATTGACTTATGCACATTTATCTAAATGCACAATCTTAAAAATTCCCTGTATGAAAAACGTAAAATCTAACTTATGAAATCTAAAGATGTATATTTTATTCAATAGCTTACAAAATGTTTAATGTTTAGCCTCGTTAGTTTCAAAATTATTTCTTCTCGATATGGTTTTTATATAAAAAAATATTTTATTAAATCATAACTCAAAAACGGTTAGAGGTTTATTATTGATGTTACTTATAGGTTTTAATAAGTTATCTAAAAATGCTAAAATATACAAGATATTTTATTTGAAATACCAAAGTGATGAACCGGATGAAACCGGAGTGATTCAAACATCAAAATATATTACTCCAGAAGATCAAAATTAATTAGGTGTTTATATGTGAATCACCCTGTATATAAAAATTAAGAAATTCAATGGCAATTAATCGTGAACAATGTTTAAAATATATAAGCTTACCTACTTTATTTAATTACTTTGTTTTTATATGCAGAGTTTCTTTCACTCCATTGTAGGTTTTTTGAGACGATATATAGCTCGAAATCTTTCCAGATTCATATTATTCATCAATAATTAATAATTATATAGATACTTCAACTTTTTATTTTTTATGATAGCAGAGGTGGTTTCCACTTATTATAGGGGTAATTTTGAGTCATTATTCGAGTGGTTCTTAATACAAAACATGTAGGTACGTTTTTCACAATTTATTTGCATTCATTTTATTTACAGCTTTTGGCTATATCGTAATAGCAGAAGAATATCATTTCCTTTCATTTTATCAGATCCATCCCTAGATGCGTTTCGCCATATCATGGCTCATCAGTATCAGTTCTAGGATCCGACGAAAGAAAGAGAACTCAAAGCTGCTTATGCAGCACTTGGTGGGACACAACGATTATAAGATGGGGCACGGAGCGCCATCTGTGTCGTTGTTAGACACTTTTTGAGCATACCAGCACATCTAACAAACTTATTGAAATAAGTAAAAAATATTAAGTGGAAATCATCTGTAAAGACATTCGTCACAACTCCAGGAGTCCAGCTAGGCAGCGCTAACTAACTATATCGTAATAGTTTGGGTGTTTTCTTTGACGTGTTTGATATCAGACTGCGACCAAAAATACATAGAACAATAATGCGTCACGCGAGATCTATATTTCATTAATATTTACCTAATAAGAAGCAAGAAACTTTATAACAAACAACAGAAGAACCCAGGTTTTAATTCATTCTTAGAGTGGATCTTCCAAGCTTTATTAATTTTTAAATGACGAAAGTTTTTAACAAAAGGCCACTTTAAAAAAAAGTTCAACTCAGCACAGCATATACTGTGCGATCATTTTTCTACCGAATGATTTTGGTGGCGATACTTTCAACATGGTATTATTGGAGATACATACATCAAAAAATTAGATTAGAGATATGATGTTTAAACTTCTTAAAACCCAAGCGCTCATTTGGTGAGTCAGTGATTGTTAGTATGTAATTATCATGAACTGTATAAATTAAATATTACAAACAGTAAACAATAAATCACACCCATTGTTTTAACTTACTGTTCATTAAAAAATCGCTATTAAAAGCAAACTATAAATTTTAACTGTCATTTTAACAATCGTCCCATCCTTTGAACGAGGGGCATGCTATACCTATTAAATCTTGTAGTAAGTAATGGTAGTATACTAGCTTTCATTGAACTATAATCTCTTAATAATGAATTATTTAGCAGAGTGTATAGGTAGGTACTTAAATATTCATAGTATAAATGAAATACCAATTACTGCAATTAACATCAGTGCCGATAATACCAGAAACGGGCTAATAACTCCAAGAATTCATACACATAGGTACTATAATTTTATTACATTTATCCATAAAACGAGTCAAAATTATGATAATTTGATTTTATTTTGTCATTATACAAACAAAGGAAGGACAGGAAAAAATTATTTTAAGAAATTGTAATAAATAACAATACCTATATATCTTGATGAATTTATTTATAATTATGTAAACCGGTTTAAAGTGCCAATAATTCCCCCCTTTACCCTAGTATTTGTTATCTGCTATATCACGACAATGACGACCTATCATTTCTCTGTGCCTATGTCATGAGTTTGGTGAAAGTTGAAGAACCCCTAGATTCCCTAGACATAAGTTTTATTGATTCCGAAGATGTGATTCAGTGTTGTGATAAACATTTTCTTGTGGATTCCAGAATAACTGTTAATAAGGATGAAAATAATACTAGTTATATTAATATTCAAGGTAAGAAAAATTTGAAGGTTAAGTAAGTTTAAAATGTCAAAACTAGAGACGTTTCTTTAAAATCGATATTGAATAATTATATCGATAATTATTATGCTGTGTGTGGGGTAAGCCGGAGTATTTTTGCTATCTATAATGCTAAAGTAAACAACGAAGTCGTATCTACTCTCCAGAAGGGACATGATAAAGTAGGGTTAGGAACAAAAAGCTCTATCTTCCTTCTTTCGTAAGAAGGAAGATAGGGCTTTTTGTTCCTAACCCTACTTTAAAGTAAACAAGATACGATTTCACGTTTGTGACTATTTCTGTAGGTCCATTAGATATTTCCATGCTTTTACATTGTAAGGTGTTAACATGTGTTTCACTATTTATTAATATGTTTTTTTAGCAAAAATACCATCAAACACCTATTGAGAGTCAGCTGCGGTACCTTTTTTTAACGGCCATTTTTTTTTCATATGAAAACTACTTCAAGATTTAAATAGCTGGAAATTGTATGACACGTAAACTCAAAGCGACTCTGTAAAAACATCAAATTTCTTTTCGTTAATCGTTCATTTATTTTCTAACATTTTTGCTTGAATGATGACATAAAGTAAAATTTTGACATGTTAGAGTATATGATCCGCCTTAAAAAACTCAATGTATATTGGAGCAACCTAAATAATAGTTAAATATTGATTTTACTTCCAAATATCTATGAGAATATACAAAAAACCGGACAATAAATGTTTAAACGAGAATCTAGTATTATTTTAGGTTTATTTTAGTTTTTTTTTTTGTTAAGACGTTCCTATTAGAAGCTGCTATGCAAAACTATAATTTCAATTTCCAATAATAATATCGCCACGCGGTAGTGGCTCAGTGGTGGCATTCGATCTTGGCGGTTCGAGTTCGATCCTCGGAGAGGGAATACGCTTATTAAAAAAAGTGCTCGGAACTTTGGGGAATAAAGGAATGCAGTCTACTATTAGTGATTCCCAATATCGGGACCGAGAGGGTCGCCATGAACCTCTGGGGGCGTAAAAAGGATAAACTAATGCATACAGGCGGTTCGGATACCACGCTAAGCTGTAGGTCTCATCTGGCTGATATTATCCAAACGATAGAGGATACAATGGGCCTCATAGGCTTAAGTGGACTGGCTCTTCCACCAACCCCAGCAACAAATAAAACAATTTTTTTTTAAGCATTGATAAATGACTAGCGTTGCCAGACCTATATTATATGTTATTATATTTAAAATAGTACTAGAATCTATATGTGAAAAATATACTAAACATTTAAACATTTTGTACTGAAACATAAAACCAAAAAGTGACTTTCAAAAAAACAAGACTTCTCCTCTGACCAAAAGTGGCGAAATTGCGTTTTTAAGATTTATTTAAAAAATAAATAAGTGATGAAAACCCAGTAATACCATCCGTAAAAATAACTCAAATACAAAAGACATCATTCACGTCTGGTGGCTTTATCTTTTGCATTTGAGTTAATTTCTACGGATTGCGTTCCTGGGTTTTCATCACTTATATATTTTTTAAATATATCTTAAAAACGCAATTTCGTTGTTTCTGAAGTTGCTTACGGGTCCATGCGTACTTTTAATGCAAAAGATAGATGCACGATCTTGTCCGCTTGCCGCTAACTTTTCTTTCTATTTTACATTTATGTTTTCATTTTTGAAACAATTTTTCTCTTCGTTTCCCCCCAATCCCCAATCAATCGATTTTATACGGAAAACGTTCCTTGGACGTCCACGGCTGACATGGTTTTAAACTTAATTTTTCTACTTTTAGACATCACCTCAAATTTACAGGGAATTCTTAAAGAAAAGGATCACCACATTATGAATTTAGAACAAGAGAATCTTTTTTTGAAAGGACAAGTGAAGGCATTAAATAACCTACTTGATCAATTATCAGCATCAACAAAAACTCTTGCAACCAGGAACGACATCCGAATAAATGTTTCCAGTCATACTTATCAAAAGTGGTACAGAAGACCTAAAATTATTTTGACCGGGAGCGCTATTGCAGCATTATTTTCTATATATTTAAGATACAAAATAAAGAACTGGTGAATTAAGGCTATGTTTTTTTGTTGTCACACAGATTTTTTTAAAAACAAAACTGTCTTGCCTTTCTGCGCGCTTTTCAATAATCTTCTCTTATTCTCTTCATTGAGGAAAATGTATCCTTCTCTTCGACATTTAATTTTCATAAACTAAGCTTCAAACCACATTCAGCTAGTTTACCATGCTGTCTTAAATCTTCACGTTTTCCAAATGTTTCCTAAATAATATTACAGTATCCTTCAATGCGAATGCACCCAATCGGAATAAATCTTTAGACACCACAAACTATATAATAAGTTTCTCCCACATGTTTTCTGTAACACGAAAATTCTTCTCACAACTGAAAGTATAAGTATCAAACCAATATGTGTCTTCAATTTTATACCAATAGGTTAACTTTTGGTGATGTCGCCACTACTAAATTTCTTTTCAATATCAACCCATTTTACATTAACCTTTTTTTCCCTTCGTCACTCTAAGGTACCTTTGTACTGAACTGTCGCAACATTTTACCCTCAATACTTAATATGATTTCCCCCTTACTTTTACAGAAAAGTTTTTTCTTTGACCTTTTCAAAAAAGTTCAATTAGGGTGTTACTCACAATTTCCTATTCTAAGGTTGTTTCCAATATTTCTTCTGATGAACGCTTATGCAATGTAAGATTTTGGAAAAGTGAAAATACTAAAAATTTAAGAAATGAAATTATCAATGTACCATTAGGGTCGAAGTACCACGACAGCATCAAAAAAATATTTTAAGACACTATAGTGATTCCTTCGACTAAAAATCTGTAACTGCTGTGAAAAACATTGCATCACGCCACAATAGTAGACTTACTTGAACAACTTCGAAACTCGTGATCTGTTGCTAGACAAATTCTTTTTCGTCAAAAATAACAAAAATCTCGTTAAGTTAAATAAGGACAAATGACGTAGCTTGTCAATGTTCCGAAAGACTGAAAAATTCCAGAGGCTTTTTAGGTTCGCATACCAAACTTCGTTCTAAGTAATTCCATAAATCTTTAACACCTCTCAGTCGAAAAAGGAACCGTCGCCGAAATCCACGGGTTATTTGAAAAAACAATAAATCAAGCGTATGTGACTTTGGTGAAATACAATAAACCCCAAATATTCTTAGCTGAAAAAGCACCTCCTAGCTTCTAGAATTATTACCTACTGTCTATAAATACGTCCATTTAAAATTATATTAGTCAAAAAGAAAATCGTTATCTGAAAGGAAAATTAAAGAGTGGAAAGAAGAAGTTCTAAAACGTAAAGTCGTGAAGAGGGAGAGCTTGAATCCCTCCCAATAGCATAAATTAGAATTTTTTAAGGTTTGTTAAGATAATCGATTCAAGAGCTATTCAGCCCCAAGATTTAAGAGTTTAACAATTTGTACGCCGCCATAAATTGCATAATTTTATGGAAATATAAAAGTTAGTGTTCATCCTTAGTTCGGCAAATTAATGTGCCTGGAAAAATGAAGGTAAAACTTTATAAAAACTGTCTGGAATTTGTAAAAAATTTATTTTGAAACTATTAATGTGGCCTTAAAGAAAATAAATAAGATTCTTTTAGAAACTGAATTAGAAACACTTTATGCTCCCTTTGAACCATTTCATATAAATTATTTTAGGAGTGCTCCCCTTTAAAGAAAATTAATAAGAATCGGATCAAGAGACAGACAGAATCCGCATGAGCGTAAGTGTGACACGTACCAATTATCATCCGCTTGATAAATCGATGTTAACATTTAAGTAACAAATTTAACATCGAAAGCAATCATCGATGGCCATGAAAATGGATTATAAATTAAATACACCCACATATTTCTCGGTCCCAACTTCCTCAACGTTTCTCCCCAGATCAAAAGGAATTTCTAAAATAACGCTGTTCCTGCCACCCAAAACCACTTCTAAAAAAACACTAGAAACGCTGTATCGACTTTTCTACTTCTAGCCGCTAAGTCCTGACGAGAATCGTAGTAATTAATTTTTCCAGTTCGCAAAATAGCGAGGAGCCAATTCTTTTTAGTAGAGGTTTAGTGCAATCGATGTTTAGGACCCTTAATATCGATGGTAAGATATCGATAAAGATCGCCCATCACTATTTCCTATTCAGGGAAACCCTATTCTCTTCTGTGCTTTTTTCAGTGTTGTGAAGGTTGCCTTTTCTATTGATTTATTTTTAGGCGATATAAGCACAGTGTTGCCAATTTTGAAGAGTTTCCTTAGGCCTTTTACAGTAGGTGCAATTTGAAGCAAAATTGACTGATAGCATGCGCTTTGACGAGGTTTAAATCAGCCACAATTCACTTGCACCTGATGTAAAAAGACCTGACAATTCTTCAACTATAAAATGTTCTGAGAGCTAGAAAGTTTCTACTTAGATATGGATTTAATTAATGATATAAGGTTACAATGTAATTTTTTTGTCTATTTGTCTGTACTACGTACAGGTATGCCGGTATTTTATATAAGTATGCTTTATTATTTCGGTTTGGCTATTTCATCATAAATGCTATATGTTATAATATATATAATAATATAAATTATTTATTATCAATAAAGAAAAAACAATGTTAGGCGATAGCTAGGAGAGGGATGAATGCATGATAGGGTTTACCCTCCTCCCCACAAATATTTACTGTGGTTGAAAAGAATAAACACAAATTGCAATAAGAATATTGGAACCTAACATATTGACATCAAATTTTGCTGTAAATAGTATTTCACCCTTTTTTTAAATTTACTATAACAACAATCTTATTTGATCTTTTGTAAAGGGTGACTTTTTAACGAACTTTAGGGCGTGATTTGGCTTTGGCAGAATCTCTAAAATTAACGCATTTTAAACCCTTCCCGAAATTTTCGCTGGGTAAGGCCTTGTCTTCTTGTAATTTCCTACGTAAAACCATTTGAATTTGAAGAAAAATTAGACGTGATTAGTCAAAAGTCAGGTGATTGACATTGATGCTGTCAATCAGTTGACCTTTAACCAATCACGTCTCATAGAATAGGTACGCTGTTCCGTTACGCTGCCATATTTACGTCCATGGGGACAGGATCCTCATGGGGACTCGCCTTAAGACGGCCGTGGAAGGCTAAAACCCTTTTCTCTTCTGTGGTGGAAGGCTTTTCAAGTGCTTGCTCAAACGAGGTGTCAAAAAATCTGGCAACATTGTAATTCTGTATCAGCTGTACCTACGATCTGTCAAAATAAAAACAAGGAAATTTTGGTAGTCTTTTAATTCCCTGAAAATCAAATATTTAATTTAATTTTACAATTTTTTTAGACTACGATGGATTAAAAAGCTCTAAAGCAATTGTGTGATGTTCTCTACTTAATTATTGCTTAATGGTGTTACGCATTTTACTAATATGAACGTGAATCTTTCATCATTCAGTTACTGGGCTCTCGATTCACATTATTTGGGCCCAGATCAGGATGTTATAGAAGATAAAACCAAATTATTTTACCAATCGGCGATGTGTCTTATAAACCCAAAACAAGACCCACCAATTTTCGGCAAAGCCAATTCAAATGATACAACTTCGTGTCATTGTACAGAGCCTGATAACTTTGGTCCTAATCAAGATGAACGTTTTTTAAAATTTGTGCATACTAGTGGATCCATAGAGGTAGAGTTAGAAACTCAAAAGAACCCACTACCTTCACAAATGCTTATTAGAGATCCTAGTCGATTTAAACCTGAAGAAAGACCATATAAGTGTCTGAAACCAGATTGTAATAAAACTTTTCTTCTCAAACACCATCTAACAACCCATGAGAAAACACATACAGGTGAAAGGCCTCATGTGTGTGCTCACTGTGGGAAAAGTTTTACACACAAATATTGCTTAAATACTCATTTATTGTTGCATACAAATGAAAGACCTCATCAATGTCCGGAGTGCAATAAAAGATTTACCCTAAAGCATCACTTGATGAGTCATAAAAACGTAAGTAATTTGAATTTAGTGCATCTTTTATGATGTATGTTTGTATCCAAAAAAATGTGTACAAGTAGTAAAGGAAAAGTGACATGGCACATATCAAAATAAGTGATAAATTGCATCTCTCTTTTTAATGTTTACATATATATTTACAAATTTTTAATCGGAAGTGTGCATTGTGAAAAGTTGATATGTGCTGGCTGTTTGTAGTACTTTCTAACAAAAGTCTAAGAATTAATTGTATTTCACATAATATAGCCAACCAGACGCAATGCTGCTTATATGCTGAATATTCAACCCTTAAGAAGAGATATAAGTCAACATTTTGCCAAATTATATGATGTAGGTTATGAAGTAATATGTATTGATTTCAAGAATTCAAAAAAATTCAAAATTCAAAAGCATTTATTGTCATACAAATCCTATAAGTAGGACATTGACAAGTCAATTTAAATTTGCCTGGTGTATCATGGTCAAATAATGATGTTTGTGGATCATTTTTTTGTGGGTTAAGTTACACAACAAGCTACTACTTAGTATTTCAATTTACATGGCATTTTTGAAATTGAAACAGTTTATTGATGTAAAAAATTGTAAAGATGGGATGCTTGACTTAGTATTCTCTTCCATAGATACAAATATTAATATTGCTAGTGATCCACTATTTTGTTGTGACCTCGGTTGTGACTCTTGGTCTCCACAGTTACAGATGAAAAGTTAAACTTTATTGAACATGAATACTATTATTATAATTTAAAGTATGCAAATTCTATCCACTGCAAGACAATTTTTTTAAATACTGACCTGGAATTTTAAATTCAGTTTTAGGGACTTCTAAGCTTTAGAAATTTAATTCAGTTTAAATGTTTTTGAAAATTCAATGTTTTGTCATGTAGTAGCAAATTTTTTCAAATTATCTTTTTATATCATTACATTCATTACAGTCCTGAACTTTTAGAGCCAAACAGAAAAAAAGATAAACAGTAAAAATTTTGAAATTGTTTTTGAAACGAACATAAGCGAATCAGAGTAACATAACTAGACTAACACTCCATCAGTTACCTTTTCTTCACTCAGGAGCATTCATTGTTTTCTGTTTTACAGTGTTGCGGTCTAGGTCTAAGGCAAAAACCATAGAACGTAATAAATAAAATACTAATAAAAAATAGAATTACTTCTCATGCCTTAAAAACTAGCTTACTTCCTGGAGTATTGTTACAGTAAATCTCATTAAAATAATAAACAACATAAACACTAAAAACCTCGCTAAAAACACTTCCTGTAATTTCAATATTTAAGTAATCCTAAAAATAATGGCCAGGGCCGTAATAGTAAAGAAAGAATAATTTGAAATGATGTGATATTTTAATTAAAAATTAAATTTGAAAAAACTTTTTTTTATTAAATTTCTAAAGCTTAGTCCTTAAAACTGTTTTAAAAATTCTAGGTCCATATTTAAAAAAATTGACTTGAGGTTCTCCCGAGTTCTCCAGTAACATTCTAAATGACCATAATATATACAGTAGACTCCTGATTATCCGAAATAATGTGGACCGGACCGATTTCGGATAATGCGGAGATTGAGGAAAATCGTTAACTATAGGAAAAGTAACTATATCTATGTACTTTTATAGATGTACTTGTACATACATCATAAATTCTAATACTTATGTATGTACATTAGTACCAATTTATTCATATTTATAAATTTAAGAAAGAGGTAATTGATAGGTACTTGTTTTAATTTTAAAGTCTGTCGATTTGATTAATTTCTTAGAAATTTCGGATAATGAGGAGGCATAGCAAGAATCATTTTGGATAATCCGGTTCATAGGTCGTTTCGGATAATGCGGAATTCGCATATTGGGAGTCTATTGTATACAGGGTGGGGATTTTAAATGAAACGCTGCTTATAGCGGCTCTGGAAATCTCTAAAATCCAAAAATACGTCCTTAAAAACTTTTTATGGGCCTCACTTTGATCCAAAGAAAAAAAAATTGGGACCCCAGGGAGATGGCGCAGCTCTAACCAACTTTTTTTTTTTAAATTAGAGGATACCACTTTTGGCACCTTTTTAAAAAGCTTATCGAAAAAGGATTTTGTCCATATATTTTTTTTTACATCTTAAACCATGTGCCAGAAATTTAATAAAAAACTAATTTATGGAATAATTACATTTACAATCACTTTAAAACTGTTTTTTTTTTAAAAAAGGGGATCCTACAGACATCTCTAATTACAGACCCATATCTCTACTGCCTATTTTCTCGAAAATCTTTGAAAAATGTATTGCTCTTAAAATATCAAATTTTTTTGAAACTAATGGTCTCTTTTATGATTACCAATTTGGGTTTCGTAAAAAGCTAAACACCTCGCTGGGAATACTGGATTTGGTCTCTCATATTTATGAAAGTTTTGAAGAACGTAGCTATCTTTCCAGCAGCCTTTGTGACCTGAGCAAGGCTTTCGATTGTGTATCGCATGAAATTCTCCTAAAGAAGCTAAAATGCTACAACTTTGACAATGATAGCATTTCCCTGATAAAAAGCTACCTCTCAGATCGTCATCAAGTGGTGCGAGTGGCTGGGGTGGAGTCAGCAGAAAGGGACATTTGTATCGGGGTACCCCAGGGCTCTATCTTGGGGCCTCTACTATTCCTCATTTATATAAACGATCTCCCCCTTGTGGATCAAGATTCACACTACACCATTTTTGCTGATGATTTTCTGCAATCTCTTGCTGTAGAAGAAATTTACATGAAGCCTTGGAGGTTTCTAGCGAGGCATTGTTGAGGGCTGAACAATGGTTCACTAACAACAAATTATTTCTAAACGCTACTAAAACACAGGCACTTGTCTTTTCAACTCGACCAACCCCTGCTCAGCATGTGGGCAAGTCCACTAAGTTCCTGGGCGTACATCTTGACTCGAGTCTACGTTGGGATGCCCACACTGATGCTTGCTGCTCAAAATTGGCGTCAAATGTATTCTTGCTACGCGGACTTGCTGACTGTGTGTCCACGAAGGTGTTAAAGCAGGCCTATTATTCCTTGTGTCACTCTCATATGGCGTACGCAATTATTGCTTGGGGTCATAGCACTGGGGCAAAGAGAGTTTTTCGTTTACAGCGTAGGGCGGTTCGCACACTAGCTGGCTTGCCTTACAGAGCTGATTGCAAAATTGCATACATCAATTTGAAAATTCTAACTCTCCCTTCACTTTTTATTTATGAAAATCTCTTGTATATAAAGAACAACATCACCCTTTACCCAACTTACCTAGAGACTCATAATTACAATACACGAAATCGTCGGAATTTAATTCCAAGCTACCAACGTCTACAGAGGTGCAGGGACGGCCCCGGCTGTCTGTCCATACACTTTTTCAATAAGCTTCCAAATAACATTACATGTCTGTCAATAGATGGGTTTAAAACTACAATAAAGAGCTTTCTAATCAGTCAGGCCTTCTTTAGCTATGAGGATTACCTTAATCATGTATTTTAAAAAGTGTTATTCAAAATTTTAATGTGTTTTGCTTTTCTATGACTGTTTGTTTGGTTACTAAACCTGTTCTTTTGATGTTTCTATCCTACATATATATATATATATATTTTGAAAATTTATAAAGATAACTAGTGTGGTGATCTTAGAAATTTTTATTGTAATAATAGTTTGTTTAATTTGTATTTCGTTAAGGATACTCTACATTTATCTGTTGTACTGGGTTGATTTTACATATTTTACTTCCATTTGACTTGTGAAAATACATATTGTATTGTTACACCAATAAAATATTTGATTTGATTTGAATGTCACTTCTTTAACATAGCAATTGTTGAGAACGTGCCCCATGAATTTGTCAGCACAGACTGAATCCATGATAAAACTCTTCCCTTACTCTTTCCGAAACTTCTGGCGTTATTAAACGTATCTCTGTCCGAATCCTTGCCTTCAACTCTTCCAGATTTCTAGGTCTGGTTGGTGACATTTACCCTTCTTTTTAAATCGCCTTATAAATAAAAATTTAAGGGTATAATATCCGGAGATTAGGGTGGCCACTCTATAAATTCTCGCAGTCCTATCCACCTATTTGGAAATGTAACATAATAATTGTCTTACATTTCTTGCAAAGTTTTTAATACCAGAACTTCAAAGAATATTTCCTAATTATGGAAATCTAGACGGATTTATAGAGCGGCCGCCCAAATCTCCGGATATTACACTCGTAGATTTTTATTTATGAGGCGATTTAAAAAGAAAAGGTCTAGAAATCTGGAAGAGTTGAAGGCAACGATTCGGGCAGATACATTTAATTACGCCAGAGGTTTTGGAAAGGCTAAGTAAGGGAAGAGTTTTACCATCGGTTTGGCTTTGTAAAAAAATATGTTGGTTAGAGCTGCGCCCCCTTCATGGGGTAACAACTTTTTTTACAAGACAAAAGCGAGACCCTTAAAAAATCCTTGAGGACGTATTTTTGTATTTTAGAAAAATCTTATTCCCAGAGCCGCTATAAGCAGCGCTTTATTTTAAATCCCCACCCTGTATTACAATTACCTGAGCTTTTACCATTTGCAGTCTCGATCAAACTTTCAATCAATATGTTTGATATGGAGGCGTGGATGGATATGCTATGATATATGATATAATTATTGTATAAACAGACAGAATATGCTGAGGTTAAAAACTGATGGCCAAATCAATTTTTTTCTGAGCTCCGTGTACTAATTAGTGGCTAACAGTTTATAAAAACTACGTAATTTAAGTTTAACATTTTTTTTAGGTTCATAAAAGAGATAAACCATTTCACTGTGGAGAATGTGGTAAAAGTTTTCCACTTAAAAAGCAACTAATAACGCATGAAAAATTTCACAGGGGTGAAAGGCCTTTCGTTTGTAAAGAATGTGGTGATACCTTTGCTCAAGAGAATCACTTGGTAAGAATAAAAGAGTTGTTTTTTTTAGTTTATGATTCGATTGGCGAATTAGATCAAAACCTAACCTAATATAATATAACTGTTTTTTGTTGGGTTGCATAAAGATTTTTAAACTAACCAGCAAGTTTGACTGTGACGTTGGCATGCATTATTTACTTACAATCCAAGGTGCCTGATTAGTAATTTAAAAATTAGGGTAACCAGGTCATTATGATTGTGAGAAAATTATTTCTGCTAATGTCATGTATATCACTGTCAACGTAAACATCTTTATATAACCTGATAATAGTCTTTTAAAATTTATTTATAAATAATTTTTTTTATAAACGGCAGAAAAGTTTTGGACTTGCATTGTCTTTATTTGTCTTGAATCACAACGCTGGCGCCAGTGATTTTTTCTCAGTTTAGTGAGGTCTAGTGGCACATTCGCCATTTGGTGTTTTGATCAATATTTTTTTACTTTTTCCTTTAATCCAAAAATCGGCCAAATACCCATATTTCAAGCATAATTACCTACAATTTAAAGTTAAACAAGTTTGAATTTATAAAGTAATAAAATCAGAAAAAGAAAAATGGACAAATTTTCGTTTTTTGCTTTTATTGATTCATTAATCAAAATTTCTTTAGTTCAAAACTGTAGGTAATTGCTACTCAAGAACGGGTATTTAACCCATTTTTAGATAAAGCGAAAAGGAACAGAAATATTGATCAAAAAATGAAATTTAGCTATGGCTGTATACACGTTGAGTAGGATTGAACAAAATAGAATTTGTATTGCGTGGCAATGCTTCTTTTATTAATATTATAGCAGAGCGCTTTCGGCTTTTGCCATCATCAGTGCTCTTCATCAATAAAATTACGCGATGATATCCTCATTTGGGTGGAATGGCATTTTGTCCACTTGGTATTTAAAAAAAATTCTTAAAATGGCAAAAAGTACAATAGGAGATAAAACATCCTTGATTTAAAAAAACATGTTAAATGTGGTGAAAGCAAGGAACAAGTGACTCATGACTAGCACTGATGATGGCGAAAGCCTAAAGCGCTCTGCTATAATAATAAAAGAAGCATGTACACGCAATACAAATATCTTTTCTTAGAAAAATGAAATGGCGAATGCATCACTAGGCTTCTCTCTTAAAGCTAACGTTTATGGTTTATTGCCGGTTACATTATACGAACCTTATTACATAAAATTGCATTTGTTTTGTACATAGCTGCTTATTCCTCTGTTTTAACGTGCCTATATCAAGGATTTCTTTATAATAAAAAAAAAAAAATAAATATATATTGTTAAAAAAAAAATTATTGTGTAATCAATTAGATAAAATATTGTTAAAATTGCACTTAATAAAAATATTCTAAACTTAAAATGCGTTTTCCTCAATTCTTATTAAAATGGACAAAACGTTTTTTTTTTCGTGTAGTGTCTTCAAATAGACTAAATTAAACAAATACATTATTTATTCCCACTTAGGTGATGCATCTAAGATTTCATGGATCTCTAACTTCGTTTGTGTGTGGAGAATGTGCTGCTACTTTTACAAGAAAATTTGAACTCGACAATCATGAAAGACTTCACGGAAAAGAACCATTGGTGTGTCCAACATGTCACAAAGAATTTTTGCAGAAACGAACCCTGTTAGCACATATAAAGTAAGTACCATTGTGCCGATAAAAAACTGGGACAAGAGATTTACAAAAACAATGTAAGAAATACATATCCCCTAGACTATAAAAGGTGTCTAGAGCTAAAAAGGAAAAACATTCAAAATTTAAAAAGTAACCTAGGTTACATAATGGAATGTTTTGTATTTTTCGATACGGGGTGGTTAAATTTGAGAGACATCATATAATATGGATAAAGTAAATTTATTAGATTTTTTTAAAGTCAAATATTTTATAAATTATTATATTTACCATTACCACAAAATAATAAATAAAGCTAATACAGGTAATAAAATACATTTAATAAAAAGAAAAAAATTGCGAACACAAAGTTTGTCAAAACAACACAAAATTAATATTTGGTCATAGAACCATTTCGGTTTATTACTTTTTGGAGCCTTTGTAGCATACTTAAAACTAAGTTTCTACATAATTCGACAGTTATTTCATCCCAAGCTTGATTTATCCTATGACGTAATTCATCCCTGTTTCTAGGTTGAAAATCATGTTTATACATAGATTTGACCATGGCACCCCAAATGTTTTCTATCGGGTTCAAATCGGGACTCTTCGAAGCCCAGGGAAGAACTGCTATGTTATTTTCTTGGAGAAAATTTTGTACAATGCGCGCTGTGTGTATTGGAGCATTATCATGCTGAAATGTGTAATTTTGACCGTATACAGCGTTTACCGATGGTATCATCACTTCGTTTAGTATATTAACGTATACTGCTGCAGTTAGTCTTCCTTCGACGATTTGGCAAATTCCTGGTCCTCTAGCGCTAATCCAGCCCCAAACATTTATGGAGAAACGCCCACTTTGGTTGGTTTTGTGGGTGTATCTCTCATCATACCGCATGCCGGAAGGTCTATACACCCGAATTCTCCCATTATTGCATGACTGAAAAGTTTTCTCGTCAGAAAATATAACTGTTTCCCATAAATTTATTTGATTAATATATTCATGTGCAAATTCTAACCTGCCCTGTTTATTTATTTCCGTAAAAATTTTTTATTGGCAGCACAACGGCTTCGTATATCGGAATTTCGAACCCTGTCTAGCGGTATTTGCAGAACCTGGAAAATTCGTCTCTTCTTTTGCCTTGATTGCAGTTTCGAAGGGATGATCCCTTAGATAATTAACCAGTCTTCTATCATGATCATCAGTAGAAATTTTAGGGGGACCAGAACCTGCATTCCTAATAATAGTCCCATGTCTTGCTATTTTTTGTTTTGCCAATAGCACGGTATTCTTGCTTACTCCCAGTTCATCTGCAATATCCCTAATAGCAACACTATCTCGCAACCGACTATAAATAATTACCTTTTGCTGGGGGGTTAATTGTGGCATATTTACAAATAATATATGATTGTATGTTTGACGAGTCAATCATAAAGTGACAATCTTTATTGACATGCAAATTTTCATGACATTTTACTGATACCAGGCTTGATGTAAAATTATTCTTAATAGTCTAGGAGAAAATAGAAAAATTTCCTGTCCCAGTTTTTTATCGGCGCGACTGTACTTCTTACATACTTACTAGAAATTCTGCTCATAGGAAAATAGATTATGACTACATTCTCATAATGAAATAACTATCAGGCCAGTTCTAAGGCATCTTAATGGAAAAAATGAAAGCATTTTTTTTATTTTGTAACAATATTGGAACGGAGCATCGTTATGGAATCAACCAGGAAATCGCCTCAGCGTCGTTCTACATAACACTTTTTCTCAGAGGTTAAGCTACAGGGGTCATTTTAGCCTAATACAACCTTTACAACATTCTACACAGTAGCTAATGCACTAATAGACGGCTGAAATTTTAGATGAGAAAAATGTGGTATTTTAGAAGAATGGAATAAAGGATGATGACCCTTTTTTTTTAGAAGTCAGTTTGGACTTGAGGGGGTTTTGAGTAGTGGCCATCCAAAAATCATCAAGCCCGGCCCACATCTCAAAAATCCTGGCGCCGCCGCTGTGGGTGGGTAGTGAGCCGGTGGAAGATATCTCGTTAACAGTCGACTTTATAAAAAAATTGTAAATACGAAAAAGTAGGGGTTGATGGTCTGCGTCTTCTAAAAATAATTTTAAATACATAGGGTGCCATATAAACTATATTATTTTCTAATTCCCCCAAAATTCTACGCTTATTTTATATAAAATATTATATGTCTAATTTAATTGTTTTGGAGATATTGACGTTTAAAATATGGCATTTTTAGACTTTGACAGGCTGTAACATTTAAACGGTTCATCTTAGAGAAAAAGGGTCGTCTTAATTTTTAATTCTCTATCTAAAAGTTACAATTTCCGGTTTAATATGTAAAACAAAAAAAAAAAACGGCGGTTTACCATGTTAAACCAGAAGGTACAACTTTAAGATAGAAAATAGATCCTGCATTTTACTTAAAAAATACGCCACAATACTGCCTCTAACTAATATATGTTCTAAAGACTTAGTGGCGGTAAAGCTAACTACGGAGGAAAGAGGGCTGAGGGATCTTTATATCGGATCAGCTTACTTTCCTCACGATGACCCTGACTCCCCTCCACCCAGAGCGGTAGAAGACCTAGTGAGAGACAGCAGAGGTAGTGGATCTCAGCTGATCATTGGGTATGACGCCAACGCACACCTTATAATATCTGGGAAATATCAATATCAACCAAAGTAGTGAGTCAATTTTTCAATTCTTAATTGCAAATATCTTAAACATTATGTAACAAGAAAAAGGCGGGAAGTATATAGATTTAACGATAAAAACTGGCATGATGTATCTAATAAGGTTAGTTGCTCGGATCACAGATACATTCATTCTGAGTTAACATTCATAAAGCGAACTACTAAAATTTATCGTAACTCTCGCAGAACGAATTGGGAAAACTATAAGTTAGACCTAAACGCGAACCTGGCGGGTATTAAAGATACGGTAAAGAATACATTAGAAGTAGAGTTAATCGCGGACAGACTGACGCGCTGCACTCGACTTTTAAAGCAAACTCCTCCAACTGTAACTGAATCCACCAGGAACGTGCTCTGGTGGAGTAAAGATCTAGAAGTAAATAGAGGACAAGTAAGAAAATACTAATACAGCGAAGATATCTGGTAATTAAGATGTATACAAGGCATTTCTGATTGATTACAAAAGGGAAATGAGAAAGATTAAGATAATATCGTAAAGGAAGCACTGCGAGGCCATTGAAAGCGCCTTAAAATGTGCTAGACTCAGGAACTTCTCAAACTTCATTGACTGAGATCGACGCCGCCCCTCGGCAGGTAGAGAATTGGACACGAACTTAAGTGAGGCTCTAGGTGGACCTGAGTTAGAAGTGATCACATAAAAGCAGGGTTTCGCTATGATAAACGAAACATATGGAAAAACAAAACACCAGAAACTACACCTGGGGCAATAATCTGGTATACAGACGGATCTAAAACCATAGAGGGTACCAGAGCGGGAATACACGCAGTAAGACCGTAGAAAAACTCATTTTTCCCCCCGGGAAAGTCTCCCACAGTATTTCAAGAAGAAATCTACGCCATATTAGAGTGTGCGTATGAAAACAATAGGAAGGAGGGCTGAGGTACCTCAATAAGCACATCCATATTTGACAGTCAAGCAGCCCTTAATTTAAGACTTATTTTTTTGCCCTATACAGATTGATCACCCTAAATTGTTTACCTATTTTTATTTTAGATCACACGAAAGTAAATCCACATGTCGTCTCTGCGGAGATCAGTTCCCAGACGAGCAAGCTCTGAATGCACATCAATCAGTAGTTCATTTATGCCGCGAAAAACCAGGTCCGAAAATGGTGATGAAACCTAGATTGAATACCAAAATGAACAAAAATAAGAAATTCTTCTGTGATATTTGCTTCCGGAAGTTCGGTGCTAAACATGGACTTACTCAGCACAAAAAGCGACAGCACAATATAGGAGGACATCTTTACTCCTGTCATATTTGCAGTAAGAGTTTTCGAGAGAAGAGCGATTTGATGTCGCACAAACATAACCCTTAGTAGGTATAAAGGTTTTATTATATCTTTAGTTATATCATCTATCTCTCGATAAGCTTTTAGGAAAGAGCTCACCAGAAGTACTCTTAATTTTATCTTGCTTTAAAAGAGGAGGAAGTTTTCAATTTACTGCTTTAAATTGTCTGACTAACTAAAGAATTGTGAAAAAGTTAGCAAAATTAGTAAAAATAAATCAGGGATGGCTTAATTCCTTTTTTTAAAATAAAAGTATTTAAGATGTTTTTTTAAAATTTTTAATTGTTTGTTTTCAGGATCAAGCTTAATAAATATAACACCTGCAGTAAAAACGTTTTATATATAAAAAAAAGTCGTGTTGTGGTGAGCTTTTTTCGTTTTTAATATATTTCCCTTTATCTTCCTATTGTAGTCTATTTGGCATAAATTAAATTGAATTTCTGTTTTGCTTTCAAATATCGCACACCCGCTAAAAAAGAGGCACAACTCAAAAACTGAAATCTCAAGTTTTGAGAAAATGTCAATTAAGGAAAAGTCTAATTTACTCGATTATTGATTTTGCAATTCTTCCAAAATTTTAGTTGTTTTCCTCCATGTTTAGATCTGACACTATTTATTTATTTTGAATATACCAATATTATTTATTACATAACTTTATTAAAAAACTACCCTTTTAGAAAATTTTAAAAAAGCTTGACTCTTTCTTAAAATGTATTATTATTATTTTGAAAGAGAACCTGTATTTACTAAAGGGATTTTAAATTTAGACCATCAAAATACTTAGAGTTTCTAATTTTTCCTCACTGATGCATTATTGTTATATAGTATAATAATATGAGGCTTTCGTGTTCATTTGATTTTTTTTTTAATTGAACCGGTTTACCGATAAGTTCTATTAAAGAGCACAGTATGTATTATCCAGGTTCACAAATGAAACCACTGTCGTCTTGCAACACAACTATTTATTATTCAGTTTTAATATCTACGATTATAAAGCACGCGGCATCCTTTTGTGGCGCCATTCTACGTCTGTCATCTTAGCGCACCCTAGTGGCTAAGGTTGACCCTAACCCCAAGCCATGGCCAGTACCACAGAAGCTACGGCCGGCACATTACCTATATTATACTTTATGATACACAGTACGTTCCAAAATACTTTTTCTTTATAAACTTATAGAAAACCCAAAAAAATATTTTCAATGGAAAACTGAATTGACTTATTCTGACACTTGATGGTTAAACCCAGAACTGCCAATTTAGGACGGTTTTAAATTTAAAACCCTTTAGTGATTACGACTGAAAATGTTTAAGCGATAATCAAAAGCATAAATGGTACATCCTAAAAGCATTTTTAAGACTAAAAATTCTAAAAAACAGTCACAATTCAAAATGTAACTGTGTTTTACTTGACGCGACAGCTCTTTTAAGGGGAAACGAACTGAAAACCCGTCTCAATACGAAAATACTTTCTTGAATCAAGACTACAATTCATCAAAATATTAACAAAATGCATAACCTCTAAATCATCATTACCGCCCTCTAGCGTCGTGTAGGTAAGATAAAGAAATTACATTTTTAAAGAAAAAACACGGGAGGAATATGTATATCGGGTGGTGTATCGTGGTTGGAAACATAGGAAATCCCATGCAAGTTTTAGACTGTCCAAATATTTGCTCCCCTGTTGACTTTAGAGCGGAGTTGTAGGAAGACTTTTTTAGGGTCCCTGTGTACACATGCAGGTTGAGCAATTTGGGACAACCCGATCCTAACTTATTTGAATTGAATTTGAACGGTAGGCTTTTTAAAAATCTTTAAACATTACACTGGATTTAACTAATATTTTCAAATAAAACATTATTTTCAAAACGGATATTTTAATAGAAAACGAAATATTTTACTTATAATAAAACCTATTAAATAGTATTAAAATCATCAAGAATTGCCGAAAGGAGAGTTCGAGTCCTGATATTTTTATTTTCTTCAACGTGAAGTAAAATATTAAGATCTCTATCATTGTTTTCTTCAACTCTCTCATGATTCTGTGCTGTGCATTTGCAGTTGTTTATTACAGTGCCTTTCGCCTCAAACTAATAACAACTTTTTGTGTTGTCGACTTGGTAGGAATGAGTCTAAACGGAAAACATATCAGATACAATACTTAGGGCCGTTTGCACGGGTTCCACTTAAGACGTTTTAGGTGGGGCTTAACTTAAGGTGCCACTTAACTAAAACTTTTCCTTGAATGATAGAATAGTTTTGGACTTGCATTGTCAGACAATGCAAGTCCAAAACTATTCTATCATTCAAGAAACATCATTGTCTCCAACCTTCAAATAAAACTTTTCCGTTGCACAGTCGCTAAACCGGCACATAAGCTAGCCCTAAGTAGATATAAATTAAGCCGAAGATTTTTACGGCTATCTACTTAGGGCTAGCTTATGTGCCGATTTAGAGACTGTGCAACGGAAAAGTTTTAGTCAAGTATCAAATCAAATCAAAATATGCTTTATTGTTCTAAAGAAATAATCTTGTTAACAAAGCTAAAATATATATACAAGCAGGTGCAACAGAACCATTGAATAAAACCTTTATTCAATGAACAGAACCATGCTTAAACCTTAAAAAGTACACAATAAAAATAATCAAAGACAAAGACATAACACGCTATAACACAAACAAGTAGCGACAAACAACTTACGAGTAAATGGCACACAAAACAAATTTTACAAAATGACCAATCCTGTTAACACACTGAGTTAAAATGTGTCATTGTAATACTCAACCAACTCGTAATAGGCTCTCTCCGCCAGTAGTTCCCTTACAGTTCTTTTAAATAATTTAAGGGTAGGAAGGTCCCTTATATATTCCGAAATATGATTATATAATTTACGGCTTTCATAAATGATTGAGTTCTTGATAAGGGTGGAAGATGGTATAGGCAGATACAGTTCTCGTGACCTTCTAGTATTGTGAGAGTGGTCGGGAACTGGCAATGTGTCTTTGTGTTTGTAAATCATGCAGACCGTTTCAAGAATAAACAGAGATGTTAAAGTTAATATTTTCCTGGATCTAAACAACGGTCTGCATGACTCTCTGCCATTCACACCACAAACATACCTTAGAGCTCGCTTCTGGAGAACAAACAACGAGCTCAGGAGGTAGTTACATGTATTCCCCCAGAACACAATTCCGTATCGCAAGTGAGATTCTACCAGTGAGTGGTAGACCTTCTTAGCCAGAGTGGTTCCAATCTCCGCCGATATCAAACGCACAGCGTAGCATCCCGAAGCCACTTTTTTTGTGAGCTCCAAAATATGAGAGTTGAACTTTAGACACTCATCAATAAAGACTCCTAAAAACTTGGTGTTAGCTTTTTTTGTAAGTAATGCCCCCCCCCCCCCCCCCAAGATACAAACCGTCCACGCCACACCGAAAACCCACAATATTGGTTTTATCAAAATTTAGGGTCAAAAGATTGGCATCACACCATTGTTTAATTTTAGTGAGATCAGTTGAAATTTTGATCCTCAACATATCAGAATCAAAATCATGCCAGAGAATAGTGGTGTCATCTGCAAAAATCGTAAAGTAACACCTTAAGTTAAGCCCCAGCTAAAACGTCTTAATTGGAACCCGTGCAAACGGCCCTTAAGCTTTTTCCCGCATAGTGACTTTTTCTTCTATTGTGTAACTCATAATAATTTAAAAAATTTTACTAGTATCAAATCTAATACTTTCAAATTACTTTTGACAATAACAAGTCACAGATTGACAAGTCCAATCAATACTGGTGTCCGCAGCATCACCTGTTGAATTCCAATAAAGAACCAACCGCAATCCTATTCAAACAAGTTGGGATCGGGTTGTCCAAAATTGTTCAATCTCCGCATGTGCATTCACCACAAAGAGACCCTAAAAAAAGTCTTCCTACAACCTCGCTCTAAAGTCAACAGGGGAGCAAATATTCGGACAGCCTAAATCTTGCATGGGATTTTCTATTTTTCCAACCACGATGCACCACCCGGTCTATTATATCGGTCTGTAATATTATTTCAAAAGTACAAATTTTTGAGTTGTGACTTTTGCGAGTGTGAGATATATAAAATCAAAGTCTCGGATTACCCACGTTGAGAATTGACCTAACCAACTTATTCTAATTATTCTAAGATTTACATTATATTTGAGACATTTCTTTCCCTTCTTTATTTTATAGTTAGATTTTAAATTAAAACCAGGATTTTTAACGGCAATTCAATTTAAATGATGCTAAGGTTTTAGTGATATATAAAAATGTAAACTAATGAACTGACAATCTAGCTACATTCGCATCTTTGTTTGATATTATTTACTTCAGGTTTTTGTCAGGAGCCTCTATAAACTGACAAATGATCGTCAATATCATGATCTTGTGTTCGACATTGGATTTTATAATCAGCTTTCATGATTGAAGTGTTGAATGCCATTGTGTGATATTGGCGATGGAATGGGCTCATTTTATGCTTTTAGGGAGCATTACTTTTCAAACGTTTTTCGGGCTCTGGCGTATTAGCAATTTTGTTTTTTTAATTATTAATGTGTCGTCACTTTTGGTTTTTTCTAAAAAAGCCACCAAATAGCGATTTTCTGAGTACAATTACCTACGATTTAAAGTTTTAGAAATTAAAGTTAATAACTTAATAATGATAATGAATCATTTTTGCTGTTATTAATTAAATTTTTTTTAATTTTAAAATTTATGGGTCAAATTGTAATTTAAAAAAAGTTGTTCGTTTTTTGAATAAAAAATAACGTAACGTGTAAAGAAAATTATTATTCTTTTCTCTTTAACTAAATCAGTTTAGATTTTGATTTTGGCCTTACAATGATATGGGACCGTTTTTTCTTTTGTTTAATTACTTTTTATCAATCGGTCTATAATTGAGAAGCAACTGTGCAAAACGCATTAAATCCATAATATGTTGTTTTAAATAAAACTTAAAAAACTAGCAAAGTAAGTTAGAAGAAAAACTAAGATTTTCATGTGGCGCAGAATGATTTATGTAATAGGATTAAAAAGGAATATTTCCTTTTTTAATCTAAATTTTTCATTTTCAAGACAATATGGTATATTTTTTAGTGGATTTACTGCATTTTGTTTAACCAGAATGTGGATTTATGCCATTTTGCTAGGTTAGTATGGATTTATTCCTTTTTGCTTGCTTCTTGTTTGGATTTATTGCGTTTTGCTTAAAGTATTTAAGTTTACATTATTTTATAAGGCCAATAAAATTTGAGACTTCAGTGAAATAATTATTAATTATATACACTGTGGCTCAAATTAAAGGAGTACACTTTTTAATTGTGAATATTTTTCTAGATTTTGCACTGATTTAATTTATTTTTGGAGTGATGATGAACTGAAATCGTCTTAGTAAAATGTGCAATTTTTATCAAAATATTTTGAACATGGCCGGATTGACAGGTTTTTTTTCAACAAACGTGCACTTATGCGCGTTGCAAACGAAAACTGATTTATTCATAATTCAAATAATACGTTTTTTGGTAGATTAACTATCGAAACTTCTTCAGTATAAGTCTCACTCTGAAAGATTCTTAAATTCAAGAAATACAATTTATTTTGTTCATTAATGTACTAAAATATTCCCGATATCATTTTGCAAATTTGAACTCGTTTGAACCATGATCGCAGCATCCGTGACCGTTATTAAAAATCAAAGTATCCATGACAATTATTAAAATAATAAACAATGTTATTTTTGACGTTTTGTAAGCTTCATGACAGCTAATCCGTATACAATGGCAATTTTAAAGTGAAGAGGATCGAATTCTTATCAAATATTTTCGACAAACACATAATTACGGCGCAAGAAAAAATCGTAAAGGAGTTTCCTGAAAAAAATTGGTATGTTGGAACAGTTGGCAAGTTTTTAAGACATAAAAGTTTACTGTCAAAAACTTAGTGCCAATGTGAAGGAGAAACGATTAGAAAGATGTAATCTATTACTACGAAGATTCCGTTCTCGGGAAAATATCGCAAAGATATGGTTTCCAGATGAGAAGATGTTTTACTTGAGACCGCCAAAGAATACACAAAATAATCGGGTATACGCAAATGTGCGAGTAAAGAGGGAAATTCCATTGGAAAATCTTTTAATCGAGAGAAGTCACTTTTCACCTGGCGTAATGGTCTCTGTGGCAGTTTCCAAATTGGGGAAGTCAAGTCTCATTGTTGTAGATGCCGGAGTAAAACTCAACTCGGACGCGTATCAACAACAAATTTTATCATCATTATCACTTGCTTCCTGAAATTGAAGCAATCTGCGACGATTACGTATTCCAACAAGACCGTGCTCCTTCCCATACCTCTCGGAGTACAAGAATGTTTTTGTTTGAGCAATGCCCCGATTATATGGAACCGGAGATGTGGCCACCAAATAGTCCAGACTTAAACCCTGTTGACTATTCCATATGGAGAATTCTCGAGGTAAATGTTCACAATGGTCAAAGGTTTAACACCATCGAAGAGCTAAAGGAAAGGTTACAGTTCTGTTGGAATAATTTTAACCAGGACATAATCAATGCAGCTATTGACCTATGGCGAAGGCGACTGCAATTCGTGATAGAAAATCATGGTGGTCATATTCATTATGTTATCCTATAAATATTTATACTACTTTCGATTTTAAGTGATAGTTAGTCTTGATATCAGTAATTGTTAATATTATTAAATTTGTTATTAATATTGAACAAAATAAATTGTATTTCTTGAATTTAAGAATCTTTCAGAATGAAACTTATAGTGAGGAAGTTTCGATAGTTAATCTACCAAAAAAACGTATTATTTGAATTATGAATAAATCAGTTTTCGTTTGCAACGAGCATAAGTGCACGTTTGTTGAAAAAAAACCTGTCAATACGGCCCTGTTCAAAATATTTTGATAAAAATTGCACATTTTACTAAGACGATTTCAGTTCATCATCACTCCAAAAATAAATTAAATCAGTGCAAAATCTAGAAAAATATTCACAATTAAAAAGTGTACTCCTTTAATTTGAGCCACAGTGTATATAAGATTATTGAAATAAAAAAATTAAAACGCTTTAGACAGAAATGATTATCCTTTTTTTGGATTTATTTTACTTTTCTTAAATGCGAATTGGATTTATTGCACTTTGCTTAAACGTGCATTGGAATTATTCCGTTTTGCTTAGCTGAGTGTTTTTAATATGGCTATTTCTAATTAATTTATCGCGCTTTGATCAAACTGGCTTGTTCTAATGGATTGACTAAAAAGCACTACTTTTTATATTTACCTTGAAAATTATAAAAAATGGATTTAATGCGGTTTGCACAGTTGCTCCTCAATTATGATTTCTTTCGTGAACGTACAAGTTTTCGATTTCGACACTCGAAGAGGGAGCGCAAAGTCGCGCATGTCTAGGACTTGCTTCGGAATCGTAAAGCCGAAAAGGACGGTGAAAGAAGTTTGTTCGTGAATTATTTTTAAAAAAAATATGTTATTGATAGTAACTCTTACACTTATTTCCTAAACCATTCAGTGCAAATGTGTGGATTATTCTCTGCCCGAAGAACTACCTGGAGAAGACACCGCCACGGCTTATCAATCCATGTAAAAAAGTGGTTTTAACCATATTGTGCGTTTTTTTCTCTTAGTACATTAAAATTACAAATACAAATAAAAGTTTATGTTTACAGTCCATTGTTAACTGCGTTACCATAACATAATGAAATATTTATTAAAAAGTTAATTGCCACATGCGTCATATTAATGTTAAAGCTTCTTGAATAAAGAACCGACGAGCCGCTTCCAATAAGAAAACTTTAGAACGATTTTTGGCCATTTTTATTACAATTTTCCATTTAATTTTTATTATTAATTATTAAATTAATAATTAATAAACCATAATCAATATATATTATAGCTTTTAAATTTATAGCAATAAATAATGGGATTTTTCACTCAATTTTGATTTTCACCCTATCGTATAGAATAGAGCAAGAAAAAATAAAATTTTCTGCGCTTCCAGTTTTTTAAATCTTCAATTATTTACAGAGAAAATAATTAAACAAAATTCGCTCTCTAATAAAACCACGCGAAACTACTCACCAGCGTCACAATAATTGCAAACAATGGCACCAGCCGTTCGCTCTGTGCATGACGAATTGATGCAAAAAATGCTTATCTTAATTAGAGTCAATTTTTTGCTTATATAAAAGGAAATGACCCTAAAAACGTTTGATAGGTTTAAGTCGCACATTGTCTTATTGTTAGATAAATTATTGATCAGCCTCATAGGTCCCGGCCCTAAAACATAATATTTTAAACTATATAGGCACATGAAGAAAATACTGTGAAAAATAATGTCAACCGTGTTAATAAAGTAGGTACATTTATTTATTATAGAAGAGTTTTGGACTTGTCTTTATCTGTTTTAAATCACAAAGTTTCATTTGGCAAGTATCTCCAGTCGTCCTCAGGTGATTACGAAATTAGTATAGTAACTAAAGCTCTAATTATTTATACTATCTGGGTACACTGAAGCATAACTAAGATGGGTGCAGTCATGCGTTTAGTTCGTGCTCGGTAATATTCTAAGACTACATCTACTAGCAAAGGTTTCCAGATCTTATATCCAATGAGGTCTTACTAAAACAACCTGGTTTCTAGTGTATGGTAGCAGCTTCCTTAAACTTCCTCCAGTATAGTTCTTTATGCAGGATTTTAGCTTCTGTCCAGATAATATGATCGCTGTGTGTCCAGGCATCTGCGTATCAAAATGGTAGGCGACTGGAACGTGTAGCTTAGATGATTTGAAATTACTAATTTATTTAATTTGTTGTGCGCTATTTATTTACTGAAACAAAAGTTTTTTAATAATTTTATTAAAGCAAAGCAAAACAATTTACGATTACATTACGGTGAATAACATAAGAAATAAAAATAAAGTTTTTAAATCAGTAAATTTATAGAGTTTTCTCTAAAGAAGAATTGTCCCCTTAAAACTCACATACGATGCTATTTCAAATAAGTTCAAGAGAAAGAATTTCCGCTTTACAGTCAACTCAGATCAAAAGAGAAATAAACCATTTAAAAATTAAATAAACATTATCAAGATCACTTACTCACTGCTCTGGTTCTGAGGTTGTGTTTTTATATCATTTAGAGAGACTTGTGTGACCAAACGGGCAGAGGTTACCCTTATACTTGAATACGTTAAACAACTCCACTGAGTAAGTGTTTTTTTGAGTTTTTATAATAATTTGTAACTCCTACCAAAATAGAGAAGGGGTTCCTTTTTGCTGTGTCAGGAATTATTAACATTAGTAGAGAAGCTTCTTAAATGTACTATGCAAAATGGAACCCTTTCTTCAACCAATTACAAACATTTATTTTTATAAACATTTGTCTACTGGCTCCTACGAAATTAGAAATGTTCTTGCCCTTGTTCTATGCACTAACTTTCCGCTACATATATTTTTATCAAACTTATCACCCATTAAGAGTCTTAACCTTACAGCAAAGTATTAGATGAGTAATCCATCCTTAAGGATACCAATCCATATCCGACATTATCATGTGGATATAAACTGAAATCCTGCATAAAGAACCACATTGGAGGAAATTCAAGGAAGCTGCTACCATAAACCAGAACCGAGGTTGTTTTAGTAATCCCTCATTAGATATAAGAAGTATCTGGAAACCTTTGTTAAGTAGATGCAATCTTATAATGAATAATAGCTCGCTCATAACTGTACCCAACTCAGTTATGCTTCAGTGTACTCAGCTAGTATAAATAGAGCTATAGTTAAAGTTCGTTCAACTCACTGCTTAAGATGTAATTTTTTTATTCGAGTCATGTCGTTAATTAAACGAGTTTTATGTCAATTGACAGGACCCTTTAATTAATAACAGACCTACCTTATTTTTTGTTTCTATTATGATTATCTATTTGCGAGTTGTGACGTGCATCCAGCCAGTAATTTTACAGACTATACTATACTTATCTAATATTTACCTGAAGACGACTGGAGATACTTGCCAGTTGAAACGTTGTGATTTAAAACAAATAAAGATAATACAAGTCGAAAACTCTTCGATCATTTAAGAAACATCATTGTCTCCAACCTTCAAAGAGATGTATGATTCTTGCTACACATATTATTTACCACATTCGTCTCCAGCGCGTTTCACAAAGTTATAATCTTATTACTAACCATTTAGTAGCCGTCCTCTAAAAATAGGAATAGTTTTATTCAAACCAAGAATAAGAACTGTGTGAAAAAGTAATTTTCTTGTATTTTTATTGATAAGTTGGTAAATATTAAAATGAGATTTTTATGTTGGACCTTGATTACTAAGTTTTTAAAACGCAGTAGTACTATTTTAATATAACAGTTGACATGTGTTCAGTTTCGCTTGTTTACCAATTGGATAATATAAAATTTATTGTCAAATTGTATTATATTGGGTTGCACAAAGATTTTTAACCAGAATTAACTAACCAGCAAGTTTGACTGTGACAAAAATGACACTGGCTTGCATTATTTATTCACAAAGGTACCTTAACATTGAAAAACCGGTCCTAAGTAAAACTTTTCACTAAAAGTATGATTAACAATATCAAGAATAAGTTTTGGGGCTTGAAACTTGAGGTTTTGTGCTTGTGAGTTGATTTACATAAAATATCTTAGTCATTAGGTTGAGGTACTGTATATAATATACTAATAACTAAGTAGTTGTATTAAAGGTTGCTAGTCATATTTCCCCAATTTAAAAATATCAACGCCTATTAGAGAACTACCAATAGTCGGACGGTAATTCTTTTTAGACTGGCTGAATAACGTAACGTTTTCCGTCTCCTAAATCGCTTACCTTTTACTTTTATAATTAAAATTTGCAGATCGCGAAGGTTATTTTGGTCAATTTTACGTCAATTGACTAACTATACTATACTCTAGGGACCGTAAAACCTTAGCTGTCGATTATTAGGTGCAATTCGTTGAATAATACCATTATTTAATTTTATTCGTAGCATGCTAAAATGTGATATGTGTAAATATATTTTTATTACCTTATTTCCCATATTTATATATTAGATTTAAAAAAAAATTTGGTGCCATTGAGTTTTAAACTTTATAAATTAGTTTGTGCCATATTCCGGTTTAATTATAGCCTACTTTTTCTGGAGGGAATGAGAGTCGTTTTCATTTGTTCCACTGGTGTGTACACGGCCCTTCTGTTCGCCCTAATTTTATGTACCATTGCGATAAAAAAAAAGTAGTACAAGAATTAGTAGTCCCAGATATAACTCTTGGTCTATAAGGATATCGAGAAGTGGATATCGTCGTCACTATGAAAACAATATAATTATGCCACCTAACTTTTTAGGCGTTACCATGAATTTGGTAATCTACTATATACGTGGCGAAATGAAAGTATTGAAATAAAGGTGCTTTAAAAAATTTACCTACCATTTAAAAATGGACAATTTTTCAAGTTTTCAAAATAAAATAATAGAGTTATAACAACTAACGATTTATATATTGAATATAAAAAAATCCAAAAACAACAAAAGCCAAAAGTGGAAAAACAGTAAAAATACAAAATTTAAATCATCAATAAACATTTCTAAATGCAACATCCTAAAATAATATATACTTAAAAGCAGCTGTTTAATATTTAGTCATTGCGCCGTTGTTTTCAATTACTTTTTGTAACCAACGCGGCATACTTAAAACTAAGCTTCTTGTATACTCTTAGGTTATATTATCCCATGCTGCTTTTAGCCCCTGGCGCAGTTCTTCTTCATTTCTTGGATGAAAGTCATGTTTATACATGAACTTGGTCATTTCTCCCCAGACATTTTCTAGGGGATTGAGATCGGGGCTCTTCGAAGGCCATGGTAAAACTTTGATGTTATTTTGTCGAAAGTAATCTTTTACTATGCGGGCAGTATGAATGGGAGCATTATCTTGTTGGACAATATAATTTTGTACACCGAATATGGCTTCAACCGATGATTATTTAATATGTTGCAATATGTTCCTGCAGTTAGCCGCCCTTGCACAAATTGACCAACTCCTGGGCCTCTAGCACTAATCCAACCCCACACATTTACGGAAAAACGTCCACTTTGATTTGTCTTGTGCGTATATCTTTCATCATACCGTGTGTTTATGGGTCTATATACTAGGACTTTTCCATTATTACAGGACTGGAACGTTTTCTCATATGAAAAAACTACAGACTCCCACAATTGGTTTTGGTATTCGTGAGCAAATTGTACTCTTCTTTGCTCGTTAGTTCTGTTAAATATATTTTGTTTGCAGAAAACCTATTTTTGAGTTCAGACTCCCGAATTCTTGTTCAAGCTGTAATTATTGAAGATCCAGGAAAATGGGTTTCTTCTTTAGCCTTAATAGCGGTCCCGAATGGGTTGTCCCTTAAATAATTAATTAAAGTTGTATCTTCGTCATCGGTAGAATCTTTTGGGCGACCAGAACCTGGGTTTCTCACAATACTTCCATGTTCTCGAATTTTTGATTTAGCCAACAACACTGTTTTTTTGTTTATCCCTAATGCGCCTGCAATGTCACTTATGGGAACCGCATCCCTTAATCGCGTATATATGATCGATTTTTGCTCTGAAGTTAAGGGCATTTTTTTTTAATTACATGACACTGACACAAGAATTCTGGTGACACAGAGTTATCAGTTTGAAAGAAAATATTTTATAATAGACCAGCAGATTAAACTATATTTTGTTGTACTACTTTTTTTTATTGCAATGGTACGTTAGTAGTACGTAGCACCCAGTTGCCATATGACAATACTCTACGTAGAATGTTTCATGCCAATGGTAAAAGTAGCTCTCTTCAGAGTCCTGGTTTCTGATTTATACAGGGTGATTTTTACGTTGTTACTTCTTTTTTAGCTGTGTATAGAAGGCATTAAAATAAACAACATTTTCAAAAAACTCAGAAATAAAGTACTTACATTCATTTATTACACTATGGATTAATTACGGGCCTGCCTAACTTGCCCGTTGAATAACATTAAGAAAACTTTTGGGTGTAGGATGAGCCCGCAAGGGAAAGCGGTCTGCGTATAATCTCGAAGCAGCAGCCGCACTTTGACGACACTCACCGTAAATTAACACCATATCTACTAGTTCATTGTTTTCAAATGTTACCATTTTCGCATGTCACCAATTTAAAATTAAATTGATTTAGAAAAACACACCGCAGCGGATTACCAAATAACTGAACACCGACCCGTAAATTGCATGACTATTAAGACAAGCAACATAAAGTATTGCAGGCTACGTTTTGATGACCAGGCCCGCACTTAGATTTTTTACTTCTGTATCTCGCCTATTTTAAAGTTTAAAAAAAAAAAGGTATTTGAAAATGTTGTTTATTTTAATGCCTTCTATACACAGCTAAAAAAGAAGTATCAACTTAGGAATCACCCTGTAGAAGTGCCTAGTGTCCCGATGCCGATGTACAGATTCATGACAGACTCACACGATTCGTTTTCGTATCACGGCTGACGAATGAAACTATTATTTTTAAAGGAGACTAATTAATAATTTTTTTATCTTAAAATTAGTGTGATTACCACATCTACAGGGTTCGTAAATATCATGATCTTAATTGTAATATAAGATATTAATTATACAGGATGTTACAAATTCGATGTTTGCCATTGGGATCTCATAAACGGTAAGAGATACAGCAAAGGTTAAATTGAGGCAAAGTTGCGTAGTTTATAGCCGACCAATATGTCATGAAGAAATTATGAAAATTCCTAGTACTTCCTAAGATAATCGTAAAAAACCGAAAATCGCCGTTTTTGTTTTTAATTTTTTATGGCTTTATTTAAAGAGATATTGTAAAATAAATTACACATTTTCATTGCTACTTTTCATCTCCTATAAAGCAATGTTCTTAGATTTTATATCCGACGTTTTGTCTTTCAGATGCCATCGTCAGGCTTTTTTTAAATACGGACCTGTAGTTTTTATTGCACTTATGAAAACTTGATACCTGAAATAACCTTAATATAAAACAACTTTTATTAAATCTCAACGTTTTTACCCCATAATTACATCTTCAGCAATATTTTATTTAAAATACTTTTTGACCTTTTGATTATTGCAGATAAAAAAAACATCTTTGATAATGTGTAGACAGGGAACGATATTTCTCTTTTTAACATTATCGAGGAGGACTTTGCAGAATATTTTTTAAAAGCTTTTGAGTTTGATACAATCAATAAGAGAATTCACCCTTTTCGTTAAAGTATCATATTTTCCAGGGAATGTGAAAACTCGAATGCTTTTAAAAAATGATCTGCAACAGCCTTATCGGTGCGGGTTTTTGGTAAAAGAAAAATCGTTCTCTCTCCGTTATACATTATCAAAGATGGCTTTGATCTGCACTAATAATAATTTTAAAAAATTTAATTAAATATTGCTAAAGATGTTTTTATAGGGTAGAAACGTTGACATTTAATAAAATTATTTGGTATTAAGATTACATCGGATGTCAATTTTACATAAATACAATAAAAAATACAGGTCTGTATTTAAAAAAACAAATCTGACGATGTGATCTAAAAGACAAAACGTCGGACACGAAATCTAAGAGCACTGCTTTATAAAAGATGAAAAGTGGCAATAAAAGTGTGAAATTTATTTAACATTATCTCTTTAAATAAATCAAAAAAAAAAATTAAAAACCAAAAAGGCGATTTTCAATTTTTTACGATTATCTTCGGAAGTTCTCGGAATTTTCCTAATTTCTTCGTGGTATATTAGTCGGCTATAAATTGCGCAACTTTGTCCCAATTTAACCTTTGATATTATATCTCTTACCATTTGTAAGATCCCAATGGTAAACATCCTGTATATAGGATATAAATTGCTCAGCAGTAAGTTGTTTTTTTGACACCATTATTAATAGTGTGGAAACAATATTACGGATTTTAAAGCAATTTTCACAATTGGTAAGATTGGTTCTGGTATATTAATAGTCTGGTACACCTATGACGTAACTAACGCGATTCAATGTTTTACAGACGTCTAACGGGCGGAAAAGAAAACGTTATGTACAAGCTATAAATTAAATAAAGAGATAACCTACTTCGCCTTGCATTCCCTTTCTATTAGCACCTTGCAGACGCACCGGCGTATAGCAGCCGTCGCGTCGATCAGCAGCCAGCCCAGCACTACAATCTATTTTCTCTTTATTTAATTAATATCATAGTAGAAAAAGCGGACGCTGAATTTTTATAGAACATTATAAACTCTTCTATGCAGATAAAACAACAAAGAAGAAAATAATGGCGGATTTCATGTCGCTTGATATACCGGGTGTCCCATTATGGATGGCTACCGGCCGTATCTCGGAAACCGGAAACTACTAGGGATAGAAACTCGGGGAAAAAAAATCGTAAATAAAGTAGCTAAGAGATAATCCTGAAAATAATTTTTAAGTTCCGTATTTTGCCGCAAGAGGGCATAATTGAAAATTAAATAGTAAAATTCTAAATTTCTTTGAAAATTCCCACATTTAGGTATACCTTTGGTAATATCATTAGAAAGCGTAGACAATTCTGCATAAATTTTGGTTTAATGCTCATTGGCGTACTGATTTTGATAAAAGTGGGGAAAGCTATTGAAAGTGTAATCATTTAAATTGCTGTAACTTCCAAACGACTTATCTGATTTTAGTAAACTTAAGCTTGTTTGGAAGAAAAAGGGAGTACTTTTAATTGTCGTATTCATTGGTACACAATAGTTCCTAAAATATTGTTAGAAAGCACAATTTATAATAATAACAGTTTTTTTGATGTCATCCCGAAAACTTAAATCATATCGTATAACTATGACGTCATTATTGGAAAGTATATTAAATTTGCAAGAAAAACTGTAAATACCCCAGTTTAATATATTTTATGTTCCGACGTGTCATAATGACATTATTATGGATTTCATTTTCATGGTCAAAATGACATACTTTATAGGACTGACTACTATAATGAAAAATAGACGCAAAAATGAAAAAAATTATTTAAAACAAAATGGAACAAAATTTAATGATTAAAATTAAAAGTAACATTATTACAATTCATTAAATTGATGTTGGGCATAGGAGTTGAAATTGTTGCATTGTTGTGATTTTTAATTTCTATGGTTTCTGTTTCTTCTGAGGGAACGGCAGTCGATGAAACACTCGATAATGATTTCTTCCCGAGAATGGCTGATGAAATTCTTTTCTTGTTTTCTCAAGAGCTCTCTATATATCCTTCAGCAACTGTGTCACTCACACTCAGCCACCATGGCGTTTAATAGTGTGAAGATCGACTCCTGAATCAGCCAGCAGTGAAGCTGAAGACCTCCGGAAACAGTAACCTGTGTATTCGGCGGAATGGGGTAACTTTAAAAAAGCAGCGATCGTTTTGCACATATTTCCGAAAGTATGTATATCCTGGTTGCTTTGTACATTTGTTGTTTCTAAATGATAGAAAAAAACGAGAAACTTCGGCATCGGGGGGTCTCATTGCTACATAGGTCCGAACAAGCTGCATCATATTTATTCCTTCGACATCGCCAGGCGTTACGTAAAATTCTCGGGGAACGTTGGTTTTTGTACTAGGTATGAAAATTCGAAAAACAACCCCCTCATCGTGTGCATCTTCTATCCTTAAGTTTTTTAACTCAACTCTTCGACATGCTCCACTTATACCTATTATCATTGACACTTTTAATAGCAAGTATGTTTCGTTGTCTGCCTCCTGTAAAAACTTTGCAATATTTTCCTTAGTCAAAATCCTGGATTTTTTGGGTGTGTAAAAATCAGATTTTCGTTTTAAAAAAGCTATCAATTGATTGAACTTACTTATGTCGACGTTTTTCTTAAGTAATAGTGTACTTCTTAACATAGAGTAATAACTCCATAAACTCGAAGACTTTTTCTTCGTTGATTCTTCCTTGCTACTTACCTTTTCGTGTACGATATTGACAACCTTTTTCTGGGAACACCAAGTTTTGTAATTGGCATAAGTTTTTTCAGAATATGCCTTTAGACTTTTCGGGCAACAAACCAACAACTGCTTTATTGGCCAATTCTTCGATTTCTGATGGCAAATTATCCATATTATATTATATAAACGTTACAATTAAGAATTAAATTCTGACAATGACAATACAAACAAATATTTTTATAGTTACCTGGTTTTATTAAAATCAAGCTATTAGTTTACTGACGAAAACTTAAAATTCATTAAAAAAGACACAAAAATCGTCGGAATATAAAATATTGTATGAAATTCGGATCATAATAACGATTATTACGATACACGCCGTGTTATTAGACTCGGCTAACGCCTCGTCCAATAATACTCACGGCTAGTAACATAATGATCGTTATTATGATCCTTATAACATAAATATGTATTTTTGTTTCAGAGTTATTGCCAAAAGAATAACTTTTACCACTTTAATTGATGAAGTGATTGTTTTTATAGTTGTCATCAAGCATTCCACGATAAAAAAAATATTTTTCACTTTTATGATTATGTAAGTTTGTCACTCATTATTCCTCTGGCCCAATAACTACTTATTAATCATATAATCATCGAATACTTCTAATTTAGACATAATTCGAATATGGTGTTTTAAAAAATTAATCTAGCTGATTGACAGGTTTCCATTTAATTTTTACAGGGTTTGATTTTATTTCACGGCTATCTAGTTCTATTTTTTAGAATACAATATTAGAATTATGCCTAAATTATAAATATTTCCTAATTATATTATTAATTCTAAAGTAGTTTTTGGGGCATGAAATAATGAGTAACAAACTTGCACAATCATAAAATTTAATATTTTTTTGTCTTGGATTGCTTGACCTCGAAACTATGAAAACCATCCCTTCTTCAATTGAAGTGGTAAAAGTTATTCTTTTGGCAATAACTTTGAAAAGAAAAAATATTTAATATACTTCCCGATTATGATGTCATAGTTATACCGTATGATTTGAGGTTTCGGGATAAAATAAAAAAAAACTATTATTATTACAAATTGTGCCTTCTAATAATTTTTTTAGAAACTATACGACATTTAAAAGTACTTATCTTTCTTTTTTAAACAAGCTTAAGTTTACTAAAATCGGATAAGTCATTTAGAAGTTTCAGTAATTTAAATGATTACACTTTCAATAGCTTCCCCCACTCTTATCAAAATCGGTACGCCAATGAGCCTTAAATGGAATTGTCTAAGACCTCTAATCATTTATATAAACATACCCATTGTCACTGCATAATTAGGTGTTTAAATGTTATTATTACCTACCTCGCTACCCAGGAGTGGAATAGATAAAAAGGGTCGGTCGGCGTTATATGGTAATTTTAGGTAAAAATAATCACTTTTTTACATTTACCTGAAGTCCACCTCTGATGCCTAGAGTAAAATATCTAGAAGGGACCCATTTTATTACCTGGGACGGATTATTGAGTTAAATAAAAGCAAAAATCAAGATGATATACTTTAGGATACACTTTACCTTAATGTGGGAATTTTCGAAGAAATTTAGAATTTCAATATTTAATTTTCAATTGTGCCCTCTTGCGGCAAAATGCGGAACTTAAAAATTATTTCCAGGATTTTCTCTTAGTTACTTTAATTACGATTCTTTTCCCCCTGAATTTCTATGCCAAGTAAATTCCGAGATACGGCCGGTGGCCATCCATAATGGGACACCCGGTATATTAAATTAAATTAAAATGTATTTTTAGGTATATTTACTTTTAAGTGTAGTAGTTACAAGCCAGCAAGGCATGTTGCGTAGTAACGATATTTTTATATTGGTGAGATATAGACAAATTCCAAATATAGTTCTATTTCTTCTAGTCCTTTCCTGTTATATCTTTGTTATTAATATTTTGAATATATACTTTTACATTGTTAACATATTTTGGTATGGTTTTAGTAGGTAGTATATACATTATTTTTATTGCATCTTGGTTTGTTTGAAACCAGGTGCGCTGTTTCAAAAAGTATACCGGGGCTTTTTTCCCACGGTTATGTATACGTTCAAATATTTTTTAATATTTTTGATGTTATTTAGATTACTGTTTGTCGTCATATTCTTTCTTTATACTATTTCGTATTTTTAGATACAGGGCGAGGCTTGATTTTAAAATATACGGATAAAAAAGTCCTCATACAGGAAATATATTATTATTAATTTCGTAAAAAGATCTTGGTAAAAATTATTGCGAAAAAAATATAATTTTACTCGTAACCAGTGCCGGTTTTATCACTAAGAACTTGTGTAGGCTCTCAAGTTTAAGCAGACTTACAAAAAATTAACAATAGTATATTACATAACAAGTGATGGAAGTGATACTTTTCAAACAAGGAGATATTTAGCACGAGGCGTCAGCCGAGTGTGGAAATTCTCCGAGTTTTAGAATAATCACTTTCACACGAGTAATGTACACTATTTTTCCTACGACCACAAAGAATTATTAAAAAAACCTTTGATTTGTGAAAAAAATATTTCAACTCTAGAGCTGAAAAAAAATATTTTAACTCTAGAGTGGAAATACAAGGCACACTATTTAATTTAAACATACGATGCCAATTTAATAGATCGAAAGGTCACAGGTTCAAATTCCATCAGGAGTACTTGGCTTTTTTTTATAAAAACATTAAATAAATTATAATAATAATAATAATAATAATAATAATAATAATAATAATAATAATAATTGTTTTTATTGTTGAAAAATTAGTAAAATACAATTAATCATTGCAATTACAACAACACATACATTTTTCCAACAAGGGCAGAGTTCGCACTCATCTGTCGAGACAGTGAGCAGCGCTTTTACACTCAACCCAGCAATACTTATTAAGTAAATTATACTAACAAAAAAAAATATATTTTACTAAATAAAATATTTTAAATAAATCTTAACAAAAAACCAAAATTTCTAGTACATAAATAAATTTAAAAAAACCATAAAACATGTAACAAAATTGAATATTACCTTAAATTCTAATTTATGACATGACATAGAATTTACTCCAGTAGCACTTGTTTTAGTTTGCATTTAAAGTTGGCCAAATTTAAAGACTTCAAAGATTCAGAAAGTTTGTTATATTGCTTGGTGACGTTATAAGAAAAAGATCCTCGAAATTGGGTGGTTTTATATTGTGGGGGAGTTAGAAGATTCCGATACCTGACATTTAAATTATGAACAGAGGTTCTGAATTTTAGTTTTTTAAACAGATAAGCAGGTTTTTGAATGGTAATGATTTTATGATATAATACTAAACAGTGTAGAAGTCTCCTCTTCTCCATATTCAGCCATCCTATATCTTTGATCGAAAAAGTAACATGGTCCCTTCTTTTCAAACCGCACACAAGTCTAACGCAGGAATTCTGAACGAGCTGCAGTTTGCGTGCATCTACATTAAGTAAGTTTGGGCCATACACTACATCTCCGTAATTAAGGTGCGATAGTACTAACATTTCACAAAGTGTGATTCGGCACTTTTTATTAAGTAGATGGCGATTTGAATAAATTAGCTTTAAATTGCAGAATGCTCGTTTAGTTATAGCAGTAACATGTTTCGAGAACTTAAGTTTATAGTCCACAATAACGCCTAAATTCTTCGCTTCATCTGTAAGGGTAAGCTTTTCGTTATTAAGAATTATATTGACATTTTCTAAGCATCTAGAACGGGCAGCAGCTCTACCAAACAGCATAACTTGTGACTTTAAAGGATTCATCGATAGACAGTATTTGTTTGATATATCGCAGAGAGCCTCGAGATCGTGGTTTATTAGGTTACAGGATGCAACTATCTCATTAATAAAAAATGATAAGTAAAGTTGCGCGTCATCTGCATAAAAATAATAATAAAATTTTGAATTGAAATCTTTCTTCTTGAATGATTTTTTTTATGTAATCAAGGAAAGATGCATTAAAAATAAATTTAAAAAATTCACCCAACAAGGAAGATTTTAATTCAAAATAATTCTATAAATTAATTAATGTTTTCATAAAAAAAAGTCAAGTGGTTCTGATGGGATTTGAACCTGTGATCTTTCGATTCGTAGGTCATGGCTCTAGTCTCTAGGCTATAGCGACCCATAAACATTTTCTGCTTAAGTTTAATATATGACATTTTCTTCAGCGGGGCTTGTTTTGACTGGTAATAAATTTTCCAGTATATTCTTAACTTTTTTATAATTTCAGATGGCGTATTTTCACACTCTAATTCTGAATCACTCAACAAATACGGGATAAATAAACTAAACTTCTTTCTAAAATTTGTTCTTTTTAATAAATAGGTGTGGTCTGTCAAATTGGCTTCATATGCCTTGTATTTCCACTCTAGAGTTGAAATATTTTCTTTCAACACGCGTGTGATATTCGGCGCTTTCGAGCCAAGTTAACCGTGCTTTTTTTCTCATTTTCATAGGTGGTCGTAGGAAAATATACTAATTGCTAATCACATTAGAATTTTTAGAAAAACTGCTGAAAGTATTTTCTTCCAGCTGTATACTTTATTATTTTAAATTTTGCTTAAACAAATATATTGTATAACAAGTCTCATTTTTATTTGAAAAATGATACCTGGACTTTGAACGATTGTCAAAAATGTCACATTTTAAATGTTAATATCTTAAAAACTATTGAGTTTGGACATTTGATCTGTTGTACAAAATACGTTTAGAATTTTGAGAACATTTTTTAAATGTCAAAAATATTCTTATCCTATTTAAAATAACAAAGTTGACAGTGACAGATCAACGCCTATATTTTAGTTAAAGAGGGCACATTGAAATATATGTCTAAGCATAGTTTATAAGTTCTAACCAACGCCAGTCGTGAATCACTTTGTCTCCGCTATTTTCTTTAAATAGTGATTTATTTTTGACATAATAACACGGAGGAAAATACTTTTAAACCTGGATTTCTAAACTCTCCCTGGCGTTGGCGTTGTCGTTGGCGTCAGCGTTTATCGTCGCCTTTCGTAAATAGCATTTATAAACTTGGCGTAGGCGTCGTTCCCTGCGTCCTGCGGTTGACATTGTTAAGATAACCCAACATATTGTTGTTTTAACAGCCGTTAACTTGATATGATACAAATAGTAAAATACTATTGGCTTGACGTCATTGGTACGAACGCCAGCGCCGAAAAGTTAAAATTGGTTCAATGTAGGGTTAAGAACAGAAAGCCCTATATTATCATGTCCCTTCTGGGGAGTAGATACGACTTCGTTATAAAATTGGTTTAAGTCAAACGGCTGCCGATGCCGGCGCCAACGCGAACGCCAGCAAAGTTTATAAATCGCTGTATTATAATTTCAGTTAAAATTAAAACAAACTTCTAGCGAAAATGCCAGCTTAATTGTTTTTTTTTATCTTTTCGTTTTCAGTATAAAATGTAAGGTTAAATGTAACAGTATAACGCAGAATGCAGCTAGTTTTTGTTTTGTTACAAGAAAATACATTGTTATACATGTTATGAAATTAGAGTCCTAATTCAAAATCCAGGTAGGTAGGTATTTGTGGGTTTAGGACAATAAAAAAAAATTCCTCTAAACTTACCGACGTTTCGACCTTTATTGGGTCTTTCTCAAGGCTATTTCTAAAGTCGAGGAACATGTGTCGAAATAGTTGTTAAAATCATGTCCAGACGGGAACACACATTTAAAACTGACATGGAACAAATATTTTTGTAAAAACAACGAACCACACCACAACGAGTACTGTTAATATCATATATATTATACAATATAAATAGATATTAACAGCACTCGTGGAGTGGTTCGTTGTTTTTACAAAAATATTTGTTCTATGTCAGTTTTAAATGTGTGTTCCCGTCTGGACATGATTTTAACAACTATTTCGACACATGTTCCTCGACTTTAGAAATAGCCTTGAGAAAGACCCAATAAAGGTCGAAACGTCGGCAATTTTTTAATTTAGAGGAATTGTTTTTATCCTCCTAAACCCACAAATACCTACCTACCTAGAAAATACATTGTATATAAACAATTAAAAATGAAATTGTCCCATTTTTCTCGCTTATAAATAAGTATAAAATAGCAATTCAAATTTGTCTAGCGTCTAGGGCCCCACTTTGGGTAGAACCGGCCCTGATCCTAACATTCCGAAAAATATTGGTGGTATTATTAATTAAGTAAACAATTGTGGATGTACTATATTTACTGCACAGAAAAGAGCTTTTAGTAAGGAGGACAGCATTTTTCATTGCACAACATGACAAATGAATTGCAAAATTCTATATTTAAATATAGTTTGCCTATTAAATAATACACAAATTGTGACGACTAAATTGTAATCTAAGTTTTCATCAATTTTTGTTAGTATTAGTCGCTCTTAAGTTTTATTCCTTATAAATATGTATACGTTCATTTCTGTAAAGTGAGGTGGAACAATATGGTCTCATATACAAAAAGCCTGCAAATGCCTTTTTCGTTAAATTTATTAAAGTTTTGCAGAAATTCGTAATGTAAGCTTAGATTAAGAGCAAACAGAAGTCGATGAGTCATTACGATCAAATAGTGCATTTTAACCACATCGCGCATATTGAACCTGTGTCTGGCGATGGGGATAAAATGTATTTTTTTATATACAAAATATTATAAAATCGAATTTCACTAGAATTAAGTGGCACCGCGTCAGTGGGGAGATTTTTAAGATAATATCGCGGAATTGTTCGTAATTTTAATAGAAAATAAGAAATTAACATGAATAACCGCAATATTTCAATTTTTATGTTCTACATGGCGGATGATATTATAATTTAAACCTATACAGGGTGCTACAAATTCGTGTGCGTACAAGGGAATCTCGAAAACGGTAAGAGATACGAAGATGGTTAAATTGAGGCAAAGTTGCGTATTTTGGGGCTTAATAATTTGTTCAAAGAAAATTTTAAATATTCCGAATATCTTCGGAGATATTCGAAAAAAAACGAATTTTTTTGCGCTTTCATTTTTGACTTGGGAAAAAAATAAAAAACACTTTTTATAGCCGTTTTCTACGTTCTATAAGATGGCGTTATTAGTATTAAAATTAGACGTTTCGTTCTTTAGTTACCAACCTCAAATCAATTTTTTTAAATACGGACCTGGAATTTTAAATACAGTTTTAGGGATTTCTAGGTTTTAAAAATTTAATACAATATACACATTTTTGAAATTTTAACGTTTTTCTATCTAATAACATATTTCAAATTATTTTTCATTTCATTACGGTCCTGAACATTTAGAGCCAAACTAAAAAAAACTTTTTCTTATAGCCGTTCTTTATGTTCTACAAGATGACGTTATTAGTTTTCAAATTGAGGTTTCGTTCTTTAGATACCAACCCGAGTACTAACCTCAATTCATTTTTTAAAATACGGACCTGGAATTTTTAAAACAGTTTTAAAGACTTCCAACTTTGGAAATTTAATACAATTTAAACGTTTTTAAAATTTTAACGTTTTGTCATCAAATAACACATTACTAGTATTTCAATTTATCCTTTCTTTACTTACTTTACTATTACGGCCCTGGCAATAATTTTTTTGAATTACCTTAATATTAAAATTACATTACAAGAAGTTATGGTGTTTAGGCCGTTTAATTTTTCAATAAGAGTTACCGTCACAATACTCTAGAGAGTAAGCAAGTTTGTAAGGCATAAGATGTAATTCTATTTTTTATTAGTATTTTATTTATTTTAATAAAATAACGTATATCTTAATTCCTATGGTTTTTGCCTTAGACCTAGACCGAAATACTGTTAAACAGAAAAAAATAATGTTCCTGAGTGAAGAAAAGCTAACTGGAGTTAATCTAGTTATGTTACTGTGATGGGTTTATGTTTATTTCAAAAACAATTTCAAAATTTGTTTACTGTTTATAAGATCTGATGATCAGGCGAAATATGAAACAAATACAAAGAGATTTGAGGCCGAGACTTTGGGTTTCTTTTATTACAAAATATCAAATATTTGAGAAAAAATGGACGGATTTTTCAAATCAGAAATCTTTTGTTTTTTTATTTTGGTTCTAAATGTTCAGGACCGTAATGAAATGAAAAAAATAATTTGAAAAATGTGTTATTAGATGGCAAACCGTTAAAATTTTAACAACATTTACATTATAATAAATTTTTAAAGCTTAAGAATCCCTAAAACTGTATTTAAAATTTCAGATCCGTATTTAAAAAAAAATTATTTGAGGTTGGTAACTAAAGAACGAAACGCCTAATTTGAAAACTAATAACGCTATCTTGTAGAACATTGAAAACGGCTATGAAAGAGTGTTTTTATTTTTTTTTTTAGTCAAAAATGAAAGCCCAAAAAATTAAAAACCAAAAATGGAAATTTCTGTTTTTTTCGGATATCTCCGAAAGCATTTTTTTTTTACCAAATTATTAAGACCCAAAATACGCAACTTTGCCTCAATTTAACCACCTTCGTATCACTTACCGCTTTCGAGAGCCCCTTGTACGCACACAAATTTGTGTATAATTGATATTTAAAATAAAATTTTAATTTTTTATTAAGGTATTATCCGCCATACTAGAAGTTCTTGTAAACCCTTTAGTAAAACTGTTGTATTAAATTTTCAATTAGATAAGCCAGGAAACGATGCCGCGTTTCACGCTGGAATGGAAACTTTCCTTGAAATTTAATTTCATAGTGGAACCATTTCCACTTTTTATATTTATAGGTTGCTCACACTGACTCAAACTCGCTGCGGACGCGTGTAATTTGTCGCGACCTGTCATTTTATTACCGTCGCGAGATTGTGATGAATTCGCGTGGCGCGTTGGTCTGTATGATCCTAGAAAATAATAATATAGTCATGATGAATTACTGGTTGGATGCACGTCACAACTCGCAAATACATAATCATAAGATCCGCTAGATTTATATCTTGGTAAATTTACCAGCCAGATAATTTCTCTGGACACAATTGTCTCAACAATGGTTTCTTTAGAAATTATGTTGTTGGTGAAGTAACCAAAAGATTGATCTAGCGGACCTAACAGAAGCAAAAAATAAGGTATGTCTGGTATTAATTAGAGTTCTGTCAATTGACATTGATAAATTATAAATTCGTTTTGACAATCTGTGTCATTTCGAAGAACTATAATTTTACATGTTAAAAGTGATTTGTTGTTTGATTGAAAATAGTTAGTTGGAACATATTCTGAAAATATATCTCATTATTTATCAAAAAAAGAAATGTTCATTTTGAAGCTTATATAAATCCTGACAGAATTTAAAAAAATATATTTATCTACTTTTATTTAGTAATATGAATTTTACAGTTCTGTAAATCGTTTTGTAAGGGCATCTATTACAGCACTAGTGCTGAAATTTGTATACCAGAAGTGGATGTGATGGAGCCCTTTACGTTAGAATTTCCAATGATTAAATCCGTGTCTGACCCCATGATCTTTTTTGCTATTTGTTTCTTATTTTCTAAAGAATTCTCAACGTAGCCTTCTGCCGTAGAAGAGGATTTCCAGCCCCCATGACGCTTTAACATCTGCATATCTGCACCATCATCATCTAGAATGGTGGCTGAGGACCTCCTACAATGGGATTATTCAATCCAAGTTTTGTTGCAATCTTTTTTGGTATACCTCCAAAACTATTAATTCCGACAGGCTGGGAGGTGCATTTTCCTTTTCCATAGAATACAAAAAACCGCCTGTAAGTTGCATTAAGAGGACGAAGTTTAGCATACTTTTGAAAAATACTTAAACAGTTGACACCTGTCACATTTCCTTCTGTTATAACAAATTCTCGCATAATTTTGGTTTTCGAGAATGGAATTACAATTTTTATATACAAATCATTGTGTTCAATATGATCCAACATTAACTTAGCTAGTTCTTCGCGCCGACAAGCTCCAAAAATGTCGATTATCATAACAACCTTCATAAGTAAATATGTTTCATCATCTGCAGTACTAAGAAACTTACATACGTCTTCCTTTGTGAAAACTTTGGACTTTTTGGCCTTGTAACCCTCTGAACTTCTTTTCAAAAATGCGATTAGTTGAGAAAATCTGCTTATATCTTGATTTTTCTTGACTGAAATCATAGTTCTCAACATTGAATAGTGAGTCCATAGTGTAGATGGTTTCTGGGAGCGTCGCTTTACGGAAAAATAACCCAAAAGGATTTTCTCAGACACCTCCTTTATTTTGTTAGCTTTGCACCAATCTTCAAACTTCTGATACTCCAACTCATACCACGCCTTGGATTTTGTCGGAACTAAACTTGAGATCGCTTCGTTTGCCGCTGCTTCTATATCAGAGGGTAAACTTCCATCAGAATCGCTCATTTTGAAAAACTCCTTTTATATTTTTGAACTTGTTTGACAAAGTTTCGACAGTAACCATGCTAAACAGTAACTATGCGAAAGGTAACATAAAAAATTTGATTAGTAAACTTAATAGCAGGTGCATTTTTACAGGTGCATTTTTATTTTAAAAAATGCCTTTTGCCAAAAATTTGTATTCATAGATGAAAGTAGATAAAATTTTGTACAATATTCTTGTTGTAAATTCATATTACTACACTCGATGTTTTATTAAACTCGGCTGACGCCTCGTTTGACAACTTTAACATCTCGTGTTGTAATATGAATCTTTACAACACTTATATCGTAAATAACTATTATTTATTTAGTCAACGACATTACTCGAATCAAAAATTACGTCAGAAGCTGTGACGTGCATCCAGCCAGTAATTGTACGGACTTTTTTATTAAGTATACCATATTGGTATTAAAACTTATCTAAAATATGCCTGGTTTAGAATTTTTTTTGTTTTATAATAATTCACAATTTCAAAACCAAAAAAAAACTTATGTTAATATACAGGGTGGCCCGCTCTCAACGCAGCATTCCATATAGCATCTAAACTACTCAACTTTTTAATATGTTTCAGTCACTAATACTCATTAGATCTACAATTTAAAATTATACATCGTGTTCCACGTAGTCAGAGTATTCAGCCTACTTTTTTTAATGGAACACACTATTACTATATTATTTTGTAATTCCCTATAAAATTTTATGTATACTTTCTATAAAATATCATAAATTCAATTGAGATATTGACGTATTTTCCGACTTTGATAGGTTGTAGCATTGGAACGGCGCATATTAGAGAAAAATGGTTCTCACCTTCCTATCTTAGTTTTTCATTCTCTATCTCTAAAAATTACAACTTTCGGTTTAACATGTTAAACCATAAAATCATTTTTTTTTGTTTACCATGTTAAATCGGATATTGGTCCCTTTGAATAGAGAATTAAAAAATAAGATATGAACGTGAAAACCATTTGCGCCGTTCCATTGCTACAGCCAGTCAAAGTCTAAAAATGCCATATTTTAAATGTTAGTATCTCAAAAACAATTTAATTTGGACATATGGCAATTTATACAAAATATACGTGGAATTTTATAGGAAAATGTATAGGGTGTTCCATTAAAAAAAAGTATGTTGGATATACCCTGACTATTTAGGACACCCTGTATAATTTAAAATAATTTTAAAGTGTAGATTTAATACCTCCTTATGACTTTTTTAGTAATTTTTTTTTTATATATTTTGATTTTTGCGATTTCTCTTCTGTCTAAAGACCTGTGACCATATTAGGAGGCAAGTTCAGTAATGCATTTACCATTTAATGTTTAGACCAATATTTTGTTACATTTTCGGTTACTCTACTTTAAACGTTGCTTAATATCAGTTTTTGAGCACAATTATCTATAATTTAAATATTATAATATATGAATAATTAATAATAGGGAAAACTTTTATTACTTAATTAAATTTTAGTAAATCCTAAAAGTTCGTAATTGGGCTCTTTTTCGATAAAATCACAATACACTAACACCGGTATATTAATGCGCATAAATTCTCTATCTTTCTCCTACTTTAGGCCGCTTTACAGTTTGCAATTTTTCTTTTACGCAAGAAAAGATTGCCCGGGAGTATGCGCAGAACGAGGCTAGTGATCAGCTGGCGCAATTTGTATTGCTTGGAAAAAATATAACTCCGACCCTATTTTTATTGCAATTGCAAGCGAAATTCTGGGGATTTATGAGACATCAACCTAAATATGAAAATCCCTGGCATTTGTTTATGTTATTTTTAACATATATTGGGTACGTATTGTTTTTGTTGGTTTGCTTTTGTGTTCGGTAATGATGTTATGTTAAAATGAATGCACAAAAAAGGACCGGTAAGTCCTAACCAAAAGTCTACGACCTTGGCAAGTCATTGCACGCTGTAAAACGAAATGAAATTTTTATTGCCACAATATTGATGTCTGCAAGACAACTTGCATGAAAAAAAAATTGCAAACTAGCCGCCTATTGTGACGTCACGTACGAGGAGGCTTTTAAGGCTGGTTTACATTAGGTGCAAATGCAAGTAAATCATCGTTTTATTTTTTATTCATAAAATAATCCTATTTTAAACGATATACTGCCTTAATGTAACTCAGTTACTTCTTTTAGAAGATAATTACGAAAATAGTTTTTACTTACCATCCCGTGTAAAGACCATAAGTGAAAATTTTTACCCGCTTTTTACAATGACAGGCAATGTGAGGTTAGAACTGTCACTCGCGTCAAACGGTTACAACGTCCTCATATGTGACGACAAATTTCAGTTTGCTTATCGGCATACCGCTGTAGGTGTATCGTGGATACAATGAAATATTGGTCAAAAAATTAATGGTGAATGGTCGTAATACCTCTTGACGTTTTCACCTCATTTTACCGATTCTGTTATGTTAATCTGTGGTATTTCTTCCGTCTTCTAGTCAATTATTCCAAAGATAGTTTTAGCACATAGAATGTTAATTTTAGTGTTTTAGGTAATTATAAACATGTGGATTGGTAGTTGCAGTTACCATAGATATGTGTTGTTAACTGTGTATTATCCTTAGAAATACCAAAAAAGTTTTAATAAAAAATTTGTTGACAAATATAATATATCTATATTTTTGTAAAAGCTTGCCCTACCCTAGATAAACGAAAAGGAAAATAATCCTTTCCATTAAACTGCGGTTATAAGTACAGGAAAGAGACGGGGATGAACTACACTGTGTCAATTAATTACACATACAAAATATGTTTTTTTTTTAAATGTTAGTTCTAAGAAGGGATTTCTTTTAATTATGTTGATCTGATTCCGAAAAGTTTACGCATTTTAAAGAAATAAACGTCATATTATCTTCTTTATATCCAACAGTTGGTGGTGTGAAGGAATCGCAAAGATATGAATGGTCTGTGTGCAACTCTACAAACTGTTTTCTAGGGTGGAAGAATACAAAAAAAAATTCTTACAGTTTCCCGCAATCACCGAAAACAGTCAAAAACTATCCCTTTTTCGTGCTTTCTTGGGATAAGTCGAGACATGACGGGGAAAAACTTAAATTAGAAAGAGGTTTCGTTTCGAGGCAAGTGGTACGTTATGGCCGAGGGATGGTGCTAAAACTTATTAACCCCCTGCATGATCAAAACGATCCCCTATTTCGTTTTCTAGTGTTGAGTCGTATTTAGACGGAGGAAAATGGGGACTTGGAGAGGGTTTAAAGGTGGTAGTGGGTCAAAACCACATTCACTATTGTGCTAATACCATTGACACCACAGTAGGAAAATGATCAGGGTCCGTTGAGTTTGCGCAGCTCGGAAATTTGCTTCTTGATGTAAACATTTGACAGGACCGACTTTCAAAATATTTTTACAAGCTTTTATTTAAATTTACCCGTTAGTTCGGGTGTGTACAGTGTACAGTTTATGATCAAATAAAACTAAGTAACCAATATTTTACATACCTGAAATACCTTATTCCTGGTATTGAACCGCGATTCGTGCAAAAAAGGATCATGCACTTTTTTCTACCCATCTTGAGACACAAGTCGCTATAACAATAACAAAATGTCTTGTAAAGTTTTATACCTAAATTCGCACCCAAAACTTAAAAATAATATCCACAATCACACACGGGACATCCGAACGAATACAACGTAAAAAAAGATGGAAACGACTAACACCTTACATACCAACAAAAAAAAATGTCTAAAGTAAAGTTTTATAAATATTAACACCCAAAACTTGAAAATTATAACCACACACGAAGGAACGAAACAGAATATGGCGACCAATAAGAATACAAACAACGACGAGCCGGTTCTGTTAGATATCATGTCGGTTGCCTAATTTTTTTACTACTGCGCAAGCGCCACGGGCCAAACTCAGGTTATTTTGAATCGCACGATGGGTATGTTCTTGCTTCGTGCGGCTGCTTGTATTGGCAATATGTGGTCAAAACAGGTGGATGTTGCTGTCAACTTAAGGACGAACATATCCCTATTAATTTCATACCCCTTAAATGGCGATTTTTATCCTCGGGAATTATTAGCAACATGCAACATCCTCCAGCCGCGAAACCCTTTTCAATTTTTCCCTGTTCCATGCGACTTGCCAGGGGGGCGGAGGGTATAGCATTTTTTCGAATTATTTACCTTCGAAAGCATGAGGGTTGTGTTTGAATGTACCTATTAAAGATCTGCTTTCAGCTTCCTGAGTTTGACCGTTTTTGAGATATCGCTTTTTAATACTGACATTGAATTAGGGGCAGCTCACCTCTGGAGAAAAGGGGCGGCCGTTAATGTATGTATACACTTTGTGATAAGAACTGATTGCCTGTAAGATTTTAGTATCTTTAATAATAATAATAATAATAAATAATATTTTTAATATGTCCTCATGCCGAGTCGGGTTTCACTACCTGATATTCGGACCTTAATTATTAAGAAACGATGTTCAGAAAGAGAAACTGAATAAGAATACAACCTTTTAAATTGCCATGCATATACTTATTTAATATTTTTGCATCAATTTCATCCCTTTTCCCCTTTTTTTTGAAGATATTTAAAAAATGTTAATAAGAAAAGTTTTGTTTAAAATGGTTATTTAAAGACGATGCGTTTATTATTTTGAAGTATTTTTCTTAATGAAGTTTTGTAATATCTTCAAAAAGGAAGTGGCATGGAAAAAATGTACGTCCGAGAGATAAAGTAATGGAAAGTGGGGGAATACGGCGCACCAAGGCTTATTTTCCCAATAGGGCCGATAGGCCCAGGCCTAGGAAAAATATTTTTTTGAAATACACCCTATGATACAGTATAAGTCTGCATATGAATACAATTCCTAACTTAATTCGTATAGGAGCTATAGAAGCCTGACGCACTATTATTGCAGGACCCTGTAAAACTGAAGACGAAATTACTTTTCTTATAACAGATTGATAGTATCAAGTTATATTTCATCATCATAAAGTTATAGGCCATGACTATAAAGTATCCACCTCGACACTATAGATGTCGCCCGGGTTACGTGATCGCACTTTACGTCTTTGATATAATTGCGTGCACAAATAACTTTCATCAAATCTTATAGAGTCTCACTGAAGAGCAATAATGTCGCCGAATGCAGCTGGAGATCCAGTATAACGACAATATGGCGTAAATTTTAGGCAATATTAGATAAATAAAAAATATTACAAAAAATATAGCTTTTCATGGATAAAATAGGTATTTCTACATCACTACACAATATTTTTAAATTGATATTACAACAATATATAACAAAAAACACATCGCGTGGGTGCTACAATATGTTGATGTAACAATGCGGACATTGCATATACCGGGTCCGCCAACGTGGCGGGGATGGAAGATTAAATCATTATCGAGGAGCTTATCAAAAATACTGAACCAGCATAAGGTATCGACTTAAAAGCGATATATTTTAAAAATATTTTACATTATACAGGGTGGCTCAAAAAAGTGTGGCGGACTAAACTTGCATTTTTTTAAATGGAACACCCTATGTATTATATAGTTTTCTAATTCCCTATACAATTCCACGTATATTTTGTATAACATGTCATATGTCTAAATTCAATTGTTTTTGAGTAATTGACGTTTAAAATATGGTATTTTTTGACTTTGACAGGCTGTAACATTGGAACGGTTCATCTTAGAGAAAAATGGTTTTCACCTCCCTATCTTAGTTTTATATTCTCTATCCAAAAATACCAACTTCCGGTTTAACATGTTAAACCAAAAAGACGGTTTTAACGGTTTAACATGTTAAACCGGAAGTTGGTATTTTTGGATAGAGAATATAAAACTAAGATAGGGAGGTGAAAACCATTTTTCTCTAAGATGAACCGTTCCAATGTTACAGCCTGTCAAAGTCAAAAAATGCCATATTTTAAACGTCAATTACTCAAAAACAATTGAATTTAGACATATGACATTTTATACAAAATATACGTGGAATTGTATAGGGAATTAGAAAACTATATAATATATAGGGTGTTCCATTTAAAAAATGCAAGTTTAGTCCGCCACACTTTTTTGAGCTACCCTGTATAATGTAAAATATTTTTAAAATATACCGCTTTTAAGTCGATACCTTATGCTGGTTTAGTATTTTTGATAAGCTCCTCGATAATGATTTTTAATCTTCCATCCCCGCCACGTTGGCGGACCCGGTATATTACTATTACATTGTTATATTAAAACCTGAAACATAATCTGTTGCATACGTATATTAATATTGATACATTACATTACATTATTATATTAGTCATTTTCCTTAAGTGCGTGGCATTCCCCCACTTTTCCCTACTTTACTAATGGACAAAAATAGGATTTTAGTAAATTTACAAGGCATACTTGATTTTTTGAAACAAACATTATGTCACAAATTAGTTTCTATTCAAGTAGGGCTGAACCCCAGAAGATGAAGTTTCAACTCAAAAAATTTCTTTTTCACTGTATAGAGTCGGTTGTGTCAGCATAGTAGGCCCAACCAGGTGCTGCCATCGCTCCGCAAACGGCTGTAAATGAAAGCGGCTCCTCCGATAGGGAAACCTATTCTCCATTCACAGTGTTTTTCATGTTATTGTATAGCATAGCTTGCATAAAGTGCAATCATTGGCCTTATGGTGTATCGTAAAAAAAATATTGTGTTGAATTTTCGTGTTTTTGTCGTGATTTCGCCGTTGATTCGTGTTAAAGCGGTTGCTGGAATCATCACAAATTCGGGCTGAGAGCTGTACGATTTTAAAAGTAAGTGCAGTTGATTTGGTGCTTTATTTTTCTTTGTTAAAATTTCATACGTAGTTTTGTCTGCCATTTTACCCCTTACTGAGTCTGTATGGCAAGTTCTTTTACCTTATTCGTTTTATTAATGTAAAATATTTATAATTTTAATTGGTTACCCAGGAAATAACAAAATCAAAACAAAAACATAAGGTCATATCAATATCCGATGTTCGATTTTCGCAATGAGACGCAGACAACTCGATGTTGATTGTTTTGACACCACTTCAGAAGAATTTTTATCGAACATAGTTTTTTTTCTAGACAGAATAAACTATTTGAAAGTTGAATAGCATCCTATTTCGCAGTTTAAAAAATATTTAAGTGTTGCCATCGATTGGATTTGTTGCAACATTTCATTGAAAAATAAAAGCCTTTGTTATTGAAGTCAGCTGTTAACGATTTCGGTCGACGGCGTGGCCTACGTCAACATCTTATCTTCCTTGTCGCACCTTATATGTTTTAAAGTCGCTCTCGCACACTCGACTCGGTCTGAACTACATGTCTGGAAGTTCGGACTTTTTGAAGGAAGCCTATGAAAGGTGGGCAAATGTGTTGTTTGTGTTTATTTAGCGAGTCTTTTCCTATGTAAAGACAAAATACGTAAATGCAATACGGCTCGCTCTAGGTATACCATGAGAACAGCGGCGGTGCCAGGGGGTAGGGTGGGCACTGGTCAGTGGCAGCGCCAGGCTTTTTGGATTGGTGGGCCTGATGATTTTTAGGATGGGCGCTATCTAAAAATTACTTCTAAAAAAGAAAAAAGGTCGACGTCTCCCCCACGCTCTATAACGTCATCAGCTCTAAACAAAACTCCCCTCTTGTCCAAGCTGACGTCTACAAATAATTCATCATCGTTCTCTTTATCTCTCATTACGTTATTACATCCTTCTATAATACCACTCCTTTTTCATCAAAAATTCCATAGCCAAATCCTCGGGCAAATCCTCCTTCCCCCACGGGAATTCCATTACAAAGCCGAATTCCTTAGTTTTGAGTGGGCACCCATGTTTTTAGCGTCCCCCCCCCCCCCCCCCCCCCCGAAAACAGATGTCGTATCTTAAATGAGACTCAATCAAAGCGAAATAGACATCTTGCACTATAGAATGACTTGGCTCCCGATTCTTAATGTATAACGCATCCGCGAGTTATTGTATTACTTATTTCAGTTTATATTGTGACTTTCGAATTTTAGTTTTGACTCTATGAAAAGTTCCAAAAACCTAGTCTCACTCAGACTATCAACAATCTGATCATGTAAGTGAATATCATTAATTTCACATTTAAAACTCACAATGCACAATGTTTGCTTTTGAGACATTAAGGGACAATTTAATTGCATCACACCAGTCTTTAATCGTAATAAGATCGTTTTTGATGGATTCTTCCAATATATTCAATATATGCAACCTACTATTCTTTGTTATTTATACGGATCATATCGTATCTAAAATTAAAACAGTGATTCAATATTTTTATTTGGTAAAATCACCCCAAAACATGCAAGTTGGAGGAAATAAATAAAAAACCAATCACAACATACCATTTAAAAGAGGGCTTATATTTAGTTGTACTAGCTCCTACATAGTCACATAGAATTTTTATTTTACATAACGTAACAACATCCGAGCCAGGACCCCTTAGCATTTTGTAATCTACAAGAGCAAAAACTCACCTTAGATAAAAAAACAACAACACATCAATTAACGGTCAAACCCAAACTAAACAAACGTTGTCATTAGACCTCTCCAGGTCGGCTTTTATTGCCGATTAAGAACTATCCGGGTATCCAACGTTTCCAGATTTAAAATTATGCACCAAAAATAATTTAAATATCCATTTCGGCAAAGTCACCTGGAATAGCAAACGACCCTACGGTACTCTTTCGTGAATAAAATATAAAAAACTTTCACAGCACGATCTTTGAATCTAAATTACCTTGAAATTACCGTTACTGAAGGCAACATTTCCATTTTCTTATATTGAACAATGATTTCCCTAAAACTATAAAATCAGAAATGTTACTTTAAGTACCTACTTACCTTGTTTTGATAAACCAGGTCGTTATTTTAACATAATATCTCTATAAAGAAATTAGTATCATCAATTAAGAACTTAAAATTATACAGGGTGATTCCTAAGTTGATACTTCTTTTTCAGCTGCATATAGAAGGCATTAAAATAAACAACATTTTCAAATACCTTTTTTTAAAAAACCCAAAAATAAAGTACTTACATTCATTTATTACACTACAAATCAAATACGGTTCTGCCTAACTTGTCCGTTGAATAACATTAGGAAAACTTCTGGGTGTAGAGAAGGAACAGTCGCACTTTTACGACACTCACAATAAGTTAGCACCATAATTAGTTCATTGTTTTCAAATTTTACCATTTTCACCAATTTATTAAAATCAATTTGCTTCAGAAAACCAGACCGCGCCGCCAATTGCCAAAATAAATAACTGACGACCGATCCGTAAAATGCATGACTCACATACAAAAAACGGAGAAAAACAATATAAAGTAAAGGGCTACGTTTTGGTTACCAGGCCCGCACTTAGATTTTTTACTTCTGTAACTCGGCTATTTTTGAGTTTTTGGAAAAAAGGTATTTGAAAAAGTTGTTTATTTTAATGCCTTCTATACACAGCTAAAAAAGAAGTATCAACTTAGGAATCGCCCTGTATAGAAAACTGTGTAGCCATTTATAAAACTTAAATTTCTCGCTATATGGTTTCTTTCTCCGTTCATTTTTCCCTGAAGTCCTGAGGAGTTTGTTCGAGTTTGTCGCAAGTGGGCCCTTGTATCTTGTTGGCGCTCATGACAACTGATGTTTTATTTTATTTACTAGATCATTATTAGATAAACAATAATTAAGTTATTATAAAAGAAACAGGGGAGTCAATCACTGGGATCACTGACATGTTGGTCATCGCTCCGAGGATGAAAAGCTTTTTGACCGCCTCCGAATCTTTTTTTATCCGAAAACCAAGTTCAAGGTTACCGAGCCCGCTGTTTAAGGCCAACCAACCAAATACATAATTGATTAATAGCTGAGCTGGGTCAGTGTTTAAAAAGTTAACCTTTTGTTAACCAGAAATAGGGTATACTAGCAATTATTTTTATGTTTTTTGTTAACTCAGTATGGCTAAAAGCAGTGGCATATATAGAAATTAGAAATTTGTTTCAGGGAGGGCCCTAAATAAAAAAAATGTTTTGACTACAATTACTACATTTGTTATTAACTGTTAAAACTATTTGTTTATTATTAGCTGACAAAAATATAGAACATTTAAGCAACAACGAACAAAACAAATCAATGAATCGGGGTGGGATCAACGGTGAACTTAGGCTTTGTCTTAAGGCGGCCGATAACAAAATTCGGTTTGAGTATTTTTGAATATATGCTTAAACCTTTATATTTCGGGGGGGGGGGGGGCTCTGGGTCCCCCCCCCCTATATACGCCACTGGCTAAAAGGTTAGGCATTTGATTCTGCGAACCGAGCATTAAGAAACCAGTTCTATTTATGAAAGAAATGTATTACTATTAGTAGGGCTGGGTGATATTGAAAATCTAATAGCGATATACAGGGTGTCCTTGATAAGAATGCATTCTACAGGGATCTCGTATACCATATATATATAGAGGTGGTTAAATTAAAAAAAAGTTGCGCCTTACTAAATTCTGCAATGTTGTGTTTTCAAATTTAAAAAAAGATATTTTTGCAAACCCGAATTTACAATTTCGTTTTTATTTTTTTCTGATTCTATTAAAATTTCTTATTACCATTTTTTCTTCTTAACAAGTTTGTATAATTAAATTTTTAATCCGACTTTTCGTTTTTCACAACTATCTTTAACTCTGCATTTTTAAATACTTATGTCGGGTTTCACAAAGAATTTAAATAATAATTATTTAACCGGCAAGTTTGACTGTGACAGACGTAACAGTGACAGAAATAATTTTCTCACAATCATACTGGCTCGGTTACCTTAATTTTTAACTTACTAATCACGCACCTTTGAATGTGAGTATATTATGCCTGTCCAAGTCATTCATGTCACAGTCAAACTTGCCGGTTAAATAATTATTATTAAAATTCTTTGTGAAACCCCACATTAGTCGGGAAATTTTGCTTTAATATTTTTAAATTCCCCTCCTCCTTTATAATTCTACGACGCAGCACACCTAGTATTAATAATACGTTTCAGACTTAAAAACCCATCATCAATAAGAATAAGTTCTAATTCATCTCGCCCTGGCAGCGAACGAGGAGAACATAAGCCTAATTCGAAAGAAGGGCAGAACGGCAATGAATATTTACCAAAAATATAAAAAAAAATCCTTCATACATTTCATAAAACCTTTGTGAATGCGCTTTAAAAAATTTGTATATCAAATATTACCGAGGATATTACTAAGCCTAATAAATTATTAGAAATTGGTAAAAGCACCAACATTTTTTTAATATTGTCTGCCCCCCCCCCCCCTCCCCCCCCCCCCCCAACAATTTTTGCCCACCCATTTTCTTAATAATACAAACAACTTTTGAATATTACGGATAAAATGTGGGGGATAGCACTTTCTTGTGTCACCCGTTAAATAAATTTAGTCCAAGTTACAAACGTTCCCTGTTCTCCAAAAAGGTCGTTGTTAATAGAATAATGAAATCAAATTTGGTTTCTTATTCAGGTCTTTGCGGACCTCCCGGTTTAAACCTCTTTGTTTTCAACACTGGTCAAAAAACAAAACCTAAGCGTCCATTTTTTTCCTATTATCCAAATACTTTAGATTTTGCTTCGACGTGACATGTTTTTAAAAATGAACTCGAACTTTATCGAGAGTATGGATCTGGAAATTTCATGAGAAATTTATGGAATACGAATGGTATGCCAACTAAATTTCGTTCTTTCTAAAGTTTCTGATCGTTTTTTTTTACATAAAAACTTTTATTGGGTTACCTGAACATCTGGGCGATTCGGTTCAACTTTTTTATTCGAATTGTTGCCTGACGAACGTATGGCTCGGATACAGAGGCGTATCCAGAAAGTTTCTAGGGGGAGCGGACCGTTTTGATATTATGGTTATATTGCCCAAACTGACAAAACTGCGAAGAAAAAAATTAAATGTAGATAAATAGTTTTAAACTATAGTACCTATATCTTTAAAAGGTGTTGAGCATCAGTTGCCAACCGTGCCTCTATTCCAGAGGACAGTCCTCTGTTTTATAGTACCGTATTTTTTTCTCTAATTCCTAGAAAAAGTCCTCTTTTTATTGAATACTAAAACGATGTCTATTGTAAATTTTAAGAATCAACATAAAAAATAGGGAAAAAAATCCTTGCAGCCAATTATTTATCGCCAAACTAGAATAAAATTATTTTTCTACTACTATATTAGTAAACATTGTTTTACGTACTCTATAACTAAATCAATTCTTACGCACAACCGTGCATAAATAATAAAAACGCACAACTGTGCGTTATGATGCCTAGTATAACAATCAAGTTCCCCCTGAACTATTCAAATTGTGACATTTATCTATCTTGCGTTTTGAATATTTGACAGTGACATTGTCATTATTTGAGATTTGAAGTTCAAATCGATACTTTATAAATTATAAACCGATCATTAATTTATTAGTAAGAGTCGTAGAAAAAGTATAGTACGAATAGCATCGAATTTGAGACACTCTGTACAAACACTCAAGTCCAAAATTACTGTTAGTGATTGCTTTCATATCGAGGCAGCGGGTTGTACGAAGTTAAAGAAACAATTCCAGGGTATTTTTGAAATTCTAATAGAGCAGAACATTTATTTTCATTGATTTTTTTCCCTCTGACTTCGTACAACCCGCTGCCATCGATATAGCGATGAGTCACTGATAGTAATTTTGGACCTGGAGTATAGTTCAATGAAAAAACGTATTAGTCCAGGAGGCAGTGAATTTTTTTTGTACCTACCTATTTTCCCAGTCGGTGAATATCAAATAGTCTGCTCGGATGGTGACACAAAACGACAATTTGTGAGTCTGGCTAAAATTTTCGGATGGGTTCACGAGATAAAAAAAAGTCAAGTCCACTTATTTTCCCAGCCATAAATATTTGACATTAATTAAAGTGAGTAATTTTATTAACGGAAATAACAGTCTGGCACATCCCAAGTGGAGGAAAGTCTGTCTGGCTGAAAATTTACGGATGCAAAAATTTGACCGATTTTTGGAATCCGTAACCCTTATTTTCCCATGCTTGAAATTTATCGTATCATTTGGTACGATCATCAACTATAATAAAAGTAAGTCTGGCTGATTTACGAAATTGGCAAATGAGTCTGGCGGCATCTTGAAAATCGTGAAAATTACAAAATTTTTGTTCTTATTTTCCCAGATTGGAAAATTTGTCACATGTTAAATAATACTATAATATCATAGAAAATACACGTCTGGCTGTCATTTACAATCACTAAAGCCCCGCCAGACTCACAAGTCGGATAGTTAAAAGAGGAGAGGAAGCGGCAGGTGCGTATTTAGGTAACGACGCTGGAATGCGAGTGACCTGAAAGCAGCTGCCTAGCCCCTAGTCCCTAATATCCCTATCTCTATCAGTTACTTTCATTTAGATTTATAAAAATTCGGCACTTATAAACCCACTACAGTAAATTTGCTTATCTTGATTTTTTAAACAGCCAAAAGTGATATTTCTCGTGTTTTAGCGAAATGTCTACCCGCTCGTTCATCCATCATTAATATTTTTGTTGGAAATTTACTTCTCTACAATATTGCTTCTTAGTCTTGTTCGTTTAATTTATATAATTCCAGAGATAGTCGCGTCTGAATGTAAGAATTATTCGCAATTTTTTATATTTTGACTATATCTCAAAAACTAAACGAGATACACAAATGTAAAAGGGGGTCTGAGATACACAAAAATATTAAAAGATCTTTTTTGTAGAGAATTAAATTCCCTATAAAAAACAATTTTCTCGTATCTCTGATAGTTACAAAGTTATTCGCGAATAAAGGATTTCTGGGGTCTCAAAACGTTGAGAAAAATGTTTTTTAGCCATAGTCGAATTTTGCCCTAAACCAATACTTTTCTTAGCAGAAATTATGAAAAGTAAAAACATGACATGACAAAGCCGAACATGCCGAATTTAGCGCGCCTGTCGAGCGTTGGACGAGTCTGGCAAGACTGTCGGGGTGTTCCACATTAGCCAGACTATATTTTCAGCTGTTATTATAATGTAAACTATCATCTGACAAGTTTTTAGGACTGCGAAAATAAGGGCAATGGTTTCGCTAAATTTTTTCCAATTTTTCCACCTGCCAGACATATTATAACCCATCCTTACAGATTAGCCAGACTTTTTTTTTTCTTAAATTCAGTGTATCTCTCACTAATAGAACTATTTTTATCACTTTTTTTGTACTTTCTAACGCATTTTCCGCCTCAACCCATCGGAACCCCCCCCCCTACATATATATAAATTTTGCTTAGAATAACAAACCCAATAATTCTATCCATGTTTGCTGACTGGGAAAATAAGTACCGAAAATCGTCACTGCCTCCTGGACTATATTATATGTAATAATCGCCCAAACAAATAGGTGGGAAAAAATCGGCACAAATAAGTACCTATAAGACTTAATATTTAAAATAAAACAAACCCTTTTTTAAATTATCTACTTTACTAATTACTGAACAAATAATAACAATTAAAAACCATGTAGTTAAAATCGAGAACACATAAAACCATTATTTAAATTTAAAATGTTTCGTAACAAATTCAAAAACATCCATATTAACAGCTTCATACATATGCTTCTCTTTAAGAAAAATATTAGTGTCCTGATAGAGTTCTGCCACCACCTCATCAGTAATGTTATCGTTATCGATTTCTCTAAGCAGTTTTCTTTTTTTATTTAGATCCCTCAACGTCTCGTAACATTGCTCTAAAGACTTCCCACTTAGCTGATTGGAGTTAATTAATTTCCACGCTTTGTCAAACTTTCTTTGGTAATTCCTTTTCAATCTTTTCTGGTTTTTTATAACACACACTGCCGTTAAGTCGAGCAGGCTTTGAATAGTAGAAATTTTAGTCGAGCGTCCCTCTTCAGTTTTATCTAGAATTTTGCGTCTGTTTTTTTGAGTTTTTAAAACGGGAGTTTCTCGTTGTTTTTGGTCACTGACGACTGCTTTTGGCGGCTGCATTGTAACTAAATTTTTTTCAATTTCCTTTACCTCCTCTTCAAGTATTTTGGGGTTTTCATTGTTACCATCCCCCCTATTTGGTTCGACCTTAATAGTTTTTTTTTCTTCAGTTTTTTCATTAATTTTGTTAGGGACGCAGTCTGTTAAATGGGGTCTTATAGTATCTGTTAAGCAAGTTTGCGTCTTTTGAATTTCCTCCAAGGTTTTAATTTTTTCTATGACTGGCTTTAATTGGGTGTCGTCAGACTCCGCCAAATCCAATGGCATATCAACTAGAGTTAATAAATATACTAAAACCTGATTAGGAATTTCCTTACCCAACTGATTGCAAATACTTTTTAATGTTTTCTCGTAATCGGTCTTTTTTCTGTCGCCACTATTGTAGTCGTAAATGAGTTTGTACGTATTATCAATAACATGTTGTCGATCATGAAATATCTTTTGGAGAAAAATTGTTACCAGAGACTTCGTGTCCTCCATAGGAAGGACTATTAGAATTAACTTCAGTGGTAAACCAATAAATAAACTTTTTTAAGTTACTGTCAAATAATTATCTGACGTCTTATTTAATAACTTTATTTCTATGGTAACTATATTTTAAGCCTATGGCAGGTTATGTATCTATACAGGGTTTTGATAAAGACACGGATCCGTTTTTGTATAGAATCATGATACGCTCGGACCTGTTAAATTCATTTTTTCGAAGGGCATTTTAAAAAAATATATATTATTCAGGGCGGAACATAAAATTATACAGGGTGTGCCAAACTCAGTGGCCTATTAGAAATATTTGGAAAACGACAAAAGATATTTTTATGAAAATTTGATGGTGTTGATAAAAGCTAGTGTTCTAGTATTTGAAAATATTTTAAAAGAGGCGGTGTTGCCAGATCATCTGGAAACTCCTAGCAACTTCGGAATTTTAAAAAAGATACCCGGTATATTATTTAACTTTTTGTTTCTGCTTAATAACACAAACATTTTTTGTATATAATATTCTATGCCTATCTCTTATTTTGACATATTAATTAATTACCTAGTAATATTTTGGGGCCAAAACATATGCTAACCAGAAAATCAAATATTTTTGGGATTAAGGCACCTAGAAGGTTAACATTTTTACAGACTATGGTCATCTAGGAATTTTGACTATTTTCTAACATTAAAAAAAATAATTAATTTGTGCTTACATGGTCAAATAATATACAGGATATTGTATTTGAAAAATGAATTTAAAATATGTCGTTGTTGGAACATTTTTATATACACCCTGTGTAAAATACATTATAAGATGCATAATTTATCTAGACCCATTTTTATATAACGCACCCAATCCCATGATTAAAAAAATAAACTTAGAATTTTTTTAAATTTTTTTTCCAGGACCGTAAAATTGTATTTTTTTAGTTTTTGTTTTATTACTCTTAAACTACCAAAGCAAAATGAATAAAACTTTGGACAATTAGAAAATTCTTTATTACGAACCTAATTATGCAGTAGAATACTGGGTGTTCCATTTTAAAAAATAAAACTTTATAATCACACTTTTTTGGGCCACCCTGTATGTAGTGATGAAGCTTCTCTTTTTTTAAACTTTACATACGGAGGCTTCGTGAGTATCGTAGTTACGCCAAAGTTATGAACTTGAGCTATGAGAATCTTACTATAACGCTAATTTTTTCTCCTCGGGTATACCAGGACAACTTTAACGTTATGGACACTATCTTTAACAGTAAGGGAAGTTCTCTATTTAATTGCTACCCTAGACACGGACTGAACTATGACTTCTACTTTTAACTGCAAACCCCAACATAATCAAAATTTCTGTGCATTCGTCGTTATCGAGGCGCATTCTGGATTAATATATCACACAACGATGTTTTGCATTGTTTTGCAAAAATCATATTAAAGTAACAAAAAAAAACGCGTAATTTTTTAAAAATAAGAACGACAAAATTAATTTTTCCACAACTAATTAACGACAAAAAAGATGCAAATTTTACGCTACTAACATTTGCAAAAAACTATTTTTTTTCTTTTATTATTTTGCAACGTTCATATAAATAAAATTAACAAAAAGAAACGCGTAATTTTTAAAAAATAAGAACGACAAAATTAATTTGTCCACAACTAATTAACGACAAAATAGAGGCAAACTTTACACTACTAACATTTGCAAAAAACTATTTTTTTCTTTTATTGTTTTGCAAAGTTCATATAAAATTAACAAACAAACGCGTAATTTTTTAAAAATAAGAACGACAAAATTAATTTTCCCACAACTAATTAACGACAAAATAGAGGCAAACTTTACGCTACTAACATTTGCAAAAAACTATTTTTTTCTTTTATTGTTTTGCAAAGTTCATATAAAATTAACAAACAAACGCGTAATTTTTTAAAAATAAGAACGACAAAATTAATTTTCCCACAACTAATTAACGACAAAATAGAGGCAAACTTTACGCTACTAACATTTGCAAAAAACTATTTTTTTCTTTTATTGTTTTGCAAAGTTCATATAAAATTAACAAACAAACGCGTAATTTTTTAAAAATAAGAACGACAAAATTAATTTTCCCACAACTAATTAACGACACAAACTACTAACATTTGCAAAAAAACTTTTTTTCTTCTATTAAGTTCATATGAAGTTAACAGAACATCGCGTAATTTTTTAAAAATAAGAACGACAAAATTAATTCTTCCACAACTAAATAGAGGCAAACTTTTTGCTACTAACATTTGCATAAAACTATTTTTTTCTTTTATTGTTTTGCTAAGTTCATATGAAGTTAGCAGAACATCGCGAGAAGACAAAGAACGACAAAATTAATTTTTCCACAACTAATTAACGACAAAATAGAGGCAAACTTTACGCTACTAACATTTGCAAAAAACTATTTTTTTCTTTTATTGTTTTGCAAAGTTCATATAAAATTAACAAACAAACGCGTAATTTTTTAAAAATAAGAACGACAAAATTAATTTTCCCACAACTAATTAACGACAAAATAGGGGCAAACTTTACGCTACTAACATTTGCAAAAAAGTATTTTTTTCTTTTATTGTTTTGCAAAGTTCATATAAAATTAACAAACAAACGCGTAATTTTTTAAAAATAAGAACGACAAAATTAATTTTCCCACAACTAATTAACGACACAATAGAGGCAAACTTTACGCTACTAACATTTGCAAAAGACTATTTTTTTTCTTTTATTGTTTTGCAAAGTTCATATAAAATTAACAAAAAAAACGCGTAATTTTTTAAAAATAAGAACGACAAAATTAATTTTTCCACAACTAATTAACGACAAAATAGAGGCAAACTTTACGCTACTAACATTTGCAAAAAAACTTTTTTTCTTCTATTAAGTTCATATGAAGTTAACAGAACATCGCGTAATTTTTTAAAAATAAGAACGACAAAATTAATTCTTCCACAATTAAATAGAGGCAAACTTTTTGCTACTAACATTTGCATAAAACTATTTTTTTCTTTTATTGTTTTGCTAAGTTCATATGAAGTTAGCAGAACATCGCGAGAAGACAAAGAACGACAAAATTAATTTTTCCACAACTAATTAACGACAAAAAAAACGGCAAATTTTCCGATAATAAAAAACTTGATTGGCCGAAGTTGTTTCGCTAACTTTATATACATAAAGGACTGACTATCCCATTTAAGACGTATCCGATGCGATTAGACGGTCAATGTTCCCGACAGGAACTTGCTTGTGTTCTGCGAACCTTAATCATCGACAGAGGACAATATCAGGAATGAAAATGAAGTAAATAAGAGGAAGCAGTGCTAATGCCCTCCATTTTTAACATTTATTAGCCTGTATAAGGCTGACCTAAAATTAGAATAAGAGAATAATTAGCTTATCTCCAAAGCTGCCGTTTTCATGACATATGTTCCATAAAGTCCGTGTTTTTGTTCCAAGAGTTTTTTGTTTATTTATTTACTTTTTGAGTGATGGCTTAAAAATTTTAAAAAGGACAAATACAGAAAATTTTATTTTTTGTTCCTTTATAGACTACAACCAAAATTAAAATTTAGTGAAGGAGCTTATTAGTTGGTATTTGACTCTTGTAAGTTGTGTTGATGTTCCACTATTTTAATTTTTCTCGTTATAAGTTAAAAGGCTGCTAAAAAAAGATAATATAATTTAAGTCAATAATTTGCTATTATTCTGTTGTCCAAACAAAAATAAGTATACATGGCATTTGCATTACACTTATCACCTTTTTTATTTAGTTATAATTTATTATTCTAAGCTGTATTACTTTCGTGTTCAATAATTTTGTTATACAGGGTGTTACAAATTCGACATACTAGCATTGAAATCTCGGAAACCATAGGAGCTAGAGAAACGGTTAAATGGGGGCAAAGTTGTGCAATTTGGTGCTGATTATAATGCCGCTTTAAAACTTTTCAAATTCCGAATACTTCCGATTTTATTCGAAAAAAACCAAAATTTTGCAAAATTGTTTTTATTTTTTCCTGAGCTCATTTGACAAGCTATTTAAAAATAAATGACACTTTGTAATTGCCACTTTTTCTCCTCTACAAACAGACGTTACTAAACTAAAGATCCGCCGTTTCGTCTTCGAGCGGCCATCACCAACTTTACTTTTTTAAATACGGACCTGGATTTTTTTAAACCGATTTTTAAACGCTCCTACCCTCAAAATGTAATGGCGATATTATTTTCTCATAATGATGAATTATCTTTGCTTATTTTTTTAAATTCATATTTTTTATACTTCTTGTCAGTCCAGTACTTGCAACGAATTACAATATTAATTAAAAACTTTATTTTATTTAAAACATTTACAAATAAGTTTCATGAAGACGCTTTTTTAATTTATATAAGAAGCTTATCTTAAGTTCATATTAGATATTTACATACAGGTTGCATTTGGTAGGATAAGGAGAAGATCGATTGAAAGGGCTGTCGCCAAAATTGGAAGAAAAATCGTTCTTTGTATTGAGCAAAACGGCAATCTCTTTGAACATTTAGAAAATTAGGATTTAATTAGTAAATTTAGAATTATTAGAATATTCTTATAAAATAAATTATATTACTTAGGTATGAATATTTTAAATGAATGAAAAATCATCATTATGAGGAAGTAATATCGCCAATACATTTTGAGGGTAGGAGGGTTTAAAAATCGGTTACAAAAAATCCAGGTCCGTATTTAAAAAAGTAAAGTTGGTGATGGCCGCTCGGAGACTAAACTGCGAATCTTTAGTTTAGTAACGTCATTCTGTAGAGGAAAAAAAGTGACAATGACAAAGTGTCATTTATTTTTAAATAGCTAGTCAAATGAGGTCAGGAAAAAATAAAAACGATTTTAAAAAATTTCGGGTTTTTCAAATAAAATCGGAAGTATTCGGAATTTAAAAACTTTTAAAGCGGCATTATAATCAGCACCGAATTGCACAACTTTGCCCCCATTTAACCGTTTCTCTAACGCCTATGGTTTCCGAGATTCCAATGCTGGTATGTCGAATTTGTAACACCCTGTATATCCGTTTGTAAAGGGTGATTTTTTAAGAGTGTCTGAACTTAAAATTTAAATTAAACAACAACCATATTTGATATCTCTAAACTGTTTATTTTATGTGAAATAACACTTAATGGCATTAATGTTTGAAAATAACTTCAGTCAAATGTCCGCCGCGGCTTCTTCTAACAAAGCGCATTCTGTCAATCCAATTTCCGACCACTTTTTCAAGCAATTCGGGACTTATGCCTGCAATTGTCCGCGTTATGTTGTGTTCTAATGCGTCAATATTTGCCGGTTTATTGGCATAGACCAATGATTTAACGTAACCCCACAGAAAATAAACTAATGGCGTTAAATCACACGACCTTGGGGGCCAGTTGACAGGTCCATTCCTCGAAATAATTTTCTCACCGAATTCTTACCTCAATAAATCCAGGGTTGCTTTGGCTGTATGACATGTGGCTCCGTCCTGTTGAAACCACATCTCGTCCAAATCAATACCATTCAAATTTGGAATTAAATATTCATTAACCATCGCTCTGTAACGATCCCCATTAACTGTCACGCGGTTTCCAGCTTCATTTTTAAAAAAATACGGCCCAATAATGCCACCGGCGTATAATCCACACCATACCGTGCATTTCTCTGGATGCAACGGCAATTGTTGAATCATTTTGGGATTATTTGCACTCCAAATGCGGCAATTCTGTTTATTGACGTAACCGTTTAACCAAAAATGAGCTTCGTCGCTGAACAAAATTTTGCGGTAAAATTGTGGATCAAGTTGCAATTGACTAAGAGACCATTCAGCGAACGTGCGACGCAAACGATGATCTTGCGGCTTAAGTTCTTGGGTAAGCTGAATCTTGTAAGGCACCAGACCAAGATCTTTAGTCAAAATTGTCCACGTAGTCGAATAACAAAGCCCAACTTCTTGTGAACGTCTACGAATTGACAAATTTGGGTCTTCATCAACACTGGCAGCTACAGCGTCAATATTTTCTAGGGAACGCACAGATTTTTGTCTGGTTTTTGGTTTAATATCGAGTAATGTAAATTGCGTTAGAAATTTGTCTATAACTCGGCGAATACCTCGTTCGGTTGGGCGATTATGAGCACCATAGAATTCACGAAGGGCTCGATAAGTTTGGCGCACAGAACACTGGTTTTGATAATAAATTTGGACAATTTGCAAGCGTTGCTCTGGTGTCATTCTTTCCATAATGATTTGCCAGACTATACTGAATAATTCTGACACTACAAGCGCGAAAAGTGACAGTTCATTTCACAGCCTTCTCGGATAAAAGTTCGGACACTCTTAAAAAATCACCCTTTATGTATTACATATTTTACATTTCTAAAATTATTTTATTTTATCCTACCATTCCCTATTAACTATTCAGAAATGTAATATTATTTCAAATTATTGCAGATGAACCGGGACATTATTACTGCATGCTGAATTGCTTTAGGTATGTATTAATATTACATTTCTAAATTAAAACATACATTTAATATTTTAAAACATTCATTTGAAGGGTTCCTCGATAGAACAGCAACTCTAATTCAAAAATCGTCACAAGAAGGGGGCCAAAGTCATGTGATATTGATATTGAATGCCTATTTTTTTTTTTTTTTATGATAAAACACCTGCACTGTAGGAAAAATCCTTTAAGGCGCTCTGGGAGCGGTGCGAGTGCAAAAAAAGCGATTAACGTTGGTCTTGAAACGTTGAAGATTGTATTCATTGGGAAACACGACCTCAGGAAGATCATTCCACAAATATTACGTTCTCCAGATGAAAGAATTCTTGAACAATGAAGTTCGAGGAGTACTAAGCTGAACAACATATGGATGAGCGGCAGTGGTTCGCCGTGTATTTCTTTTTTGCATTGCTCTAGGTGGAATCAAGTGGGTAATGTCAGTCGAACACCTGCCATGGAAATATCTGTAAAAGAGAGCCAAATCACCAACCTGTCTTCGATGCTCCAGGCTATCGAGGGTCTTGGTCAGCTCGGGGTCGCCGATCAGACGAACGGCTCTCCTTTGAATGGAATCCATTAGCCGAAGGGTGTGCTTGGGTGCAGAGCTCCAGACATGACAGCAATATTCTAATAATGGAGTGTCAAAAGTTGATGAGGTGTGTACAACCTTTTGGTGCGAAAAAGTACACCAAGTTTCTGTGCAGCTGTCTTGGCAATTGCGGCAACGTTATCATGCCAAGACATGTTACCTCCCAGATTGACCCCCAGCAAATTAATAGACGGTGCCAGGGGAATTGCGTGTCCTGCCATGACTATATCCGGTTCTGCAATGTTAACCTTTTTGGAGAAGACTGCTGCCTGGGTTTTCTTAGCATTAAATTCGACTTGGTTACTGTCACCCCAAGCCAAAATTTCTTCCAGGTCATTGTTGAGGCGCAATACTTCATGCTGCCTGCGAAGATGTGCGTCGGCAGCGGATGTTTGGGGAGTCAAGGTAAAAGATGAGACAAGTGTGCTGTCATCAGCAAAGCTATAAATTGGATTTAGGGTTTTCACTAGAAGGTCGTTAATATACAGTAAAAAGAGGGTATAATTATAGTAGATATACTTTTAGTTTGGAAACCATCAGGCTTAGATGATAAACCAGTTTTTTCAGTTTTTAAAATTTTCCTTCTAAAGTTTCCATTTTGTATAGAGATTAAGGTTTCGGACGCATATCGTCTTTTAGAGCTATTTTAAATCAAGAAAAATATAACCACAGCAATAAAATATTGTTATAACAAAAACAAATGACAATCAACTTATTTATTTTTAAAGACAAAAATTAAAGTGAAAATTTTAATTGAAAAAACTACATTTTTATTGAAGAAGTGTGATAATTTACAATAACAAAATAGTGCGGGAAGAAACGAGAATGCTTCATTATGAATCCAAAGACTAACCTATGCAAAACGGCACTTTAAGAAGGACTATTTCAAAACCTAAGCATTTGCAACAAAAACGACGCTCAGAAACGTAATATACGCTCCAAAAATACATAATTTCTAAAAAAATCATCTATTTGGGCGTGGTCAGCTTATAAAAGATACTTATTTACATTATTTTTAAGCATGAGAAACCGAGCCCGAAAACCCCTGGTTAGATTGAAACAAAACATTCATATTTTTTACCAATGTAAAAATGTTTTTCTTTTTAAAATTAAAGAGCCAGCTAGGAATATCAAGAAAAAAAGGTGAAGAGGGCCGCGGTAAAGGTAATAATTTAATTTTCGAAATTTTATAGTAGTTGGGGTGAATTTTTAGCGAACTTTGGGCATAGCCCCGAACATTTTTCGCAGGGGCGCTTTTTCACCGTCCTAAGTTTAAAATAATCATGACATGTTAGTCCCGACTGTCCCTCCAGCCAGAAAAAAAATGTCCTAGTTAAGCGCATTAAAAACAAACTCTACATTTTCAAAAAATTGCTTTTGAAATTAAAAAATCTTAGAAATAAAAAATATAGAATAGGTTAGGTTAGGTTAGGTAAGAGTGGCAGACCCTTGGTTCTGACCAAACAGTCTCACATAGTCCTGATTAGGTCCGTTGTGATACCACACGTGTTCCGTAGAACCCACCTTCATCAGATCTCTGATGGTTTGTGCGACGTAACCGCGGAAGGATTTTAACAACTCATTCAAACCAGCCACTACTGTTCAGAAATCTGCTCAGCCGTCCAAGTTGTAAGTTGCTTAGTTCCTCCAGGCTATCGAAAGATGATTCACCCAGAGTAGTGAACCTCATTCTTGCGAGGCCAGGGCATTCACACAGAAAATGTTGAATACTTTCTTCCTCTTCCTCATCTCTGCAACTTCTGCAGAAGTCGTTAGTGGGTATTTGCAAACGTTCGGCAATGTCCAGTAACAACCGCAGTAATATTTCTCACGTCTTTTCGACTGTGTCTCAATAGCTCTGCGGTTCTCTTTTTATCGAATGTGGGCCACAGCTGCCTGGATGTACTACAGGTTGTCAACCCTGTTCATCTGTTCTGTGCAAGCTGCTTGGCCGTGTAGTCAATCTCCTCTTTGACCAATCCCAGTGGTTTGTTCACTGTATTGTCTGCTAGATCAGCTGGCATGCCTGCGCCCTCTCTTGCGAGCGCATCGGCAGCCTCGTTGCCATCTATTTTGGAGTGTCCAGGAACCCAGCACAGAATAACCCGATGTTGGTTGCCAAGTGTGCATAGATTGTTGCGGCATCGCTTTACGAGCTTTGATTTAACGCTGCTGGAACAGATTGCCTTAATCGCCGCCTGACTATCACTGAAGATGGTGATTGACGAGGCTACTCCCAAGCCAAGGTGTTCTTGCAGGATATTGACCGTCTTCTTTACTGCCAGTACTTCTGCTTGAAAAATACTACAATAGTTGGGGAGTCTATACGATTTCTGTATTTGTAAACTTTCGGAAAAGACCCCGGCTCCCACACCAACGTCCATTTTTGAACCGTCTGTGAAGATTGCGTGATCTGTTTTCGTTATATTCTGATTGCCTTCCCACTCTTCCCTACTCGGAATGAGTATAGAATACCTTCTATCGAAGCATGTTATTGGGACAGAGTAATCAGTCGGGTCTCGTAGATTATTCCCTGGGTGGATCTTTAGTATACTGCTGTGCCCGTAGTTGGTTTCCTTTCAGAATTTCGACTCTTTCAGTCGCAGGGCACTTTTTGCAGCTATACTTTTTCCATAGATATCCAAGGGGGGTATATATAACATGACCTCTAGCGCCGCTGTTGGGGTTGACTTAAGGGCTCCGGTTATTCCTAAACAAGCTGCCCTTTGTATCTTTGTTATTGCCTTAGTGTGCACTGCTTTTTCCAAAGCGGTCCACCAAACCAGGACCCCGTATATTAATATAGGTCTTATAATAGCCGTATAGATCCAGTGTACTATGTGGGGTTTTAGTCCCCATTTTTTTCCAATTGCTTTTTTGCAGGCATATAATGCTACCGACGCTTTTTTCACTCGTTCTTGCAAGTTTATGCCCCAGTTTAGCTTGGAGTCAAGTACCAGTCCTAAATACTTTGCTTTTTCCTTAAGCACTAAAGCATTATTGTCGAGTACTGGGAGTCTGAAGTTCTCGATCACCCTTCTGCGTGTGAATAGAACTACCTCCGTTTTTTCGGGGTTGATTTTTAACCCGCATTTCATGGCCCACTGTTGTAGTATTCGTAGCGCCATTCCTGTTAGGTCGCTGATTGTGTTTACAAATTTACCTGACACTAGTATAACTATATCGTCAGCGTATGCAATCACTTTTACTCCAGCCTTCTCCAACGCTATGAGAACTTTATTTAGAACTCTCAGCCAGAGTGTTGGTGACAGAACCCCGCCTTGCGGAGTTCCTCTTCCAGCAAATCTGACCCCCCCCCCCAGGAGCTCCGGTCTAAAAGTATAATTTCAACCTAATTTTTTATCTCACGCTTAAACTCTTAATTTAAATAATGTATTTTTGACTTAGAAAACAAAGGTATTGTAGGAGACGTTTAGTTTTTAAACTGTTCCTTTTAAAAGTCCTGTTTTATATAGATATTAAGGTTTCGGACGCATATCGTTGTAGTTATTAATTTGTGATGCAATTTTAAAGGAAAACTAGTAAAAAGAATAATATTTTTCTATTATATACTTGTCTGTCACTCATGTGAAGTTAGCGCAGTTTTTTGCCTGGATTCAATTTTTCGTGAGAGTTCTGAGTTCTTAAAGAATAGTTCTAGAGTTCTCGACCAAAAATATCAAGAGTTCCAGGCAAATAAATTAAAAATTAACAAAAAAGGCGCTAACTTCACGCAGCGCCGTTTTTTCTATTAAAAATTGTTCTGAATGCATTTTTCGATAAAGCCCAAAGAGTTCTAGAGTTCCTGACCATTTTTAAAAATAGTTCTTACGATTAACCAGAGCAAGAGGACAAGCAAGTTTTGTATCTTAACCACGTGGTTTGCTAAAAACGTGTACGATTTGGTTTCGATAGTTCTGATATGAGTTCTGAATACCTAGCGCCTAAGTATTTCTTGAGAGTTCTGAGTTCGTAAAGAATAGTTCTAGAGTTCTCGACCAAAAATTTCAAGAGTTCCAGGCAAAGAAATGAATAATTTAAAAAAAGGCGCTGACTTCACGCAGCGCCGTTTTTTCTATTAAAAGCAGTTCTGAATGCATTTTTCGATAAAGCCCAAAGAGTTCTAGAGTTCCTGACCATTTTTAAAAATAGTTCTTACGATTAGCCAGAGCAAACGGACATGCAAGTTTATCTCTTTGCCCCCTACTACCGTAAAATGATTGCCAAATACTAAAAAAAAATTGGTAAATAAAATTGTATAAAAAAATAAAATCTGCTTTAAAAACGCTCTAAAAAATGTGAAATAATAAATGTGTTATCGTCTGGCGATTCTGGTTTCTCCAGATCTAATTTATGTGCTAAATGCACCGACCTACATATACTAACTTTTCAATAAACATAATATTCTAAATAAACGTACCAGCTGTTCTATTTTAGACCCAAATAAACATATTTAACTAGTCAAGTGATCCCATTTCAGTGGCGTAGCCACAAGAGGCAAAGGGGGTCGATCGCCCCACCCGCCCACTCGGTTCTGCGCCCACCCGCCCCGGTAATATATAATACTAATATAAGTGTATTTTTAAGATTTTATGTTAAGTTCAAGTCATTTTATAATATCAAAACAGTTGGCGCTCTTCACACAATTTTAGCGTAAAGTAAAGATTGTCGATTTTTTATCTTTGATTTTCAGAACGATAATAAACTTTGATTTTCTACAGCTACTTAACTAAGAAGATGCGAAAGATCTATTTCTCAGATTAAGTCTTTGAGGTGCCCCAAGTGACTCAAAGTATTTAAAAAAATAAATAGATAGAAAAAAAATTATAAAAGGCAATATCTAACAAGGAGTCTGCTGTATACCCTTTGTGTGTATAATAAACGATCTTTTATATCATTTTACAATATTGTCACTCTTTATAAAGATATTAACAAGTTGTGCTATCATCGAGAACAAAACCAAAGAAACTAGATTTGCAATAAAAAAAATATATTTTTACAAATATCATCGATTTTCTAAAAATTTTGAGGCACCTCAAACGTTGAGCATTTTCTGAAATAAAATTTATTTCTTCCAATTTATTCATTTAATTCAATTGGAGTACCTGGGAAAAGTTGTCATTGTTATTTCTTGCCATTCTTTGGGCTTTTTACCGCTTCGTTCGCTGCCAGGGCCATTCCCGAGGGGACCTCCAGGTTAACGTAGGTTCCGAACCACGATCCTTAGTCATGCGACACTCCCTCCCTCCCCCCAAGGCTAACCCCGTGATTTCTGCATGACTTACCGATTGGGGAGTGTCTTATCTTCTTCCGCACCCCACGAGATATCCGATCTCATTCGGCCTGGTTACCGGCGTGAATGAGGTGGGTTGGGTAATGATATACATTTTACACTCTTCCCTGCATTTTTAAACGTACTAAAATTCGGACATACTTTTTTTATTGTGCGTATGCCCACTCCGAGGATCGAACTCGAAACGCCATGGTCGAATGCCAGTGACTCACCGCTTAACCACCGCCGCGCCGCCATTCTGGGAAAAGTTAAGAAGTTTTTCCTAAAACAACCATCCAAATTTTTGGGCTGGCGATTAAAAATACCTTGATTTTGAACTTCGAAAATGTTCGTTAAAATATATATTTTTTCAATTTGTGGGAACGAGATATAATTCCTGAAAAAAGTTTTACAATATTTCTCAAGGCAACTGTGAAAAATAAATTTTGGCTAGCTCGACGTTTAGGGATGCCCCAGGATTTTTTTAAAAGCAAAAATTGAAAACATGGCGTCCCCCAAAACATTTCGCCCCTAAAGTCTTGCTACGCCACTGTTCCATTTTGTAAATTTAGGTCATTAGGTACAAGTATTACCGGTGCATATATAGTTATTGATTGATGTCCAACCAATCGCATGAACAAAGTTAATCCTCACATACAGCATATAGTGTGTTCGATGTCTTTACTCCCTTCGTCGCCATTGTAAAAACTCATTTTATAAGATAAAACATTAATTAAATAACATTTTTAAATTTGACATTTTCCTTCTTTTTCCCCTATACTTAATCTAATGTACCAGGTGTCCCACTAAGAATGGCTCTCGGCCGTATCTCGGAAACTACTGGGCATAGAAACTCAGGAAAAACAAATTATAACTAAAGTGGTTATGAGAAAATCCTGGAAATAATTTTTAAGTTCCGCATTTTGCCGCAAGAGGGCGTAATTGAAAAGTAAATTTTAAAAGTTTACACGTCTCCGAAAATTCCACATTAAGGTATATCTTTGATAACACCATTAAAAAGCTTGGATAATTATGCATCATTTTGGTCTTATGTTCATTGGCGTACCGACTTTAATAAAAGGGGGGGAAGCGGTTGAATGTGTAATCAGTTAAATAGCTGTAACTTATAAACGACTTATCCGATTTTAGCAAACTAAAGACTGTTTGGAAGAGAAATGTATGCACTTTCACCAATCGTATTTAGTTGTCCATAATAGTTCTAAAAAAAATGCTAGAGGGGCGCAATTTGTAATAATAACACATTTTTTGATTTTACTCCAAAAAATAAATCATACGGTATAATTATGATACATAATCGAAAAGTAGATTAAATTTGCTAGAACAAATATTAAAACCGCAGCTCGATATCTCCGTTCGTTTCAGCGTTATCGCCAATAGAATAATTTTTAAAAGTAAGCGATTATATATTTTTTAGAAAAAAAGTGGGACGCCACTGATATTTTTTCATGTGGATATTATTTCTGATTAGCCTGGTCAATTCTGCATAAAAATGGTTTCTTGCGTTTTTCTCCTCAGGCACACCGTTCTTTATTAAAATAATTAAATTACATTAGCTCTACTATTTATTATTTTTATTAACATTGGTAATGAAAAATTTTGTTTTTTAAAAAAAGTTGGAAATGACCACCCCGCCCGTCTAATTAATAGAGTTCATATTAGGTATTTACATACAGGTTGAATTTGGTAGGACAAGGAGAAGATCGGTTGAAAGGGCTGTCGCCAAAATTGGAAGAAAAATCGATCTTTGTATTGAGCAAAACAGCAATCTCTTTGAACATTTAGAAAATTAGGATTTAATTAGTAAATTTAGAATTATTAGAAAATTCTTATAAAATAAATTATATTAGGTATGAATATTTTAAATGAAATAAAGTTTTTAATTAATATTGTAATTCGTTGCCAGGACCGGACTGACAAGAATTGTAAAAAATAAGAATTTTAAAAAATAAGCAAAAACAATTCATCATTATGAGAAAGTAATATCGCCATTACATTTTGAGAGTAAGAGGGTTTAAAAAAATCCAGGTCCGTATTTAAAAAAGTAAAGTTGGTGATGGCCGCTCGGAGACGAAACGGCGGATCTTTAGTTTAGTAACGTCATTTTGTAAAAGAAAGAAAGTGACAATGACAAAGTGTCATTTATTTTTAAATATCTAATCAAATGAGCTCAGGAAAAAATAAAACCGATTTTGCAAAATTTCGTTTTTTTTTTTAATAAAATCGGAAGTATTCAGAATTTGAAAACTTTTAAAGCGGCATTATAATCAGCACCGAATTGCAAATGCCCCTTTTACCCCCCCTTTAGCTACCCAAGTAAATACCACCGGATTTACCATTTTGCCGCCCATAAGCTAAATTTACATTGCCGCCCTTAAAAAAAACACATAAAATAGTTTGAGCACTCCTCCTACCAGCGATATGGACATCATATTATTTACTCTTGTACAAACTACTATTATTAACTTAGCATTTTGACCAATGCCCAAATATGTCGAATTATTGTTGGTCGTTTTACGTATCGGACGCTTTTATCTATTTTAAAAAAGTAAATATTTTGCTTGTGACACTTAAATTATCAAATTATAATTTTATTTTGACGCTATTATTAATCATGTGCGTTACACTATCCCGACCCCAGCAGGCAATGTCAAAGTTTTGCAAAACAAGTTCGCGCCATTGTATTTTTTTTACAACTTTATTGAGCTCACAAATGCGAAGTATTTGAATTGCACTGATTTTGTTTGCTTTCGTATTTGCAATTTGAGTTTATTTATCGCCGTCGGCGACTGGTAGGTCTGTTCATTAATAATTAGCAGGTAAACAAAAACAGTATTCCCAATATTCGCATTATAAATAAATTAATGCGAGTTCATGACTGGGTTTAGTGTAGCCGGCAATGTCTCGGCATAAATTTGTTACAATTATTATTTATTTTCCTAAACTTTATTTCTGATGTTTCCTAATATTCTAAGGCTTAGTTAAAAGGTTCTAATCTGATAACTACAGTGGGAAATTTAATAACGTTGACGTTTTTCCAGGATCCGAGTGAGCACCTTGTTCATAAAACAAAGTGTCCGGAAGTAACCATAACAAATTTTAAGTGATGATTTTACATAAAAATACAGGGTGCTACAACTTCGTGTGCGTACAAGGGGATCTCGAAAACGGTAAGAGATAGGAAGATGGTTAAATTGAGACAAAGTTGCGTATTTTGGGGCTTAATAATTTGGTGAAAAAAAATTGCAAACATTCCGAATACCTTCGGAGATATCCGAAAAAAACGAAATTTTTAGTTTTGGTTTTTAATTTTTTGCACTCTCAATTTTGACTTGAGGAAAAAAAAACACTTTCACTTAGCCGTTCTGTAGGTTCTATAAGATGGCGTTATTAGTTTTTAAATTGGACGTTTCGTTCTTTAGATACCAACCTCAATTCATTTTTTTAAATACGGACCTGGAATTTTTAAAACAGTTTTAAGGACTTCTAAGCTTTGGAAACACAATTGAAAGATTTCTAAAATTTTAATGTTTCATTATCAAATAACACATTACTAGCATTTAAAATTATCCTTTCTTTACTATTACGGCCCTGGCAATTATTTTTAGTATTACTTAAATATTAAAATTACATGACAGTAAGTTATGGTGTTTAGGCCGTTTATTTTTTCAATAAGATTTACCGTCACAATACTTTAGGAAGTAAGCAAGTTTTAAAGGTATAAGAAGTAATCCTATTTTGTATTAGTATTTTATTAATATGACGTATATCTTAGTCCCATGGTTTGTGCCTTAGATCTAAACCGACATACTATAAAACAGAAAAAAAAATTGAGTGAAGAAAAGGTAACTGGAGTATTAGTCTAGTTATGTTACTGTGATGCGCTTATGTTTGTTTCAAAAATAAATAAAAATTTTTTTATAGTTTAGAAGATCTGATGATGCTAGTGTTAGGCGAAACATGTAAAAAAATAAACAGACAAAAAATATTTGAGGTCGAGACCTTAGGTCTCTTTCTTACAAAATAGCAAATATCAGGCCACTTTGAGTAAAAGTGGACGGATGTTTCAAATCACAAATCTTTTATTTTTTAGTTTGGCTCTAAATGTTCAGGACCGTAATGAAATGAAAAAGATATTTTGAAAAATGTGTTGTTAGATGACAAAACGTTAAAATTTTTAAAACTTGTACATTGTATTAAATTTCTAAAGCTTAAAAATCCCTAAAATTGTATTCAAAATTTCAGGTCCGTATTTAAAAAAATTGACTTGATGTTGGTAACTAAAGAACGAAACGTCGAATTTTAAAACTAATAACGCCATCTTGTAGAGCATAAAAAAGGCTAGTATAGTAGTATCTAAATGTATTAGAAAAAGGAGAACCTTTAGGTATATATGTTATTGGAGGTTACATTTTGAAAATGTCAGGTGACCCATATTACGATCAGTGCCGTGACAACAAAGGTCATATTTTTTTTATCTCACAGAGTGTATTTTTGCTATTACTTTTATAGCGCGAAGAAAGAAATAAGAAAATTCTGTCTGCCAACTAGCCTACTAGAGTACAATTCTGTTTAAATTATAATTTAAGTTAAAATAAAAATACCCGTAAATCACCTTTATAATTTAGGTTTACACTTGTCGCCAGCGTTTTTAACTTTTGCAAATATAATTGTGTGTTGAATATTTTTAATCGCCATGATCTATTCAGTTTAGCAAAAAGTTAGAATGATTAAATAGTACTACGTCGGAAATAGTCAAGTGGTATCCGACTCGTTCTCAGAATTTTTTCTAACCGACCCATTTCAGACAAGAAAAATAATTAGGAAATTTGAATTTAAGGGTATCGTGCTAAATAAATGCCGAAGAAAAAATAAAAATAATAGGGCCGAAGAGAAGGATAATGATAATGACCTAAATATAGTGCTTCATGTTGAAGAAAACAAAGGTATGGTTATTACTAGGACGCTAGGAAAACCCGTAGGCAAACATCACAGTACTGCGTTACGAGTTATTCAGAAACACCAATACCATTCATACAATCATTGTATAGGTTAATGAAGAACGAAGATCAAACTTTTGTTTTCAAATGATGGAACGCTGTAACAATTACATAAATATTTACTCAAAAATTTATAAAAATGTTCGGCAAGAAAATTTGGACAAATTGAGAAACTCAATTTCAACAGTTTGTGATAGGATCTCGCCATACTAACTGGCCAATGCAACAAAGTAGTTTTATAATCGTTTAGGATAATATTTAGCGGTCAACGGAGGGTTATTTGAATATCTTCTTAAACATTAATTAAAATAAAACCTACGACTGGAAATATTACTAATTAATTTTATCTAAATATTGTAACAAGTTTATCATTAGGTTTTTCGTTATTTATTGTATAGTGTAAAATAAAAAAATTGTTTACTGTGAGTTGACATTTTTTTAACTGTAAGTTTATTACAGTTATTGAATGAGTTATTTTATGCAAAACTTGATCCCAACCTTAGCATTGACAAACTTTTAATCATTTATTTGCTGGTGTACTGACAGAAATGTGTCAGGTCCGCATTTCCTAGTTTATCATTTTTAAAATACATTTTGTTAAGTTACTATGAAAATGCGCTTTAAATTGAACAAGGACATTCTACTTATTGTATTCTTTAAAAAGTTTAATGTCGGGTTGCACAAAGAATTTTAATAATAATTATTTGACCGGCAAGTTTGACTGTGACAGACGTAACATTGGCAGAAATAATTTTCTCACAATCATACTGGCCTGGTTGCCTTAATTTTTTATTTACTAATCACGCACCTTTGAATATAAGTATATAATGCCTGCCAAAGTCATTCATTAAATAATTGTTATTAAAATTCTTTTGTGCAACCCGACATTAGTATATTTTTGGGCTAAAATAAATACGGAAGCCAATATTTGACTACCTCGAAATTTACATGTAAAATCCCATTTGCCCTGTTCGGACGCACCACCCGGTATATGTTTACAATGGCAATCTATTTTTTTCGGCGAAAATACATCGTATTTTTAGTGTAACAATTCAAATCAAAGCTCGTAAAGCGATGCCGCAACAATCTATGCACACTTGGCAACCAACATCAGATGTGTTGGGTTCCTGGACACTCCAAAATAGATGGCAACGAGGCTGCCGATGCGCTCGCGAGAGAGGGCGCAGGCATGCCAGCTGATCTAGCAGACAATACAGTGAACAAGCCACTGGGATTAGTCAAAGAGGAGATTGACTACACGGGCAAGCAGCTTGCACATAACAGATGGACAGAGTTGACAACCTGTAGTACATCCAGGCAACTGTGGCCCACATTCAATAAAAAGAGAACCGCAGAGCTATTGAGACCCAGTCGGAAAGACGTGAGAAATATTAGTGTGGTTGTTACCGGACATTGCCTCTTCGGTAGACATGCCAAACGTATGCAAATACCCACTAACGACTTCTGCAGAAGTTGCAGAGATGAGGAAGAGGAAGAAAGTATTTAACATTATCTGTGTGAATGCCCTGGGCTCGCAAGAAGAAGGTTCACTGCTCTGGGTGAACCATTTTTCGATAGCCTAGAGGAACTAAGCAACTTACAACTTGGACGATTGAGCAGGTTTCTGAATAGTAGTAGCTGGTTTGAATAAGTTGTTAAAATCCTTCTGCGGTGTACGCCGCACTAACCATCAGAGATCTGATGACGGTGGGTTCTACGGAACACGTGTGGTATCACAACGGACCTAATAGGACTACGTGAGACTGTTTGGTCTGAACCAAAGGTCTGCCACTCTTACCTAACCTAACCTAGTGTAACAATGAATTTTTACCCTGCATCCATTAGTTGTTTTATTTGTAAGTGTACCGTTTTCTCTCAAATATCAATACATACAAAAATATTTTCCAGATTATTTGTCAACTGCAGATTTTTCTTTATACACACGGCCAAACGTATAATGTTGAAAAAGCAAAGAACTGGAAAGCTATTTGCTATTCTATCCATTTTCGTTTTATTTAATGCACGGGCACGTTTTTACATCAGCTATTTTTTTGTCGCTGTTGGAAGGCTTGTTGTGCTTATTCGTTTAGAAAAAATTAAATAAATTTTGCGAAACACGTAAACCGACGCGACGGTGCCGGTAGTTATTTTTGTACAATTTTGTTTGTTTATTCTTCTTTGAAGTGTTAAAGAAACAGAGGACTGCGGCGGTGGCTAAGCGGAGAGTAACTGATATTCGACCGTGGCGTTCCGAGTTCGATCCTCGGAGTGGGCATACGCACAATAAAAAAAAATGTCCGAATTTTAGTAGTTAGTTTAAGAATGCTGGAAAAGAGTGTAAAATGTGTCATCTCCCAACCCTCCCCATTGAGCCCGGTAACCAGGCCGGTTGAGATCGGATATCTCGTTAGGTGCGGAAGAAGGTACACACTCCCCAATTGGTAAGTCATGCATGACGCAAGAAATCGAGGGTTAGCCTTGGGGGGAATGTCGCATGATTGAGGATCGTGGTTCGGAACTCACGTTAAGCTGTAGGTCTCCTCGGGAATGGCCCTAGCAACGAACGAAGTGGTAAAAAACCTAATTCGAAAGAATGACAAGAAATGACAAGAAACATAGCGCTATACAAAGGGCCCGGGTTTAAATACTTTTCTTGGGGCCCCTATAAAAAAAATTACAGATCAGATCAATGCCCTTACCAGGGTTTGTACTCTACGCTCTAAGAATTGTATTGTTATGGGGTAACAATAAAATGTTGTGAAGCAAAATACACAACATTCATTAATTATGGAATAGTTAACAAAATACTTGAATTTCAAAAGCCCATATTTTCATTCAAACTGAATGAATCCTCTCCATTTTTAGTTTATTGGATCAGCTGTCTCTTAAGTAACTAAGTACGATGCGTGCGACTTTACTTTATGTCTTTTTTATACAGGGTGATCTTAATTATCAAGCTGTGTACAATTTACTGATTTAAAAATTGATGTTTCTAAAAAACGAACCTAAGAAAATTGATTTTTTTATAGTGTTGGTTACAGCTTTATGTTAGGTACTTACTGTATCTACTACAGCACAGTGACATTCGGGTCGATTAAGAAAAAAATAAATTCCAAAAATCGTTATATTTTTTAAACCAACTTTCCCCCGGTTTTTGCAGATGGAGATTACGAAGGAGTGTTGATAACAGTTTTATGTCAGGTTCTAAAGTACCCATTATAACTCGGGTCAATGTCAATTAAAATTTTTTTTATATTCTCCATCCTCGAAAACAGATGGAAAGTGGGTTTATAGTGGTTTGTACAACAAGAATGGATATGATGTCAATATCGCACGAGGAAGTAAATTGAGCATGACGTCGCAGGTGGAGTGCGTAAACTTCCTAATGCAATATGGATAATCCACTCGAGTTGTACATGTACAGTATATTTTTTCTACGACTCAACTTCCGACCTTCATACTAAAAAAATTTTAAAAATATTTAAATCGGGCATTATAAATTGTGTTTAGTTGGCCGTGAACTTGTCAGAAAGATAATAAAAAACAATTGGGGAAAAATTCATTTCGTTGACAAATCCATGGACCAAATTACACTGTAACATATTTGTCCATTTGGGTCATTACTTATATATTTACACAAAAGCGCTTTGAATATCTTTTTTACATTCGCCCTTTTGCAGAATACCAGACAAGTATATAATTATAAAAATGGACAAGCGAAATTACGAAAATTCGCTTTTGCCCAATGAAGAATTTTAAAAATTTTGTTGTAGAATTGAGTAGGGCGCAACTTTTTTCTAATTTAACCATCTCTGTATCTTCTATGGTTTACGGTATCCCCGTAAAGTGTATCCTTATCTGGGACACCCTGTATATATAGAATTTCGCATAAAGTCGGTAACTATGGAGAAGAATTTAAGAATATTGAACGGATGCTCTTAATGCTATTGTTACCTCGAAAAATATTTGTATCGTTATTTCGTAATAGTATATTACGTATTAAGTGTGCTCGTTCGCAATTTATCCATTCGTGCGTAATATGCTTTACAACACGCAATACGTACTATACTTTTTCTACGACTCTTACTAATAAATTAATGATCGGTTTATAATTTATAAAGTATCGATTTGAACCTCAAATAATGACAATGTCACTGTCAAATATTCAAAACGCAAGATAATTAAATGTCACGATTTGAGTGGTTCAAGGTTAACTTGATTGTTGTATGAGGTATCATAAACGTATAGATGTGTGTTTTTATTCTTTTTCTACTCCCACATGAAAATTTGCTGTTTCCTTTACACTAAAGTGGCGGGTAAAGTAGGCTATTCCAGTTAACTGTGCGGCAAAATTTCATATCCATCCTAGTTAGGTTATGAAACTGACCAATCACGGTAGTCAAAACATTTATACCAGAGTCTATGTATACACAATATTTTCCTAAGGAGTACACGAAATGGTGCAAAAATTGAAGGTATAATAACAAAATTATTACCAAAATATATTTCTACCAAATTATTGTTATTTTCTCACCGAACTAAAGATTTGCACAAATTATTTCAAAGATATCTTTATTTCCACTCATTTCTAGACAATGTCTAAAAGCTTTGCATAAAATGTACTATATACCCACCAAATGAACGTTTTTTTACTAACCTTGGTTATTTTTTTCCATATAAATAATATATATTATTATAAATATTTGTGCACGGGGATATTTTCCGATATATTTTGAACGGGGATCCAACCCCCAATTAATCTTAAAACTTTTAATATACGCAATAAACATAGAAAATTAACTGGTAATTCTTCCTTAAGATAACCCGATAAAACAGACGAAAGATTTCTAGAAAAAAAATCAATTTTTTTACTAAAATGTTTAAGGTTATGTTATTTCTACTTACACTATTGCCATTTCTCTTTCCACGTTAACAGTATTGCTAGTTTGTAAATTGGCGATTATTTTGAAAAAATTTTACCATAGCGAACGTTAAAAATTCATATTAATGCACAAAATCCATTTTTAACTGTTTAAAACGAATTATACAGCTATTTTGTTGTACTTTCGGAGTTATAATTCTTACTCAAGCAGAAATAAACCCGACAAACCTTTTCTTCTTCTGTGCCATTCAGTAAAACAATTAATCAAAATACCTACGGTTGAGAAAATTGTTCGTGTTTATTAATACATATATCGCTTTTTGTCTGTTATTCTGCAAAAAGCCGAATGTGAGAAAGATATATTCAAAAGTGAGTTTGTATAAATATAAGAAGATATATATGTTACAGTGTAATTTGGTCCATGGATTTGCCATCAAAATGAATTTTTGTTCAATTGTTTCTTATTATCGTTCTCACAAGTTCATGGCCGACTTAAAAGACAAGTTATGATGCCTAATTTAAATAATTTTTTAAAATTCTTAGCATGAAGTTCGGAAGTTAAGTCGTAGAAAAAATATACAGTACAACTCGAGTGGATTGTCCATATGTGCTCAATTTACTTCCTCGTGCGATATGGACATCATATCCACTCTTGTTGCACCAACTACTAATTACGCACAGTTGGATGGATTTATTTATAAAGTGAACTAGGAGTAAAAAAAATACCTAATATTATTTCATATTTTGTGACTTCAATTTTTTTAAAGTGTTGTTTTTTGGTAGTTAGTATGACCTTTATTGAATTGAGTATAAAAAAATTACTCTACCTTAAAAATAACGAATGTACCGTTTCCTGAGAACTTATAATAGGTCACTCACCACAAATAACCCTGTAGTACGATCCAAAAGTGTTGTATTTTGTTTGTAAAGTAAGAATTAACTACCGTTAAGAGAGTAATTTTATTGTCTTTAACCTTACCTTTTAGACACGGGAAGAACGTGACATGTTAACCATTATTACATTCTTACACCTGTATCATTATTCTTATACAACATACCCTCATTTAACAAAAATAACTGTTGTATTTATGAACGGTCTATTGTCTCGACCCAAAAGTAACAATTTATGTATTGTCGGAAAATCCCATATAATGGTGATTGCAGTACTAAAACCTAACTGTAGTTATTGTGCTTTAATTTTGACCAAGCAACTATTTCCATTGTTCTTTTTGGAAAAGTAAAGTAAATTGAAATCTTAGTTAAGCTGTTCAAGGTGTACTTTTGTTTCCAAATCCTTAAATAATTTCAATAGATTATATAGTCGTCTTTAGGTGAATAATTTTATTCACTTAAAGACGACTGGAGATACTTATTAGTTGAAACGTTGTGATTTAAAACAAATAAAGACAAGGGGATTTTGAAAACGGTAAGAGGTACAAACATGGTTAAATTGAGGCAAAGTTGCGTATTTTGTGGCTTAATAATTTAGTGAAAGAAAATTGTAAATATTTCAAATAGTTTCGGAGATATCGAAAAAAAAACGAAACTTTTAGCTTTGGGTTTTAATTTCTTGCGCCTTTATTTTTTACTTACAAAAAACACTTTTTCATAGCCGTTCTTTATGTTCTACCATATGGCATTATTAGTTTTCAAATTGGACGTTTCGTTCTTTAGATACAACCCTTAATTCATTTTTTTAAAATACGAACCTGGAATTTTTAAAACAATTTTAAGGGCTTCTAAGCTTTGGGAATTTAACACAATTTAAATGTTTTAAAAATTTTAACGTGTTGTCATCAAATAACACATCACTAGTATTTCACATTATCCTTTCTTTACTAGTAGGGCCTTGGCAATTATTTTTTGGATTACTTAAATATTAAAATTACATTACAGGAAGTTATGTTGTTTAGGCCGTTTATTTTTTCAAAAAGATTTACCGTCACAATACCCTAGGAAGTGAGCAAACTTTTAAGGCATGGTTATTTAATTTTTTATTAGTATTTTATTAACATAACGTATATCTTAAGTCATATGGTTTTTGCCTTAGACCTAGACCGAAATACTGTAAAACAGAACAAAATAATGCTCCCGAGTAAAGAAGAGGTAATTGGAGTGTTAGTCTAGCTATGTTACTGTGATGCGCTTACGTTTGTTTCAAAAACAATTTCAATTTTTTTTACTGTTTCTACAGACAACAGGGAAACAAAAATATTTGAAGCCGAGACCTGGTCTCTTTTCTTACAAAATATCAAATATCAGGCCTCTTTAAGTAAAAATGGACGGATTTTTCAAATTAAAAATCTTTTGTTTGCCTCTAAATGTTCAGGACCGTAATGAAATGAAAAAGATAATTTGAAAAATGAGATGACAAAACGTTAAAATTTTAAAAACTTGTACATTGTATTAAATTTCTAAAGCTTAGAAATCCGTAAACCTGTATTTAAAATTCCAGGTCCGAATTTTAAAAAAATTGATTTGAGGTTGGTAACTAAAGAACGAAACTTCGAATTTGAAAACGAATAACACCATCTTGTAGAGCATGAAAAACAGCTATAAAAAAGTGTTTTTTATTTTTTCAGTCAAAAATGAAAGCGCAAAAAATTAAAAACCAAAAAAAAATGTCGATTGTTTTCGGATATCTCCGAAAGCATTCGAATAGATTTTTTTTCACCAAATTATCAAGTAACTTTTCCTTAATTTAACCATCTTCGTATCTCTTACCGTTTCCGAGATCCCCTTGTACGCACACGAGTTTGTAGCACCCTGTATTTTTTGAATTAACAATACCTACATATTCGGAAAAAAGCAGGCATCGTAAACGAGGTAATTTAATACTTATGCTAAATTTAAAAAGAAGCACATTTAGTAAGTTTAATGATAGCCCTTCTTGGCCCTTGGTGAAAATTCCTGTGTAGAAATGAGGAATATTTTTTTCTTTTTATTTTGATAAAACCACTCGGGAATTTTCATTAGGTAATTTATGAAACCACAAGCCAACGTAAGAAGTGCTTGACCTAATTTTTTAACGACGTAGTCTGTCCTATCAACTTATATCTATCCGGATAAAAATATTGGATATATTTATGTTAAAAAAAGTAAAAATAGGTAATACAAACATAATTTAAATGAAAGCATTATTAACGTCGATTACCAAAATTAGTCGACATGTTGTTGTATAATTTTTACCATTTCTACTACGTGTTGTATCCATAAGAATAATTAATATGTATTTTTTATATCTTTATTTTAATGTTTTAACCTACATATTACATTGGAGCTTGACAATTAGCAGATAATAAAGTATATTTCTTAATTAATATGGCTCGAGTATGCCGCCCATGCATAGAAATGCATAATGTAAAACTTCAAATGCAATAGCAATAAAAATAACGAATTTTGCATAGAATATTATTTGGCAACTAGCCATTTTTTTGAAATGGTTAAAATTCTTCATGTGTACTGGGGCATCTCCGGCGAACTAAGCCTTCCACCGTGAGCTCATTTATGGCATCCCGAACACACACACAGGCCTATTCATATAACACTTCGTACACCTTTAAAATGAGGTTTCTTTCACGGATTTTATTAATCGATTAGGGAAAAAATGTATACAAAAGTTTCTAGAAATTAAACAAAGAATGTTATAAAGTCCTTTTGGTTTTTCCATATACCTATGTATTACCTAAACTGCTGGACAATTGCTTTCGAGCAATAAAAATTTCGCCTAAATTTAACAGTTAATATTTTCTGAACCAGATATGATATCGACCTACGGTTTTGAGTGGTTAATAGATTCATCTCTTGGGAAACAATTGTCAATGTTGGATTTTCTTTAACTGTCAGAAAATTTTATATACAGGGTGTTAAAGAAGACGATGATTTTTGCTCCAATTTTAATGGCGTGTAATTTTCACAATAATATTTTTAAATTTTATCCTACGTCAATTAAATCACTGGTTCATAGCAAAGAAAGTAATTTGTCAAATTTTTGATATCTGCTATATTTTAAGAAATACCGATTTTTTTGGAAAACCTTGCTTTATTTACACTTATTAGTAGCTAGATCTCACTGTGCGTTGTATTGTGCAAACTTTGCGAGTGATTATTATACCTTATGATAAGCTTGATTATGTTCAGTATCTAACAATAGTTGTACCTAAATGTTAGGATGTACAGTGGCGAACTTATAAACACCTTTATGTTTATGGTTTATGTATCTCACAATTTTTCACGATTGTTTTATATTGGAAGTACTCGCCCCTAGATTAGGTGAATTTTTTCTTATTTTTCAGTTTTTCATATCGCACTACAGGTATATTATACAGTGTGTTTACAAAATTTTAACAAAGATAATTTTTTTAATTTAATTTTTGGAAAAAATGTATTTATTAATTTCTTACTTTATATACTAACACTATACTCATAAACCATAGACATATAGGTGTTTATAAGTACGCCACTGCACATCATAACATTTAGGTTCAACTATTGTTACTGAACATAATCAAGCTTTTCATAAGGTATAATAATCACTCATAAAGTTTGCACGATACAACGCACAGTGAGATCTAGCTACCAATAAGTTGAAATAAAGCAAGGTTTTCCAAAAAAATCGGTATTTCTTAAAATATAGCAGATATCAAAAATTTAACAAATTACTTTCTTTGATATGAACCAGTGATTCAATTAACGTAGAGCGATAAAATTTAACAATACTATTATGAAAGTTACACGCCATTAAAATTGGAGCAAAAATCATCGTTTTCTTTAACACCCTGTATATAAAATTTTCTGACAATTAAAGAAAATCCAACATTGACAATCGTTTCCCAATGGATGAATCTATCAACCACTCAAAACCGTAGATCGATATCATATTTGGTTCAGAAAATATAAACTGTTAAATTTAGGCGAAATTTTTCTTGCTCGAAAGCAATTGTCCAGCAGTTTATATACCGAGCGATACAAGAAACCCCCTTCCTCTAATTTTTTTCGTAATTTTAGCAGTAAGGATTTAAAAAAATGAAACGTTAATAAGTATGTAAATTGCCATTTTCGGCTAATTTAAACCTTCAAAACCACTTCCGGTTTAACGTGAAGTAAACTTTTAAATGGAAATCCCTTATTTTTATTTTATATTTAAATTCTATAGAAAATTCCTTTTTCAATGACATATCAAATTTTATCAATTGTTTTAAAAATTGCCGCCTAGATCAATTCTTCTTTCTTGTCTAAAATGTCCATATTTTTGTTAAAACAAGGTAAGTATTAAAGAGTAGGCCATGGAAACGTTAAAATGGTTTATTTTAACCTACTTAATAATATAAAATTAACTTGCTTGAGAAAAATGTATCCGTTAGGTCTATTTTATTTACAACCTGTTTTCTAAAAATAGCAAAGCGGAATTGCTCCATTTTTTTTTAATGGCAATCCATCCTTGTTTAATGATAATAATATTGTTTATTTAATTTTCTTTCTAACGATGTATTGCAAGTTAAAATTATTCATTAGGTAATAGTAGAAATTAACAAGAAACATCATAAAGGTAAGTTCTAGACTCGAATAAGCTATAAGAAATTTAGTCAAGACCAGTCTAGTATGCCATGGAAAACAAAGTAGTAGCACTTTCTTGTGTCGTGGTATAATATTTAAATAAATAATTAATTTTTTAATTTGAGAACACTATATTTTAGAATATTTTGTAATTAATTCTAAACAACTTTAAATAAAATAATTTTTCAAAAATAATTAATTTCTTTTCAAAAATCGAAAGTTCAATTTTTAGTCTATTTCTAAGCTTAAAAATAATCCAAAATCATCTCTTCATCTTCCAAATGAATGAGATCTTTATTATCTTCTTAACTATCAGATATTCAGATAAGTTTTTGTATGCGTTTTACTATTTTCGCTTTTGTTTCCTAAAAGAGAAGGGGGACCAAGGCTCTTTTTGAATTAACGATTACTAGAAATGGTCTCTAATGTCGACCAAGGAAGGACATAATTTTTAGGCTTGATCAATAGACATTTGTCTAGTTTTCACTGTTTGGGCAGCATTTTTTAATTACTTCTATATCCTGTTACCATTTAATTGGTTCTGTTTACGCTGATATATAGTAGGCATATTTGTCTATAAACAAAATCCCATTGAAATATAAAAAAAAACATTTACCATCTTCGGCGGGAGAGATAGTAAATGGTTTTATGATAAAGCATGGTATCGGCAATATAATTTCAGCTTAAAATATACATTTAGCTATAAACTTGTAATGCGTGTAAATCTGCACCGCATCTTACATTTAGAAGCCTTTCATACCAGCGTGAAACGCGGCATCCTTTCCTGGCTTGTCTAATTAAAAATTGAATACATAAATTTTACTAAGGGGTTCACAAGAACTTCTAGTTTGGCGGATGATAACTTTTTTTTTAAATTGAAAATTAAACCTATGTCCAGGAACCACGAGTATCGAATTTTCATTCTAACCGAGTAGCAGACTATATTTTCTCCACGACTAAAAATACTATTCGCAATATTTGTAATTTCAGGTGGAGTATTATCCAGTTCCATATCTGATTCATCCGATTTCTCATATTTTGACTTGCACTAAAAATTTGTCTGCTGACATTGACAGTTTCGAAATTCATGGCAACCTATGTCGTTTAGATCAATTACAGAATATTCATTCCGTATCTTGTTATGGAATGAAAATACACGCAAAACGCATAAGAAGCAAGTGTTTTAGAATAAATATTCCAACTCAAGACCGAGAATTGTTACATTCTATTATCAAAAATGATTTTGGAATTATTGCATTCAGTAATGGACGTTGAGAAAAATAATTCTTTTCTAAGTCCTACTGGTAGTACACACGTGGAATTACGCTCTCTTAATTAAAAGGCCAACAGCATATCTAGCGCCATATCTTGATATAAAAATGAAGACAGTTCAGCATTTCACCTAGTATCACCAACTATCCCTGGTTTACCCTAAAAATAAAGAATTATTGTTAGAAAATAGATAAACAATTTTATCGGTCATATTTTTTAAATCCATCACATACATCCATATGGCGCAGGCGCGTTTTTGATAAAAATATCAATTATTTTGTATGTACTATCTTTAAAACTTTTCTTCTTATCAGTCAAATAAATTAATGTTGTTATGTGTATTTATAAATAAATAAAAACAACATCATGTGGTGAAACTGCGCAAACTTTATTTCGTCAAAAAGAAAAAAACATTTTTGTCTCAAATGGTTTTGTTGTTAAAAATTATTAATACGGAATTGGTTTAGCTACACGGACGATTACCTACTATTTCTATCGCGATAAGAACCCTGGCGACAACATAGGCAAGTGACAGAAAGACGAAGAATTTAAAGTTAACTGTTATGCAACAGCGTGTGGGCCTGCTGTAAACATCTATGTTGCCAGACAGATTTCAGAACATAATATTATATTATTTAATTGAGAAAAAAAAATACCATCAACACGTAAAAAGGGTCGTAAATAAAGGACCTCAAGACATTGACCGTGTACCCTAAAAGACGACGATAAAATAACATACCACTTGAGACAACAATAGGATTTAATCATTTAAAAGTCCTAGTTTAGGATCATACCCTTTATTGTTGCCAATAATAAGAGGCAGATCCCTTCCACAAAAATAAAATGCGTTGTATGCTTGTTTGCCACATACTTAAAGGGGATAGTTAAGGGGAACCTTTCCTTCCCTCTGGCTGCATCCCTCAGAGATTAAATAGTCTAAAATTATATTATATATCTATTGTGTTCTGTAAAAATGTGTAATATTATCAATAAAATAGAATTAACATTGATAAACATTGCGCATTTCTATATACATTCAATAAATAGGTTATTAAAAAGTTATACATTATTTCTTTATATTATTTTGAATTTATTTTAATGCAGTTATTTCACCATATTTAACAGTTTTGAGTTGTTCCTTTATTTCGTCTGGGAATAGATCTGACAAAGTGAAAAGTAAATATTTATTTGTTCCAAAATTTAAATGTTTTGGTTATATTTCGAACCGGTTCGTAACCGTTCTCGAACTATCAAGTTAGAGTTTTTTGATGAAACAGATGTGAAATTTAGTAAACGCATGCGCAGTTAATTAATTCTAATGAAAATCGCCGATTTCAGAGGTTTTTAGTTGATGTCTAAAAAGGGGGTTTTTAATATAGTAGGATTTATCATGTATCATGTTCAGCTCGTGTTCATGTAGGTACCATGTGCAGGTACGCCATCATGCTGATAAAAGAGGTTTCTATGTACAGCGAGCGGCAAATTGTCTAAAGTCAGTTTCAAAATTATGTAAAATGTTCAAATAGCCTTCACCTACAAGTAAATAAGTACATTTTATATCTAAAAAATTAAAAAACGTCTAACTTACCATTTAAATTTTCTTGATAAAAATGTAGTGCTATGACGCCGTCATTTCGTACTGCACAATAACATTAAACTGCCAGGAATCTTGAAAATTTAGCTCTCTAAACACATTTAAATTTGAATCACTCCAAAAATGGGAATTGTGTCGATTAAAGGAACCATTTTTTGTAAATTTAGCTTCGTCTGTCCAAATGATATTGTCCAAAAAACTAATGTTTCCTTGCGTCCAAGTTAAGATGAATTCACAGAATGTCACTCGTCTTGGAAAATCAGCTTCTTTTAAAGGCCTTTTTACATTGGGTGCAATTGCAAGAAACATGGCCTGGAAGCATGCGCTTCGACGACGTTTGAATCAGCTGATGCACGTTTTCCCATTTAAAACCTGCATCAGCTGCTTAAAACTTCAACAAAGCGCATGCTTTCAGGCAATTTTTTCTTGCAATTGCACCCAATGTAAAAAGGCCTTAAATGATGGACTTTGGTAAATTTGTATGGATGCCATTTATGCTTGCATAATATTCTATTAATTGTCGACTTGGATAATCCTGACTCTAACGCAGGTTGTCTTACTGACATTGTTGGATATGCCGCAAAATATCCCAAAATAGCAATTTCAATATTGTCATCATTAACAAGAGGTTTATTTCTTTGCACTATTACCTTGACGGATCCAAAGTTCTTGAAATTTTCTATAATTTTATAAACAGCACATTGTGATGGCTTCTGTTTTTGCGGATATCGAATGGCAAACGTGTCACATGTTCTTGATATAACTTTATCAAATTCTTCATAAATAATAAATAAGTTTAAATAATCTTCGTTTGCATAATTTAAACGCCCAGCCATGATTATTAATAATGTTCAAATGGTAAGTGACAGCTTCATAGATTGTCTTAGCATTTGATTGTTTTTCAACACCGTCATAGCCAACTAAGAGTAACGGAACTTAAAATGTGCAGCGAAATCGCCTTATAAAAATACTAAATTGGCAATATTTCGAAAACTACAAATATTTGGGATATGCAACCTTACACAAACTTACCTTTTTTTTAATGCTAAATAAGAAATAATTATAAAATTTGGGTGTTTCCATTTGAAAATCTAGACTTTTTGCAGTTTTTTCAATTTCATTTTTATTCTTATTTTTTAAACACCCTGTATTAATAGTTATCAAAATATTATAAAAAATCTATTAAAGCAGGTCCTTTATAACAAGGAATCCCACTTAAATTAAATAAATAAGGCTTCTTTATAGAAAAAATTGATAATTATTCCAAGGCTTGCAAACGTCATTTTTGACATAAAAATTCAAATATGTCAAAAACGTTTAGACATAGCTATAGTACATGGTATACAAAATCTGCCTAGAATCTTGCGTGGAATGCAAAAATGTAATAATATATAGGGTGTCCCATTTAAAATAAGCAAGTTTACACTTACTTCCGGTATAACCGGAAGTGCCACCATTATGAAAATATTTTAGCCCAGTCGCCCCCATCAGCATCAGCATACCTTTTCCTATGTATAGTTTTCTATATATAGATCGATTCGGTTCCCGGTGGGACACCCTGTATATGTGGTATAATTTTAGTTTAAATGTTTGTCAATAAATGATGTTTAATTAAATTAAATCATTTTTCCTTCAAAGCGTAGGGAAAGCTGAAAATAAAATCGTGAAAATTAAATATTGAATATGGCGTTGGGTTTTTTGGGCTCCCTAGGTGGCTGCCCCGGGCGGTGCGGGGGGTTATTATTAACGCCACTGGCTTATGCGGATATCTGGCCACAATAATACTTGATGGATTACATTATCCCTCTTTTCGTAACTCGGCCTTTGAGTTATTATTTATTTCCATAAGAAAAAATTACCGGAAACCGATATAGCAACCAACACAAAGAAGTTTACCACATCGCCATAATACCAAAATAAAAACGAGACATTTTATCATTAGATAAATATTTTGAAATGTCTAAACATTAGAATGTTATTAAACAATTAAAACGTCACTTACAAACAATACATACAATGTCGATCCAACGAAATGAACCCGAGATAAAACAAAATGTAAATAAAATAAACGCGGCCTTGGTTACTCGCTTCAGTATTTTCTTTCCTGTCGTGGTTAGTTCGCGTGCGTTCAGAGCAGACGGTGTTTTGGTTGGTAAAAGTCAACGCGAAATAACGAAACCGTATTAAAAATAATTATTTTTTGGGTTTTGGGACCACGATTGTCAGTTATTTTGATTATTTATTAAAATATACAATTTCTAAAAGATTTAACGAGTGGAAATAACTTTTTTAAATAGTTTTTCGTAACAATTATTTGTGAAATTACGCATTGGAATACTAAATCGTTGTTGGATATATTTTTGGACAGTTCGTGTATAATAACTCTATTTCTGTAAGTTTTTATATTCATTTAAAAAATAAAAACATATTTTATTATTGTTTGATAACAGTTATTGGTCCAACCTTCAACGCAACACGCACTCATGTTGAACTTTTATAAATAAAAATCAGCTGGTTGATCAGTTCATTGTCACCATAAATTGTATAAATACGAGGAAGATCTAACGTAAATAAAATAACACGATTTTATGGTAAAATAATACATTTAATGTACTTGTTATCTTAATATTTTTTTTTTTGTTTAATGCACCTGATAGGAATAGTTGCAGTGGCGTAGCCAGATTTTAGGGGCGGGAGGGGCGAAATGTTTTGGGGGCGCCATGTTTTCAATTTTTGATTAAAAAAAAAAAAAAAAAAATTTCACAGTTGCCTTGAGAAAAATGGTTAAACTTTTCTCAGGAAGTACATCCCGTTTTCACAACTTGTGGTGCTACAAATTCGCGTGCGTGCATGGGGATCTCGAAAACGGTAAGAAATACGAAGATGGTTAAATTAAGGCAAAGTTACGTATTTTGGGGCTTAATAATTTGGTAAAAGAAAATTCTAAATATTTCGAATGCCTTCGAAGATATCAAGAAAAACCGAAATTTTCAGTTTTGGTTATTTTTGACTTGAGAAAAAACAAGAAACACTTTTTCATAGCCGTTTTTTATGATCTACAACATAGCCTTTTTAATCTTTAAATGCGACGTTTCGTTCTTTGGATACCACTATCAAGTCAATTTTTTTAAATACGGACCTGAATTTTTTATTACGGTCTTAGGGACTTATAGGCTTTAGAAACCTAATACATTTTAAACATTTTAAAAATTTTAATATTTCGTCATCAAATAATACATTTAAAATTCTTAATTTATTTCCTTACGACCCTGTAAATTATTTAAAAAAATTTTAGTCCTTTTTATAATTTTAAGATTTTTTAGTTTAGACACCTATAAATAAAATACTATCCAATTATTATTACAAGGAAAAAGAAATATTAATGTTGATTAGTGATGAATTAAATTAACATGTTATTAAATGTTTTCATTTTTCTTTATGATTTCACTATTTTGTTTAGATGTATTATCGAGTAAGAAAAATTGTTATAGATAGCGATTACTATTATCTGTCTTAAAGTTTTGTCCAAGAACCTTCAAATTTTTGTTTCAACTTCACTCTACTGCTTTGTACCTCTTTTTCATTCATGGCTGTCCCTTTTTCTATTTTAAAATATTTTGAGTTCTCAGGACAAAATTATACGAATTAAAGTAAGTGTTATGATAAGGTATAATATAAAACCATTAATAAAAAATATGATTACTTCCCATGCATTAAAAACTATGCGTTTTATTGACCTGCTGAAATATTTAACTTTGACTGTCTGAATAACTTTATTAAAATAATAACTGGCTTAAACCATACGTCTCACTTCCTCTAATGCAATTTTAATATTTAATCCTAAAAATAATTGCCAGGACCGTAATGGGTGAAAGGGATAATTTTAAATATTGATGTGTTATTTGATGACGAAACCTTGAAATTTTTAAAATGTTTTAATTGTGTTAGGTTTCTAAAGCCTATAAGTCCCTAAAACCGTAATAAAAATTCAGGTCCGTATTTAAAAAAATTGACTTTATGGTGGTATCCAAAGAACGAAACGTCGCATTTAAAAATTAAAAAGGCCATGTTGTAGATCATAAAAAACGCCTACGAAAAAGTGGTTCTTGTTTTTTTCCAAGGACAAAAATAAAGGCGCAAAAAATTAAAAACCAAAACTGAAAATTTCAGTTTTTTCCGAATATCTCCGAGGGCATTCGAAATATTTAGAATTTTCTTTTCCCAAATTATTAAGCCCCAAAATACGCAACTTTGCCTCAATTTAACCATTTTCTTACCGTTTTCGAGATCCCCATGCACGCACGCGAATTTGTAGCACCCTGTGTATTAACGAAAATTTTTTCATTTCAAAATTTTTAATCTCTAAACGCCACACCAAAAATATTTTGGAGGGTTGTTTTAAGAAACACTCAACTTTTTCCCGATATTTCCTGGGAATTTAATTTTTTAATCAATGAATTGAATTTAATAAATAAATAATTGGACGAAATAAATTTTATTCCAGAAAATGCTCAACGTTTAGAGATGCCCCAGAATTTTTTGAAATTTGTTTTTTTAAAAAAAAATTTTTATTTCAAAATTTCTTCGGTTTTGTTCTAAAATCTAAGTGATAGCATATCTTGTAAATATCTTATAAAGGGTGACCAGTGACAATTTTGTAAAAAGGTACGTAAGGTTGGTTATTGTATTATTATATTGTCTTATTTATGATATACAGTGTGAACCAGATATAAGTGATAGTCCCGGGTTTTTGTCATATTTGGAGATACAAAAAAAAACATTGAACTAAAAAGTTATGTCAAGAATATTATAGTTACGTTAGGTTGCATAAATATTGTAAACTTTAATTACAATTGTACATATGTACAAAACACAAACTTTTTGTTAGATATGGCTTTTAATAATTTTGTTGGCAAATCCATGGACCAAATTACACTGTAATTCGATATGGGTCACTTCTTATACCGTATTGGCAAATTCAAATCTAGGGTGCGAAATCTCTAATGCAAACAAGAGAGAAGGCACATATGGGTAAAACATTCAGTTAGAAAGAGGTATATAATAGAAGGTGGGAGGTAGGGGATAGCGTATTCTCTATTTAACGTCTTAAACGTTACTAATAATCTCTATCCGATGCGTTTATATCGGCACCCTAGATTCGAGATTGCCAATACGGTATTTACACAAAATTACTTTGAATATCTATCTTTCTCACATTCGGCCTTTTGCAGAATAGGAGACACAGACAAAGTATGATTAAATTATTCTGCTGAAATTTATAGAAGAAAAAAGGGTTTGTTTGGTTTTTTTCTGCTTGCGTAAGAATTATAACTCGGGAAAGTACAACAAAATAGCTGTAGAGTTCGTTTTGAATAGTTAAAAACGGCTTTTAGAATTTCAGGTCCCCCGTAGCACAATTGGCAGCGCGCTTGACATGTAATCGAGAAGTTCTGGGTTCGATTCCCAGCGGAAGCATAAAACTTTTTCAATTTTAATCGAGTCTGTACGCCGGCAAAAACATTTTTCAATTTAAAAATTATTTACAGACGCTAACATAACTACTTTAAACATTATAAAAGATGTTTACTGTTTATATAAATTTTTCGTATTTTTTTGCGAACTTGTACTCCTAACCGCCAAATTAAAATTTTTAATTCAACAAAATGCCTCAGTTAATAAATTAAAATGTAGACAATGCACGTTGTTTCCACTTGAATGTTAAATCCGGCTGACAAAGAACTTTGAAGTCATTGCCACCAGCTGGCAATTTTAATAGATTACGCCTTGAGAGAATTGATTTAAGAGTTAATACCTTTGCCAATTTACGGTAAAGCTATAGTTCAATATGTTAATTTAATACCTCCATCTAATTAATCAAATTTTTGTGTTCATAATCACAACCATACATTAAACGACAAAGGGAAATCAGGGGATCATGCCCATTGACCCTATTTAACTTCCAGTTTTGACTTGTTTACATTGTGAATGGGAAGGTGGTGCGGATTTTTTTTAAAGCGTAACATTGTCAATTCCAGTTAAATGTGGAACGCTGTGAATTATAAAAACGATTGTAGAAGGACCTAAGGAGAACGGGGCTCGTCTTTTTAGTCTTTTTATTATGTGCCTTAAAACTTTGAAGGGTCAAATCAATTAAATTTGTTGAATGCTTAAATGGTTTTGGACTTACATTGTCTTTATTTGCTTTAAATCACAACTGGTAAGTAACTTCAATCGTTTTCAAGTGAATACTAAATAGGTACAGTACAGCTTTACTATTACTGAGCATAACTGAGTTGGACGCAGTTATGCGTTCAGTTCGTGCCGTGGTAATCTAAGTTTACATCTACTTAACAAAGGTTTCCAGATATTTCTTATATCTAATGAGGACTTACTAAAACAATCTGGGTTCTGGTGTATGGTTGCAGCTGAACTTCAAGCCCAAAGGTTTACCTTTTAATAAAATCTCCGAGAGAAGGCCAGACATTTGGCTCAAAGGAATGATAGGTAAATGCATGTCACTGGACATTTAATAAAAATGCTATTTTCAGTCTCAGCTAAAAACGTATTAATGCCATCTATATCCAAAATAAAATACTTTTTGGACTTGTAAACCTTCCTCTTTTTCCAGTATGGTTCTTTATACAAGATTTGAGCTTCTGTCCACTTGATAGGATGGCCGTATGTCCAGGTATGCTCAGCTGCACCTGATTTTTCGGTCTCTGCTTTTAGCGTATTGTTTCTGTGTTCTTTGATCCTTGTTTTGAGTCCCTTAGTGGCTCACCAATGTAAGATCGGCCACATTCGCAGGAAATCTGACACAGTTTTTCTGTCTTTTTCGGTTGTTGGTTTCGTATGGTGGCTTTTTAAAGTTTCCCTCGAGCTGAATACCCTGTGGGCTGTCTTAGTTTTCTAAATCTCTCAGATACTTCCTTGACATACGGAATGTTGAGTGTTGATTGTGTCTCTATTTGCTTCTTTTGTGTGTTTGGCCGATTCTAACGATTTTCAATAATTTTAGAACTAAATGCATAGGGTAGTTATTTTTGTTGAGGTCGGTCTTGATGTAGTTTCTTCTCTGAGAGCTTCATTTGAGTTACAGTTGGTAATTGCTCTATCCACAAGCGTTCTTACTGTGCGATGTTTTGTGTTGTTTAAGTGATTTGAAGTGTAATTGAGATATTGATGCGTAGATTTCCTGTACACTGATGTTACTTACTTACCAGTTGAAACGTTCTCATTTAAAGCGAATAAAGACAGTGCAAGTTCAAAATTCTTCAATCATTCAAGAAACATCATTGTCTCCAACCTTCAAATATACATTTAAATTTGTTATCAATTGATTTAAGCGATTTTATAAAAATAGTTTTTTAATTTGATCCAAATTAAATAAACACTCTTCCACTTAACAATTTTTATATCGGTTCTATAATTATTGGATAAATAAATGATACCAGGCCAATGCAATTCGAAAGTCGTTTTTATAACCCATAATGTTAAAAACCTCATTTTCTCAAAAAAAAACGTGTGTTTTGGGTTAACATTGTTTGTAACATCATTTATTTATTTGAAGTTTTTTTTATAAAATGTTTGGGTCTTCCTGAAAATTGGAATAGCTTTTTAAACTTCACTGTCTTTTTGCATCCATTGAATGCAAGATTTACAGGAAGTTTATTAAAATGTACTATACTAACCAGAAGCTAAAGGAATTTGTACTTATATGAGCAGTAGCGCACCCAATTTTTTTTTTAGGAGGATACATCTCCGATCAAAAACAATGAAAAGGAAAACATTTCTTCAAACCCAAAGTGACTTCTAAAAAAAACATGTGTCGTTCACCAAAAAACTTCTACCAAACCTTCTATGTCAATATCTGTGGATTGGTGCATAGTGGTTTGAATGATAGAAGAGGTGCGCCACTGTATATGAAAAGAAAGTTGGTAAACTTCGGCAAACCAACCATATAACAATAATTGTAACTTTCATCACAATATTATCACCCCTAAATAAATAGAAAGCACTGTGTCTGAAGTGGGTGTAAAAATATCCATTTTGAATATATAATTAATTTTTGCTGGCCTCAATTACGGTGTCCTACTTTATCTATAAATTCTAATTAAAATTAAATCACCCCCAGTCAACTACCAATTAACGCCAACGTTTGGACGTTCTACTTAAAAAAAAAACAATTGTTGCTTAATTTCATTTTAATTAGGAGACGAAACCTTGCAATGATTTTTAATTTCCTCCTGCTTTTCGACTTTTTCAGTTAATGAAGTTTCTTTGCTCTGTAAGAGTCAATTAACTGATCTAATGAAAACACGTTTTAAGAGGTAATAGTTATTTACGATATAAGTGTTGTAAAGATTCATATTACAACACGAGATGTTAAAGTTGTCAAACGAGGCGTCAGCCGAGTTTAATAAAACATCGAGTGTAGTAATATGAATTTACAACAAGAATATTGTACAAAATTTTATCTACTTTCATCTATGAATAAAAATATTTGACAAAAGGCATTTTTAAAAATAAAAATGCACCTGTAAAAATGCACCTGCTATTAAGTTTACTAATCAAGTTTTTTATGTTACCTTTCGCATAGTTACTGTTTTGCATGGTTACTGTCGAAACTTTGTCAAACAAATTCAAAAATATAAAAAGCGTTTTTCAAAATGAGCGATTCTTATGGAAGTTTACCCTCTAATATAGAAGCAGCGGCAAACGAAGCGATCTAAAGTTAAGTTCCGACAAAATCCAAGGCGCGGTATGAGTTGGAGTATCAGAAGTTTGAAGATTGGTGCAAAACTAACAAAATAAAGGAGGTGTCTGAGAAAATCCTTTTGGGTTATTTTTCCGTAAAGCAACGCTCCCAGAAACCATCTACACTATGGACTCACTACTCAATGTTGAGAACTATAATTTCAGTCAAGAAAAATTAAGATATAAGCAGATTTTCTCAACTAATCGCATTTTTGAAAAGAAGTTCAGAGGGTTACAAGGCCAAAAAGTGTTATATTTTAATTAATAATTGGTAATTAATTTTTTAATTGTTAATAATAAGTCATTCTTCTAAAAAGTGTGGTTTTATTTAACAGCAACATTTTAATAAAACCGGTTTTTTTATTACAGCACTAGTGCTGTAAAGGCATCTATTACAGCACTAGTGCTAAAATAGATGCCCTTACAAAACGATTTACAGAACTGTAAAATTCATATTACTAAATGAAAGTAGAGAAGATAGATATTTTTATAACATAGACAGTTCGTAAAATTAGCGAAATCACGCACAAGGATTCGGGTTTGTATGTTTAACGTACATGTGCCTACCTTTTTAAAACAAAGTGTAATTTTTAGCGGAATTGGCGCAGTATTACTAACTAAATTCTACAGACTCTGCATGAGAACATAAAAGAAGCATTTGGATGAAGACCGTACGTGTCTAAATTCGCGCGGTTAATACCTTTCGTCTATTCAGAGAGAATATTTACGCGTGGAAATAATCGACAGCGATTGTTGTCAAATCGCGCGATTGAAACTCTGCCTTTATAGCACGAGATGAAACAAACGTTTACGCGTTGGAATGAACGTGCACGTCTAAATTCGTCTAAAACTGATGGAATGGAACAGAAAATATGCTGGGGGGGGGGGGGGGGGGGGGGGGGGGGGCTCAGTGAGCTTAAGAAGGACATTTTTTTCTGGAGACAGGAACAGCAGAGACTACATGTATTTAATGATATTGTACCTAGTGAAGAAGGCGGAAAAGCGCCTAAGTTCGTTTAAAATTCATCTAACTACATACTATCAAATTTCGAAAATTAAATTATTATCTCTCCCCCTTTGCATGGTTGGATTAAATTTATTTTTTAATGTTTTTTTTTTTGATATTCCTAGCTGGCTCTTTATTTTTAAAAAAACACATTTTTTATATTTTTAAAAATATGAATATTGGTGTCAATCCAAAATTTTAACATTAGACGTATTTATGACTCTAACCAGCGTTTTTCGGGCTCGGTTTTTCATGATTAAAAATAAAGTAAATATCGCTCAGCACGCCAAAATTGATGATTTTTTCAGAAATCATGTATTTTAGGAGCGTAGATCAAGAACAGTTATTGGTGCAAATGCTTGAGTTTTGAAGTACTTCTTCTTAGGTGCCGTTTTGTATATTCATAATAACGCATATTCTCGTTTCTTCCTGCACTATTTTTTTTATTATAAATTATCACATTTCTTCCATAAAAAATGTTTCAATTAAAATTTTTACTTTAATTTTTCTCATTAAAAATAAATACCTAATTGTTTTTTGTTTTTGTTGTAAAAATATTTTATTGCATTGGGTTATATTTTTGTTGATTTAAAATAGCTCTAAAAAAGGGAAAACGGAAAAGAGAAGTATATAATAGAAAAATACTTAAAAATATTATTCTTTTTACTCGTTTTTCTTTAAAATTGCATCATAAATCAATAACTAGAACAATATGCGTCCGAAACCTTAAATATATAGGACTTTTAGAACGATAAGTTTAAAAAATAAACGTTCCCTACAAGACCTTTGTATTCTAAGCCAAGAATACATTATTTAAAAATGTAAATTATGCCCAAGCGTGAGACGAAAAATTAGGTTGCAATTAGACTTTTAGATCCGAGCTCCTGGGCTCGGAAGGGGGTGGGGTAGCCCCCCCCCCTAATTATGTCACTGGAATGGAAGTATCTACGTCAAACCCTTATTTAACACTTTATTTGAATAACTAGCATTCACTAAAGGGGTTTTAATTTGGACTATCAAAATGTTTAGATCTTGTAGTCTCCCAGTTGTGTTTTCTTTCGCCGTTACTTTAATATACCGTATGATTTATTTTGAATTAATTTTTTTACAATTAAAACGTTTTATCTTTAAATAAATTTACTGGGAGGTTGTTACTTGTTATACTTTTTTCTTTATAAATTTATATAAAAAAATATTTAGAACACAAAATTTCGTTGACTTATTCTGACACTTGTCATTTTAAACCTCGAACTGTTATTTTACATTTAGATCCTTTTAATAAATACGGGTGAACATTTCACATCCACTTTTTTTAACCATTCAGAAGATTTTATTTTCAATCAGCAATGAAAAACTTCCGGAAATATTCCTATAAATTAAATTAAATTAAATTATTTGTCAAGACTAAAAAGGCATAATTTTTAGTTGCTGGGGAAACAACTAACGTAGTTTATTCTTATTCATGTCACTATGTTATTTTATATATTTTTTATTTTAAATTTTGGTATAATATTTTACTAGGTGCGAAATTTTCTTACCGAATCTACCCCGAGCTTGAATTCTTGTAAATCCGGAAATAATTCATGCTCAAAGATAATCTTTTGAGTTTGATGCCGGTCTTCACATCTTTGTGACGCCCGGTATAAACAATTTTAAATATAGTCTGTATATAATTTTGCTAAAATTTATTTCTTGCTTCATAATTTTTCACGAAAATAACGGGCCGAAAAGGTAGACGTTCGCAGAATTAAGTTTATTTAGTGGAGGTCAATGACTCTGCTTCTAGCCAAAAAGTTTATTATTACTATTACCACAGATAACCTATTATTACTCACTATAATAGTAACAAGTTATGCTGTTCACGGGTTGTTTTGTATTTTGTTTTATAAATAGATACAATTTGAATGCTTAATGGTTTTTCAAGGAGCCTTCCATCAGTGGCGTATTCAGGATTTTGCTGAGGGGGTGCGACTAAAAAAAACTGACCTAGAAAAAAAAGAGCGTATCACATATCTAAAAAACTTCTTACTCTCAAAAGTGACTAAAAAAATTCTGACCACACGCCCTACAATTTTTAAGGCTTACAGTAAAAAACACCCATTTGGTAAGGCTTAGTGGGTGGGGGAACTGCTTTCGCCCCCCCCCCCCCTGGATCCGCGCCTGCTTTCCATACCAGCGTGAAACGCTGGCTTGTCTAGTTTAACCTTTAAGGTTTCATACAAAAATGTTACTAAGGTGTTTACAAGAACTTCTAGTTTGGCGGATGCATTATTTTTGATCATTGAAAATGTTTTTAAAAGTTTTAATTATACAGGGTGTTTTTTAATTGAGTGCCGATACTTAAGGTTGTGAATCCTTGGGTGATTTTAAGAAGAAAAGTTAATAATAACATATGTCCTAAAGCTCTTTATTTTTGAGCTACAGGGTGTCAAAATTTTTTAAAAAATATAACTTTTTTATCATAATTATTATTTTACTCTTAGATATTTTTATGAAATTTTGTACATATCTTTTAATCATTAAGGAGCATTGTTTGACTTAAAATATTTTTTTAAATTTTTACCAGTGACGTCCGTACGGGGTTTGAACTGAATATTTTTAAAGAGGAAAATGGTACGCCACTGATTTTTCTAAAAACCAAACTTGTATTTAATTTATTTTGAAGCAAATTTGGTCCATAGACTTACTTTTATATGATGCATCCTTTTTGCATAAAAAAATAAAAACAAAAAAACAATTTTTTTCTTCGGTTCATTGAAACTGCTTTCGATATTTTGTAGCTCAAAAATGAATGAGCTTTAAGACATATTATGTTAATATTAACTTTTTTTTTTATCACCCAAGGATTCACAACCTTAAGTATCGACACTCAATTAAAAAACACCCTGTATAGGATGAAATTATGTCATCCGCCACACAGAACATAAAAATAGAAATATTGCGGTTATTCATGTTAATTTCTTATTTTCCATTAAAATTACAAACGATACCACGATATTATCTTCAAAATCTCCACTGACGCTGCGCCACTTAATTCCTGTGAAATTCGTTTTTATAATATTTAGTATATAAAAAAAGACATTTTATTGCCCTACACACAACATGCGCGATGCGGTGTAAACGCGCGATTTATTCGTGATCACTCATAGACTACTGTTAACTCTTAACAATAATAGTATATTACATAACAAGTGATGAAAGTGATACTTTTCAAACGAGGAGATATTTAGCACGAGGCGTCAGCCGAGTGCGGAAATTCTCCGAGTTTTAGAATAATCACTTTCACACGAGTAATGTACACTATTTTTCCTACGACCACAAAGAATTATTAAAAAAACCTTTGATTTTTGAAAAAAATATTTCAACTCTAGAGCTGAAAAAAAATATTTCAACTCTAGAGTGGAAATACAAGGCACACTATTTAATTTAAACATATGATGCCAATTTAATAGATCGAAAGGTCACAGGTTCAAATTCCATCAGGAGTACTTGACTTTTTTTTATAAAAACATTAAATAAATTATAAAATTATTTTGAATTGAAATCTTCCTTCTTGAATGATTTTTTTTATTTAATCAAGGAGAGATGCATTAAAAATAAATTTAAAAAATTCACCCAACAAGGAAGATTTCAATTCAAAATAATTCTATAAATTATTTATTGTTTTCATAAAAAAAAGTCAAGTGCTCCTGATGGGATTTGAACCTGTGATCTTTCGATTCGTAGGTCATGGCTCTAGTCTCTAGGCTATGGCGACCCATAGACATTTTCTGCTTAAGTTTAATATATGACATATATTCTTAACTTTTTTATAATTTCAGATGGCGTATTTTCACACTCTGACACATTCTGAATCACTCGACAAATACGTGATAAATAAACTAAACTGCTTTCTAAAATTTGTTCTTTTTAATAAATAGGTGTGGTCTGTCAAATTGGCATCATATGCCTAAATTAAATAGTGTGCCTTGTATTTCCACTCTAGAGTTAAAATATTTTCTTTTAACACGCGTGTGATATTCGGCGCGTTCGAGCCAAGTTAACCGTGCTTTTTTTCTCATTTTCATAGGTGGTCGTAGGAAAACTACATTTTACCAACCAAGGAAATTTTGAAACCATTAAAAAAATGGGTTGAAAAAAAATATGTTATGGCTATCGTACAAAAATTATAATTACTTTTTTTTTTGTTATGGTAATATAGTGTGCAAAAATATTGGTGACTTTTTGCAATCCAACAAAAATCTCTCTAAACGCTATTTCAAACGTGATTTTCTCTGAACCCACACAAACAATTTTGTAAAAACCTGTTTCATATTCAGCGGTTATTATAATTATTTCCAGCGAATCGAGAATCCGGTTTCAGTATAAGCCAGTGCAAAGATTTTACGGCCTGAAAAATCAATTAGCGATATTTTGTTGGCTTGCAAAATGTCACCATTGACAAATGCTTAGAACTTTTTCTGTATTTACAGGAGTTTGCGAAAAATAAGTCTTTTATCTGAAATGTCTTTGTGTCATTTTCTTACTTTTACATGTTGGGCCAGGTACTGGGTACAAAACTAACAAGGGGGTTGTCTCGCAAAAGGTTAACGAGTGATGAAATTTAGCAGGGTGATAGACCTTGGTTCTTAACTACTACATCTAACTTTGCGACCTTGAGGAGTGCCGCGCGAGGGGTGGGGTGGGGGGTGGGGGGGGTAAAAACTATCCTACTACAGTTTTTTTAAAATTGCTCTGTTTTTTAGCTTCTAGGGGGAAAGGTTGTAATTCACTAAAGTAAAGTATTAAATTGTGTTAAATTTTTGTCCTATACATTTTTTGCCTACGTTAATAAATCCGATAATTTCTAAGATAAAGCGCACCAAATGTTATTAAAAAAAACAAAAATTAACCATAAACTTAAAGCACACCATATTTTCTTGTCAAAAACTAAACCGTAATTCGTCGCCGTTTTTGACAAAATATATTGATTATTTCATATATCAATATGGATTTTTTTATGAATACTTATTAAAGCTAAACTTGTACGCTATTCGCCTGAATGATTTTCCAGATATGTTTTTAATCTTTTTGAAGTGGAAAAACGTCTTTCTGCTGAAGCTTTAGTTACTGGGAGAATGATTTGTTATTTTATTTGGCGCGTTATTGATAGCGTTACCGTCAAAGATTTTTTATTTTGCCCAATTATAGTTTATATCTTTTTTATTTTGGGGGGGGGGGGGGGGCAGGCTCCCCCCCCCTTGTACATGTTGGCAACTGGAGGATAAGCCTTAATTATTTTAATACTCCTAATTATAATAATGGTAAATAATAAATCGAAAAATTACATAGTTTCTTGGTAGATAGCAGTTAAAAACGTTATTTTCTGCTCTTTTGCACTTAAAGTATTTACTTTTATTTTATACTTATTTAAATTTCTACATATTTCATATATAATTATTGCAGTTAGTGTTGATGCTATCACTGTGAGGTATGTTGGCATGAGGTAATATTTTTTTTATGAAATCAAAGAAATAATTGGCAATGGAGAATTCTATCTAAAATTCTTCCCCTAGGAAATAAGAATATATAGACAAAAACAAGATAGAAGTCCTGCTCACAATTTACTAGTTGTTATGGATTTTTTAAATCATCATTATTCCAATAAGTGGATTGGTGCTTATGGACCAATACAGTGGCTCGCAAGTTTACGTCATTAGATTATTTTCTTGGGAGACATTTGATAAATGTTGTATTTATATAGAAGAACCCATAGAAGATAGGGCGGATCTAGAAAACCAAACTTACGCATCTTACCTACGCTGCCATTTTCAGAAGAACCCGTTTAAAAGCTACAACCAGTGTTAATTGTTATCTTTAAAGTAACAATTTAATAAACCATTTAACAAAATTGACCTGATGATGATCTCATACAGGTGAAACGTCTACTTAAAGTAAATTATGATGGAGTATTAGAAAAGTTCTTAATAAGTTTTGATTTTTTTTTTTTTATATTTTTAAATATAACAATAAAAAAAAATAGTATATTATTTAACGAGCGTTTAATGTAGGCCATAATAAAACGAGGATGAAGTTTACGGCACGAGCCAACGGCGAGTGTTGTAAATCATCCGAGTGTATTATGGTTCATTAGACGCGAGTCAAATACTATAGTTTATCTACAACCATCCATTTATACAGTGAAGAAAAGTTGAGTTCATATGGGAAACTTTTTTTGGATATTTGACCGATTGTAACTGTATCTCAAAATCCAGAGGAGATATCAAATTTAGGCAAAGAACAAAAATCGCTCGACAGTCGTACTTTTGAAATATTATACTTTTAATATGCCTGTCATCGATTGACCTATCACTGGCGTTAGATTAGTTTCTACTCAACTTCTTATAGAGACTGATCACCCCCACCCAAATCTTTTTACATAAATTAATTATCCTTATTCGTTTTAAAAATATAAGCAAAATATACACCCTGTATATGCAGATTGGAAAATCACCCATTGCGATGAAGCCTTACTTTAGCATTTGTGCCGTTTAGATTTAATGTATATTTAAATAAAACTTAGTGAACACGCCTAGTCCAACATCTATTTATTCAAGTTTTTATGGAAAATATATTATAATGTGTATAAATTACTTTGATTCCAATTTCAGATTGGGAGAGAGGTTTATTATGTTACTGTGGAATCAGGTTCGTTAACATTTTTAAAGTACTGACCTAAACACAATTTTCAAAATTAGATTAACTTAAGGAGGTTATGAACGGCAGTAGAGTTTTGGACTTGCATTGTCTTTATTTGTTTATAATCACTACGTTTCAACTGGTAAGCATCTCCAGTCATCTTCAGGTGAATACTTAAGGAGGTTATGCTACACGGAAAAAATCTAATCCTAAATCTTATGCTGCGTATGAATAGTAGTTTTTGTCCAGGATTACGCCTAGGTACTTGATCTTTTCTTTATATAGGTTATATTTTCTATTGGTGTGTTGCTGATGATTATGTGTTGATTTATAGGTGTATTGAGTCTTCTTCGTCTTATATTTAGGCATTCACATTTCTCACCGTTTACCTCCAATTTCCACCTCTCCTACTACGGGAGAAGGACGTTTAAATGGTTTGAAATATGTTGCGTGTTACCACGTTTGCGTAGTACGAACACAAAAATGGCCAGATTGGAGTTGGGAAAATGAGAAATTCTTATCAGTCGACCGACAGGAATAAAACTGAACAATCTAATATTTCCTTTTAAAAACCTCTTCAAATGTCGAAGAAAAAAGTTAAAAACAGTTTTACTTCTTTTTAATTTTATTAGTTAATAAAATATCCTCTTTTATCCATAATTTAATATAAATTTCTCCATATACTTATTATAAATCTTCACACTATGTTGTTTTTCAATTAATCTTCTAGAAATCTAAACCGTTCTACTCTAATGTATCTTGAGTTCATTGGTGCTGATGATGAGGCCAATTGGCCTCGAAACATTCCCACCTGTTAAAAAATGTTCCCTCCCCTTAATAGGGTAATTAAATTATGTGGAGAAGACTGCGAGTTTTACTTTCCTGTATAAATAACAGTTGAATTATTTCCTAGGCAAGTTTTTGATCAAAATGTTTAAAATTTCAGCCTCCCCTGGTGCTTTGTTATTTTATAGCTGCCTTATTACTCTATACAGTTCGGGGTGGTTGAGGTGGATGTAGAAGGGGGGGGGGGGGGTGTTGGGTGTTACATTGTTTAATAAAACTGTTTGCGATTTTAGTGATGTTATTTTGTTCTTGTGTATTATTTATTATTTGTAGACCTGCGTATGTCTGTGCATATTGTCTTGCTAAAGTTTCCGCTTTTTCTTTGTTTGTTTGTGGGCTTGTAGAAAAAGACGAAATTTTGTCGTGTTTGTTAGGTAGTAAGTAGAACTCCCACACTACTAGACACCTAATAACTTACCTGCCATGCAAGTGCCTTTTAAAGGTTTTCCCACTTAACAAACAAAAATAATTGTATTAATAATTGATCACAGAAACACAAAGTTCTTCTAAATTTACAATACTTTAAAATATCAAAGTAAATATTACTATAAATTATGAAGGAAACTGGAAAACGACTGGTTTTTATTGATTTTTTTTGCGTCTGTTTTTGATGGATATTTTATAAAAAGACAAAACATGGATTTGTTGTTCGTTGTCCGAAAATTAAAATGTCCTTGTCCACCGCATGTGTTTAAGTTACCTTGTTCTCAGGTTCGAATGTAGTATGTAGCCTTGGTTTTTGTTTTTTGTTTTAAACTATTTTTTTAGGTGTGTTTTGGAAAGTTGATAGGTTTGTATTTTTATCGCTTCTTGTCAAAATATATTTTATGTCAAAATAAAATCTGATATGTCATAAAGATGCAGAGCTTTTATTCTGCGGTTCTATGTATTCCACCTCCGATGATCTGACGGTGCTCCCTATAATTTAATATATACTGAAAAGATAACCTCCAATAATTGGATTGTATACTGTACTATACTATAATTTTATTATTTCGGAAACTGGCTTTAGGGTAAGTATTATTTGTATAAAATAAAAATAATTAAAATATATCAAATGACAAAATTTAAAAACTTAATCCAATATTTAAAATAAAACTATAAAATTTTTAATAAACTTTAAAATAAGTAATAGTAACGGCTAAGTTTCTAAAGTAACCCCCATAAATATAACAAAGGAGCGATGTTCCCGTACGAAGAATTTAAAGAGTCAACGTGGACTACAAGCAAACCCTAATTTACTCTAATGAACATTTCATTGACCTGTAGAGCCCATTTTCCGCTCCTCATTAGCCTAATCAGTTCATTTATCATCATGCAAAATTCAACCAATTCCGAACGCTCGAAGTCGACGCGATGATACGGCTTCACTCCATTCTTATCATCATCTATACCGGGTGTTGCATCGTCGAGCGGGACATAGGAAATCCCATGTAATTTTAAATGGGGTCAATTATTGGCTTCCCTAATTATTTTAGAGAAAAATTCTATTAAGGTTTATTAAAGAGCACTAAAACCCACAATTAAAAGAATAACTTTAGATATTTTTGATGAGCCCGTTTACGGGTTATCGCCTATTTCTTTTTAACTATTTCTTTTTTTTATGGCCCCGTAATTGCGGGCACCAGTCAAGGTAAAAGATGACTGTCAAATAAAGTTGTCATTTTGAATTTTGCTTTATTGTTATAAAAACTCGTACATCGAAAATATTAGCCTTGATGAATTACACTTCTGAAGAAAAAATATTGATTAAATGGTATTATCAAGGAAATAGTTATCAAAATGTGTCAGACATGTTTGCTGCTCTGTATCCGAATAGACCGATACCTGCAAAATCTACAGTCGAAAGGACTATCAAGAAATTTGAGACAAAAGGCACTGTGATAAATAACTGCAGATGTGAAGAAAGGCAGGAACAAAGAAGAGATGCAAGAAATGATAGGGACTTGCAAGTTTTATTGTGCGTGGAAGAAAATGATGGGAAGATCAGCACAAGGAAACTTGATCACACCACAGCGTTACGAGCTTTGAAACGACATAAATATTATTCATACAAATATGAAAAGCACCAAGAGCTAAGAGATTAGTAAAATATTAAAACATGTAAAATGTCATAATTAACCTTGTAATTGGATACTTTATTTTAGTTTTATTCAGATTAATTTGTACTCATAAATACACCTTTAATATTTTCGATGTACGAGTTTTTATAACAATAAAGCACACATTTCAAAATGACAACTTTATTTGACAGTCATCTTTTACCTTGACTGGTTCTCGCAAATTTTGACATCAAATTTGGCTTCTTCACTAAAAGCTGTTAGGGAATACATAACTGTTTTTTTATTGTGGTTGATAGCAAAGTCGCCAATCGGGTGAGACACTTAAAATAATGTCCCTGTACAAAATATAAAGATCAAAAATTATATCGCTTTATTATTAGGCGTCCGTACACGACTAGATGTCAAACATGAAATGAATGCACTAGTGCTGTAATAGATGCCTTTACAGCACTAGTGCTGTAATGAAAAAAACCAGTTTTATTAAAATGTTGCTGTTAAATAAAACCACACTTTTTAGAAGAATGATTTATTATTAACAATTATAAATAACTATTACTGTATGAAAAACTATATATTTGCAATACTTTTGTCCTGTTGAGGAACTTAAAATGCGCAGTGGTATTTTTAAGTGTCTGAATGTACATACATAAGTTAATATGGAGAAATAGGCATTTGTTTATACAGTTTTTTATCTTCATTGCTAGGTGCACTTTAATATGATCTGTTGTCTTAACACTTGTTATCGTCTCGTCGTTTACCGGTGCAGAGATAATAATTGGTTGTAAATACTTATCTAAATATATCGATAGAAACACTTATTTAATTTCTTAAACTGTCGAGGATATAGCGTAGTAAACCGCAAAGAAATCACAATTTAAATTTTAAATTAAAATGTATAAACTTTTATAAAAACTAACTTTTGACTACGACTTCGTGCAAGTAAAAAATGGAACATAACCAAGAGAGTAGTTAACCTGAATTATTTAAATTAATTGAGAAACAATGATCAACGAATAATATGAGTGGAGCATTATTATGGATATATCACCAAACTGTTTGTGTATTCGGAATATACACTACAATGCACTTTAATGTTAAATTTGTTACAGGTGTGACGGCTCCGCATGGCCCGCGGTGTCGCCCGACCGCAGACCACCCGCGCCCTGCGCTCCCACTCCTCCCGCAATGGTCAAGACGTTCCAGGCCTACTTGCCACAGTGTCATCGCACATACTCGTGCATACACTGCAGGGCGCATCTGGCCAACCACGATGAGCTTATATCTAAGGTAAGTGTTGTCTTCTTGCACCATCACAATCCATGATTTACCTGAAAATCATTAGTTATATACAATTTAAAAATAGAATATAAGAATATAGAATAAAAGACTTAACAATACCGGGTGCTACGCCAGCACGATTTCCAAGCCATGGTTTCTCGAAAAGTCTGGCACATGTTGGGCGCCATCACGATATTAGCCAAAAAGTACTAGCTCGGAAAGGAGAATCAAAACTTTGAGGATTCCAAAATGAAACCCTAGTCGCCTCTATATTTGTGCGATTTGTGCTTTAGTAAGGTGTAAACATTTGGTACCGCCAAATTACTAGCAGCACTTTTTAGTTGCAATTAATGCTTCGCGCAGGACGATAGCAAATATATGAAACCACATATTTTAGTTCTATTGTGCCACTATTGGCGACCCTGCAAAAATATCCTCTAATATTTTTCTCCGAAAGTATAATATAATATATTAATCTAAACTTGGACGACCAGACTATTCGGCGGTAAAGGCATTCAGGCCCATCAGTCTGATGTCGTTTTTACTAAAAGTGCTTGAAAAACTGTTAAGGCCTTTTTACATTGGGTGCAATTGCAAGAAAAAATTGCCTGAAAGCATGCGCATTGTCGACATTATTATTATTCAGAAGTGACACGCAATTTCTCAACAAAAGTTGGTTTATAGCCTATCCCGGATTATGCATCAAAAGGGGTAGACTAGTTGTAGTCGGTGCCATAGACTGTCCTGTAGGAATTTTCTAACTACATGGCAGGTGCTGAGTAGGACTGCTTTTTGGATGTCGATAAAGGTGTTGTAGTGCAGACCTAGTGCCTTAAGGTTCTGTTCCAAAGTGCTCGGTATCAGTCCGGTTGATAATACGATAATCGGTATCGTGAACGTGAACCTTATCAAGTTGCCACATTTGTTGTATCTCAATGGCCAGATCAGCGTATTTGGCCTTCTTCTCTTGGTATTTATCCAATAAGTTGTTATTGTTGGGTATGGTGACGTCTATCAAGTAGGCTGTTTTCATTCCCTTATTTACCAGCACTACATCAGGCCGATTATTCGGCACCCGTTCATTGGTGATAATTGCCCGGTCGTAGCACAGTGTAAAGGAATTAATCTCAAGCACTGGTTTAGGCTGGTACTTGTAGTAGGATACATAGGTGTTAAGTAACCCGTATTTATTAGCCAACTTTTGGTGTATGATATTGCACACCTGATTGTGTCGCTGCATGTAGTCAACATTAGCCAGGTAAGTACAGCCAGATGTAATATGCTGTATGGTCTCAGACCTCTCGTTGCACTTTCTGCATTTGTCAGATTCAATGGACCTATCTTTAATAATGAATTTGGTGTAGTTTCGTGTGTTGATGACTTGATCTTGTATCGCCATCACGAATCCTTCTGTCTCAGGAAATAGCACACCATCCTTCAGCCATCTGTTGGATGCTTCTTTGTCTATATAGGGTTGGTTCAGATCGTTGTAGTGTCGTCCGTGTAGCGGCTTTTGGGCCCATTGATCTTTCTTCTCGGCGTCAGAGAGCGATTTCAGACTAACGTTATTACTAGAGAGATTGAGGGTATACGATTGGTCACTTATTACAGTGATATTGTGAAGGCTTGATGTTTGCGCTTTTTTGTTAAAGAATTCTCTCAATTTCAGTAGCTGCCGAGAGTGCAGGTTAACTAGGTCAGTCAGCGATCGTCCTCCTTCTCTCCTAGGTAAAGTTGTTCGTATAGTTGAGGCTCTAGGATGATGCGCTTTATGCTTGGTCATTATTGTACGAGTAGTTCGTTGCAATTCCTCAAGCTCGTTGTTGGTCCACTTTAAAACTCCAAAGCTATAAGTCAAGACAGGTACAGCGTAGGTGTTTACTGCTGTAATGAGATTTCCAGCGTTTAACTCTGTTTTTAGTAGAGGTACGTAGAGGGTCGTTGGAGGTACTGATTTAAAAAAAAAATTAAAAAATTATTATTATTATTATTAATAATACTTACTTAGTACTTTCGGGAATATTACAAAATAAAGAAAAAAAAATATGGTCATATGAACTTTTTCTATTAAAATTGCTCTCAGCATGACGCGCGAGACTAGCACTTAAAATCAACTGACCACCCTTAGTCATATATCTAAAAAAAAGTTTGTACTGTTCAATTAGGTACTAAAAACTTTTATTAAAACATAAACTAATTAAACAAATTAAAAAGAAAGACTAATCCATAGAAAAGTTTTAAAAAATTGTTTTTCTGTTCATTTTTTTAAATCGTACCTAGCTCTGGGCTGCAACTATAGGTAATTGGTTCCCGATGAACGAAAAAGTAAATAAATGGGAAATGAGTAACCCACATTGCCATTTATAGAAATATTATCTAGATCTAGGCAATTTATTGATGTATTGTTTGCCTTTTCCACGTAAAGGTTAATTTCCCCTTTATTAATTCAATAATAACAGAATTAATATGTCTTTCTTTGTTTCAGTCATTCCAAGGCTCCCAAGGTCGAGCCTATTTGTTTAATTCTGTGTAAGTATGAATACATTTAAAAGCTACACGTGAGTTAAGGGATAAAAACAACTAGAAACGATAAAACACGTAATCAAGTAATGGACTATAAGCATGACTTTTTCTTTTTACTACTTACACATGGAAATTTGCTGTTTCCTGTACACTAAAGTGATTGGAAAAGTGGGCTATTCCGGTTAATTGAATGAATATGATTTCATATTCATCCTTGTTAGAGTATAAAACTGACCAATCACAGTGGTCAGTTACAAAGAAAGCAAATTTACATGTTGTAAATTTGGGAGTCGTTTTCTGACACTTGACAAAAGTGAGGTTAAGAATATACTTCATATGCAAATCTGGTAGATAAAATTGTTCTTTTTTAATTTAAATCAAAACATTTATCCCAGGGTCTGTGCATATACAATTTTTTCCTAAAGAGTTCACGAAATGGTGCGAAAATTGAAGGTATAATGCCAAAATTAACACCAAAATATATTATTAGAGAACTATTGTTATTTGTGTAAACACAGATGCACTTTCATATTTCAAAAATCTTCAGTTTTCCACTCATTTTTAGACAATTACTACAAGATTTAATGCATAAAATGTACCATATACCTGCAAAATGAACGTTTTTTACTAACCTTGGTTGTTTTTTTTCCATGCAAATATGTGTTCATTGCGATATTTTCTAATATATTGTGAACGGGTACCCAACACATATACATACACTATATTGCTAATACCATAGTTTAATGGTGAACAGGGGCCGTTGAGTTTGCGCAGATCGGAAATTAGCTTCTTGATGTAAACATTTGACAAGTCCAACTTTCAAAATATTTTTACAAGATTTTATTTAAATTCACCCGTTTAGTTCGGGTGTGTACAGTTTATGGTCAAATAAAACTAAGTAACCAATATTTTACATACCTGAAATACCTTATTCCTGGTATTCGGATTCGTGCAAAAAAGGATCATGCACTTTTTTCTACCCGTCTTGAGACTTAAGTCGCTAACAATAACAAAATGTCTGGTAAAGTTTTATACCTAAATTCGCACCCAAAACTTAAAAATAATATCCACAATCACACACGGAACATCCGAACGAATACAATGTAAAAAGATGGAAACTGCTATAACTTACAAACTAACAAAAAAAAATGTCTAAAGTAAAGTTTTATAAATACTAACACCCAAAACGGCGACTAATAAGAATATAACGGCGAGCCGGTTCTGTTCAAGAGACCTTGGGTTCTGTTTACGTTCTGTTAGAAATCGTGTGGGTTGCCTAATTTTTTCCCTACTGCGCAAGCGCCACGGCCCCCAACTCAGATTATTTTGAATCGCATGATGGGTGTATTCTTGCTTCGTGCGGCTGCTTGTATTGGCAATATAGTGTATATGTGATACCCAACCCTTGTTGACCTTAAAACTTCTATTATACCCAACAAATATCGAAAAATAATTGGTAAATTTTCCTTAACTAGCGGAAAATGAAGTTAAGTACATAAAACCAGATAAAATAGACGAAATCATAAAATTTTTAGAAAAATATTAATTCCAACTAATAGTTTTAATAGATATATTCAAAGTGATTTTGTGCAAATACAGGGTGGTTCACGTTAAGTGACCTATTAAAAGATCTCGGAAAAGAGTAAACTTATCTATCTAAAAATTTGATAGCAGGCATAATTATTGGCTTTGAGCTGTTAAAACATTATATTTTGACGTTTTTATTACTTCCGGTTACACCGGAAGTTAATGCCATCTTTGCTATTTCAAATGAAACACCCTGTATATTTTAGCATATTAGAGTACCTTAATAAAATCTAAATAACTTTTGTTAATAATAATCTATTTCTATCTCTAACCGTTTTTAAGATATGAATTATAAAAGGATTTTTTTGTGTAAAAACGCTCCGAGAAGAAAGTTTAGTAACTCTGAAACTAATAAAGGTAGGTAATTTTCTAAGCTTTCAAGTAATACATAGATCTTTAGTTTAAATTACTTAGGTTTCACGTCTTTTATACAGGGAGTTCTTAAAATTGTGCCAATGTTTCCATTTAAATAAATATGCATAAGTCAATTTTTGCAAATGGAACATCCTACTTTTTAGCTTGCTAACGTGTAGAGAATTAAATTTCCTACCTAAATACCTAATCCACATTTTTAGTCGTTTTGGAATTGTAAGCAATTTAAATAAAAAATCTTAAAATTTCTGCTTGTGTAAATGCGACATTATTATTGAAAAGAATATGACAACAGGGCTAAGATAAGTGTCAAGTTTAAAATCATTTTGGTCAAAGCCTACTTTACAAATTGGCAACAAAGATCAAAGTCAAACGAAAATCCCAGTCGAAGCTTTCTTTTCAAAAATAATGTCGCATTAATACAAACAGAAATTATTGTAAGACTTTTTATTTAAATTGCTCATAATTCCAAAACGACTAAAAATGTGTATTGTAACATATTAAACATTTAGATAGGAAATTTAATTCTCTACACATTAGTAAGATAAAAAATAGGGTGTTCCATTTGCAAAAATTGACTTATGCACATTTATTTAAATGGAAACATTGGCCCAATTTTTAGAACTCCTTGTATAAAAAACGTGAAACCTAAGTAATTTAAACTAAAGATCTATGTATTACTTGAAAGCTTACAAAATTTTAAATGTTTACTTTTATTAGTTTCAGAGTTACTAAACTTTCTTCTCGGAGCGTTTTTACACAAAAAAATCCTTTTATAATTCATATCTCAAAAACGGTTAGAGATAGAAATAAATTATTATTAACAAAAGTTATTTAGATTTTAATAAGGTAATCAAAAATGCTAGAATATACAGGGTGTTCCATTTGAAATAGCAAAGTTGGCATTAACTTCCGGTATAACCGGAAGTAATAAAAGCGTCAAAATATAATGTTTTAAAAGCTCAAAGCCAATTATGCCTGCTATCAAATTTTTAGAAAGATAAGTTTACTCGTTTCCGAGATCTTCTAATAGGTCACTCAACGTGAATCACCCTGTATAAGAAATGACTCAAATCGACAAATATGTTACAGTGTAATTTGGTCCATGGGTTTGCCAACGAAATACATTTTTTTCAATTGTTTTTCATTATCTTTCTCACAAGTTCACGGCAAAACTAAAATGACAAGTTATAAGGCCTGATTTAAATATTTTTTTAGAATTTTTAGTGTGAAGTTAGGAAGTTAAGTCGTAAAACATATATACTGTACATGTACAACTTGAATGGATTGTCCATTGGAAATTTGAGCACGACGCCCTATTTCCTCGTGCGATATGGACATCATATCCAGTGGCGGCTCGCGGTCCTAAAAAATGGTGAAGAGCTCTACGTATAGTGCGGGTACTTAAACAAACATTGACTAAGTTATATTTTAATTACGTACTTACATAGCTAGGTTTTTGTAAATCAGATCAATTCTTTGGTTGAGGTCTAGCGTTTTTTTTAAAGCATCTGCAATAGTATTTTGATTTTGTTAAAAATTTCTTAACATTAACTGACATTTTAAGTGTTTTCAAGAATCCCCGTGTTCACGCAACGATCGAGTAATATTTTAAAAATCTGTAAATCCGTCCCTATTCCAAACGCAATATTTATTCGAAAAGAGTAAACACGACCAACAAAACAATTTTTGTAAGGCGGCACTAGTACCTATAGCCAATTATATTCTGAAAACCAGGAACACTTAAAATTAATCTTATAGGATCTGCCACTTTTTTTAAATTATTTTTTTAAATCTATGTTTAAGATTCCAGTAGGTCGCCTGTGTAACAAAACGTCTCTCTTATTCATATCTGTCCAACGACTGAATGGAGTTTCCAACAAATTACAAACTATGTCATTAATTGGGTTCATTTTTAAAACACGCAATAACAATTAAACCAAGTAGCTACTTCCACACTATTGAATTAACTAAAAAACAAAACTTTTTAATCCCACAGTAAATAACAGTAAAAACGATATCTATAACCGTAAGTTACGCGAAGCCTCAAAAATAAATACCCGAACGTCCAGAACCTATGATAAAACAATGGTATACGACTGATCTATTTTCAAATTGCACTTCTTTAAAATGCAAATTTATTCATGCTGCCGCGTGACGTCTCGCGTTTCGGACGCCAGTGAAGTCACGTAACCATAGCGACGAGAAAACAAAACCGCTTGACTGGATGGCTCTGCTTGCCTTCCAATGCTGTTGAGTAAAGAACACGGCGGTCGACTGGGGCGTGCCAAAATGCACGACAGTGTATAATTATTGTCCATCGGAGTTAACCGTAGCCCTATTATGCATAGCTATATTCGGATTAAATTAATATTATTAATTCGAACATAATTATTTTTTAAGGGCTAAAATGGTAGCTATATTGGTACATTACTATTAAATATTGGCGAAAACATTTCCTCCTGGTTTTATTAATTTTTTTTTGTGAAGGGCCCCTTCACCTACTTCACCTGATTAGCCGCCACTGATCATATCCACTCTTGTTGTACAAACTACTATTTTCTATTCTAACAGTATGTGTTGATCGCTTATTTTTAAGTGAATCAGACTGCGCTAAAATTTGCCGTATTAAATTGCGTTCCTCCTTACCCGAATTGCAGAAAAACCAAGCAAATTATTGAATTTTTCATTTCATTTGATATGCCGAGCCCACAGCATTTTTTAAGAATTATTAAATTTCTATCTATAGTACTCTTCATTGCTCCTAACAATTCCCTCTCTCACACTTTGTTTTTAAACCTTTCATTCTGCACTTAAATTCTTGTAGCACCCAAAGCTACAAATCTTACTTACAATATTTCCCTTTTCACAGTGTGACGTGTATTTTGGTGATGATTTTCTTAGTGGTCTACCTTTATTTCATCTAATATTATTATTTTAAGGCTCCGCTAAGATGATATCTACCCTTGTCTTCTTAATTTCATTTGTTCTCCTGAAGATGAATGCTTCTGCATTAGAAACATGTAGAGAATTTCTATTTTATAACAAGTTTTTCATTAAAATAACAAAGGAGGAAGACTTTGAGTTCTTATTTCTGCCCTTCTAATTTATTTTTAATAAACATAATAAAAACCAATGTTCTTTGGCACCGATTGAGCAAATACATTTAATCAGTCAGGTAAAAGTCAAAGTCCTAAAAGAAGAAAATGTCCTTCACTGGGCTGATCATTACCAAAATTAGGACTTCATCTAGTGCAAGTCATAATTCGGTGGATGACAACATTGGACGGGTTTTTTAGTTATATTTATATTATTACAGATAAAAAATAAGTAAATTTAAAAAAAAAAGCACGGTTAACTAGGCTCGAAAGCGCCGAATATCACACGCGTGTTGAAAATAGTTATTATCCTAACAAGTGCGGAAAGAGACACTTTCCCGCATGAGTTAGGATCAAAATTTTTTCTACAAGCGTTAGAAAAACTACCACAAAACATTTCTAAAAATATAATTTTACTAAAAAACAAACGGATTTAATTTCTACTTATTAATAATATTTATATTAAAAGTACAATTTAATGCACCATGCAAATTGATTGCGGATGCCAGACAGGTTGAAGCAATCGAAACCAAGTGATCTTGATGAACGGATGGTTGTGTGAAACTGTGGAGTTGGGTCGCGGTCTCTTGATGTAGGCAGTAACTTTATAGTATTTACTGATATCTAAATTTTTTTAACCTTAAGTACACTTTTTAACATGGAATATCGACCATAAGGTATTTGGCATCCAAAGTTTAGACATTTTCAAGGAAAAGTAGGTACTTCTTCTCTTGGTGCTTTTACTTTTTCGCTTCACACCAATCAACAAAATGTTCGTATTGTTTTTAATACCTGACTAATGACTTTTTTGGTAGTAAATCCAAATTTGCGACACTTGCAACTTCTAGAATATCTTCTGGAAGCTCATCGTCCGAGAAATTATCTATGGAAGACATTTGTATCAGAATCTGAACGAAATCAAAACCACTCTCCGGTGAACTGTTGTAAGGTGTTATAATTAAATTTTATGTGTGTCGTGGTTACCATGTTAACATCTATGTACGGGGTTTTTGAAATAAACCGTTTTAAATCGGCTTTTTTAAAAATGTTTATATAATAAACGGCAAAAATTAGTGTTTCTGTAATATACCTCATTTACGTTCACTAAAAATGAGTCTAAAAATTCATATTTTATTCAATGGGTCTTTCAGAACCAAAACGAGTGCGGGAAAACAGTAAATCGCGCACGCTTGTAGAAAAAAATTATTTCACCACTAGTGTTGAAATACACGGCACACTATTTAATTTAAACATATGTTGCCAATTTGACAGATCACCTCTATTTATTAAAAAGAACACATTTTAGAAAGCAGTAATTGTAAAGTGTTTAACTTATTTATCATATATTTTCCGAGTGATTCAGAATTAGAGTGTGAAAGTACGCCATCTAAAATTATAGAAAATGTTAATAATATACTGGAAAATCTATTAACAGAAAAAACAAGTCGCGCTAAAGAAAGTGTCATGTATTAAAGAACAAATATTTATTAGTATCGATAGCGTAGAGAATAGAGCTCTAACCTACAGATTTCTCTATCTAAAATTTACAACTTCCGGTTTAACATGTTAAACCAATAAAATGGTTTTATGGTTTATTATTATTTTTTTCATAAATTTAATATGTGTGGTTTTCGAAATTTCTTTTACTAAAAATATTCGAAAAATAATGACATGAGAAATAAATATCAAGTACTTTAATTAATTTCTTTATTTTGCGCTTTTAAGATTGATTATATTTGAGTTTTTTTTTGTTTAACACTTATTACTATAATTTTATTTGTCTTAATATTTTACAGAGTTAATGTCGGATGTGGTCCAGCAGAAGAAAGAGTTCTCCTGACAGGACTTCATGCCGTTGCTGATATATACTGTGAATGCTGTAAAACTACCCTCGGGTGGAAATATGTAAGTAATGCTCTATATTATATAAAATCCGTATATAAATAACTAATTAATATTCAGTATTCAATAAGTAGTTTTCACTAATTTATATTGCATTATTTTGAGCGAGGTTATCAGTTTAATTCTTCGCTAAACTCCGATTTTTTTTTTTGAAAATACATTTTGTTACAGTTGTTATCAACATTATTTTTTTAAATACGGACCTGCACTTTACATTTTAATTTTTGAAAGTTATTTAAGCCCTTAATTCAACCATAAATCACATTTAATAATTTGCAGTATTGAAATGTCATCTTTTTACATTATCAATAATTTGATAATTACTTTTAAGTAAATACGGCTCTAGTGTCAGTTGCTTGAATGCGGAATTTGACAGTTATAGAATGAATTAACTATAAAACATCTATTTATATCTGTTTCGAGCAAATTTCCGATGCGTAAATTAAAGGGCTATCGACCAAAAATAACATATTTATTTGTAGTTTTTGATAATAATATCTAATATATAAAGCAGATAATTAGAAAACAAACAAAAATTTTAAATAAAAAGTTTAATTCAGCTACACAAGCAACACTGACAATAAACTCAAATTTAAGATTTATTATAAATTATCACAAAGCATGAAATAAAGCTAAACAAACCAAAGGTGGCCATGGTTTATACTTAATTGTTTGCCTGAATTATGTTGACAGATCTAGTGAGTAGTCACCTTTTTATGTTCAACGAGAGATATTTAAATTGCGGAGGCTTACTCAAGAATGCATTCGAGAGGAAGGACACTACTTGTTTGAACACCTAATATAAAGAGGTTATTTTACTTTTTCTACTCCCACATGGAAATTTGCTGTTTTCTTTACACTTAAGTGGCGGGTAAAGTAGGCTATTCCAGTTAACTGTGCGGCAAAATTTCATATCCATCCTAGTTAGGTTATGAAACTGACCAATCACAGTAGTCAATTACAGAGAAGCCAAATTTACATGTTGTAAATTCGTTTTCTGACAGTTGAGAGAAGTTAGGTTAACAATATGCTTTAAAAATATGTAAATCTTTCAGATGAAATTTGTTCCTTTTAAATTTAAATCAAAACATTTTTCCCAGAGTCTATGTATACACAATATTTTCCTAAAGAGTACACGAAATGGTGCAAAAATTGAAGGTATAATAACAAAATTAATACCAAAATATATTTCTAACAAATTATTGTTATTTTCTGACCGAACTAAAGATTTGCGCACAGACGCGCTTTCTTATTTCAAGAATATCTTTATTTTCACTCATTTCTAGACAATTACTACAAGCTTTGAATAAAATGTACTATATACCTACCAAATGAACGTTTTCTTACTAACCTTGGTTATTTTTTCCATATAAATAATACATTATTATAAATATTTGTGCACGGGTATATTTTCCGATATATTTTGAATGGGGATCCAACCCCAATTGATCTTAAAACTTTTAATATACGTAATAAACATAGAAAAAAACTGGTAATTCTTCCTTAGATGGTGGAACATAAAGATAACCCGATAAAACAAACGAAATTATAAGATTTCTAGAAAAAAATCCATTTATTACTAAAATTTTTAAGGTTATGTTAGTTCTACTTACTGTATCGTCACTTCTTTTTCCACGTTAACAGTGTTACTAGTTTGTAAATTGGCGTTTATTTTGAAAAATTTGACCATAGCGAACGTTAAAAATTCATATTAATCACAAAATCCTGTTTAAAACGAATTCTAGAGCTATTTTGTTGTACTTTCGGAGTTATAATTCTTACGCAAGCAGAAATAAACCCGACAAACCTATTTTTCTTCTGTGCATTTCAGTAAAACAATTATTAATCAAAATACCTGGTTGAGAAAATAAATTGTTCGTTTTTATTAATACATATATCGCTTTTTGTCTGTTATTTAGCAAAAAGCCGAATGTGAGAAAGATAGATATATTCAAAAGTGAGTTTGTTTAAATATAAGAACTTACCCAAATCCATAAATATGTTACAGTGTAATTTGGTCCATGGGTTTGCCATCAAAATTAATTTTTGTTCAATTGTTTTTTATTACCGTTCTCACAAGTTCATGGCCAACTTAAAAGACAAGTTATGATGCCTAATTTAAATAATAATAATTTTTTTAAATTCTTAGCATGAAGTTTGGAAGTTAGGTCGTAGAAAAAATAGACTGTACAACACGAGTGGATTGTCCATATTACTTCCTCGTGCGATATGGACATCATATCCACTCTTGTTGTACAAACTACTATTTTGTTGCTGGTCTTTTCTCTTTTAATTTGATTCCTACATATTATTACTCATATTCTGTTGTATGCCATTATACCTTGAATAAATGCCAGGGCGGTATCTACTTAAAAGTAATTATTAAATGCCTGATGTAAAGATAACATCAAAGCGTCTAAAAATTATTAAATGTGATACATGGTTTAGTTTAGGGCTTAAAGAGATTTTAAAAAATAAAATAAAAAATGAAGGTTCATATTTAAAAAATCTAAGTTGATAACAGTTCCACAAAAACGAAACGTTGTACCGGAATTCTAAAAACATGTTAGTATAAACCTAAAAAAGTTGCTTCCATAAAGTCTTATTTGTTTTTCTGTCGCGGTTAAAATAAATCAGATAATTTAGAAAAACAAAATCTCAAAATTTTAGTTTTTTTCGAATATTTTAAAAAGAAACAGGGTAGATGTTCATGTACTGACGAGGACAAAAGAGTTCGAAACCGGTCTGCAGATGGTGACATCCTACCAATGTAAGGTTTTCATTTCTTGGTAGATTTATGCAATCTGATTTGTATTTCATTATCTAACTGTGTTAGACGAAATACAACCTTTATCACTTTCAGGTGGTTTGAAATATAATTTTCATGTTTTCTTAAATGTTTGCTACCACCTGACTAGTAGAAATTCTGTGGTTCTACAATGTTTATTATTATTGATTATTATATCAGTATATTTTAAATGGGTGGGTCCAGTACCCTTCCAATAAAGTAATTATTTTGATTTTCCATATAGTTTTTATTGATAATATGCGATGTAGAATATCTGATGTCTTCAAATTTTGGGAACAATAGAATTGATCCATGAGAAATAACATACCATGGTATATGGGTATCGTGGCCGTATATTTAAATATATTTTTAAATTTTAGGAACATGCCTTCGAGTCAAGTCAGAAATACAAAGAGGGCAAATTCATAATCGAACTAGCTCATATGATCAAAGAGAACGGATGGGACTGACAATACGAATGAGTGAACCAGTGAGCGGAAGGTACAGATCGAAATTCTGTTTTGGTTACCTCATCTAAGATGTTCGTAAGGAACAAACAAGCCACAACCTATAGACTCACATTAAATAATAATTTTTGTTTCTTGGATTGGACCTGATATTTGGGTTAATTCTTGTAGTTGTAGGTTAACAATGTAAAATTGGAAAAAATGTGTGGTATTGGTATTTAGTAGATTTACTACTTTATAGCATTTGATGCAAAAAGTGACACTTCTAATGAAAGTGACAAAACCCAAAAATATCATAAGTGATAAATGACTGATTGACTTTTTACATAAATTAATTATGCGCGAAAGTTTGTTTCTGTTGCTGATTTTTGCCTTGAAGTTGGGAACTTGCTATGTATAGCAATTGTGGAAAAGTAAAGTACTTTCTAAAATCGGTATAATAAATCGGCTATATTACAGATTAATGGCGTAGACGCTTTATTGCTTCCACCAAATGATTTATTGACAGTCTAGGCCATTATGCCGATCTTTAGAGAAATACAAGTTTTCAATATACTCATTGACTTGCCTACTAGAAGATATCGAAAACGAGTAAAGTTATCTTTTTAAAAATTTGACAGCAGGTAGACTTTGAACCTTTAAGATAATATATTTTGATGTTTTTATCACTTCCGGTTATACCGAAACTTATGGCCAACTTTAATATTTCAAATGGAATATTCTGTATTTCAGTACTTTTGGTTATCTTATTAAAACCTGAGTAACTTTTGCTAATATTAATCTATACTTATCTCTAACCGTTTTTGAAATATAAATTATAAAATTATTTTTTATGTAAAAACCTTACCGAGAAGAAGGTTCAGTTAATGTGCATAAGTCAATGTTCGCAAATGAAACATCCTGTGTTTTATCTTACTAACAGGCAAAAAATCAAATTTCCTATCTTAATATCTAATATGTTTAGTCGTTTTGAAATTATGGGCAATTTAAAAAAATCTTAAAATCCCTGTTTGTGTTAATGAGTCATTGTTTTTTTAAAGTAGGCTAGTTTGGTTTGAGTGTGAGCTTTAATGCCAATTTAATAAAATATGTCAACTTTAAAGACATTTCAGCCTAAGCTTACTTTACAAAAATAATGTCTTATGTTTCCAAAAGTTGTCAAAACCGCGAAAAATTTTGAAATTTTTGGAAATTTTGAAAAAAATTTCTAAAAATTTAGTAGAAGCCATTTTCTTTAATATTATCACTTTTTAGAGGTTGCCCGATACACATCTATACGTTCCCACTCAATTTTCCGAATTTAGATCGATTTTCAATTTTTCCATACATATGGTCAGGAAATTTTTCAAAAAATCACTATTTTTTTTTAATTCCGAAACCATGCATGTTACAATCAAAACGCATAGGATATAAAAGTTGTATCTCATCGAGATGTACATTTTCCATATTATGACTCTATTTTTCTATGGCACACAACACAACAGAGATTCAAAAATTTTTTTAAATTGCTGATAATTATAAAACGACTATAGTGACATATTAGATGTTTAAATAGCAAATTTTATTCTCTCTCTTGGTAAGCTAAAATACAGCCTGTTTCATTTGCGAAAATTGACTTATGCACATTTATGTGAATGGCCATATCGGCACAATTTTAAAAATCCCCTGTACGAAAAACGTAAAAACTAAGTTATGGAATTTAAAGATCTATGCTTTGGTTAAAAGCTTACAAAATTTTTAATGTTTAGCTTTACTAGTTTTAAAATTACTGAACTTTTTTATCGGTAAGATTTTTACATAAAAAAAAGATTTTATAATTCATATGTCAAAAACGATTAGATATAGATTATAAGGTATCCAAATATGATAACAATAAAATATAGATATAAGATAATATACAGGTTATTCTGTTTGAAATAGCAAAGTTGGCCATAACTTCCGGTATAACCAAAATATAAAATTTTATGATTTCCAAGTCAATGATGTCTACTACCAAAATTTCAAAAAGATAACTTTTCTCGTTTCCGAGATCTTCTAATAAGCCACTCGACGTGAATCACCTTGTATACTATTTTAAAATTGCTAAATATCAAAATCAACATTTTTTCCTAAACGTTGTTTTATGAACTGGAATTGTAAACCAGCTAAATCGACGATCCTAACTATAAGTGAGAATAAAAAGACTTGTGCATTCGCACCAAAAAAGACACTTCGCGTAAAAGTGGATAACGTAAAACGGAGTGCAGTTTGTGTTTCTAGAAATACGAAAAGTTATTGTAGGGTAATAAAATTTACTTGACTCAGTAACCAAATATAGATTTCGGGATGCTTTGTTTAGTTTTGTATTTGTCCGTGACTAGGTTGTAGTTCCTAACAAAAGCTTTGTTCTGTGCGGTTCTGTAATTTTTCACTGGTTCAAGGTAATGTTTCCTTGGTCTCCCATAAAAGAGATGTTCGTCATAGTAAAGACATCTTAAGAGGCCGGATGTTGCGATTGCCAACAAAACGTTCGGAAATACCATACAAATTTTAAATGAGACATCAGCTGATTTATTTGAATTTTAGATGTAGGTATTTAGAATTTTTGGGATAACTTGAAAAGAGTGAAGCATTACATAACTCACACTTAAAACTTTAGTTTTACAGTAAATTTTATTACCGAGAATTTTGTTTTAACTTTGGGTAAATTAAGAGGTAAATGTTTTACACACAGAGAGAACAATAGAAATTTAAATAAGTAAATGTTCTTAAACAACTGTTCACTTGAACTTCTCACTCATTTTTTCGTTCGATTTATTAAAAATTTGTTTAAAAAAACCATGCTTTTTAGTTGGTAATACATATATAGGGTGAGTCACTTCCAAATAGTATATAATATGTTTGTTCTAAGGGCAGTATACATCTTTTTAATGAATAAAGATAATAATAAACTACTTTCCTGTGAACTACTAACAATTTTAAGCTTATCAATATGTTATGTCGTTATTCAGTTGGGAATTAACATTTTTTAAACTTCGATAATGCGTTCCCCCCAAAGGAAGCATTGTCGAATATTAACAATGATTTACACCGAGATATACTGGTACAGATTAATTAAAAATCAGACTCATGACTTACCCTGTGTATATAAGAAATGAGAAGTCGAACTGCTTAAGTTAGAGAAGGCTTACAATAATATACCATAAATGTTCAGCTTATGTAGAAAGGTCACTTATACACCCATTTTATATGTTTATTATGTCATGGTTACAACTTTTTACAACGTTTATGGAGAGTTATGTTACTTAGGCCCGTTATATCTATCTCCTGATGGTAACTTACTAGGAAGGAGATGAATATAACGGGCCTTAAAACTGTCTTCATTAAGTATCGGTACGTGTGCAAAATTGTTTTTTATTAAACTATATTATACCTAAGTAGGTAACCATGCCTTTAAAAAGTACACAATCATGCATTGAACCGGCCTTAGATACAGAGAGATGTACGTGTGCCCTCGCATTCATTCATGTGTTTGGATGTAAATAATACACGCGCATTCAAGAAAGTCAATACAAGAATTTACTTCGTGCATCAACGCGCGTTGATGCACACGTACATCTCTTTGTGTCTGTGGCCGGCTTTAAAATGTTTTACCGTCAAAACTCTTCTATCTCCTGTTTTATCCACTATTTTTAAAGAATGGGAACAAAAATGTGATGAATGTGTATGTGTGTGTTAGATATAATAGACGCAGGAATTGAGACACATCACAAAAATTTATTTTAATTATACGAACAGATTTTTGGAAAGAAAATTATCTAGGGATAAAAGAGAAAATTATTTTTTTTTGCTTGGTAACTTTTTATAAAATAATTTTGAATGATGATTATTTTTAAGAAACTCTTTCATGTTTTCAGTGAAAGAATCAATAAAAATATTTTTGATTATGAATTGTATGCATGCGAACCCGTAACACCAAATAAAACTATTCATCGGAATAATATGGTGTCTGAATAGGCGGTTAACTATACGCGATCTTGGGATAACTCCCTTTTACTAGGAAATTGATGCTCATTCGAATTTTTTTTTAATATTTATTTTTCCTACGGCCACCTATGAAAATGAGAAAAAAAACACGGTTAACTTGGCTCGAAAGCGCCGAATATCACACGCGTGTTAAAAGAAGATATTTCAACTTTAGAGTGGAAATACAAGGCACACTATTTAATTTAAACATTATTGTGCCATATTTGACAGATCACACCTATTTATTAAAAAGAATAAATTTTAGAAAACAGTTTATTGTCTAACTTATTTATCATGTATTTGTCGATTGATTTCGAATTAGAGTGTGAAAATACGCCATTGTATGTGTTGCCATAGCGTAGAGACTAGAGCTATGGCCTACAAATCGAAAGGTCACAGGTTCAAATCCCATCAGGAGTATTTGACTTTTTTTTATAAAAACATTAAACAATTTATAGAATTAGGTATTTTGAATTGAAATCTTCCTTGTTGGATGGATTTTTTAAATTTATATTTAATGCATCTTTGCTTGATTAAATTTTAAAAATTCATCCAACAAGGAAGATTTCAATTCAAAATACCTAATTCTATAAATTGTTTAATGTTTTTATAAAAAAAAGTCAAATACTCCTGATGTGATTTGAACCCTCGACCTTTCGATTTGTAGGCCATAGCTCTAATCTCTACGCTATGGCAACACATAAAAATTTTATGTTTAATATATGACATTTTCTTCAGCGGGGCTTGTTTTGACTGGTAATAGATTTTCTAGTATATCCTTAACTTTTTTATAATTTCAGATGGCGTATTTTCACACTCTAATTCGAAATCACTCGAAAAATACATGATAAATAAGTTAAACACTAAACTACTTTCTAAAATTTGTTCTTTTTAATAAATAGGGGTGGTCCGTCAAATTGGCATCATATGTTTAAATTAATAGTGTGCCTTGTATTTCCACTCTAGAGTTGAAATATTTTTTTCACAAATCACAGGTTTTTTTAATAATTCTTTGTGATCGTAGGAAAAATAGTGTATATTACTCGTATGAAAGTGATTATTCTAAAACTCGAAGAATTTCCGCACTCGGCTGACGCCTCGTGCTAAATATCTCCTCGTTTAAAAAGTATCACTTTCATCACTTGGTATGTAATATACTATTAATTATGTACTAGAAATGTGACTTTTAATCTGAACTTTCAAAATTATCTAACGCATAAGTAGACACTCTAAGATAATACACTTATCGCGACATAATACTGCACTTATTGGAAAGATGCTTAATTTTATTTCAGAGGAATAGCGGTTCCTGTATTAACTGTAATCTTATACATACAGTGTGTCTAAAAAAGTGTGCAACATATAAGATATTTTTTTATTACTGATTTCTCAGAAAATGTTATTCTTGAAAAAGTTTGCGCATATCTTAAAACTATAAACGCATAATTCAGATTTCACCTGCGGCTAATAGAAAGGGACCAAATACTATTTTTTTGAAATTATCTTACGAGTAAAGTACCTTAATTATGAAAAATACAATAAAATTGAAATATGGAAATGTTGTTGGAAATTAAAAACTTAGTTCAAATACGAAATTTGAGTTATTATCTTAATTTTTAATGATTTCTTTAAACCTTTATTATTATTCTCTAAACGGTCTCTTTCCAATAACTTGGGATGGCAATGGCAATAGTTGCTATTATAATATACCGTTTATCATTAGTTCAGTACATAGTCTATGGCATCTACCTAATACTTAATATACAAAATTTTAACATGTGAAGGTTCAATTTAGACTGATATGTTATAAAAAAAAACTATTCGTTATAAATAATAAAATATTTAGCAATTAAAACAACACGTAAAACACACAGCGCACACGGTTTTTGAATCTAATTTTTAGTATTTTGTGCCAAATTTAATTATAGATTATTTTCAAAATGTTTTCATTCACTAGTTAGTTGATTTACAAACATTATTGGTATTTTTAGACTTTGTTAACGTGATTTTTGGAAGAAAAATAATTCGTAGAATACGTTGTTACATTTTTCTAAAGTTGAGACTTTTTTATTTTTACAATGATTAAAAACTTTCACTTTAAAATTTTAGGGTATTTATTTCAACTATCTTAGAACAGGCATATTTAGTTCTGTTTAAAAATTAAAATGACCAGTCTGTGTACTACTTGTCTATCTTTGGAGAAAATAATAAATATGTTCCCAGAAATATGAAAATTTTTACATTTTTTTAGGTAGATTGAAAAAACATACAAATTAATGGTAACCAAAACACTTAATGTTGAAACAGAAATGTCAAAAATAAAATCCTTTAGGAGATTAACATAAAATAAAAACAAAATGATTCAATGAGTCTTTGTTTTGGACGCTTAGCAGCACAATAACTGGCTTCCTTTCGACTAACCCTTGATTTATTTCTATAGCTAAGTATTACCAAAAATGTTTTTTGTCGGATAATGAGGAATAAATGGTTATCAATTTTCTTTCCAAAATAACATGATCGTAAATTAATGCGCTCAAAATTTACTCTATCTATTTTTCTACTAAAGTAAAACGTACTATTTTACTACTATGTGATGTCTCTCTTAAAAACGCAAGAAAGGTTTATGTGACAGAATTGTAAAGGCGTTACTGTCTGTACAAAAATAAGTGTATTTATTTGGCGTCATTCCTATAAAATACAGGGTGGCCCATTTGTCTGACAAAGTAATATACCGGCTCTACTATTAAAGATATTAAAAATACTTTTTATAAAAGTTGTGAGGTATAAAAAAACATATATTCTAAAATTATTTTTAAACATACAGGATGGTCCAAAATAGTAGGACAATAAAATTACATTTTTTTAAATGGAACACCCTATATATTTTAACATTTTTTGTTTTCTTACAACATTATCCAAATGACGCCATATTTAGTTTTTTAATTTTTTGCAACGTTGGCAAACAAAATGCAAAATTCTTAAAATTTTGAAAAAACATGATAGTAAAAAATTACCTGTATTTCTCAATAAGAGTATCGAAAAACGAAAATTTCTTGTTTAGAGACAGAAAAAAAAATTTTTAAGTACTTTGTACAGGGTGTTTTCTGTTGATCTCCAAATATACAAAAAACAAACAAAAACTGCTAAAATACCACCTGTATGTTCAAAAATAATTTTAGGGCGTACATTTTTTTATACCTCGCAACTTTTATAAACAATTTTTTTTTATATCTTTAATGGTAGAGCCGGTATATTATTTTGTCAGACAAATGGGCCACCCTGTATGTAAAATAATTAAAGCTAAACGCATGTTAATTTTTGCAATAAATGTCCAATGCCAATAGCGCGAATGTGCCTTTTTTGGTATTAAGGAAAAGAGGATTGGAGAGCACCATTTAAAGAGAATTTAATGAATTTGAATTGAATTCTTACTCCTCAAAGAAGTGTTGGTATGTTTGCCTACTACATTTAATTTAATTTTTTTTTAAAACGAAGTTTTGAGAATTCCATGATCTCATTAAAATTTTAGAAAAGCAATATCGCCGAGAATGTTAAACATTTTTGAGTTCGCGGTCTTGCCTAAATGCGCACATTTTGTGAAATATTTAATAGGCGCAGGCACAATAAATTGTGATTTGCATTTGAGGTTCGCATTAGTATTATAAACTTCAGCAAAATAATTTTTCAAAAAATCAAATTAGTGATTTTTACACTGTCGCTTTTTCGGCGCTATACCTACGCTATTAATCATTATTATTTAAGAATACTTTAACTTTCTGTCAAATAAACTTTTTTAGTTTGTAAAAAAATAGATGTAAGAAAAAGGAAGATTACAATATTTGAGCTCTGGAAGCACACTGTGTTAGAAATAATATTGTCTGTGTTAATGTCTGTGGTACAAATGAAAGAATCTGAATATAATGCTTTAATTGATGGTTGAAAAGATACGCTATGAAATAAAAAGGATATGTTTCTTAGGCATTATGAAATGTTTCTTGATATTTATATTAGTCTTGGGATATATAACACGTCCCGTGGGAAATTAGATGATGAAATTGTAGGACCAATTCCATCCTTATCCAGCATTATTACCAGGTGGTTTGCTTCAATTTGTGACAGACAGTCTCTATGATGTCATATATTTAAGATGACGACCACTCCTGCATCATTGGAGGTCCTCGATTATTATGACATATGGGCCATCCTGTCAATATTTTATACTGAATCTTTTTTGTTCTAAATTAAATTCTAAACAAAAAAGGTTATGACAATTTTTGTGGTAAAACCTATAGGTTATCAGTTTCAGCCAGTTAAAGTGTGTTAGCTAATTTTTTTTAATTTTTCATGTGTAAAACGGAAATGTTCGGTATGGCCAACATTTTGATATCGATGAAGAATATGAATCTGAAAACATTGTACGTGCAATAGAATATTATACTTAATTAAATAAAAAATATTGATATAAACATTAATTTCTAAACCCAGTTGTTATTTTTCAACCAAAAAATTTAAAAATTCTTTTAAAGACAATTAAAATTGGTTGATTACAGTCGTGGCCGGCAATACTGCCACCAATGACTAGGCTTTCCGAGAAATGACGCATTGCGTCCAATGATTACGACATATATAATGGAACTTCCGATGATGTCCGGGGTGGCCGCCATTTTGAATATATGACGTCATAGAGGCAGTCTGTCACAAAATCAAGCAAAACACCTGGTAAGGCATAAGGATTGTATTAAAACTGGTCCCACAAGTTCATCACGAAATTTCATACGGACTGTATATTTACCAAATAAAACAAAATTTTGTGTGAAAAAATTTAAAAAATATTACTGTGGAGAATGTTAGTAACAGTTTTCAGTACAAGGGCTATAAAAACTATGAAGACTTACTAAACTGCTGGACAATTGCTTTCGAACAAGAAAAATTTCGCCTAAATTTATCAGTTAATATTTTCTGAACCAGATATGATATCGACCTACAGTTTTGAATAGTTGATAGATTCATCCCTTGAGAAACAATTGTCAATATTGGATTTTCTTTAACTGTCAGACAATTTTATATACAGGGTGTTAAAGAAGACGATGATTTTTGCTCCAATTTTAATGGCGTGTAACTTTCACAATAATATTTTTAAATTTTATCACTCTACGTCAATTGAATCACTGGTTCATAGCAAAGAAAGTAATTTGTCAAATTTTTGATAACTGCTATATTTTAAGAAATAGCGATTTTTTTGAAAACCCTTGCTTTATTTCAACTTATTGGTAGCTAGATATCACTGTGCGTTATATCATGCAAACTTTGCGGGTGATTCTTCTACTTTATGAAGAGCTTGATTATGTTCAGTAACAATAGTTGTACCTAAATATTATGATGTATAGTGGGGTACTTATAAACACCTATATGTCTATGGTTTATGAATATAGTGTTAGAAAGTTAGAAATTAATAAATACATTTTTTCCCAAAAATTAAATTAAAAAAATTATCTTTGTTAAACTTTTGTGAACACACTGTATAATATACCTGTAGTGCGATATGAAAAACTAAAAAATAAGAAAAAATTTACCTAAAATTTGACCAATTACTTTCTTTGCTATGAACCAGTGATTCAATTGATGTAGAGTGATAAAATTTAAAAATATTATTGTGAAAGTTACACGTCATTAAAATTAGAGCAAAAATCATCGTCTTCTTTAACACCCTGTATATAAAATTTTCAGACAGTTAAAGAAAATCCAACATTGACAATTGTTTTCCAAGGAATGAATCTATCAACCATTCAAAACTGTAGGTCGATATCATATATCTGGTTCAGAAAATATTAACTGTTAAATTTAGGCGAAATTTTTCTTGCCCGAAAGCAATTGTCCAGCAGTTTATTTGGTAAAGGAACAAAACCTTGCCCTCTTGCGGGTTTCTGCTCCTTAGGTCTCAGGTCTTATTAAAGAACTTTCCAGGTTGTAATCTCAAAACAGATCCAGTTTGTGAATTTCAGCTCTAAGATATTTTATCATAATCACCATTTTGGAGTACTCTGATAACCTACAGGCCTTAATTATTATTCTAATAAATATTATTTTTGGCATGTTACGAGCAAACGTCCAAACTACCATTTTTACGAGAAAAAATTCATTTTGATTTTAAATTACAAAACAGTCTTCATAGTTTTTTTTTATTAAATACTTATCTCCTAAACCACATTTTAAATAACGAAATAAAGAAACAACAAAGGAATTTAAATGAAAACATTATTTTGTAGCGTATGTTTATGGATTTGTTTTGCTAATGTGTTAAAGATATGAAACAGATAGAGGTGTAATGTTTATAATATGTTGATGTTGTAATGTAAAATGAATTGGTAAAGGTTATAGAAATGTACAATATCAAAAGTGTTGTCTAATTTGTATTCCATAGTGATTGCTATAGATCAGTGTGCAGCCGATTTTTTAATGTAAAGGTACTAAGAATTTTGACAACTTAATATAGTAAACTTACAAAAGTAGCATCGCGTGTGACTTGAAGATTTCCTATTATTTTTTCGTTGAATCAGGTACAGTTGATTATAATGGCAACTGGTTTTGGTTACACTACAAAACTTTGCAAAACATATCTCCTAGTAATAGAGATAATAGATTTTATTGCAGCGTTCTTCTTGATATAAGGTTTCATTTAGTATAAAAGTAGTTGACAAGTTCCGTTGTCAAAATCCAGTTGCTACTGTAATCGAGACTTAAATATGTTGACCGGAATTGATAGTTTATTTTAATGCTCCTTTGACCTACTTTTTCTAAAATATACAGGGTGATTCCCGTTGAGTGGCCTATTAGAAGATCTCGGAAACGAGTAAACTTATCTTTCTAAAAATTTGATAGCAGGCATAATTGGCTTTGGGCTTTTAAAACATTATATTTTGAGGTTTTTGTTACTTCCGGTTATACCAGAAGTTAATGCCAACTTTGCTATTTCAAATAGAACACCCTCTATATTTTAGCATTTTTGATTACCTTAAATTAAAATCTAAATAACTTTTGTTAATATTAATCTATTCCTATCTCTAACCGTTTTTGAGATATGAATTATAAAAGGATTTTTTTGTGTAAAAACGCTCCGAGAAGAAAGTTTAGTAACTCTGAAACTAATAAAGGTAAACATTTAAAATTTTGCGCGCTTGCAAGTAATACATAGATATTTAGTTTACATTACTTAGGTTTCACGTTTTTTATACAGGGAGTTCTTAAAATTGTACCAATGTTTCCATTTAAATAAATGTGCATAAGTCAATTTTTGCAAATGGAACACCCTATTTTTTAGCTTACTAACGTGCAGAGAATTATATTTCCTATCTAAATGCCTAATATGTTACAATCCACATTTTTAGTCGTTTTGGAATTATGAGCAATTTAAATAAAATATCTTATAATTTCTGTTTGTGTTATTGCGACATTACTTTTCAAAAGATGGCTTCAACTGGGATTTTCGATTGACTTTGAAAATTAGAAATAGCTAAGCAATGAACATAGGCGCTTAATAGCAAATGGTAACTAAGCTCAAAGTCAAACGAAACAGTCGAAGCCTTCTTTTCAAAAATAATGTCGCATTAACACAAACAGAAATTTTAAGATTTATTATTTAAATTGCTTCTAATTCCAAAACGACTAAAAGTGTGGATTGTAACATATAAGGCATTTAGAACGGAAATGTAATTCTCTACACGTTAGTAACATATAAGGCATTTAGATAGGAAATATAATTCTCTACACGTTAGTAAGCTAAAAAATAGGGTGTCCCATTTGCAAAAATTGACTTATGCACATTTATTTAAATGGTAACATTGGCACAATTTTAAAAACTCCCTGTATAAAAAACGTGAAACCTTAGTAATTTAAACTAAAGATCTATGTATTACTTGAAAGCTTACAAAATTTTAAATGTTTACCTTTATTAGTTTCAGAGTTACTAAACTTTCTTCTCGGAGCGTTTTTACACAAAAAAATCCTTTTATAATTCATATCTCAAAAACGGTTAGAGATAGGAATAGATTAATATTAACAAAAGTTATTTAGATTTTCATAAGGTAATCAAAAATGCTAAAATATACAGGGTGTTCTATTTAAAATAGCAACGTTGGCATTAACTTCCGGTATAACCGGAAGTAACAAAATCCTCAAAAGATAATGTTTTAAAAGCTCAAAGCCAATTTTATTATACCTGCTATCAATTTTTAGAAAGATAAGTTTACTCGTTTCCGAGATTTTCTAATAGGCCACTCAACGTGAATCACACTGTATTTGACAAACTACACTGCGTCGATTATATGGAATAGTTAAAAGAAATACTTTAATTTCAAAAACCCATATTTTCATCAAAATTCAATCAATCCGTACCATTTTCAGTTTATTGGATAGGATGTCTCTCTGACCACTAAGTACATTGTGTGTGACTTCACTTCATGTCTTTTTTATACAGGGTAAAATTCAAGTAATTTTTTAACTATTCCATAATTAATGGACGCATTGTAATTATACGTTGAATTTATAAATATTAATATAAATGTTAGAATGGGTTTGGTATGTGTTGTGAATTGTGCTACGATGTAGATTTTAGCGCGTTTGCTCTGACGTTTCATTGTTATGCCTATTTTTGTATCGAAAAAAACCGAGTTTAGAAAGATTTTGTTATTAACCGACTATGTATATTTTAGTATATATAATCAAATTGTAAATTAATTCAAATTGACGAGAAACACGAAAACAGATAGTAACATATATAATCGATTGATTGGAACCGATCAGAATTTTGCGCTATATACGTAGTCGCCAAACTAGGTTCAATCGTTGGGCTTGAATATTTCTTCTTTGTCATGCAACTAATTCTAATTTCAATAATTATCTCATATAAGTACCTACCATTTAACGTTTAAAGATATTTAGAACCTTAGCCCCAAGCTCAGCCAGTCGTAAATTAAAAAGGTACCAGTTAAAGCTGTTATTTCTGTCTCCTTGGTTCCTATAGCTTTGTACTAGCATCCTAAATAAGTTTTATGGCGACTTAAAGCTATTTAAAAAAACTTATTAACGTTTATATGACAGAGCGATCTAACATAAAAATATTTATATAATATGCCAACAAGCTGATGATGTGGCGAAGTAGATTATTTTTTTAGTAGAGCATACATAACAAAATTTGTATGCTCTACTCCCACAGTCCGAATTAAAATATTTTTGTGTAATGGTCAATAAAATTTTACTTTTACAGAGATCATTTTTTAAATTTTAAAACATTATTTATACTTGCCGTTGCCGTTCTGCCCTTCTTTCGAATTAGGCTTTTTTCCTCTTCGTTCGCTGCCAGGGAAACAATTCTGGAATCTCGCTTAAAAATGTCGAATTCGACAAATGTCGCACGTGTCATGTCGAACGAATACACAAAACTGTATTCTCGATCACAATGCGAATCTTTTTGTCGTATTCGAGATATTCTCGAAGGACAGGAAGTGGCAGCATAGCAAGTAGAGTTCATTTGATCTATTTTGACAGGGCCGTTAGGGTTATGATGATTTGATAGATAGATTATAGATGTCAAAATAAAATTATTTTAGTGCAGTAAATAGTAAATACCTTTGTTCAAGTTCTGTGGTAAATCCTGGTTTGTGCGTTTGTGCCATTTTTATATATTTTAACAAAGCAAATAGTAATTTAAGAATTAAATAAATTTCAGTTCGGTAAGATTACAATAATAATAGTGGTAAATAATAAAATTTCTTCATGCACTTACTGCTGTCGAAGCTCAGTCAATTGGTGTAAATTATTCGGAAATTTAATATACTGGTTAAACAAATCGGGATGGTTCAGGGCATTAATACATCGACTAACAGATGGTTGGGATACAGATAAGTGTTCGTTTGCTCCAATAGGTAGTTGATAACATCCAGTTGCAAGAAAGTTTAATGTAACAAGGACCTGGATAAGAATTAAGGTATCTAATTATTTTATTAATTAGATAAATAATAAATTTGATCTCAAGGTACAAACCTATTTACCTTTGTTTTTATTGAAATGGAGGAATGTTTTAAAAAGAGGCAGTCTGAAATATTAAACCCATCCCGATATCAATAGTACTTGCGCTGAAATCTAACATGTTCCTGAATTTCTTGATGTTCAATTGCTGCAAGTATCTCTAACTCTTCAAATTCCGCCATATTTTCAAAAATTTTAATGACGTTGGAAAGCGACAGTTTTCATCGTAATAAATCTCACATCATTTTATCCACTCGTAATAATGTCGACCAGTATAATTCGCAGGCGTATTTCAAGAATACGCATTTGCGACATTTCCTTCGAGATTTGGATATCACGCATGCGACAAGACAAATCGTGACTCCAGAATTGGGTCCCAGGGCCATTCCCGAGGGGACCTACAGTTTAACGTGGGTCCCGAACCACGATCCTCAGTCATGCGTCACCCCCCAAGGGCTATCAACCCTTGGTTTATTGCCATTGCATGACCTACCGATTGGGGAGTGTGTACCTTCTTCCGCACCCCACGAGATGTCCGATCTCATCCGGCCTGGTTACCGGCGTGAATGGGGTGGGTTGGGAGATGATACCTTTTACACTCTTCCCTGCATTCTTCAATCCACTAAATTTCGGACATACTTTTTTTATTGTACGTATGCCCACTCCGGGAATCGAACCCGGGTCGCCGCGGTCGAATGCCAGTAGCTCTACCTCTGAGCCACAACCGCGGTTTTATTTATACTTGTTATGGAATTGACACATTATATTTAAATGATAACTCTTTAGTTATGCTAAAGAAATTCTACATATTTTATTTTTTTAAACGACGTAAAACCGAGTTGGGCGGACATCGTCAATGAGCGCTTCGCAATAACGCAACCCGGGAATGATAAACGGCCGGCCACTTGTTTAACATTTCCAGCAAAGAAAATGTACGTTTCCAGTCAAGCAAACAGGCTGCTGCATTCGCGTTTAGTTTTTAAATTTATTTATACTATTTAAATGTTTTTGTAATGAAACGAATTTTCATCATTTCTTGCCATTCTTTCGAATTAAGCTTCTTCCTCTTCGTTCGCTGCCAGGGCCATTCCCGAAGGGACCTACAGGTTAACGTGGGTTCCGAACCACGATCCTCGGTCGTGCGACACCCCCCAAGAGCTATCAACCCTTGGTTTATTGCCTGCATGACCTACCGATTGGGGAGTGTGTATCTTCTTCCGCACCCCACGAGATGTCCGATCTCATCCGGCCTGGTTACCGGAGTGAATGGGGTGGGTTGGGAGATGATACCTTTTACACTCTTCCCTGCATTCTTAAATCCACTAAATTTTGAACATACTTTTTTTTATTGTATGTTCAGTCCGAGAATCGAACCCGGGTCGCCACGGTCGAATGCCAGTAACTCACCTCTAAGCCACCGCCGCGCGGTTAAATGAAACGAATAATTTTGAATGTGGAGTTTAAAAACATGTTATAAAGCTTTAGATTGTATTTTGGGCTATGTGTAGGAAATTGCGCCAAGTTTTGGATTTGTTTTAAGAGGAACGCTTTATTTTTTTTTAGAAGGAACAGGATATCACGTGTCACTGACCTCAATAAAGTGTAATTTCAAATAAAACCAAACATATATCACTCTTTCTTTAGGACTTCTCCAATGGCGGCGTGGTCAAGCCATAATAACAAAAAAAATATCAATTTTCCCGTTTATTATAGTAAAATTATGAAAGAAAACAACACTGTTTTTTGATTTTCACTTATATTTGTCAACATGACACGTGTTTCACCGTCACAGCGGCTTCTTCAGATGTGAGGTATTCAAACAAAATTTCTTAAGCTCTAAAGGTTTCATTATAGACACTAACAATATTTGGAAAATACCATAATTAACAATCAGGTAAATTATTTTAAATTTACTAACATTATACATAAGATTAGGTGATTTTAAATATGTTTAACAAAGGGGAGGTACAATTATCTATTTGGTCATTTAATAAATTAGGGGAATTTTTCATTTTGTTAATCTCTAAAGCCTCCAATAAATCAAGTCGTATTCCTTTTTGTTCTACGTGTAAAACATCGAAATTATTATTAAAAATATGATTTTCAGATTTTAAATGGTCTGCATATGTAGAATGTTTATTATTTTTAAGGAATGAATCTTGATGATCTTTAATTCTAGTTTGGAACGAACGTCCAGTTTGACCAATATAAGATTTAGGACAAGAGCCACAATTTAATTTATAGACACCGCTATTTTTATATTTACTATTTTGATCTTTATTGTTTTTAATAATTTTTCCAAGACTATTATTTGTTTTATATGCTATTTTAATATCATATTTGCCTAAAAAGTTCTTTATGTTTTCAGCGGGTTTGCCTATAAAGTTTATTATAGTGATCCGACATTTAAAAATATTTTATCTACTTTCATTTAGTAATATGAATTTTACAGTTCTGTAAATCGTTTTGTAAGGGCATCTATTACAGCACTAGTGCTGTAATAGATGCCTTTACAGCACTAGTGCTGTAATCGAAAAAAAATACGGTTTTATTAAAATTTTGCTGTTAAATAAAACCACACTTTTTAGAAGAATGATTTATTATTAACAATTATATCTTGATTTTTCTTTGAAATCATAGTTTTCAACATTGAGTTTCTGGGAGCGTTATTGTTTTCCGGAAAAATAACCCAAAAGGATTTTCTCAGACACCTCCTTTATTTTGTTAGCTTTGCACCAATCTTCGAACTTCTGATACTCCAACTCATACCGCGCCTTGGATTTTGTCGGAACTAAACTTGAGATCGCTTCGTTTGCCGCTGCTTCTATATCAGAGGGTAAACTTCCATCAGAATCGCTCATTTTGAAAAACGCTTTTTATATTTATGAATTTGTTTAACAAAGTTTCGACAATAATCATGCGAAACAGTAACTATGCGAAAGGTAACATAAAAAACTTGATTAGTAAACTTAATAGCAGGTGCATTTTTACAGGTGCATTTTTATTTTTAAAAATGCCTTTTGCCAAATATTTTTATTCGTAGATGAAAGTAGATTAAATTTTGTACAATATTCTTGTTGTAAATTCATATTACTACACTCGATGTTTTATTAAACTCGGCGGACGCCTCGTTTGACAACTTTAACATCTCGTGTTGTAATATGAATAATTACAACACTTATATCGTAAATAACTATTTCCCTCGACGGATGTCAGTCAGGATTTACAGGGTTAAATATAATGCGTCAGTTTCATAACACGATGTATTTAGAAATAACAATATTCATCATATAATAATGTTTTAATTTTGGCATCAAGATACAGCAATTAGAGATGCGGTGAGCGGTTGAGTATAGAACGAAACCAAACGTTTGCATATACCCAGTGTCTCGATTTAATAATTTATCTAGTATGAAATAGTTAAAGAAGAGTTACGAAGCTAATAAACTGTAAAAATTTCCTATAAACGTTAAAAGGCAAGGATTACGTATAGGGTCATCCAACCTTGATTGAACAGGAACCTATTTTTTGAGTTTCCCTGTATTTGTACTAAAACCAATATAGCCATCTTGTTTATATCGGACCGTAGAATCTAAAATTGCCATTTAAAAAGTTACTTTGCTTAAAACAAACGAACTGTGACGCAAAGTTGTTGTTTTTTTAATGGAACACCCTATATTTTAAAAAAAATTATGAATAGGATTTCTTTTCCTTATTCCAAAAATATATATTTTGTCTATATAAGCTCAAACCGTTTTTTAGATATGAGCGATCAAATTTTTTTAAAAAACTGTATTCATTTTAGTTTAATAAGTCTAGAATGCCTAGGAAATTAAAATATTCAATATGGCTCCACCCGCATAACGCTATTTTAATTTGTACTCATAAATACACCTTTAATATTTTCGATGTACGAGTTTTTATAACAATAAAGCACACATTTCAAAATGACAACTTTATTTGACAGTCATCTTTTACCTTGACTGGTGCCCGCAAATACGGGGCCATAAAAAGGAGAAATAGTTAAAAAGAAATCGGCGATAACCCGTAAACGGGCTCATCAAAAATATCTAAAGTTATTCTTTTGAATGTGGGTTTTAGTGTTCTTTAATAAACCTAAATAGAATTTTTCTCTAAAATAATTAGGGAAGCCAATAATTGACCCCATTTAAAATTACATGGGATTTCCTATGTCCCGCTCGACGATGCAACACCCGGTATACTACGCTACGCTATCTTATTTATAAAATAAATGTTGTTTATAGTATGTATTATAAAGTCACAATGAATTATATAAGTAATGTAATGTAGGATTTTAATTATGCACCTGGGTGCGTTAACATCAAAATTTGCAAAAACAAATAATTTTAAAATAATATACTAAATTTACTTAAGTTGGTAAAAAGTATTACATTTTTTTCTAAAAAATGTTCTACTTGTAATATTTCTTATTTCTAGTGGTAGAACATTATAAATTTTTGGAGCTAAGTAATGAATAAATCTAAGGTTAATGTTTTTACCACTTTTAGGAATTATTAACTCTCCGTTTAAATGATTGCGCGTCTGATATGGGTGATTAATGTAATTTCTTAATGTGGAGGTTTTGTGTTAA